>CAMTDV010000009.1:31887479-32539979 GCA_947069175.1 Scalesia atractyloides | reverse complement strand
ACTTATGATTATTGTGAAACGAAACCAAGAGATGTGATCTACTTAGTAGATAAATATATTCAGGAGGACTAGCAGAAGAGTCAGACTCATGAAAACACATCGTCGTCTATGTAAAACTGTCAGAAGGCCGTTGCTACTTCGCCACCTCCTACTGACCCCAACACTGCTCACATTCCCTCACCTTCACCTATGGCTGCTGCATCATCTGATGTGAATGATCCACAATCAACTGGTTCTCAATCGCTCCTTGACACGATAAAAAACTCTTTTGTGTTATGAACATTGTAGGAATAAGGTAACACAACTCAGGGCACTCAACTCTAAAATGGTTAATGATTATAATAGTGTCATGACTCAGTGCATCAGCCTTAGACAAAGCAACAAGTTGCTTACTGAAAGGTTGACGCACAAAAGAAAGAAATAGCTCAGCTTCACTTGAATCTCAATCAACAACAATGTTAGGTCCACGATTATAAAAATAAACTTAACATTTACCTTGGAATGTGATTCTATGAGAGCTGACCTAGAATTTCTGATTGGTAAGTATCAACAAAATGAATCAATATGAAGTAGTTTGATACTTCCAGCAAGGTCGCTCAAAATGTGTGCGATGTGCAACTGGCATTCAAAGGGAACAAAGGGAAGGGTTTGAGATACAATCAGGTTGCCCTACCATATTATCAGAATTACACGAGAATGCCTAACACCAAGGAAGATCTTGAGAATGAAGAGCATATGGTGTATGGCAAACCTAGTGATTATACATTAGACATACGGGGTTCTGTTAAACCTGTAAATATTAAAATAAGCAAAAATGTGTGAACAATACTAATGCTTCTACTTCATGTGCAGAACAATTGCAGTTGTGCTGATGACTCTTCTAATGATTCAGTAGAAGTGTCTGCTCTTTCATCCGATAAACCAGGACTCTCCGATTATATAAAAGCTGGTGAAGTGAAGACTGACATGAACAAGGCTCTAAGTGCGTAAACTGAACAATCTGAACCCTCTGCTTGTGATGAAAAGGTTCAGAGCAAGCCAAAGGAGCCGAAATGAGTAGATCAGAGACGAGGAAAGAAAGACTCTAAACATGAGAAAATCACACTCTCCAAGGTCCTCAATGGGCAACAACAGTCCGAAAAAGGCTCGAGATGTGAAAAATGCTTTTGTTAAGCCAGTTAGTAATGACAAATGTGAAAAATATGCATTTGACCATGCTAACAAAGCTTTTGGAAAGGTAGGTGAGATTTTTGAAGAAGACATGAAGTCTAAGCAATACAAGAAGAATCAAAAGAAATCTCCACAACAGAAGGCCCCTACAAACGACAAGTATAGACATCCGAATTCATCCTCATTGCAAATAATGTGCAAGGAAATCAAGCACATAAAGGACCAGTTCATCCTTTAGGGCCTGCAAGAGCAAATCTAACTGATCAGAATATCTTCCTCATGAAGAGACAAACATACTTCAATTACGGCCTTCCTGGTCACATTGCTCGGAACTGCACACATCGTCCTTACGTACCCTATTATGCTCAAAATCAGAGGGTTATACCAAAGGATAACTATCATTCCAAGCCAATGAAAGTATCATCACCTAAGGCAATGAAGAATGTGAATTCCAAGGTTAAACCATCTGATGGGGATTGGAACGGTGATAAACACAAATGCAAGGCTATTCAGGAACAAAAATCTGTTTCTAAAACTAATAAACCTGAAACAGCTAAAGTTGCTCAACCGAAGGCAACAGTCACGTTTGTTAAGTCGAACAAATTTGGAAACCGAAATGCAAAGCAGCAACATCACCAATCCTTGAAATAAAAGGGGACACGTGTTTAAAGGAAGTGTCTTATTTTGATGCTTCAGGAAGACCCAAGACCACGATGGCCTGTGTATCATTGTCTTACTAATCTCCTTATTTTTCAGGGTAACCAAAGAGGAGCTGCTGACAATCTCCAGAATGTTGATAGCGTTTGTTCTAGGGATATAATGGGTAACATCTCACTGTTGCAAAAAGTTCATTTTTTTTACAAATGATATAATTCCTTTGGAGGAGATGAGGTAAGATAAGATCAGCGAAAAGGTACAATTTAAATTTCATGCTTTAATTTTGATATTGATTAGTCTTCAATCTAATGACGAAATGGTTAAACAAAAACAACAAAAATATTTTTCATTCTCTTTCGTTTATATCTTTGTACATAAGTTTCCATTATTAGGTAAATTTGCGCATAAAGGGTGATGCACAAATTTAGGGGGGAAGAGGGACATATATGTACATATGCTTTGTTTTAGGGGGAGAAAAATACAAAAATATTTGAAAAACAGAAAAATACAAAAAGATTTTATTGCATCAAATGAGAAATGAAATGAATATTCGTGTTAAAGGGTTTGACTAACACATGTAAGGTGCCATAGCTGAAAAGACCAGGATCTAATGTGATATGTCGATAGCTTGACGCTCAAAAGGATAAACGATACTAAGTGACACAAACATAACGAACTATGTACCATGTGGGTAACATACCATCCGTATATGATTTCGTGGTCTTAAATCTCACGTTGATAGATAGCCAACGTCTGAGGTTTTGGATCTTTATACTGATGAGTCATCCGGGATATTAGGGCTATCCATCTGTTGAATCTAGATTATATGCAGACCTAGGCACAGTAAGAATATCTAAAAAGAGACATAAAAAGGTCCAAAAACCTTAAAAAGGAAGAAAATCTCATAACGAGAGAATTGCGCGCGCTTTTAAAGCTAAAGGTATTTTCCTAACCCTCGTCGGACATTTTATTGGTTACTCGACTGTATGAAAGTACTGACCTATTCACCCATAGGCTGACATTGGAAAAGATAAAGGATGTGAAGGTCCGTTATACGGATCGTTCTAGTCCTAATTTGGCAAACCTAAGGTAAATGTGCGGAATCCGTTTGCATAGGCGACATTGGATACAAGTTCTTTACTACTGTTTCATTGATTAGTAAACATTACAAATCCTGGAAACACTTGGACAGAGCTTCACCGTCCAGTGCACAAAATCTCTGATTGTTACAAATGAAAACACAAGACACATATATATAGGAGATGAAGTTCGCTTGAATTGTGGCATGGACAAGTTCGGGCGAACTTATCCTAGCCATGACAAGTTCGGGCGAACTTGATCCTAGCCAACACAAGTTCGGGCGAACTTGATCCTAGACATATATAATCTTCGACATTTCGCTCCTAAATACAAACTCGACTTTATATGATGACGTAGGCAACATGCATATACATCAACAGACTCCCCCTTAGATGTTGCCGTAGTCATCATTCTTCAGTTGAATTCCTGAGTTTTCTTGAATAACTTTAACATAGCATCTACAATCCTTTTCTCTTTTCTTCTCGAGCTTGTCTTGATAAACTTTAATCACCATGCTCTCCCTTGCTTTGAGCTTTCTGGTATCTTCAATCAACGTATTTTATCCAGCTCCCCTTAAAATCAACTTCCTGTTTCAAAGTTCTTCAAACTTTCAAATAAAACATTTCAGATTCAAACTTTGAAATCTCTAAATACAACCATTTCAAAATTTAATCTTCTCATCACTCAGTTAATCAAGTCCAAATTAATAACCTTGAATAGCTGATTTATGTATCAAGTTCAACTTAATGATCTTGATTAAACGCTTTGACACTAAACTGGGAATGAACTTTTAAACTTTTCAGATCAATTTGAAATTTCAAACTTTTGATCAGCAGCTTTAGATTTTGAAAATCAGCATGTCATCATCAGCGGTCAAAACTAACAGATAATATAATCTTTTTGTTTTTTATGTAATGAATATCATGCTCTAACTACATAAAAACATATTTACAGACATATTTTTGTTGAGTTTGTGTTAAAAGATCATATCAGTTATTTGAGACATATCACTAGTACCGTTGACCTTTTGATGACTTTAAGTTTTAAACTCGTTTACCTAGATTGTCGATATGTTTGTCCACTTAAACTTTGGCACATTTCTCAATTGTTCCAAGATATCTTAGGTTGAATTATGAAACTTGACTCAACTATGGTTCCCATCTCAGAATATACTCCTGTATCAAGATTCCCTAGATTTCATCTTACATGTGAATATAACGTAATTGATATCTGTATCTGGGTTTTGCAAAGCCTTGAGAGCTCAGGTTAATACCATCGTATCGACAAATAGATGAAGGCTCGACTTAAAGGTGTGTTCCAATTAAGGAATCTTATCAGCACTGCAAATGATTAGATCTTTTGATTCTTTTCAAGTTTTGCATGCATTTTAGGGGTTTAAAGCAAAAGCATTATAGAAGTTCTAGGCTATTGCTTCCGCAAAATCAGAAGAACTTGTATAATACCCCAGATATCAACTATCTATAAAGACTCGTATCTTAGAATCAGGCAATCTCTCAAACGAAATTTTGGAGTACTAAGTCCATATATCCGAGAGATGTTAATCCACAAGTTTAAGCATTTGTAAAATTTAGTTTATATCCCGAAAACAATCTACTGAACATGTAAAGCCTATCGATACATCCACAGTAAGACTTGTTTATAACTTTTAAACTTTACAAATCCTTAGCATACTGTGATAGTCCACTGATGTACAATCATTTCCTTTTATCCACAAAACTCTTTTTGCCTTTTTCAATGTTTTTGTACTTTTTGGTTTTTAATATGTTTCTGGATTTTCTGAAAATTTTTTCTCCCCCTAAAATTCAAAAACATATTTTTGGAATTTGTTTATTTATAGAAAAACATTGACCAACCGATGAGATTCAATTCAATTCGCCATCCATTACTGCTTCACAAATTTTCTTTTAAACACTCTCCCCCTCATGATGACAAAAACCTTGACATTTTTGTGTTTTAAAACAGTTATATCCATGAATTTTGTCTTTTCAACAGTGAGGGTTCTGTGAAATTTTTCAAATTTTTCTTCAAAAAATTTTTAAAATTTTCAAGTAAACGTTATTAAAACTTGTTTTCGAAAATTTTTCTCCAAATTTTTTTCAAAAATTGTAAAGTAAACGTTATTTGAATATAATAAGGCCTTTATATAGAACTTGATAACCCGGCCCGTTTTCATTGTGTGCCACAGAACTCCATTCTCAGTAATTTACTTTCTTCTCAGAAGTTCTACACAAAAATTCAAACAGTTAGTTGAGTAGTGACACCTAAGTCTTTGCAGTCTTAGGTGTTATTTCTTCAACCTTAATTTTGATTTTCTTTTCACAATCAGGTGTATTTTGGACTTTCTCAAGTTTTGGAAAGTCCTCTAAACTTTCAATTTTCACTAATTGTGTAAATTCTTTTTCTTTCATCAGCCATGATTGATTTTTCGTTAAAGCTTTCTTGAAATACAATGTAGAAACTTTTTGTTCATTACTATTCGAGGATTCACCAGTTTCAAAATTTGAAAACTTAGAAATAACTGGTTTCACCTTGTTTGTAGTTTCTGTACATTGTTTCCAAACCTGAGTTGATACTCCAGAATTTTTGTTATGAATATGAGCAGGTTTAGTTTTAATTTGTAAACATTTACCAGCAATGTGTCCAGTTACTCCACATTTATGACACTTAATGTTCTCATATCGATCTTTTGTAAATCATAACATTGATTTGATGTCTGGTAACCATCTTTCCTGTATCTTCTAAAAGCATGATTTGACGTTGAAGCACTATGGTCCGACCTGCACCACTTATTTTCAGATTTTTGTAAGTTTCGATTTTCAAATTGTTTTGAATTTTTATAATGATTGGATGATCGTACCGATGAGCTTTTATTTTTCACTCGAAAATTTGTAGAATTTTTAAAACTTTGTTTTTCTTTTTGTTTTCGTTCTCCATTCTGCTTAGAAGGTTTTTGCGTTGAGCATTCACCTTTTTCAGTAGATTGTAGAACACATTCTTTGAATTTTTCTTTTAGTTTTAAAAATATTTAATGTTTATCATTTTTAGCTCTTTCATCATCGGTATCATTATCACAATCCTCAATTATGACATTGTCATAATTTGTGACTTTATCACTTATTGAAATTTCTTTTTTATTTTCATTGATCGGTTTTGAACATATCTGATCTAGAATCAATGACAAGGTCACAAAACCTTTCAATTTCTTTTCTAAAACAACAACTTTATTTTTTAGTATTCTCAACATCTTGTTCAAGTTTCCTGATTTTTTTCAAGATGTGCGTTTATTATACTTTGTTTATCAAAATCATTTATTTAAAACAGATTTTTCATTTTCTAAATTTTTTGTCCTATTTTCAAAAATCTTTTCATTTTCTTTTAATTTTTTATTTTCTAATGTCAAACTCTCAATATTATTCAAGAGTTTGACATTATCTGCTAGATAGTCAGTCAAATCTACATCATAAACTGGGCAGATTGGTTTAGAACTCGAAGGCTCAGTTGCAAATGTACCTAAAACTTGGGCTTCACAGTTCTTAGCCATTATACTCCATTCTTTCTTCAACTGATCATTTGAACTTTGTGTTTCCAAATCATTTCTTTGATCACTGACAAGATCAGACTTCTTTAGTAATTCCATTTCAAATCCCTCTAACTTGTCAATTAACTCCGATAACTTGTAGTGAGGCCAACATGGACTACTTTTCAGCACCATCAAGTATGTCATCCACTCTTTATTAGGAAGTGCATTCGCCAACTTGTCAATGTACTCTCTTTCTGTTTTAAGAAGATTATGTCTTCTCATCTGATCCTTCAAATGACAGAAGCGATCTATCATTTGCTTTATTGTTTCGCCTTTGATCATCTTAAAATTATCAAACTCCTTTTTGATTAGAGCCTTCTTGCTCTTAATCATCTCAACACTCTCCATATATTTAGCACGTAGAGCATTCCACAACATCTGTGATGTATCACATTCTGGTAGTAGAATAAAGATATCTTCATTTATCGATTGCTGTAACACACTGATCATCTTCTTCTCATGAACATTCTGGTAGAAGAAATTTGCTCGTTTCCAGTTCTCGAATTTTTCTTTCCAGCCTTCGTACTCGTCCATACTCATCAACTTTGGCGGCTTCACGGACCCCGTTTCGTTTTCCAAATTTAACTGTCTTTCAAAAACACTTGAACAATGATTAGCAAACAGGCAATTTTAGTAAAATTTGGCTTTTTTAATCGACAATATTAACGTATCGGTTCACTAAAAACGTTTAAATTTTTTCGAAAACTATTTTTACCAGATTAGAGCTTTATACTCGTCTTGTCAAAATGAACTTAACGATGTATAAAGTCCGAGACGTTTTTTAGAAACCTTCGAACTTGTCGCAGCTTGTGAAAATCAGCTACTACACAAGTTCGGGCGAACTTGTATTGAGATTTATGAAAATATCACCCTGAGAACAAGTTCGAGCAAACTTAGGTGAAAATTCAAGAGAAACAGCAAGTTTGGGCGAACTTGTAAAGAATTTCAATAAATTTTGATCAAGTTCGGGCGAACTTGATTAAATTTGATGAAAAACAGCTAAGTTCGAGCGGACTTGAGTGAAAATCTTTGAAAATCAATCAAGTTCGGGCGAACTTGATGAAAAATCACTCAATAAGTGAATTTTTCAGTCACGTTTGAGCGAACTTGATGATAAGTTCGAGCGAACATGTGTTTTCAAACATGGTTTTTTTCAAATTTTTGACATGAATTCGTTTGTTTTAAGCTCTGACCTTTTCAAGGGTTTTACTATTATGGATTTTACGTATTATACTTGAAAATCAGTCCATTTTGTCTGTGTAATGTCCCAGAAAAGTTTAAAACGAAAGAAATGAGTAGAAGATGTGAATAAAATGTCCAATGTCTTCAAATTAGGCCAACCCTACTCTGATACCAATTGACGGTCCGTTATACGGACCGTTCTGGTCCTAATTTGGCAAACCTAAGGTAAACGTGCGGAATCCGTTTGCATAGGCGACCATGGATACAAGTTCTTTACTGTTTAATCACTGTTTCATTGATTAGTAAATGTTACAAATCCTGGAAACACTTGGACAGAGCTTCGACGTCCAGTGTACAAAATCTCTGATTGTTACAAATGAAAACACAAGATATATATAGGAGATCAAGTTCGCTTAAACTGTGGCATGGACAAGTTCGGGCGAACTTGTCCTAGCCATGACAAGTTCGGGCGAACTTGATCCTAGCCTACACAAGTTCGGGCGAACTTGATCCTAGACATATATAATCTTTGACATTTCGCTCCTAAATACAGACTCGACTTTATACGATGACGTAGGCAACAGACATATGCATCAACAGGATGATCTCAATATACTTACCTGCTATGATGAAACGTTGTGCTTACCTTGATCGCGGGGGCATGTCATGGTATGGGACACATGGGTACTATAGTATAATATTACCTTAAGCATATCACGAAGTTAAAAAATTGTAAGTTGAGCGTTAAAGTTTAAGTGGACAAACATATTGGCAATCACTTAGACCAGTCTGAATAAGCTCGCACTAAAAAGTGTTCCTTGGTCTGCCGAGAACGATTTTGACCCCATTGCAATTGGAATTGTATATTGTAGCTGTTAAGTTGGCTTCTTTGTTTATTTGCGTTTATGTTTATATTCTCATATTTTAATAATTAAAAATAAAAATTTTAAAAAAATAATTCCAAAAATGGTGTCTTGTTTTTATAAAACCAAAAATCCAAAAATAGAGTGTTTTATTCGTTTTATTAAAATTTAACCGTTCTTGAAGATTTGATTGATCATTAAAAGATGATGAAATTTGAATTGTGAAGTCCGAGTACATGTACTTGGATGAACCAAGTGTTCATATGGTACTTTCCTCTGCTGCAAAGAAATATTTGCTTATGAATTTCTGAGAATTTTGCAGAACTTGATTTCAATCCAGAAACAGGGGTTGATGAAGATTGAGATGTTGTTAGCTCCCAACAAAGCATGAAACATCACAACAACAAGATGTACCTGAGTCAGAAGAACCAAATACGAGTCATCGTCTGACAATGGTAGTACATTTGAAGAAGTACATGTGAACATGCTTGAAAGAGAAATAAGAAAAGAGTTGTTGAGAATCCTCCTCTCGCCTTCTATTTGACAAAGATGTTTCAAGCAAAGCTGTCTGAGATCCTGATATGAAGCTAACCACATGAGAAAAAGAAAGAGACCCAGTGCTGAGAGTTCAGAACTCAAGAACTTCCACAACATTTACAGCATAGCGACGACCATAGACTTCGTTGCAGACGTTGCTGAATTCATGCTATGAAGATAATTTGATGCATCAGTCTAGGGGGAGATTGTTAGGTCCCAAAAGTGTGAGACTGACGCATCAAATATACACAACGGGCTATGGTAGCAAACTGAGATCAATTGGGTTAGTTTATATTAGGTTTGGACCTTAATAGGTAAGTTGGGCATGCCTAAGGCCATGTGGGCCAGGAAAGCTCAAGGGGAGCCCGTGTGGGGGAATGGGCTTACCTATGTATATAAACAAGTTTATGTCATTTCTAGGGTAAGAACTTTTAAGGAGCCTCCATGATATATAATTCATAGAAAGAAAGTGAGAGAGAGAGGTGGAAGAACTTTGTACTAGACGGTTTTGCTATTAGATAGTAATAGAATCGTGTGCAAAGTTTGGAAGTGATTCGTGTGTTATTCTATTTTCTCGATCTTCTTATTTCTCGTTTTTCTTGAATATCACCAAGTTTGGATTCCGCCCATCCTTGGTGATTGTTTGATATCATTGTTAGATCCGGATTATTGGGACTTACATTGATGCTTGAGTTATACCTGTTATTGTATGCAAACTCTATAAGAGGTAAATGCTCATCCTAATTCTTCCAAAGTCTATCACACATGCCCTGGGCATGTCTTCTAGTGTTTGTATGGTCCTTTCACTTTGGCCATCTGTCTGTGGGTAATGAGCCTTACTTAAGTTTACTTTTGTTCCCAATTCCATTTGGAAGCTTTGCCAAAATCTAGACGTAAAACGACTATCTCTATCTGATATAATGGAGATAGGTGTGACAATTTCCTTGACATAAATATTTACTAATTTATCCATTTTATAATCTTCTCATATTGGCAAGGAAAAAGCCGACTTAGTTAAACGATCTACTATAACCCAAATAGTATCGTGGCCATTCTTAGTTCGTGGAAGTTTAGTAATGAAATCCATGATTATCATCTCCCATTTCCATTCAGAGATCTCGGGTTGGATTAAACATCCCGCAGGCTTCTGATGTTTGTTTTGACCTGTGAACACATAATGCATTTTTCCACATATCCCTCGATTGATTACTTCATCACTGGCCACCAATATTCGTCTCGAATATTTTTGTACATCTTTGTACTATCAGGATGTATTGTATACTTAGATCTATGTGCTTCTTCCATCACCATATCCCCGAGTCCTCCCACAATAGGTATCCAAATCCTATTGTGGAGTCTTAGAATTCCATCTTCTCCTTAAACGAGTAGTTCTTGTTTTCTAGCCATCCTTTCTTTGCTGATCTGCTCAACGGTTAGGGCATGTGCCTGTGCATCCTTAATTTTCTCCAATAAGACTATTTTCACTTTAATTCAAGATGCACACATTCTTAAAGGTTTAACTATGTCCTTTCGGCTAAGGGCACCTGCTACTACATTAGCTTTTCCTGGATGGTAACGAATTCACAGTCATAGGCCTTCAATATGTCACGGCCCCCAGCCGCACCCGGGCGGGAGCCGTGAAGCCAGATGCTGGTGTCGGTGTTTATTAAATTGGCAGCGGAATTTATCATCAGGATCGTAGTTAGGAAAATATTTCAGAGTTTGCAAAACACCAAAGTTTAATATTAAACAACTGGGATACAATCCATATTTCATTCAAATGTTTTTATAGGGATAAACCCTAACTAACAAAACATGAATTTCTTGTTTTATTCAAGTAATTATAGCCACTTTATTTAAGTCTTCAGTGCTCCATAGTAGGCTTTTATGACTTTCACAGTAAGTTACATGAAAACGCATTTAAAAACATTTTGTCAGCGAAAAATATCGGTGAGTTCATTCAGTTTTATAAAAAGACACATTGTTATATTTGACAGTATTAAGGGTGATTACATTGTTTTTATCTAACAAAAACTCAATCAGTATTTGTCATGGTGGCAGTTCGAATGACTGTGGTCATATTACTATTGGCTAACTTCCGTCCAATAGTAACGCTGGACTAGTATTGTATACAAAACCCCACATACCGTAGTACTTGTAGATTACAAAAACTGAATCACTATAAATACAACTGGTAAAATATTTAGGGTTTTGCAAAAGCATTTGATAAAAAGAAAGAATGACTCACTTTGTAGTTTTAAGGTTGTTATCTTAGAGCTTCCTGGTGCTATTTTTGAGTTCCTAATAACATTACAATGCAACACGTGTCAGTGCAATAACCCAACTTAAATTTAACGATACATCACAAGGCAAAACCCCAACGTAGTGTACAAAGTATAGCCTTATAAGCAGGCAGCACTTTGGCATCCGTTGCTGGGTTTTAGATCAATCAAACAAGGTATCGAATCAATGATTAGGGTTAAAACACTTACAACGGGGCAGGGCTTCACAAGTATAGGGTTTTAGGGGGTGTACTGTAACACCCAAAAACGTCACAACGGAATTCAAACGTAATGTTGATGGAAGTTGGTGCCCATAAATATCTTAGTGGACGATGCATCATTGATTTTTGGACATTTAACTGAATTAAAAACATAGTTTAAAGTTTAACGTTTAAACACAAACATAACATAGTTAAGTTGTCTTGATCCTTATGGATCTTAATTCAAATGTGGTCCCAAATAAGTTTTAAAGTTGTCCAAATGATTATTAAACATAATATGCATCAAAACCACAAGTGTAACGCCCTGCTATTTCATACTTTCCATATTTAGAAAGCTAGTCATGTATTTCTATTTTTGGTAACCTTTGTACCTTGTGTTCATCCTTTCATTGTAATCGTTGTAATCATTGACATCCGAGACTTGAATCAAAATGAAAACTTGTAATTCTAGTCCTATTTATGTTATACTTATTCTCAATCACTTAATATTTACACACAATCATACGTTTATGCTTGATACTTGAAGACATGACAAACTTGCAAATACGTGATATACATGCATTATACAATACTTATACACGATGCATATGCTTGATCATACTTGCTTATACTTATTCTTGTTGGAATCGGTATGCCCAAGACACATATTAAATTGATGTGGCAAGTACGTTATGATCCAAGTTAGGTCCTACCCAATAACCAGCTAGACAAACACTAATAAAATTTATTTATGACATGATCAAACAAGTAAATATTAACACTTCGGATATTTATAAATTGGTTTTCTAAATAATTGCACTTAAGAAACTAATAAATAAGATGGATAATTTATTTGAGGGTATATTTTGTTATTTAATGAGTTAAATAACATTATAAAAGATTAGGTAAGATATATGGATACCTTGCAAATCTTACAAGATCTCCCACAATCCAAGATTAGATTATGTAAGATATATGGATTTCTTGCAAATCTTAGAAGATCTCACACAATCCAAGATTAGATTATGTAAGATATATGGATATCTTGCAAATCTTACAAGATCTCACAAAATCCAAGATTAGATTTTGTAAGATATATCTTGCAAATCTTACAAGATCTCACCACAATCCAAGATTAGATTATGTAAGATATACGGATATCTTGCAAATCTTACAAGATGTAACATCCGTAAAAAAAAGGATTTTACCAAACCCGCTCCGTTTATTAACCGAACAATCAGTTTAAAATTTCATGGCGTATTTAATGCCCAAATTAATTTTAAATGATACATAATTAATTATTATATTGGAATAAATAATTTGTTTTTGAAAATTGTTAAAAATAATGAAATAAAAATATAATGTCGCTACCGGGTTTCGAACCCGGGTCAGCCAGCGATTCAAACAAAGATTTAACACTCAGCCGTTCAACCACTGCGCCACTAGTGTTTCTTGTGAATTAATGGAAACAACTAATTCATATCATAAATATCGAATTCAAATACGACGGCCAAATTGCAGTCGTCGGAAATCCCGGCGATCTCGCGAGATTGGACGGTTTCTTTTATTCTTAACGTAAACTTTAACTATGACATCGGTTATAACCGACGCCTGAACCCGCGACACAAGCTATAACCGCCGGAAAACGTAATGACTTTGAATCAAGCCTGAAATCCGATTCTATACATCTCGATTCCTCCCTATAAATTCACCCACAATCCACTGGTAGCCTTTTTGCTCAAAACCGCACCCTTTCTCGAGGAAAACTCACTCGCCGGAAAAGTTCTGCACATCGCCGGAAAACCGAACCCTTCACTTCTGAGCCTTACTGAACCCCCAGAGCTTATACCGAAGTTACCCACATCCATTTCAAGCTTGCTGAAGACTCTCTGCCGCAGGACACACGTCGCCGGAAGTTTCTGCTGTCACCGGAGTTTCGCCGGAGGAACAGAGGAGTCTAGTCGGTATACCTTACGCTTAAATCTTTCATTCTTTTTATATATCTCACCTGTAATTAACCTCAAAACACTAAAGAACATGATTAAAACATCGAACCAGTCGGACTTCCGATTCTGGTTAAATTCAACGAAGAAGACGAAGTTTCAGTTGTGTATATGTATAATTAAAATCAAGTTATAACTCGGGTTAGACACACAGTCCAGCGGTGGACTGTGTGCACATTAAACACGTAAACGTCTCGAGTTCGATACATGTCCCACGCACACTCGCCTTAATAAAAATGCTCTTTTTTTACCGAACCGGATGCACTGCTGATATATGTTAAGTTAAATAAAAACCAGAATAATAACTAAGTTAGACACACAGTCCAGTGGTGGACTGTGTGAATGTTTAATCACAGGACACGAGTTCGAGTCTGGGCTACCGCACCGGACCGGACAATTATTAAACTTTTTATTTAAGACAGAAATGAAAATGTTTAGTTTGTATATAAGTATAATAAAAATCGGTTTATTTAACAAGTTAGACACACAGTCCAGCGGTGGACTGTGTGTTAACTCAACCCACAGGTCCCGGGTTCGAGACCTGTGGAGCGCACCGGTCCGACTCATTAAATCGTTTTTAAAAATAAATGATTTTCAGTTTAATCTAATTAGTATATAAATATAATTAAAAACAAAAATATTTCGGGTTAGACACGTAGCTCAGTTGGTAGAGCTGCGTGCACGCGTACGGGAGGTCTCGGGTTCGAGCCTCACCCAGCGCACACATACACACATGCGAACCGGTCAACGGTCAACAGTTAATGGTCAACGGTCAACGGTCAAAAAAGTCAACATTTTTTTATTATTTTTATTTATTTATTTTAATTAAAAATCAATTAAAAATACTTAAAAATAACATTTTTAAGGTTAGAAAATAGCCTTAAACTCACAAAAATACACCCAACAATCCTACTAAAATTGATTAATAAAATCCCATTATTTACCAAACCATTATGTTATTATCTAGGTTAATTTCACTCGTGGTTAAAACCAACTGCGCGTGCATTCAACATTATCAACCGAACGCACCCAATATGAGTGAATCTTACAACTCCCCTTTTTAATTACACGTTTTGGGGTGTGTCATGTGTCATAAAATTAACTCGTTTATTTAAACTTGTGCCATACCATATTGTGATCTAAACTTAGATTGTATACATTGCTTGTAGTTATGTATTTTATTTTGTCTATTTATATGTAATTCATTCATTAGGCCCATCAGTTCCTCGTGCGAGACGAGTTGAGCAACACGTGTCTCAAAACAAATCCATTATTGTTCGTGTGTGTATTATTGAGTTTATATTGTTTGTAGTTATGTATTTCATATTGTCAAGTTTATGCAATTCATTCATTAGGCCCATCAGTTCCTCGTAAGAGACGAGTTGAGCAACGCGTGCCTCTAAACGATCCATTATTGTTCATGTGTGTATTGTTTAATATTAAATTGATTGGTGAATAAGTTTACATCTTTTTTTACTCATGTGTGGTTGGGCACTTTATTTTATAATCAATTAAATAAACTTGTTCAAATGTTTTCCATAGGATTCGCTTGCCAACTTTTTGTTGATCCAAAAACCCTTTTTACACATGATACAGGTGAATAGGATGAAGCAAGGAAAACATAGGAAATGCCTTAGAAGAAAACAATGAAGCCTAGATTGATATTTAGGACATGATGTAATATTGATTGTAATTTTCCATTAAAGTGTATTAATGAATATGAAACGTTAAAATAAATGTCATGAGCTTTGATGATAACCCAATCATGCCCCGATCACCTTTTCCGCTGCGGGTCGGGGTGTGACAGATTGGTATCAGAGCCATGACTATAGGGATATAGGATAGGTTATTAGACCCTTAGAGCCTATACTATAGTTTGCCTAAAATTTTAATTGATTAGGTGGTTACATACAAACTTATGATATTTATTTGTTTCATATTTGTTTATATTTACAGTCAAACATACATACTTACATACACATTCATTATACATATTTCAATGTTCATATATTCAAATCATTTTCATATTCTCATTATTCAAAGATTTTGTTGCAATTTTCAAATCTCATCAAAGTAAGTTCTGCGACGGACATGTAGTAACTGGAAGGGTACAAGTACCGGTAGTCGGAACGTCCTGTCTAGGTTGGCATTCGTATAAATCCAATATAACGGACCAGTTTGCCTACCTGGGGACTAACGATGAGAGTACGAAGGACCTATTAGGCCAAAGCATGCCACACCAAACGTCGTTCGAACTAACCCTACTTTGAGGTGTCACCGTGTCTACACCTGGACACATTCCGAATATCACACGTTATATACATATTTCTCGATTTTCTCCGGGTTTTAGTGTACGTAACCAGGCTAACACATGCGAACCATATGAAAAACCCGGTATTCATGGGGGCCCACATGATTACGAAGGTGAAGTATGGCGGCATGTAGGGCCTAATGACGAGCAAAGCCCAAGACATCCTATGGATGTAGTAGATTTATTTTTCTATAATTATTTTATGAATGTCCATTCCTAGTGCGACCCATGATCCCAAAAACATCCAACTCATACTCTTGACATGTAATCCTTGTAGATGTCTTCTAACCTCGCCCGTAGGAAGATGAGAGCAGGAAAAGCCCGCGAACGCATGGCTGCCCTAATCGCTCAACAAATGGCTGCCGTAATACCCAACATTGTAATCCAAGTCCAACAAGCACTTACCGCGAATCCTGTCAATCAAGAAGATCAACACGTTATCAACCCTCCCCCAAATATCACTAAATGCACCTACAAGCATTTCAAATCATGCGACCCTCCAAATACAAAGGGACTGAAGGTGTCACCGCTCTCCTCCATTGGTTTGAAGAAATGGAGAACACTTTTCTAAATTGCGATTGCCCTGACGATCGCAAAGTGCGATATGCTACCGGTCATTTATATGGAATAGCACTTACTTGGTGGAATACAGAGAAGGCCAAACGAGGTGTTGAAGATGCTATGACTTTAACTTGGGATGAATTGAAGGAAATCATGACCAGACGATTTTGCCCAAGGAGCGAAATCAAGAAATTAGAAGATGAATTCTATTCGTTGAAGCAAAAGGAAGGAGACCACACCACATACAACAAAAGATTCCTCGAATTACATCAGATGGTTCCCAACTTATTCACTCCCCTCTACCTTTGATCGAGCACTACATTCGAGGTCTTCCGTCAAAGATTAAAGACTCCGTAATAAGTACCACGCCTGCAACTTTGGAAGCAGCAATGGAGCTAGCAACAGAGCTCACCGAGAACCGAATCCGGAACAAAGACTTCAAGGAGGAGAAGAAGAAGGATAAAGTATCGACTGAAACCTCCGACTCCACCCAAACCGAATCCCCTTCTCAACGCACTTCTAAGAGAAAAAGAGACGGGCAACTTTTCGCTGCTATCCAACGAAATCAACCAATTTCACACGCCATACCCATCCAAGCTATCCCAATCACTCAAGTGGCACCCAACTCAACTTACCCAAATAAGAAACCATATCTTGAACCTCACCCTCGACGCAACAACTGTTTTTATCACCATCCCCTTACCCTACCTTGTCGACTATGTGCAACTTGTGGAC
Organism: Scalesia atractyloides; assembly: GCA_947069175.1. Taxonomy (NCBI): domain Eukaryota; kingdom Viridiplantae; phylum Streptophyta; class Magnoliopsida; order Asterales; family Asteraceae; genus Scalesia; species Scalesia atractyloides. Next base: position 32,522,797 of record CAMTDV010000009.1, on the reverse strand, counting down.
GCTATGGTCATTTGAGCAGGGTTTGCAACCAAATCTCTCCCCCTACTCAAAACATGGTCCAAACCTATCAACAACCCCAATACCCCATGTTCCCATATGTTCGAGCTTGTTTCAATTGTGGCGACCCTACCCACTTTAGAAACACGTGCCCTCGATTGGTTAACATCATAAACGCTCAAGCGAAATCAAACCCACTTAACCAAGTAAACCAAGAAAACCCAACCGCTAGGCCACCAGCAAGAGGAAGAGTCTTCAACATCAACGCCAATCCTGTCGAAGATAATGACGGCCCAAACGAAGATACCCAACTAGTCCTCTTCACCGAAAATCCAGATTCAACTCCAATCGTTTAGTTTTATGTTTTTCTTTATCACATAGAACCAATCATAACTTAAGGATAAAGCCAATGGGAATTTGACAAGAATATGGTGGATACGCCGCTGGTACTTCCTATATATAAGTATTCTTGTCAAAGGATCAGAAGCATTATCTGGCGGTTATGAGAGGTTCCATGTGTAAACTGTTTGAGTAATTATTGTTTATTATTTTCAGTACATGCAATTTCATAGGCCGCCGCTCCCCATTACATTATGAGCGTTGAGCATGTTCCCCATTTCATTATGAGCGTGAACCCGGCGTGCCCACATACGATCGGCTTCGTTTGATTGAGCCTTGATCGCACAGACATTTTTCATTTTCAGTACATGCAATATGATCGGCTCCGTTTGATTGAGCCTTGATCGCACAGACATTTTCATTATCAGTATCTTGTGGTTGTTGTGTTTGTTGTAGAGTCACATAGAACTAATCATAACTTGCGGATAAAGTCAATGAGAATTTGACGAGAATATGGTGGATACGCCGTGGTACTTCCTATATATAAGTATTCTTGTCAAAGGATCAGAGGCATTATCAGGCGGTTATGAGAGGTTCCATGTATAGGCTGTTTGTGTGATTATTGTTTAGATTAAATTTATTATATTCAGTACATGCGATACAATCGGCTCCGCTTGATTGAGCCTTGATCGCACAGACATTTTCATTTTCAGTACATGCAATACGATCGGCTCCGTTTGATTGAGCCTTGATCGCACAGACATTTTTTCATTTTCAGTATTTTTGTGTTTGTTGTATTGGTTGTAGAGTCACATAGGACTAATCATAATTCACTGATAAAACCAATGAAAATTTGACGAGAATATGGTGGATACGCCGCTGGTACTTCCTATATATAAGTATTCTTGTCAAAGGATCAGAGGCATTGTCAGACGGTTATGAGAAGTTCTATGTAGGATTTAGTAGTTTCTTGGTTACAAATCATAACTTGCGGATAAAACCAACGAAAATTTGACAAGAATATGGTGGATACGCCGCTGGTACTTCCTATATATAAGTATTCTTGCCAAAGGATAGAGGCATTATCAGGCGGTTATGAGAAGTTCCATGTGGGATTTAGTATTGTCTTGGTTGAAATTTGTGTTACATTCATATCATCTCCCCATTTAAAGAAATTGGATTATGTTCCATTTCTACATAAACTAACCTCTCCATCATAACAAACGAGAGAGGAATTGTCACCATTCAAACATATATGCTATCAGAATGTGGATTCAAATATTGGTTGTTGTGTTATTTATGTTATAGAGTTACATCATAGGACCAATCATAACTTACTGATAAAACCAATGAAAATTTGACAAGAATATGGTGGATACGCCGCTGGTACTTCCTATATATAAGTATTCTTATCAAAGGATCAGAGGTATTGTTAGATGGTTATGAGAAGTTCCATGTAGGTTGTAGTATTAGAAGTTTTGCTTTAGGATACAACCACATCCTTCCAAACATATCAAAACTCTTGCGCATGATATCATATTTAGCGAATCAACTCCGCTTATCAATATTTTCACCAAAGGCAACAAAAACCGATTCCTGTAACAGGGTACTTAACCCTTACAAGGGACGTTACCGCCTCAAACAAAAATTTAAACTCTTACCCTTCTTCTAAGTATGTAACTGTCAACCTAAACACCATCATTCTTTTAGTCAAATATATCACTACTTAATTTCGGGACAAAATTTCTAAAAAGCAGGGGATACTGTAACATCCGTCAAAAAACGGATTTTACCAAACCCGCTCCGTTTATTAACCGAACAATCAGTTTAAAATTTCGTGGCGTATTTAATGCCCAAATTAATTTTAAACGATACATAATAAATTATTATATTGGAATAAATAATTTTTTTTTGAAAAATTGTTAAAATAATAAAATAAAAATATAATGTCGCTGCCGGGTTTCGAACCCGGGTCAGCCAGCGATTCAAACAAAGATTTAACACTCAGCCGTTCAACCACTGCGCCACTAGTGTTTCTTGTGAATTAATGGAAACAATTTTCATATCATAAATATCGAATTCAAATACGACGCGCCCAATTGCAGTCGTCGGAAATCCCGGCGATCTCGCGAGATTGGACGGTTTCTTTTATTCTTAACGTAAACTTTAACTATGACATCGGTTATAACCGACTCCTGAACCCGCGACACAAGCTATAACCGCCGGAAAACGTAATGACTTTGAATCAAGCCTGAAATCCGACTCTATACATCTCGATTCCTCCCTATAAATTCACCCACAATCCACTGGTAGCCTTTTTGCTCAAAACCGCACCCTTTCTCGACGAAAACTCACCCGCCGGAAAAGTTCTGCACATCGCCGGAAAACCGAACCCTTCACTTCTGAGCCTTACTGAACCCCCAGAGCTTATACCGAAGTTACCCACATCCATTTCAAGCTTGCTGAAGACTCCCTGCCGCAGGACACACGTCGCCGGAAGTTTCTGCTGTCACCGGAGTTTCGCCGGAGGAACAGAGGAGTCCAGTCGGTATACCTTACGCTTAAATCTTTCATTCTTTTTATATATCTCACCTGTAATTAACCTCAAAACACTAAAGAACATGATTAAAACATCAAACCAGTCGGACTTCCGATTCTGGTTAAATTCAACGAAGAAGACGAAGTTTCAGTTGTGTATATGTATAATTAAAATCAAGTTATAATTCGGGTTAGACACATAGTCCAGCGGTGGACTGTGTGCACATTAAACACGTAAACGTCTCGAGTTCGATACATGTCCCACGCACACTCGCCTTAATAAAAATGCTCTTTTTTTTACCGAACCGGATGCACTGCTGATATATGTTAAGTTAAATAAAAACCAGAATAATAACCAAGTTAGACACGCAGTCCAGTGGTGGACTGTGTGAATGTTTAATCACAGGACACGAGTTCGAGTCCTGGCTACCGCACCGGACCGGACAATTATTAAACTTTTTATTTAAGACAGAAATGAAAATGTTTAGTTTGTATATAAGTATAATAAAAATCGGTTTATTTAACAAGTTAGACACACAGTCCAGCGGTGGACTGTGTGTTAACTCAACCCACAGGTCCCGGGTTCGAGAACTGTGGAGCGCACCGGTCCGACTCATTAAATCGTTTTTAAAAATAAATGATATTCAGTTTAATCTAATTAGTATATAAATATAATTAAAAACAGAAATATTTCGGGTTAGACACGTAGCTCAGTTGGTAGAGCTGCGTGCACGCGTACGGGAGGTCTCGGGTTCGAGCCTCACCCAGCGCACACATACACACATGCGAACCGGTCAACGGTCAACAGTCAATGGTCAACGGTCAACGGTCAACGGTCAAAAAAGTCAACATTTTTTATTATTTTTATTTATTTATTTTAATTAAAAATCAATTAAAAATACTTAAAAATAACATTTTTAAGGTTAGAAAATAGCTTTAAACTCACAAAAATACACCCAACAATCATACTAAAATTGATTAATAAAATCCCATTATTTACCAAACCATTATGTTAATATCTAGGTTAATTTCACTCGTGGTTAAAACCAACTTCGCGTGCATTCAACATTATCAACCGAACGCACCAATATGAGTGAATCTTACAACTCCTCTTTTTAATTACACGTTTTGGGGTGTGTCATGTGTCATAAAATTAACTCGTTTATTTAAACTTGTGCCATACCATATTGTGATCTAAACTTAGATTGTATACATTGCTTGTAGTTATGTATTTTATTTTGTCTATTTATATGTAATCCATTCATTAGGCCCATCAGTTCCTCGTGCAAGACGAGTTGAGCAACACGTGCCTCAAAACAAATCCATTATTGTTCGTGTGTGTATTATTGAGTTTATATTGTTTGTAGTTATGTATTTCATATTGTCAAGTTTATGCAATTCATTCATTAGGCCCATCAGTTCCTCGTGAGAGACGAGTTGAGCAACGCGTGCCTCTAAACGATCCATTATTGTTCATGTGTGTATTGTTTAATATTAAATTGATTGGTGAATAAGTTTACATCTATTTTTACTCATGTGTGGTTGTGCACTTTATTTTATAATCAATTAAATAAACTTGTCCAAATGTTTTCCATAGGATTCACTCGCCAACTTTTTGTTGATCCAAAAACCCTTTTTACACATGATACAGGTGAACAGGATGAAGCAAGGAAACATAGGAAATGCCTTAGAAGAAAACAATGAAGCCTAGATTGATATTCAGGACATGATGTAATATTGATTGTAATTTTCCATTAAAGTGTATTAATGAATATGAAACGTTAAAATAAATGTCATGAGCTTTGATGATAACCCAATCATGCCCCGATCACCTTTTCCGCTGCGGGTCGGGGTGTGACACAAGATCTCACACAATCCAAGAAAAGATCTTATAAGAGATAATATATATGGATGATTTGATGAGAAGTAGTGATGACACACACCAAAAAATCAAGTGCAAGAACACTGAAATTCTCTCTAGAATTTTCGGCCAAAGGTTGGTTGATCAAGAGGCGTTCATAAGTGAAAAATCCTAGAAACATAAGGTGTTTGTTGGAAGCTTGGGGTATACAAGCTTGAGGTCTTCTCCCTTGAAGATTTCCAATCAAGAACATCATCTTGTTCATATCTCTTGTTACTTGGAAGGATAACTCAGCGTTCATCCCATCAAACAACTACTCTTCACGGTTTCAAGTCGGAAAGCTTGCAAAACCATGAGTACACTCGACCCACTTTTGTTTATAACATATTTTGGGTGTAACATGTTTCCATATACAAAAAATCACAAACACGTTAACTTTATGAAACGCACGAACAATCCTAATTACATGAATACTTGAATCTTATACTTGATACTTGTCATGGATATTCTTTATGCTATGCTCTAGTCATTCACTATTTTTAGCCTTTCTTTGACATGCTTAGCGCTATAGGAATTCACGCCTCCACCTCCATCACTTTAATCGTGAGGTCATGTTAAACAACGTGATGCGTTATTGGTTTAATTAATAGTATTGCATGCCGTGATGTTGTGCTTGTATAGATTTTAGTTGCCATGAGGATTGTTAAACTTTATTCATATACATATGCTATGCTAAACCTTGTGTACTCGCCCTTGCTTTCGCATTGACTTTATTTTGAAACATGTTATAGGTTGAAGGAGTTGATGCTATGAAAACGAAATAGCAAGGACTTAGACACACACAATTTAGACGTTTTAGGTTATTGTTGTTGTATCAAATTTTGTCGTAATATGTTATTCAAACTTGTTATGTACAATGGTTGTATTTGCTTCAATGTTGTATTCGACAATTTGTTCTGAAATGAAATTGGATTAAATTAATTATTGTCATTTATTGATGTTGTGAGCAATGAGCAATCTCGTTTTCGTCTCATTCCGATGTTTCCGCCATCGGTGGGGTGTGACAGATTAGTATCAGAGCCATAACTATATGGAATTGGGTAGAATTGCCATGTTCGACCTAGTCTATAGTTTAAGAGCCTTATTCTTGTGTTTTGCTTGAAACTACTTGTATTCTACGTTATTTGCTTCATATTCATTCTCTTATGGTTTTCTTTTATGCATACATGTCGTCTTTTTATCTTTATGTGCTATTCTTTGACATGCTTCTTATGTGTTAATACTTGTTATAATATTTCAAAGCTCATACGCCTTTCCCTAATGCATTTTAGTCGATAATACTAAACTCAAAAACACTCGTAATACACAAACGAGACAGCTTCACCAAATAGGCGTGAAATCCACAACTTGGTGAACGACTCTCAATCCACCTATTTTTTTACACGAAATTCACCGTCAAGTTAGGAGTGAAGTCCTCACCTTGATGGAAAATTTCAATTTCAAATTCTAGGGGACCCCCGTCAACGTGTCGAAATTAAATTTTGACCCGACGAGTACCAACTACACTTAGGGTACGAAGTCGTCAAGTTAGGGGGGAAACCTACATCTCGACCATTAGTCCCACTCCTTGATGTTATAATCCTGCCAAGTCTCGAAACTCCAGATTGAATTGGGACATGTAGTAACTGGAAGGGGGTGAATACCGTTAACTGACATGTCGGCGAGAGTATACCACCTATTAGGCCAAAGCATACTTCCCAATCTCAAAAGACTTTTCGACCACTTTGGTTAGTTAAAGGTCTGTTTTGGAACCATCCAAGTTTTAATCGAACTTACGTTTTACTATACTCAATTTTATATGATGCAGTCGCCTCTTTTCTGTAACATTTGTATAAATCGGGTTTCCAAAACCCGCTTCGTTTTGTAATCAAATATCAAGTTACAAAATTTCATTAAGTATTTATGAATATTTTGAGTTTAAATGTTTCATAATTAATATATAAACCAAACTATAAAAATTATATTTGATAAAAAGTTAAAATAAAATAAATAAAAAATGTTTGGAGCTGACCGGACTCGAACCCGGGTCAACTGCCTCTAATGACTTATCCATCCGTCTCCAAACCACTCCGCCACCAGTTGTTTTCTGTTAATATTATGAAAACAATTGAACTTTATACACAAACTCGGATGAACGGTTATTGGTATTTGAGTAACGGAAATCGGTAAGCCAAATCGCCAAATCAGTTTTTCGTTCGTTTAGTTAACTCATAACCGACGCATATCGGTTTCTAATTAAGGTTAGATTGAATAAACTTCAAGTGTTGAGTTTTGAAACCGAAAGACATTCAAGTCTCAAATAATTCCGTCTCCAATCATTTATACGATTCAGAACTGTCTCAAATACACTCCAAATCCTTTTCGTCGCGTTTTCAAGTCTTTTGAGCTCAAGAAAATTGTCGCCGGAATTCTCTGCAACTCTCGCCGGAAAACCGTGTCCAACTCAAACCAGTAAGATTCTACTCTCTTGCTGTTTCAATCTAATGTAGGGACACTACTAACATTATTCCGTCACTCAAAGTCAGTCACAGAAGACTCTGCTGGATTTCTGGTTTCGCCGGAGAAATTCTGGAAATTGCCGGAACCACGCTAGTTGACGGTAAACACATTCAATCGTGCTAATAACCCATGTACTCTGATTCAATTTCAATTTTAACTCTTAAATTCTGTTGATTAGCTCTCTCAGCCGAAGTTTCAAAAAACAGAGTTTTCTGTTCTCGCCGGACTTCCTGAAGAAGACGACCTGTCTGGTATTCTTTCCCTCAAATTGTTCGGTCTGTTCATTCAAGCTAGTAATCATGTTATTTAAGAAGTAGAACCCTGAACCAGTGATCTGTGTAAAACCGGTAATATTAGTGAAGAAGACGAGCATAACAACGGGTTAAGAACAAATAAAATTCGGATAGTTAACGGGTTAGACACACAGTCCAGCGGTGGACTGTGTGCAAAGTTTATATACGAGTCCCGAGTTCGATCCTTGCTACACACACACGCTGCGTAATAACATTCCTTTTTATTCATAAAACTAACCGGGTTAGATTGAGTAGTTGTTAAGTATAATATAATTCAAGGATATAACCGGGTTAGACACACAGTCCAGCGGTGGACTGTGTGCAACACAAACTGCACGTCACGCGATCGAGTTCCGTCCCACACGCCGGTTCGATGAGAATAAAACGTTTTGTAAAATAAAGGAATTTTCGGTAAATTCGAATAAGTGTATTAATATAATTAAAACTAGATTTTTATCGGGTTAGTCACGTAGCTCAGTTGGTAGAGCTACGTGCGCGTGAACGGAAGGTCACAGGTTCGAATCTCGCTCGGCGCAAGAATTACCGCTGACCGAACCGGTCAACGGTCAACGGTCAACGGTCAAACAGTAAAAAAAATATATTATTTTTTTTAAATAATTATTTGTTTTATTTAAATTAAAAATCAATTAAAAATACTTAAAAATAACATTTTTAAGGATAGAAAATAGCCATAAAATCACAAAAATTATATCTAAAAATCCCATTAAAAATCTTTAATAAAATCCATCCATTTAATATATTTTTTTTCCTATTATTATCTAGGTCAGTGATTCCTTGTTATCTCGTTTCGTCCAAATCGTGCGCATCTCACCAATTCAAATCCAACGCACCCAATGTGAGTGAACCCTTCAAATTCCCCGTTTTAATCATATTTTTGGGGTGTATCATGTGTCTTATTCATTTACTTATTATAACCAAGTTATTGTGCATATATCATATCATGACATGTGTGTTAGTTGTTGCTGTTCAGTAGTTAGAATTGTTTGCAAGTTATTATTTCAGTACATGCAATTGCTGAGGCCGTAACTCCCCATCCCTCGAGGTTGAGTTTGATCCCCATTTTATTATGTGGTTGGTCAGGGCGTGCCCGCACGATCGGCTCCGTTTGATTGAGCCTTGATCGGTTATTTACATTTCAAGTTCATGCAATACGCTCGGCTCCGTTTGATTGAGCCTTGAGTGCACAGTTCAATTTACATTTCAGTTCATGCAATACGATCGGCTCCGTTTGATTGAGCCTTGATCTCACAGTTCATTTATGTTAATTATCATATGATGTTGGTATGATCATGTATGTTATCAATTATTAATGTATGTTATAATTGTAACCGATGTTGCCATTGCTTGATTTCATACATATGCTCTTTTATGATTATGCACAATATTTTATTGATAAACTAACCAGAAAATCATTATTAAATGTTTTACTATAAGGTTCACTCGCCAACTTATGTTGACCCAAAAACCTCCCATTTTACACATGATACAGGTGAACCAGCAGCAGCTAGGAACACGTAGGACCTGGATTAGAAGAAATAAAATGATTTAGTGTTTGGGAATTATTATGTTTGGTTATTTTCCTTTGTAATGAATGAACATGTTTGAAGGTTTGAGAAATGTAACTTTGACTTCATTTAATTATGAAACATAATAGTAAATGTCATGTGCTTTGGTGATAACCCAATTATGCCCCGACTCTTATTTCCGCTGCGGGTCGGGGTGTGACAGATTGGTATCAGAGCCATGACTATAGGGATATAGGATAGGTTATTAGACCCTTAGAGCCTATACTATAGTCGATTAGAAACCTATAAGAATCTTGTGTGTTATATGCCAAATTTCATGATGTTTATATGTTTATGTCAAAATGTTACATTTGATATTGTTCAAGCATGTTCATAAGTATGTATTATCAAATAATGCTTATCATGAAATCGTATGATCATAACATATCACATCCATGCAAGCACACACCACATCATGATTGATTTTACAACAATTTTCGTGTTTTCAAATCTCATCAAAGTGAGTTCTCATGACGGGCATGTAGTAACTGGAAGGGTACTAGTACCGGTAGTCGGAACGTCCTGTCTAGGCTGGCATTCGTATAAATCCAAAATAAAGGACCAGTTTGCCTACCTGGGGACCAACGATGAGAGTACGAAATACCTATTAGGCCAAAGCATGCTATACCAAACGTCGTGAGAGCTAATCCCACTTTGAGTAGTCATTGTGTCTACACCTGGACACGTTCCGACCAAACATCTCATGAAACATATTTTGTGGTTAGCATTCGGGGATGCGAGTGTTAAATTGCCAATACTAATGTGAATCCTACCAAACCAATAGCCATGGGGGCCCACATGACTATATAGGTGAAGGTATGGGGGACATTTGAGGCCCAACATGAGCGAACCCAAGACATCCTTCGGATGTAGTTGCATTATTGATATTTATGTCATTTTCATTTTTTTTTAAGACACATGACACCTAAAAGATACCATAAACTCACAATCTTCTCATTTTATGATCCTGTAGATGTCGTATAGATCGCATCGAAGGAGTAGGAAATCGGAAAAGTCTCAGGAACGATTGGCCACTCATATCGCCAACCAAATGGCCACGATATTACCTGACATCGTAGTACAAGTACAACAAGCTCTTGCTGCAAATCCTACTAACCCTCCTCAACAACAGGACCAGATCATCAACGACCCTCCTACCGGCAAATGCACCTACAAACATTTTAAGTCTTGCGATCCCCCAAAATTCGAAGGGACTGAGGGAGTCACTGCTCTCCAACGTTGGTTCGAGGAGATGGAAAACGTTTTCTTAAACTGCGATTGTCCTGAGGATCGCAAAGTTCGTTATGCCACCGGGAGACTACTTGGGGTAGCTCTCACTTGGTGGAATACCGAGAAGGGAAAGAGGGGAATGGAAGATGCGATGGCCTTAACTTGGGAGGAGTTAAGGGAGATCATGACTAGGCGATTCTGTCCTAGGAGTGAGATTAAGAAATTGGAAGATGAATTTCATGCCCTGAAACAAAAAGATGGTGATCACTCTACTTACAACAAACGGTTCTTGGAGTTGAACCAGATGGTACCAAACTTATTCACTCCAACCTACCGTCTGATCGAACATTACATTCGAGGACTTCCCCCGAAAATCCAAGATTCGGTCCTCAGTGTTTCACCGGTAACACTCGAAGCTGCCATGGTGTTGGCAACAGAACTAACCGAAAACCGAATTCGTAATGGGAAGTTCAAGGAAGAAAAGAAGAAAGCTCCTGCTGAGGGACAAACCTCAAACCACCACACTCCTTCCTCTAAATTTGGTAACAAGAGGAAGCGTAACAACAGGAACTTTGCAGTTACCCACACCAACACCCCTGTTCCTGCTGCACCCATCACACAAGCCACTCCTCCACCCGCGCCATACAAAAGACCATACACAGGACCACTACCAAAATGTAACCGTTGTCAGTATCACCACTCCCCTGACTATCCTTGCCAGTACTGTACCAGCTGCGGTCGCGCTGGACACCTTGTACAACAATGCCGCGCACCTCAGCGAACAAATCGCCACCCACCTATAACCCAAACCCACCAACAATTTATGGGTCAAGCCCAACAACAACAACCATTTCCACCCACTCAACATTTAGCCCAAACATACTATCAACCCAACTACCCTATGGGTCAACCTATGCGGGCATGTTTCAACTGTGGAGATCCAAGTCATTTCAGGAACACATGTCCAAGATTAGTCAATATTATTCATGCTCAGGCCCAAGCCAACCCAGTGAACCAAGCAAATCAAGCTCCTCCACCTGCTAGAGGAAGGGCTTTCAATATTAACGCAAACCAGGCCAGAGCTGACGGCAATGTGGTCAACGGTACGTTTCTTATAAATGGTAGATATGCCTCTATGTTATTTGATACTGGTGCGGATAGAAGTTTCGTGTCATTAGAGTTTGAACCTATCTTAAGTAAAAATCGAGATAAGCTCGCGGAATCCATAACAGTGGAAGTTGCAGATGGAAAACCAGTTTTGTTAAACTCTATTTTACGCAACTGTACGCTCACCCTAAACAATCACGATTTCTCAGTCGATCTTATTCCTATGAAGCTGGGAAGTTTCGACATCATAGTCGGAATGGATTGGCTTAGTCAGCATAATGCGGAAGTTGTATGTCGTGAGAAATTTATTCGTATTCCTCTTTCAAACGGTCAGACTCTTCGAATTAATGGAGAAACCTCGGCGAAAGGACTCAACTTAATGTCTTGCCTTCAAGCACAGAAATACCTTCGTAAGAATTATGTCGCGTTTTTAGCCCATATCATCAAGAAGGGGACCGCAGAAAAGAAACTTGAAGATATTCCTGTTGTAAAAGATTTTCCACAAGTTTTTCCTGACGACATTTCAGGACTTCCTCCAATCAGAGATGTCGAGTTTCGTATCGATCTTATACCTGGTGCTACACCAGTGCAAAATCTCCATATAGGTTAGCCCCCTCTGAAATGCAAGAGCTAGCCAGTCAATTGCAAGAGTTGACAGACAAGGGATTTATACGTCCCAGCTCATCGCCTTGGGGTGCACCGGTACTTTTCGTAAAGAAGAAGGATGGATCTTTTCGCATGTGCATCGATTACAGAGAGCTCAACAAGTTAACTATCAAAAATCGATATCCTTTACCTCGTATAGATGATCTTCTTGACCAGCTACAAGGTGCTAGTTGCTTTTCGAAAATCGACCTTCGATCGGGCTATCATCAGCTTAGGGTGCATGAAGAAGACGTCCCAAAAACTGCTTTTCGAACTCGATATGGTCACTATGAATTCATGGTTATGCCGTTTGGATTAACCAACGCACCAGCTGTTTTCATGGACCTAATGAATAGAGTCTGCAAACCTTACCTTGATCGATTTGTTATTGTGTTCATTGACGATATTCTTATCTATTCAAAATCCAAAGCTGATCATGAGCGTCATCTGCGACTTATTCTTGCACTTCTAGAAAAGGAAAAGCTTTATGCCAAGTTCTCTAAATGTGAATTCTGGTTAAAAGAGGTGCAATTTCTTGGGCATGTAGTCAATGACAAAGGAATACACGTGGACCCATCAAAGATTAAAGCAGTTCAAGAATGGCAAGCTCCACGTACGCCAACTGAAGTAAGGTCTTTTCTTGGACTTGCTGGTTACTATCGTCGATTCATTTCAAACTTCTCTCGCATTGCGGTGCCACTCACGGCTTTAACCCATAAAGGGAAACCATTTGTATGGGGGCCCAAGCAAGAAGAAGCTTTTCAAACCCTCAAGCAAAGACTTTGTGATGCACCAATCCTCACTCTTCCTGAAGGTTGTGATGATTTTGTAGTCTATTGCGACGCGTCAGGGCAAGGATTGGGATGCGTTCTCATGCAAAGAGGAAAAGTCATAGCTTATGCCTCAAGGCAACTCAAGACTCACGAAAAGAACTACACCACTCATGACCTTGAACTTGGAGCCGTTGTATTCGCTCTTAAGATATGGAGACATTATCTTTATGGCACGAAGTGTGAAATATACACTGACCATAAGAGTCTTCAACACATCTTCAATCAGAAAGAGTTAAATATGAGGCAACGGAGATGGGTCGAACTTCTAAATGATTACGACTGTGAAATCAAATACCACCCTGGTAAAGCAAATGTGGTGGCTGATGCACTTAGTCGAAAGGGATATGCGAACTCTATTCATCTTCTATGTTCGCAAATTATAACCAATATTAAGGATCAAATTCGAGAAGCTCAACACGTTTCAATAACAGAGGAAGATGTACAAAAAGAGATGTCCTGTGGAGCCGAGCTAAAGCTGGAAACTAAATCTGATGGCATTTTGTATTACCTAGATCGTATATGGATTCCTAACCATATCAATCTTCGTGAAACACTCATGCATGAAGCCCATAAGTCGCGATATTCTATACACCCAGGAGCCGATAAGATGTATCAAGACCTACGGTACACCTATTGGTGGCCTGGAATGAAGAAAGATATTGCCGTTTTTGTTTCCAAGTGTCTCACTTGTTCTAAAGTAAAGGCTGAACACCAAAGACCCTCAGGACTTCTGGTCCAACCAGAAATACCTGTCTGGAAGTGGGAAAATATAACCATGGATTTCATTACCGGGTTACCTCGCACTTCTAGTGGGTATGACACTATATGGGTGATTATAGACCGACTCACAAAATCAGCTCACTTTATTCCTATTCGAGAAGATTTTAAGAACGAAAAGCTTGCTCGTATTTATATCAGCGAAATCGTCAGCCGTCATGGAGTTCCATTAAGTATTATTTCTGATCGTGATGGTCGTTTCACCTCACGGACGTGGCAGGCAGTACAATCCGCAATGGGCACTCGACTAGATCTCAGTACCGCCTATCATCCCCAAACTGATGGACAGTCTGAGCGCACCATTCAAACCCTTGAGGATATGCTTAGAGCATGTGTCATAGACTTCAAGGGAAATTGGGACGCTCACCTACCGTTAGTCGAATTTTCGTACAACAACAGTTATCATTCTAGTATCGGCATGGCACCTTTTGAAGCTTTATATGGTCGAAAGTGTCGATCTCCTGTTTGTTGGCACGAAATTGGGGAAGCTCAAATTACTGGTCCGGAATTGATCCAAGAAACAACAGATAAGATTCATCAAATCAGAAACAATCTTCTAGCGGCTCAAAGTCGTCAAAAGAGTTACGCAGATAAACGACGGAAGCCCTTGGAGTTTAGCGTTGGTGATCATGTGCTTTTAAAAGTGTCACCGTGGAAGGGAGTAGTTCGTTTTGGGCAAAAGGGAAAGCTAGCACCACGTTACGTAGGACCTTTCAAGATACTCGAAAGAGTAGGTCCTGTAGCTTACAAGCTTGACCTACCGGAAGAACTCGACAGAATTCATCCCACATTCCACGTGTCGAACTTGAAGAAGTGCCTCGCTGATGAGAATCTTCATATTCCACTGGAGGATATTCAGATTGATGAATCCATGCATTTTATCGAACGGCCAGTAGAGATTATGGACTATGGAGAAAAGCGTCTACGTCGAAGTCGCATTCCTATTGTTAGGGTACGCTGGGAGTCGAAACGGGGACCTGAGTTTACTTGGGAACGTGAAGACTCAATGCGTGAAAAATACCCTCATCTTTTCCCTACTACTTCAACTGTTTGAATTTCGGGACGAAATTCCTAAAAGTAGGGGATACTGTAACATTTGTATAAATCGGGTTTCCAAAACCCGCTTCGTTTGTAATCAAATATCAAGTTACAAAATTTCATTAAGTATTTATGAATATTTTGAGTTTAAATGTTTCATAATTAATATATAAACCAAACTATAAAAATTATATTTGATAAAAAGTTAAAATAAAATAAATAAAAAATGTTTGGAGCTGACCGGACTCGAACCCGGGTCAACTGCCTCTAATGACTTATCCATCCGTCTCCAAACCACTCCGCCACCAGTTGTTTTCTGTTAATATTATGAAAACAATTGAACTTTATACACAAACTCGGATGAACGGTTATTGGTATTTGAGTAACGGAAATCGGTAAGCCAAATCGCCAAATCAGTTTTTCGTTCGTTTAGTTAACTCATAACCGACGCATATCGGTTTCTAATTAAGGTTAGATTGAATAAACTTCAAGTGTTGAGTTTTGAAACCGAAAGACATTCAAGTCTCAAATAATTCCGTCTCCAATCATTTATACGATTCAGAACTGTCTCAAATACACTCCAAATCCTTTTCGTCGCGTTTTCAAGTCTTTTGAGCTCAAGAAAATTGTCGCCGGAATTCTCTGCAACTCTCGCCGGAAAACCGTGTCCAACTCAAACCAGTAAGATTCTACTCTCTTGCTGTTTCAATCTAATGTAGGGACACTACTAACATTATTCCGTCACTCAAAGTCAGTCACAGAAGACTCTGCTGGATTTCTGGTTTCGCCGGAGAAATTCTGGAAATTGCCGGAACCACGCTAGTTGACGGTAAACACATTCAATCGTGCTAATAACCCATGTACTCTGATTCAATTTCAATTTTAACTCTTAAATTCTGTTGATTAGCTCTCTCAGCCGAAGTTTCAAAAAACAGAGTTTTCTGTTCTCGCCGGACTTCCTGAAGAAGACGACCTGTCTGGTATTCTTTCCCTCAAATTTGTTGGGGGGTTTTTCTGTTCATTCAAGCTAGTAATCTTTTTTTTTAAAGAAGTAGAACCCTAAACCCAGTGACGTGTAAAACCCGGGTTTAAATTAGTGAAGAAGACACCCAAACAAGGGTTAAGAACAAAAAAAATTCGGTAGTTAAGGGTTAGAACACCCCAGCGGTGGACTGTGTGCAAAGTTTATTACGATCCATTTCATTTTGCTACACACACACGTGCTAATAACTTTCCCTTTTTTTTATTTTAAAAAAAACGGGTTTAGATTGAGTGTTGTTAGTAAATTTATTAAAGGTTTAAAACCCGGGGTTAGACCACATCCAGGGGTGGACTGTGTGCAACACAAACCCTGCACGTACCGATCGAGTTCCGTCCCAACCCCGGTTCGATGAGAATAAACGTTTTGTAAAAAAAAGAATTTTTGGGTAAATTAAATAAGTGTATTAATATAATTAAAACTGATTTTTATGGGGTTAGCACTAGCTCATGGAAAGGTCGTGCGCGTAAACGGAAGGTCACAGGTTCGAATCTCGCCCGGCGCAAGAATTACCGCGGGACCGAACCGGTCAAGGGTCAACGGTCAACGGTCAAACAGTAAAAAAAATATATTTTTTTTTTTTAAATAATTTTTTGTTTTATTTAAAAATTAAAATCAATTAAAAATACTTAAAAATAACTTTTTTAAGGATAGAAAAAAGCCTAAATCACAAAAATTATATCTAAAAATCCCATTAAAAATCTTTAATAAAATCCATCCATTTAATATATTTTTTTCCTTTTATTTCTAGGTCAGTGATTCCTTGTTACCCTCGTTTCGTCCAAATCGTGCGCACCCTCACCAATTCAAATCCAACCCCACCCATGTGAGTGAACCCTTCAAATTCCCCGTTTTAATCATATTTTTGGGGTGTATCATGTGTTTATTCATTACTTATTATAACCAAGTTATTGTGCATATATCATATCTTTGACATGTGTGTTAGTTGTTGCTGTTCAGTAGTTAGAATTGTTTGCAAGTTATTATTTCAGTACATGCAATTGCTAAAGGCCTTTAACTCCCCACCCCTCGAGGTTTGAGTTTGATCCCCATTTTATTTGTGGTTTTTGGTTCAGGGCGTGCCCGCACGATCGGCTCCGTTTGATTGAGCCTTGATCGGTTATTTACATTTCAAGTTCTTTGCAATACGCTCGGCTCCGTTTGATTGAGCCTTGAGTGCACAGTTCAATTTACATTTAGTTCATGCAATACGATCGGCTCCGTTTGATTGAGCTTGATCTCACAGTTCATTTTTTGTTAATTATCATATGATGTTGGTATTGGGTCATGTATGTTATCAATTATTAATGTATGTTATAATTGTACCCATGTTGCCATTGCTTGATTTCATACATATGCTCTTTTATGATTATGCACAATATTTTATTGATAAACTAACCAGAAAATTTATTATTAAATGTTTATCTATAAAAGGGTTCACTCGCCAACTTATGTTGACCCAAAAACCTCCCATTTTACACATGATACAGGTGAACCAGCAGCAGCTAGGAACACCCTAGGACCTGGATTAGAAGAAATAAATGATTTAGTGTTTGGGAATTATTATGTTTGGTTATTTTCCTTTGTAATGAATGAACATGTTTGAAGGTTTGAGAAATGTAACTTTGACTTCATTTAAATTATGAAACATAATAGTAAATGTCATGTGCTTTGGTGATAACCCAATTATGCCCCGACTCTTATTTCCGCTGCGGGTCGGGGTGTGACAGATTGGTATCAGAGCCAGGGCTATAGGGATATAGGATAGGTTATTAGACCCTTAGAGCCTATACTATAGTCGATTAGAAACCTATAAGAATCTTGTGTGTTATATGCCAAATTTCATGATGTTTATATGTTTATGTCAAAATGTTACATTTGATATTGTTCAAGCATGTTCATAAGTATGTATTATCAAATAATGCTTATCATGAAATCGTATGATCATAACATATCACATCCATGCAAGCACACACCACATCATGATTGATTTTACAACAATTTTCGTGTTTTCAAATCTCATCAAAGTGAGTTCTCATGACGGGCATGTAGTAACTGGAAGGGTACTAGTACCGGTAGTCGGAACGTCCTGTCTAGGCTGGCATTCGTATAAATCCAAAATAAAGGACCAGTTTGCCTACCTGGGGACCAACGATGAGAGTACGAAATACCTATTAGGCCAAAGCATGCTATACCAAACGTCGTGAGAGCTAATCCCACTTTGAGTAGTCATTGTGTCTACACCTGGACACGTTCCGACCAAACATCTCATGAAACATATTTTGTGGTTAGCATTCGGGGGATGCGAGTGTTAAATTGCCAATACTAATGTGAATCCTACCAAACCAATAGCCATGGGGGCCCACATGACTATATAGGTGAAGGTATGGGGGACATTTGAGGCCCAACATGAGCGAACCCAAGACATCCTTCGGATGTAGTTGCATTATTGATATTTATGTCATTTTCATTTTTTTTTAAGACACATGACACCTAAAAGATACCATAAACTCACAATCTTCTCATTTTATGATCCTGTAGATGTCGTATAGATCGCATCGAAGGAGTAGGAAATCGGAAAAGTCTCAGGAACGATTGGCCACTCATATCGCCAACCAAATGGCCACGATATTACCTGACATCGTAGTACAAGTACAACAAGCTCTTGCTGCAAATCCTACTAACCCTCCTCAACAACAGGACCAGATCATCAACGACCCTCCTACCGGCAAATGCACCTACAAACATTTTAAGTCTTGCGATCCCCCAAAATTCGAAGGGACTGAGGGAGTCACTGCTCTCCAACGTTGGTTCGAGGAGATGGAAAACGTTTTCTTAAACTGCGATTGTCCTGAGGATCGCAAAGTTCGTTATGCCACCGGGAGACTACTTGGGGTAGCTCTCACTTGGTGGAATACCGAGAAGGGAAAGAGGGGAATGGAAGATGCGATGGCCTTAACTTGGGAGGAGTTAAGGGAGATCATGACTAGGCGATTCTGTCCTAGGAGTGAGATTAAGAAATTGGAAGATGAATTTCATGCCCTGAAACAAAAAGATGGTGATCACTCTACTTACAACAAACGGTTCTTGGAGTTGAACCAGATGGTACCAAACTTATTCACTCCAACCTACCGTCTGATCGAACATTACATTCGAGGACTTCCCCCGAAAATCCAAGATTCGGTCCTCAGTGTTTCACCGGGTAACACTCGAAGCTGCCATGGTGTTGGCAACAGAACTAACCGAAAACCGAATTCGTAATGGGAAGTTCAAGGAAGAAAAGAAGAAAGCTCCTGCTGAGGGACAAACCTCAAACCACCACACTCCTTCCTCTAAATTTGGTAACAAGAGGAAGCGTAACAACAGGAACTTTGCAGTTACCCACACCAACACCCCTGTTCCTGCTGCACCCATCACACAAGCCACTCCTCCACCCGCGCCATACAAAAGACCATACACAGGACCACTACCAAAATGTAACCGTTGTCAGTATCACCACTCCCCTGACTATCCTTGCCAGTACTGTACCAGCTGCGGTCGCGCTGGACACCTTGTACAACAATGCCGCGCACCTCAGCGAACAAATCGCCACCCACCTATAACCCAAACCCACCAACAATTTATGGGTCAAGCCCAACAACAACAACCATTTCCACCCACTCAACATTTAGCCCAAACATACTATCAACCCAACTACCCTATGGGTCAACCTATGCGGGCATGTTTCAACTGTGGAGATCCAAGTCATTTCAGGAACACATGTCCAAGATTAGTCAATATTATTCATGCTCAGGCCCAAGCCAACCCAGTGAACCAAGCAAATCAAGCTCCTCCACCTGCTAGAGGAAGGGCTTTCAATATTAACGCAAACCAGGCCAGAGCTGACGGCAATGTGGTCAACGGTACGTTTCTTATAAATGGTAGATATGCCTCTATGTTATTTGATACTGGTGCGGATAGAAGTTTCGTGTCATTAGAGTTTGAACCTATCTTAAGTAAAAAATCGAGATAAGCTCGCGGAATCCATAACAGTGGAAGTTGCAGATGGAAAACCAGTTTTGTTAAACTCTATTTTACGCAACTGTACGCTCACCCTAAACAATCACGATTTCTCAGTCGATCTTATTCCTATGAAGCTGGGAAGTTTCGACATCATAGTCGGAATGGATTGGCTTAGTCAGCATAATGCGGAAGTTGTATGTCGTGAGAAATTTATTCGTATTCCTCTTTCAAACGGTCAGACTCTTCGAATTAATGGAGAAACCTCGGCGAAAGGACTCAACTTAATGTCTTGCCTTCAAGCACAGAAATACCTTCGTAAGAATTATGTCGCGTTTTTAGCCCATATCATCAAGAAGGGGACCGCAGAAAAGAAACTTGAAGATATTCCTGTTGTAAAAGATTTTCCACAAGTTTTTCCTGACGACATTTCAGGACTTCCTCCAATCAGAGATGTCGAGTTTCGTATCGATCTTATACCTGGTGCTACACCAGTGGCAAAATCTCCATATAGGTTAGCCCCCTCTGAAATGCAAGAGCTAGCCAGTCAATTGCAAGAGTTGACAGACAAGGGATTTATACGTCCCAGCTCATCGCCTTGGGGTGCACCGGTACTTTTCGTAAAGAAGAAGGATGGATCTTTTCGCATGTGCATCGATTACAGAGAGCTCAACAAGTTAACTATCAAAAATCGATATCCTTTACCTCGTATAGATGATCTTCTTGACCAGCTACAAGGTGCTAGTTGCTTTTCGAAAATCGACCTTCGATCGGGCTATCATCAGCTTAGGGTGCATGAAGAAGACGTCCCAAAAACTGCTTTTCGAACTCGATATGGTCACTATGAATTCATGGTTATGCCGTTTGGATTAACCAACGCACCAGCTGTTTTCATGGACCTAATGAATAGAGTCTGCAAACCTTACCTTGATCGATTTGTTATTGTGTTCATTGACGATATTCTTATCTATTCAAAATCCAAAGCTGATCATGAGCGTCATCTGCGACTTATTCTTGCACTTCTAGAAAAGGAAAAGCTTTATGCCAAGTTCTCTAAATGTGAATTCTGGTTAAAAGAGGTGCAATTTCTTGGGCATGTAGTCAATGACAAAGGAATACACGTGGACCCATCAAAGATTAAAGCAGTTCAAGAATGGCAAGCTCCACGTACGCCAACTGAAGTAAGGTCTTTTCTTGGACTTGCTGGTTACTATCGTCGATTCATTTCAAACTTCTCTCGCATTGCGGTGCCACTCACGGCTTTAACCCATAAAGGGAAACCATTTGTATGGGGGCCCAAGCAAGAAGAAGCTTTTCAAACCCTCAAGCAAAGACTTTGTGATGCACCAATCCTCACTCTTCCTGAAGGTTGTGATGATTTTGTAGTCTATTGCGACGCGTCAGGGCAAGGATTGGGATGCGTTCTCATGCAAAGAGGAAAAGTCATAGCTTATGCCTCAAGGCAACTCAAGACTCACGAAAAGAACTACACCACTCATGACCTTGAACTTGGAGCCGTTGTATTCGCTCTTAAGATATGGAGACATTATCTTTATGGCACGAAGTGTGAAATATACACTGACCATAAGAGTCTTCAACACATCTTCAATCAGAAAGAGTTAAATATGAGGCAACGGAGATGGGTCGAACTTCTAAATGATTACGACTGTGAAATCAAATACCACCCTGGTAAAGCAAATGTGGTGGCTGATGCACTTAGTCGAAAGGGATATGCGAACTCTATTCATCTTCTATGTTCGCAAATTATAACCAATATTAAGGATCAAATTCGAGAAGCTCAACACGTTTCAATAACAGAGGAAGATGTACAAAAAGAGATGTCCTGTGGAGCCGAGCTAAAGCTGGAAACTAAATCTGATGGCATTTTGTATTACCTAGATCGTATATGGATTCCTAACCATATCAATCTTCGTGAAACACTCATGCATGAAGCCCATAAGTCGCGATATTCTATACACCCAGGAGCCGATAAGATGTATCAAGACCTACGGTACACCTATTGGTGGCCTGGAATGAAGAAAGATATTGCCGTTTTTGTTTCCAAGTGTCTCACTTGTTCTAAAGTAAAGGCTGAACACCAAAGACCCTCAGGACTTCTGGTCCAACCAGAAATACCTGTCTGGAAGTGGGAAAATATAACCATGGATTTCATTACCGGGTTACCTCGCACTTCTAGTGGGTATGACACTATATGGGTGATTATAGACCGACTCACAAAATCAGCTCACTTTATTCCTATTCGAGAAGATTTTAAGAACGAAAAGCTTGCTCGTATTTATATCAGCGAAATCGTCAGCCGTCATGGAGTTCCATTAAGTATTATTTCTGATCGTGATGGTCGTTTCACCTCACGGACGTGGCAGGCAGTACAATCCGCAATGGGCACTCGACTAGATCTCAGTACCGCCTATCATCCCCAAACTGATGGACAGTCTGAGCGCACCATTCAAACCCTTGAGGATATGCTTAGAGCATGTGTCATAGACTTCAAGGGAAATTGGGACGCTCACCTACCGTTAGTCGAATTTTCGTACAACAACAGTTATCATTCTAGTATCGGCATGGCACCTTTTGAAGCTTTATATGGTCGAAAGTGTCGATCTCCTGTTTGTTGGCACGAAATTGGGGAAGCTCAAATTACTGGTCCGGAATTGATCCAAGAAACAACAGATAAGATTCATCAAATCAGAAACAATCTTCTAGCGGCTCAAAGTCGTCAAAAGAGTTACGCAGATAAACGACGGAAGCCCTTGGAGTTTAGCGTTGGTGATCATGTGCTTTTAAAAGTGTCACCGTGGAAGGGAGTAGTTCGTTTTGGGCAAAAGGGAAAGCTAGCACCACGTTACGTAGGACCTTTCAAGATACTCGAAAGAGTAGGTCCTGTAGCTTACAAGCTTGACCTACCGGAAGAACTCGACAGAATTCATCCCACATTCCACGTGTCGAACTTGAAGAAGTGCCTCGCTGATGAGAATCTTCATATTCCACTGGAGGATATTCAGATTGATGAATCCATGCATTTTATCGAACGGCCAGTAGAGATTATGGACTATGGAGAAAAGCGTCTACGTCGAAGTCGCATTCCTATTGTTAGGGTACGCTGGGAGTCGAAACGGGGACCTGAGTTTACTTGGGAACGTGAAGACTCAATGCGTGAAAAATACCCTCATCTTTTCCCTACTACTTCAACTGTTTGAATTTCGGGACGAAATTCCTAAAAGTAGGGGATACTGTAACATTTGTATAAATCGGGTTTCCAAAACCCGCTTCGTTTTGTAATCAAATATCAAGTTACAAAATTTCATTAAGTATTTATGAATATTTTGAGTTTAAATGTTTCATAATTAATATATAAACCAAACTATAAAAATTATATTTGATAAAAAGTTAAAATAAAATAAATAAAAAATGTTTGGAGCTGACCGGACTCGAACCCGGGTCAACTGCCTCTAATGACTTATCCATCCGTCTCCAAACCACTCCGCCACCAGTTGTTTTCTGTTAATATTATGAAAACAATTGAACTTTATACACAAACTCGGATGAACGGTTATTGGTATTTGAGTAACGGAAATCGGTAAGCCAAATCGCCAAATCAGTTTTTCGTTCGTTTAGTTAACTCATAACCGACGCATATCGGTTTCTAATTAAGGTTAGATTGAATAAACTTCAAGTGTTGAGTTTTGAAACCGAAAGACATTCAAGTCTCAAATAATTCCGTCTCCAATCATTTATACGATTCAGAACTGTCTCAAATACACTCCAAATCCTTTTCGTCGCGTTTTCAAGTCTTTTGAGCTCAAGAAAATTGTCGCCGGAATTCTCTGCAACTCTCGCCGGAAAACCGTGTCCAACTCAAACCAGTAAGATTCTACTCTCTTGCTGTTTCAATCTAATGTAGGGACACTACTAACATTATTCCGTCACTCAAAGTCAGTCACAGAAGACTCTGCTGGATTTCTGGTTTCGCCGGAGAAATTCTGGAAATTGCCGGAACCACGCTAGTTGACGGTAAACACATTCAATCGTGCTAATAACCCATGTACTCTGATTCAATTTCAATTTTAACTCTTAAATTCTGTTGATTAGCTCTCTCAGCCGAAGTTTCAAAAAACAGAGTTTTCTGTTCTCGCCGGACTTCCTGAAGAAGACGACCTGTCTGGTATTCTTTCCCTCAAATTGTTCGGTCTGTTCATTCAAGCTAGTAATCATGTTATTTAAGAAGTAGAACCCTGAACCAGTGATCTGTGTAAAACCGGTAATATTAGTGAAGAAGACGAGCATAACAACGGGTTAAGAACAAATAAAATTCGGATAGTTAACGGGTTAGACACACAGTCCAGCGGTGGACTGTGTGCAAAGTTTATATACGAGTCCCGAGTTCGATCCTTGCTACACACACACGCTGCGTAATAACATTCCTTTTTATTCATAAAACTAACCGGGTTAGATTGAGTAGTTGTTAAGTATAATATAATTCAAGGATATAACCGGGTTAGACACACAGTCCAGCGGTGGACTGTGTGCAACACAAACTGCACGTCACGCGATCGAGTTCCGTCCCACACGCCGGTTCGATGAGAATAAAACGTTTTGTAAAATAAAGGAATTTTCGGTAAATTCGAATAAGTGTATTAATATAATTAAAACTAGATTTTTATCGGGTTAGTCACGTAGCTCAGTTGGTAGAGCTACGTGCGCGTGAACGGAAGGTCACAGGTTCGAATCTCGCTCGGCGCAAGAATTACCGCTGACCGAACCGGTCAACGGTCAACGGTCAACGGTCAAACAGTAAAAAAAATATATTATTTTTTTTAAATAATTATTTGTTTTATTTAAATTAAAAATCAATTAAAAATACTTAAAAATAACATTTTTAAGGATAGAAAATAGCCATAAAATCACAAAAATTATATCTAAAAATCCCATTAAAAATCTTTAATAAAATCCATCCATTTAATATATTTTTTTTCCTATTATTATCTAGGTCAGTGATTCCTTGTTATCTCGTTTCGTCCAAATCGTGCGCATCTCACCAATTCAAATCCAACGCACCCAATGTGAGTGAACCCTTCAAATTCCCCGTTTTAATCATATTTTTGGGGTGTATCATGTGTCTTATTCATTTACTTATTATAACCAAGTTATTGTGCATATATCATATCATGACATGTGTGTTAGTTGTTGCTGTTCAGTAGTTAGAATTGTTTGCAAGTTATTATTTCAGTACATGCAATTGCTGAGGCCGTAACTCCCCATCCCTCGAGGTTGAGTTTGATCCCCATTTTATTATGTGGTTGGTCAGGGCGTGCCCGCACGATCGGCTCCGTTTGATTGAGCCTTGATCGGTTATTTACATTTCAAGTTCATGCAATACGCTCGGCTCCGTTTGATTGAGCCTTGAGTGCACAGTTCAATTTACATTTCAGTTCATGCAATACGATCGGCTCCGTTTGATTGAGCCTTGATCTCACAGTTCATTTATGTTAATTATCATATGATGTTGGTATGATCATGTATGTTATCAATTATTAATGTATGTTATAATTGTAACCGATGTTGCCATTGCTTGATTTCATACATATGCTCTTTTATGATTATGCACAATATTTTATTGATAAACTAACCAGAAAATCATTATTAAATGTTTATCTATAAGGTTCACTCGCCAACTTATGTTGACCCAAAAACCTCCCATTTTACACATGATACAGGTGAACCAGCAGCAGCTAGGAACACGTAGGACCTGGATTAGAAGAAATAAAATGATTTAGTGTTTGGGAATTATTATGTTTGGTTATTTTCCTTTGTAATGAATGAACATGTTTGAAGGTTTGAGAAATGTAACTTTGACTTCATTTAATTATGAAACATAATAGTAAATGTCATGTGCTTTGGTGATAACCCAATTATGCCCCGACTCTTATTTCCGCTGCGGGTCGGGGTGTGACATTTTCAATTTCAAACCATTTTGAGACTTAACTTTTACGCACACATCATACTAGAAAATTTTCATTTTTCATGCAATTATACATTATACACATACATGATTTCGCATGATTTTATCTACATTCCTTGTAACAACAATTGGAGGCATAACATCAAGATAGGAGTTATTTCCTTACCTTGACAATTAACTCCGCTTTTTTTCTCATCTTACAACGACCTCACCAATGGTTTAGGGGTGATTCCCTTACCTAGGTGATCGTTACCAATACCTTCTTTTAATAAACTTTATTATGAAAACACGATCATGTTAATACCTAAACCGCTAGCATCCGTCAATCTCCGTACTTGCATCAATTTCAAAATGCAATGTTTTATCAAACGTTGTTCTTACCCTACAATCTGTTTTCACATAACTCACATACACGAAATTCTTAATCATACCTTGGAACATTTTTCAAACCTTACGAAATGGTACCTATCAACTTAATCGGTCCAACGAATCTCTTGCCCATGAACTTCATATTTAACCTAATCACTAAAACATGCTAACATTATACCATCATACCAAGGACTTTCATTCTCAATCGAAATCAAAGCAACCTTTCTCATATGCCTATAATATCTAATAGATGTTATAAGATCGTTTTACAAAAAAAAAGCCTCCTTTCAAAACCAACGAATCATTTTGCTAAAACACTTATTTTGTTAAAACACTTATTTCGACAATCACTAGGTTCATCATGCTAAATTTATTTTTAAGAATCAACGTCTCATGAGAACCTCCAAATTTCAATTTCCATATTTTAATGTAAGATCTTTTAAAATGATGTAAACTTACTACTTTTAGAAATCTTTTCAAATGTCTTTTAAATTTCAAAACAAGCGGGCAAAGGAAACTTCTTGGGGGCCGACCATTTTCGACTTACACAAATTCTTCTAAAACAAGAGTAGCATTTCTGATATTTATAAAATACGCCATCAATGAGTACTTCATATCCTTTTACATTCACAAACTAGATTCTACATTCTAAGTCAAAGTTAAACCTATTTTGATTTGGAAAACTCAATGTTTTGCTCAAACCACTATACATGTGTATCCTCACATGGTTAGTCAAAACTCCGCACGAAAATTTCATTTATATCCTTCGTTTCTCAATTATTTACATGATTAAATTTGTTGTATTCAACTCATGACATGCACGCAATCATCGTCATTTATACCTATCTATATTCATACACACGTATTCATATTTATCCACACACATACTTATACATAATACTCACATGCATACTTATAATCATGCTCACATTCATGCTCATATTCAAATTCATGCATTCATACCTATACGTGAATGTAACCCGAGGGATTCGCTCACGTAGGTCTCATACTCATTTAAACTCAGACATGCTTGCATACTACATCCTTACACTCAGCACATTCTTATATTCATACCTATGCATCTGATGTCTACACTTAAAATTATACATACACATTTATGTTCGTACCCATGTTCATACTCGTACCTTTTACGTCATAATCTTATTCACATTTATACATTTACGTCTACACTTATACTCATATTCATCTCTATACTCATACAATTTATGGTTATAGTTATATTTATGTTTATACTGTTATGCCTACTCCTATTTATGTTCACGCTCATGTTCATGCATTTTGCGTTGATACTTATATGCATGTTCACACATTTAAGTTTATACTTACATTTATACTCGTACTCGTACTCTTATTCGCATGCTCTTATTCATACTAAAAATCTACACATTCGCGCCAGTACGCGAGCGAAACCCAAGGGATTTGCTTACGTGGGCCCCATGCTTAATTGCACACAAACATGCTTACCTACTACATTCTTACACACACACAAACTATTTTCAGAATTTATGTATACCTTAATTCATGCGCTGCTGATACAAGCAATGCGGATCATGCGACGATCAGTATAATCACGGGTGAACACGGGAGTATAGTGATAAGCGCATAAGAACAATAGGGGTACTACCGCGTATGCTAAGACACGGAACGTAACATAACATCGAGTAACGAAACGGTCGCAACATGGTCAAAACATGGTGGATACGCCGCTGGTACTTCCTATATATAAATGTTTTCACCATGTCCCTGAACTTTCGTTAAACTTGCCATGAGAAATTCGGTGTTTTGAAGACCTGTTTAGACCCGATACAAACTTTAACAACTCACAAACGCATTGCAAAACGCGCGATGTCCGATTATCCACGAGAGACCCCATTCTTAACTCATCTCTTTCAATATGCATACCATTATACTCACATTCATTTATTAGGTCAACCGTCCACTCCTATACATCCATTGTTCCCCACTATTCCTTGCCTTTAATACAAGCCCCGTTGAAATCAGTTAGTTTAAGCATTCGAACCCTAAAATGCTATCTTACACTTAAGACTATTTTCAACCCCTTTATTTATACGCAAACATACTTATTTGGCCGTTACCTTCAAAAATGTTTTTTATTTAAAATACTTAACTTCCTTGTTTTTCACCTATTAAGAGCTCTCTACAAAACTGAGATTTCTACTACTCTTTAAATGTAACAAAACTTTTCTTACCACCAATAGTGCGGCCACACTTTTCATCAAAATACACATCGTTTTATACAAAAGCTTCCTTCTTAGGTATAACATTTTAAAATACCTCGTCATTTGAGTGATTCAAACCTTTTTAAACTCGCTTGTCTATAAATGCACATGCGCATTTTACTTATGCTTAAACGCCTCAACTTATTTTAGTCAAACAAACTACTATCCTTCCGTTCTTCAAAATTTCGTACTTTTCTAAATGTTCCAAAACTCTCAAGTCTCGATTCTTTTAGTCAAAGTGCTTTTTCTCTAAGGTCTTCCTCTTGAATAAATTTCGGGACGAAATTTCCTAAGGGAGGGGAGGCTGTAACGCCCTACTATTTCATACTTTACATATTTTGGAAAGCTAGTCATGTATTTTTATTTTTGGTAACCTTTGTACCTTGTATTCATCCTTTCATTGTAATCGTTGTAATCATTGACATCCGAGACTTGAATCAAAATGAAAACTTGTAATTCTATTCCTATTTATGTTATACTTATTCTCAATCACTTAATATTTACACACAATCATACGTTTATGCTTGATACCTGAAGACGTGACAAACTTGGAAATACGTGATATACATGCATTATACAATACTTATACACGATTCATACGCTTGATCATACTTGCTTATACTTATTCTTGTTGGAATCGGTATGCCCAAGACACATATTAAATTGATGTGGCTAGTACGTTATGATCCAAGTTAGGTCATACCCAATAACCAGCTAGACAAACACTTATAATATTTATTTATGGGATATGATCAAACAAGTAAATATTAACACTTCGGATATTTAGAAATTGGTTTTCTAAATAATTGCACTTAAGAAACTAATAAATAAGATGGATAATTTATTTGAGAGTATATTTTGTTATTTAATGGGTTAAATAATATTATAAAAGATTATGTAAGATCTATGGATATCTTGCAAATCTTACAAGATCTCACACAATCCAAGATTAAATTATATGGATATCTTGCAAATCTTACAAGATCTCACACAATCCAAGATTACATTATGTCAGATATATGGATATCTTGCAAATCTTACAAGATCTCACAAAATCCAAGATTAGATTTTGTAAGATATATGAATATCTTGCAAATCTTACAAGATCTCACACAATCCAAGACTAGATTATGTAAGATATATGGATATCTTGCAAATCTTACAAGATCTCACACAATCCAAGAAAAGATCTTATAAGAGATTATATATATGGATGATTTGGTGAGAAGTAGTGATGACACACACCAAAAAATCAGGTGCAAGAACACTGAAATTCTCTCTAGAATTTTCGGCCAAAGGATGGTTGATCAAGGGGTGTTCATAAGTGAAAAATCCTAGCAACATAAGGTGTTTGTTGGAAGCTTGGGGTATACAAGCTTAAGGTCTTCTCCCTTGAAGATTTCCAATCAAGAACATCATCTTCTTCATATCTCTTGTTACTGGGAAGGATAACTCAGCGTTCATCCCATCAAACAACTACTCTTCACGGTTTCAAGTCGGAAAGCTTGCCAAACCGTGAGTACACTCGACCCACTTTTGTTTATAACACATTTTGGGTGTAACATGATTCCATATACAAAAAATCACGAACACGTAAACTTTATGAAACGCACGAACAATCCTACTTACATGAATACTTGAATCTTATACTTGATACTTGCCATGGATATTCTTTATGCTATGCTCTAGTCATTAACTATTTTTAGCCTTTGTTTAACATGCTTAGCGCTATATGAATTCACACCCCACATCCATCACTTTAATCATGAGGTCATGTTAAACAACGTGATGCGTTATTGGTTGATTAATAGTATTGCATGCCGTGATGTTGTGCTTGTATAGATTTTAGTTGCCATGAGGATTGTTAAACTTTATTCATATACGTATGCTATGCTATACCTTGTGTACTCGCCTTTGCTGTTGCATTGACTTTATTTTGAAACATGTTACAGGTTGAAGGAGTTGATGCTATGAAATCGAAATAGCCAGGACTTAGATACACACAATTTAGACGTTTTAGGTTATTGTTGTTGTATCAAATTTTGTTGTACTATGTTATTCAAACTTGTTATGTACAATGGTTGTATTTGCTTCAATGTTGTATTCGATAATTTGTTATGAAATGAAATTGGATTAAATTAATTAGTATCATTTATTGATGTTGTGAGTAATAAGCAATCTCGTTTTTGTGTCATCCCCATGTTTCCGCCATCGGTTGGGGTGTGACAACAAGATACGTCAAAATCCCGAAGCCGAACTCATGTACCTGAAGAACACGTTAAAATCAAGTGTCAACCCAAAGGAGGGTGAGTTCACATATTCAAATTACAAATAATTTGATCCAAGGAAAACTCTCTTATTATGTGTTTATTTATTAAAACTTCCATATAATCTTTGAAAGTCAAATTTTATTTCCTTAACAAAATCCGAGGGTCAGTCATCGCAAGCGTTTTCCAAAAACCTTCGATAACAAGACTTGTTCCCAAGCTTTATACATATTAAATTTCTAGCATCAAACGTTTAGATTTGTAAGTTTGCAAGAAATTACGAGCTATATATTTACAATGAAGGTATAATCAAAGCTGGACAATACATAATATAAATTCGTCGCTTGACTTTACACGGAGCTACCGGTCACAACGGGGTGGTCAACCTGATAGATCTATCAACAATTCCACGCATACAATATTAATGATTAAACGTCAAAATTTGCACTAGTACCCGCAATGGGCCACTTATAATGCCTGCCTCACGTACGATACATATATCCTAATAAAATGATAAATTGAATATAACAAGTTGTACGAATCCATGATGTCCATACCGAAACGTAAGCCTAAACCCAATACTTACTCTCTTGAGATCGAGCCAATTCGTCACAACTTTGGATTTAATAAATTTTAAATCTACACGGTCGTTTACCCCCAAAACACCGTAACAATACCCGTTTCTCCCCGAAACATATTCATGATTAAAACCATATATTTTCCACGAAAATATATTCCTAGTTTAATCAAAGGCATGTTTTATACAAAAGCGTATATTTATCCTTTTAAGGCGTGTTCTTCCCCCGAAAACAGTTTATAAAATAGTTAAAAGAGGGGTTTAGTGACACTCACCTTCGGGTACGTTTTTATGTTCGCGCTATCCATGTGAGAACGATTTAACAACCAATATTCCACAAAATTCATATGTTTCTCTAATACTTTGAATTTTCACATAACTTTGAGATTTTCTCAAAAAGTCGTTATTTTTTATTATGTTGGCATATTTATATATATGTGTTCAGATATATATGTTTTTAAGATTTTGCGACTTGAATGATTTTAGTGGTGACCCTTATTATGTTCTATCCGTTATCACACCATTTTTAAGCAATATATCTGCGATTTGCGTGTCGTAATATATGTACATAAACGTGAACATAAAATCAAATATCGTAATACAAGTATCTCGTTAACTTATATATTATCATTTTAAAGCATTCATAAATGAAATAACCATCAAGTTAACCAATGTATCATTTTTCATGCTCGACAAATAAGTTATCCATCTAACGCGATATTTATCAATATTACTGTTATTTTACCGCACAAGTGTACATGCATAGTCTAAATCCCTACTATCATGTTATCACTTAGAATATCACATAACATATTCTCATAATCACATATCACATCATATAACACAAATTTCACTCTTGAACAATCAATTTTCGGGTACGTTGAAATATGCATTTTTTGACGTTTTCGGTATCGTTTTCGGGCGTCGGAAGTCATGTATGACTAGCCAAACAACAAGGATACTTAATATAGTTAAATACTTATATAAATCAAAAATATCAGTTTACTTACTGATCTAAAACAGCTTTATAAAAATCTCTTAAAAAGCCGATTTTTACCGTTTTTAACGTATAGTCTTGTACCGAACTTTACCATAAGCATCCCAAATCGTAATGACTTAATATTTTAACATAATACATTTTATTTACTGATTTAAATGATGCTTATAACCAAGTTGGTGCAGTTTTTATGTATACCACATAAATCATGCAAATTTCACATATTTTACCACTTTTAAAGCTACATGTACAACATGCAAAGCTACCAAACCTATGACAAACTTTCATGCCATTATAACGAACCAAATAACATAATTTCCAGTGTTTATAAACTGATTTGACTCACTTTTATCATATCATAACATATCGTCATCTCATGATCATTTAATCACCATGCATGCTTATGTACAAGCATCTAATGCACATTTTTCATATCATTATCATTTTCATACAACAACTTAAATGCATCTACATGTATTTAATTCATGAAATCCAAGGTATCATCATCATCATCATCAAATCCTTGTCCAATCATACTCATGATCATCAAAGTCTTAATGCATGTAACATTTATTTACTAGTACACATTTATTTATTAGTAAACAAAATTCATAAGTATAATCATCTTAACATATATATACCCAACACATGCATATCATATACACTCTTCGAAAAGTTCACTTTTTATAATCATCTTTTCATATCATACGAATCTTCTTGTATGAAACCCTTTTGTCTCATGCATGTAGCAACTTCCAAGATTTACATCAATAAGAATCATTCAAAACAAAAAACTCAATCTCTACTATATATATATATATATATATATATATATATATATATATATACATACATATGACTACATATACACACACATACACTTCCATTTTATTTTGTTCAAAAACTCATTTGTTATTAGTTTCAAGTTAGTGAATCATCCAAGAACCTTCAGCAACTTTCCATTATCATCAATATCATCAAAGATCAAGAACATGGTTTTTAAAGTAAATTTTATACCTTCAAGACTTTGATGGGTTTTTAACAAAATGTTATGATATGGAGATTGGTTCTTGTTAGAAACACCTTGTAATCGCATTTGGATCTTTAAAAGAGCTTGAAACTAACTTGAAATGGCTTTGAATCTCCAAGAACAAGTTTGAAATTTGAAGATGGTGGTGTGTAAGAGGGTGTTCGGCCGAGTATTATAGAGAAAGAGAGTGAAAAGATTTTTGATGGTGTTGGTTTGATAAATTGAAGTGTAAAATGAGGTTAAATGATTATGTGATGTTTCCAAGACCAACACATGGCACTCAAGAGAAAAAGGTGGGCTCTAGGGCCGCCACCTTGTCCTTCATATACACACACACATTTTACATTTACATACATATATATTATATATCATTAGTTAAAGACAGGTATTTTACTGGCCACCGGGTATTTTATCTAACGCTTTAATCCTGTTTTAAGGTGTTCAATTTATTTTTATCATACTATAAAAATAAACTCGCCATTATATTGCTGAACAACATTTATTTGCCTAGACTGGCTGCGTTACCTGTATTTGGCAGTATGCGCGCTGTATCGCGCGGTACGCGCTTAAATTCGCAAAATAATAATTTTTAGCGTTTTAAATAATTTTTCTCATGAACATGATTAAAAATAGCATTTTAAAATCATGACGGACTATTTTTTGGATTTTAACATTAATCGGGTGGTCACTGACGTTCGTTTCGCATTTTATCCGTTATGCGATAAGCGTTTATCTTATTATTGCCAACATAATTTTTTATCAAAGTTTGGATTGGCCAACACATCAAATATCATCAAATAACACCAAATTCAATAAAATATTGCATCTATTTATTCATAATACGTGTCACACTAGTACAGTACAGGCTCTAAATAGCCGGGTGTCACATGTACTGTAAGAAAACAGAGGTACGATAGTGATATTTCGTCAAAACTTAAACAAAATGGTGCACAGACTTCCGTCCCAAGCTTCCGAATTTATAGAATCAGTTTGGAATCTCCTGCGTGTCGCGACAGGTTTAGGGGGTTCTCCCGCGTGGCGCGACAACTGACACCTAGGGCTAGGTCAGCCTGGTCACAAGTGTAGGCTTGCCACTTGTCGCAAAATGATGCCATCTGTCCCTGGTCTTTGTCGTGCGTTCCAGCAAATACAGAAGGTTCTGGCGCGTGGCACCTGGGACACCTAAGTGAGACTTCTTCGTTTTACATGCCGTTTTAGGGTGTTTTTGAGAATTGTTACATCCTCCCTACCTTGTTTGAAATCTTGTCCTCGAGATTCACTAGGATAAGTAAGGACACTTTCGTTTCATTTCTGATTCCAGTTCCCATGTGTCTTCTGGTCCTCTTCTTAAATCCCATTTTACTTTAACTAAAACTAATCTCTTGTGCTTAAGATTCTTAATCTTTCTATCTTCAATTTGTACAAGCTTTTCCACAAACTTCAGTTTCTCATTTACCTCTATATCTTGAAGTGGTACTATTAATGATTCGTCGGCTAAACATTTCTTTAAGTTACATACATGAAAAACATCATGTACTCCAGTCATTTCTTTAGGTAACTGTAGCTGATAGGCTACTGCTCCTATGCGTTCAATAATTTCAAAAGGTCCAATATTACTTAGGCTTAACTTTCCTCGTTTACCAAATCTAACGATTCCTTTCCAAGGTGAAACTTTTAGCAACACTTTATCTCCGACTTGAAATTCTAATGGCTTTCGACGATTTTCTGCGTTACTCTTTTGACGATCTCAGGCCGTTTTCAGTCTTTCCTTGACTTGAATTATTTTGTCGGTTGTTTCTTGTACAATCTCAGGTCCTAACAATTGTTTTTCTCCTATTATGCCCAACATATAGGTGTTCGACATGTTTGTCCATAGAGTGCTTCAAATGGTGCAGCATTAATGTTTGTATGATAACTATTGTTGTAAGAAAATTCTATTAATGGTAAGTGATCGTACCAACTTCCTCCAAAGTCTATCACACAGGCTCTAAGCATGTCTTCTAATGTCTGAATCGTCCTTTCACTTTGTCCATCTGTTTGTGGATGATAAGCTATACTTAGATTTAATCGAGTTCCCATTGCTTTTTGAAAGCTTGTCTAGAAATGAGACGTAAAACGACTATCTCTGTCGGACACAATAGATAAAGGGATTCCATGAGGTGAAACTATTTCATCCACATATAGCTTAGCTAATCGTTCCATACTGAAAGTTTCCTTCATTGGTAAGAAATGTGTAGATTTTGTTAATCCACCTACAATCACCCGGATTGTGTCGTTTCCTTTTCGAGTCTTGGGTAGTTTGGTAATAAAGTCCATTTTTTCAATTCCCATTTCAAAACTGGCATCTCTAATTGATTAAATAAGCCTGAAGGTCTCTGATGTTCAGCTTTAACTTATGAGCACGTTAAACACTTAGAAATATAACTTGCTATGTCCTTTTTCATTCCTATCCACCAATAATTTTCTTTAAATCTTGATACATCTTGTTGCTTCCAGGATGCATTATATATGTAGATTAATGAGCTTCTTCAAAAGTTCTATCTCGTAAATTTCCTTTGATAGGTACCCAAATTCTTTTCTTATGGAATCTGCACATTCCATTTGTTCCTTGTTCTAATTCTTTTATCATTCCTTTAGAATCATCCTTGATTGCCGTCTCCTAGGTATTCTTTAATTGTTCCATTAAATCAATCTGCAGATTTAATATGAGAGCACGTACCCCTTTTGGCTTCTCATGATACTTTCGACTTAGAGCATCAACTACTACATTAGCCTTTCCTTCGTGATATTGGATATCACAATCGTAATCACTGAGGATTCCATCCAGCATCTTTGCCTCATGTTTAATTCTTTTTGCCTGAAATTATATCTTAAACTTTTATGTTCAGTGAAGATAGTAAAGTTACTGCCGTAAAGATAATGTCTCCAAATCTTGAGGGCAAAGATTATCGCTCCTAACTCCAGATCATGTGTTGTGTAGTTTTCTTCATGCTTCTTGAGTTGTCTACAGGCATAAGCAATCACTTTCGGATGTTGCATCAGTACACTTCCAAATCCTAATTTTGATGCATCACAATATACTATAAAATCTTCAGTTCCTTCTGGTAAAGCAAGTATCAGTGCGTTAGTTAATCTTTGCTTTAGGATCTTGAAAGCTTCCTCCTATTTTGGTCCCCATTCAAACTTAACTGATTTACAGGTTAACTTGGTTAACGAAATGGCTATTCTGGAAAAATCTTGAATAAAGCGTGTATAATATCCTGCCAATCCAAGAAAACTTCTTACTTCTGTTGGTGAATTAGGGACTCTCCATTTGGTAATTGCCTCGATCTTTGTAGGATCCATATGAATTCCTTCGTGATTAATCAGATGTCCAAGAAATTGTACCTCTTGTAACCAGAATTCACATTTTAAGAATTTAGCATAAAGGTTCTCTTTTCTCATCAATGTTAATAGTACATGTAGATGCTCGATATGTTCTTCCTCGCTCTTGGAATAAATAAGTATATCGTCTATAAAAACAATTACAAATTTATCTAGGTATGATTTACATATTCTGTTCTTCTATTCATCATGTCCATAAATGCGGCTGGAGCATTTGTTAACCCAAATGGCATGACTGTAAACTCATAATGACCATATCTAGTTCTAAAAGCAGTCTTAGGAATGTATTTTTCTTGTACTTCCAATTGGTGATATCCTGAACGTAAATCAATCTTGGAAATGAATCGAGCTCCTTGAAGTTGATCGAATAGATCATCGATTCTCGATAGTGGGTACCGATTCTTAATCGTAACCTTGTTCAATTCTCTGTAGTCAATACAAATGTGCGTCGATCCATCTTTATTCTTGATGAATAGCATAGGTGCTCCCCCCGGCGATGAGCTAGGTTGTATGAAACCTTTTTCAAATAGTTCATCTAGTTGCTTCTTCAATTCCAGCATCTCCGTTGGCGCTAGACGATAGGGTGCTTTGGCAATCGGTGCAGTTCCTAGTATTAGGTGAATTCTAAATTCAACCTCGCGATCAGGTGGTAGTCCAGGTAGTTCTTTTGGGAAAACATCTGAGAAATCGGACATTACAGAAATATCCTTTAATTCCTTTCCTTTAGTGCTGATGATCACAGAGATCATATATATTATTCCTCCTTTTCGTGCGTAGCTTGCAGCTTTCATCCCAGAGATGAATTTTGCGGATGTTGTCGGCTTATCTCCCTGGATTGTGATACTTTCTCCTGTTGGTGTACAAACCTCAACAGAATTTTGATCACACAAGATTCGTTCATGTTTGGCTACCAACCAATCCATTCTTAATACGACATCGAATCCGGCTAGATTCATTGGTAATTGGTTAGCAGTGAATTTATGACCTAAAAATTCTATATTTCCTTTCTGAAAGATTTCGCTTATGTTGATAGAATTTCCGCTTGCCATTTCCACCGTGCATACTGGACGAAGTTTAGTTAAAGGTTGATTGAGAAATTGACAGAAAGTAGTATTTATAAAACCTTGGTTTGCACCAGAGTCAAATAATACTTTAGCATAGACATCATGAACTAGGAACGTACTAGTAATCACATCATTAATCAATTCGACTTCTTTGGTTATTAGTATGATGGCTCTAACATTCTTCTTGGGTTCTTCGGTTGTTTTTGCGTTGTTGTTAGGTGTTGGAGCTAGTTTCGGGCAGTTTGGTCGGATATGGCCTGCCTCTCCGCAATTGAAGCATATTAGCATTAATTATCTTTATACATTATTCTTCCTTATGTCCTGGTATCTTGCAGAAATTGCAGTACCTAGCACATTTTCCTGCATGCCTTCTTTTATAGAACTTACATAGAGGTGAAGAAGATGAACCTGCTCCTTTCTTACGGTAGGAATTTCCACAATGTAGTTCTTAGGTAATCTTTTGGCCAAATCCTTTTTCTGGTTTTCTTCTCTTGTGCGTATCAACCCATCTGTCAGCGTGTTAGCAAGCTCTACTGCCTCTTCGACTATTTGTGGTCTAGCTGCTTTGACCATGTCTCTTATTTTGCTAATTAATCCCCATAAGTAGCGAGAAACTAGTACCGGTTTTGGCAAGGCCAGAGTAGGTACTATTCTTGCATATTCAAAGAATTTGGTAGTAAATTTATGAAAATTTACTCCAATCATTTTATGGTTTTGGAATTTATTAGCTATCTGCTCCTTTTCGTGAGGAGGACATAATTTCCTTTCAATTATTTCCTTAAAATTATTCCATTCCATATTATAGACCTTGTTACTCCCTTTTGATTGAAGAATGGTATTCCACCACTCTAACGCTTCATCTTTCATAAGATTAGAAGCATACATTATTTTATCTTCTTCAGCACACTTACTAATAGTTAATACGGCTTCAGTTTTTCTAGCCAGCGCAAAGCTGCAATGGCTCCTTCATTACCAGAAAATTCGATTGGTTTACAGGAGCTACTATATGTTCTATAGCACTTTTATCCACGTGATTTCCGTTATCATTGTTTTTCCAAACTTCCTGATTTACTTCATTTGACATCTTAATTGCAAACATTATCAGATATTAATATCACAAAAACAAAATCAAATGGACAAATATTCAAACCCAATTGATCAAAAACCGTCGAACACGCATTTACTCTTTTTTATATATATGCATCAATACAAACTATCACAATAATTAAATATGTCAATATTTTATTTTATAGTATGCATTGGTTATATTTATTTATGTGATATATATATATATATATTATATTGTTATATTATATAATATACATATAATATATATATATATATATATATATATATATATATATATATATAATTTTTTATCAAAGTATAATATATATAGTATTAGGTTTGTTGCTTTTCGAAAGTGGAAATCCCTCTCGTCTTACTTCCAGACGAGATTTTCCCCTGTGGCACGTATCCAATTTCCTTCGTCTATGAGTTCTTCGCCATAGTGACGAAGTTCGGCCACGTTTTCGGGGTTCATTAGCGGGAACACCACAAGTAGTGGTTCGTTATACATTGGAGGGAACACCACAGGTTCTGGTTCAATAGGTGGGTAGTAGGGATCATTTATCAGATTCTGGGATGCCCAATCATTCGTCCACCATTGCTCCATGGCATCTGTTGCTGGTGCTAGTAACATGGGGATTTCCTCCTGGTTAAATGCTGGTAATGGTTGTGGGTTTACCGGGTTAGGTTATGGGCTTGGAACAACCGATGCTCCTCCCAAAACTGCTCAGCCTTAGCCCGATAGGCAGCTTCCTCATGCCAGTGAGTTTGATATTGTGCTTGGAAGCTTTCCTCCCACTGGTGCCTTTGCTCGTGGTACCCGCGGTTCTCCCCAATGCCCGTGGATACATTATCATAAACCCCTTGTTGTCCCCGGTTATAGTTAGTGTAATCCGGCCTACGCCGGGAGACAACCACTTGAGCCACCTCGTTTGAAACTTCCCGATGTCCTTGGGCATACCTCTGTCTTGGTCCCCTCGGACCGGCGGGCTCATCCTCAGCCTTCGCATCAAACATCTCCTCCTCTCTCGCAACCTTTTGAGCTGCACTAAGCTCCATAAATTGAAAGCTATGACCTTGGTCATCCTCCACAGTGTACTGATGACCGAGCACCTTGACTTGGATCTTCCAATGCCGCTTTATGGAAGCAAAACAAATATGGTCGATTGATTTGGAAACCCACAACGAATTTGCCGATAGCGCATTCTGATGCAAAATCATAGCGCTTATCAACCGAACATATGGTATCATCTTTCTTATACAAGACTCCCTCGTATCCCAAGTGTTCATCATGACAATTTGTCACCACGACAACTTTGGCGACCCAAATAAGAGGGAGTATAACACCCGACAATCCGGTACTTTCACTTCGCCGCGGTCCCCAAACCGCACCATAACATTCTCGAGAGAAATACCTTGTAGAATTCTCCCCTCCAATGATAGATCGTTTCTAGAATCCAACATACCTCCTGATCCTGGAAATACCGCTGTCAACATACCAGCAGGGTCAGCGGTGTTTGCCTTGTTATCCAAAAATTGATCGATGTTAAAATAATAATAATCATCAACCCCCAAGGAATCAAATCAAGCAATAGAGTTCATATGCTCGAAAGACATCACCATTTGGTTCTTTCGGATATCTGTTGGTGCAGAATGTCTATGTCTTAGTCTTATATCGAGTCTGTATAGATTAGAAGAATAGGCTAGCGAAACGAAGTATTTATGTATATT
This sequence comes from Scalesia atractyloides, assembly GCA_947069175.1. Taxonomy (NCBI): domain Eukaryota; kingdom Viridiplantae; phylum Streptophyta; class Magnoliopsida; order Asterales; family Asteraceae; genus Scalesia; species Scalesia atractyloides. The sequence goes on along the minus strand of CAMTDV010000009.1, from coordinate 32,482,228 downwards.
TGGGCCAAGTTCACTGGAGATGTTCATGGAATGTCAAGTTCGGCCGAACTTGCTTAGGCAAGTTCGCCCGAACTCATCTCCTCCACCAGCGAACTTCTCACCCTATATATAGCTAGCATGTTTGCTTCATTTGTAACTTTGGCATTTCTGAGGCGAAGCTTTGTCAATTTGGAGACTAGACGTTATATCAATAAAATTGACGATTAATTGACTAATTCTTGTTATTTGGTAAACTTGTCATAATGTGACATCCCGGTTTTTCAGGTATCTTAAACGCACTACTTCACGGTTATTCATACCTACGCTAAATTGATTCGGAGATTTATTTTACACGCTCGAAATAACTATGCTAACCTTGTGAAGTTATCAAGTGAATTACGTGCTATATGTATTAGACGCTTATAAGCTTGGTGAGTGATTATGTTATGTTTTGATTTCGTGGTGATTAATTATAAAAGATATAGTAAATAGACAAACGAACCGAACCGGGTCGCGAAACGGGTGGACCTCACTTCCTTGCGACTCGAGGAGTTGAGCGAAACTTGAGGCTTAAGTTAAAGACCCAAATCGCCCCACCCAAACCCTTTGCGGCCGCAAGCTAATCGCCCAAACCCTTCCTCTTTTTCTTTCCTTCCTCATGCTATATATAGATGTGTATGTATGAGGATTGTTTTAACAAAAAAAAGAAAGAAAGAAACCCTAGCACAAGAAGCAGCTGACGGCAGCCCTTCCTACACTTCCTCTCGGTCGCGACAGCCTTCCTACACTTTTCCTCTCGGTCGCGATCCCCTTGATCATCCGAATCGACTCCCATCTCGCTCCCGGTTCATTGATCTTCATTGTTAAAGGTTAGGGTTTATCATTGTTTGCAAAGTCATACTAGGATTTATAAACTCTTGATCATGCTTATATGTAATGGTAGAATCATTATTATGAAAGTGTATGATGTTCAGTTCGATAAATTATACTAGTTTGCGATTATGATGATTAGTGGAATCAAGAATCATTAGGCTGCGTTTTGTGATAAAAACCATATATTATGATTAGGGTTTGCATGAGTATGATGTACATGATGATATATGATTGATAAATCTGTTCTTGATCGTTTATATTTAACGTCTCGATTGTTTAAGCGTGTTATATTGCGATAAAATGCTGAAATCAGGATGCTGAATGGTGTTTACAGCCAACTTCAACTGGCTATAACTTGGTTATTATTTATCGAAAAAAGGATTTTCTGAAGCCTAAAACGTAGATTTTTGAAAAACGCTTCTAATGGCACTGGATTCATATTTTTCTGAAGTCGTTTGATATTTTTAAGTGGTCAATTAAGTGCAGTAACTGAAGCTGTGAAAATTCTGAAAATTTGTTAGTTGTTTATCGAGTCGGATCTAATAATCTGTAGAGAGTCGAATCACGAAATTTGTACAGAAACTGGAGACGGAAATTTCCGGGAAACTCCCACTAGAATTTTGTTAATTGGACGAACGGTGATTTTTAAATAAATTCTCCCGTGGACTGCAGTCAGAAGGCGACGAATCTGACTATAGCCTAGTATATTAATATTTATGAATAATTGGTAAAGTGTTAGGACATGAAGAATTTATATAAAATTCTACAGTACAGTTGACACCTTCTGTAAAATAATTGGAATTTTTGAAACGTTGGAACGGTTTTATAAAAATCCTCGAAAACAGCCTAATTATGAGTATATAAGCTGAAACTTGATAACTTGCGAATGTGTATACCAAAGTGTTGTATGGATTGATTTGTGTTCATGATAGGTTGGTTTGATCACTATGTTGGTATGATGATACTTGCATGCATGATTTGGGTTTTAGGAATTGTTATTGTATGTACCGCATTGTGTGTTAGTTATGTGTAGGGTTTGTATCAGTGTGTTCACACACTAACTCTAAATCAATTGACTTGTTAGGACGCAATTAGCGGTCCCATCATTTGCTACATCTGTGTTACACTAACCGAGCAACTAAAGGTGAGTTCACGGCCCCTAATTTTATCCGGTTTTAAACAACAGGGGGAGAAACATGCATACACTCTACAACTCTATCTCTTTACGTTATATGAAATTAACGTCATTAAACTATTCGGTAACTAAGTTAATGTTAACGTACGTTATGGTCACTAAGCAGCTATATCACACAAGTCCTCGACAAACTCTCGGATCGTTAGTATTGAGTTAGATAGCGGGGAAATTATAAGTAGTACTACTGGGCCCGACAAGCCCCACCCGAGCTAGTTGCGCTAGCCGACCGGGTATGGTCAACGGGTGAATAATTTGGCCTAACTTTCGCCATGGTCAGTGATAGGCCTGGCAACACGGAGGCACAACAGTCAGCTTCGATCGCGAACACTTACGTGACATAACTTTAGGCTAGCTACCTACATGTTAACATTGAACTTAATTACGAATCAGCAAAATTATCCCGGGTTAGGGATAATGGAACCAACAACATTGTTATTCCGGGTTAGGAATAATGGAACATCAATATTATTCCGGGTATGGAATAATGGAACCATCAGTATTATTCCGGGTTGGGAATAATGGAACTAAGTCGTTATCCCGGGTTAGGGATAACGGGGGAAACAAACTTATAACCGAACTAATGAACATATAAAAACCTGTGAACTCACTCTTCTTTAATGTTGACACTTGTTTCTTTACATGTTTCTCAGGACGCTAGGAGCTCTAGGTGCACTCACTTGCATTGATCAAGACATCTTTTTATCGAGTCTCATTTATGAATATTGTTTGGGTTTTTCTTTAGTTTTGGCGTTTGTGTTGGCGCCCGTTCCTTTACCTTACTTTAATGCTTCGGCTCAACTTCAAAAACTAATGCTTCCGCTAAACATTGAAACCAAACTAAAAACAATTTAAAATTAACTATGAATGGTTAAACAAATGATTTTGGAAAACGTATAAACTATTCATATTGAGTCGTTCAACGTTACTAGTGTCTCAGATTCTGGTTTGTTCACACGCCTCGCGGTAAAACTCCGCAAGTGGAAATTGAGGGTGTGACAGATTGGTATCAGAGCCTCTAGCTATAGAGAACCAGGTTTGCATTAAAAGTAGACCTAAACTATAGCTGATTACACGACACTAGACTTAGTTTGGCACTGAACTGTTATATCTTGTTATGTGTTATACCACAACTATGTTATGTAAAATATGAATGCATAATTGAAACGAATGCAACTCGTAACTAACTACCCAACCCAACAGGCAATGTCATCATCATCATTATCCGACAAACTTTCGCAACCAAGGGCGCCTGGGAAGGCACCTATGGTGGAACCCTCACCACCTCATGGCGTGGAGACACGCTCAGCTGCGAGAAAAAGGCTCGCTCTAGGGGAGGAGTCGTCCTCACGCCCGACCATCGCTATGCCGGTCGAACCGGTTAACTCGTTAGAAGTAGGGAACGACCTACTTAGAGATATGATAAGAAAGCAACAAGAACAACTAGAGAGAATGCATGAAACCATCCTAGCACAGGGATGGATGATACGACAATTAACAGGTAAGACTGGATCGCTCGAGGAAGAGCAACATGCGAGTAAGATAGCTCGTAACACTTTAGCTAGAGATCTTCGTGCTGAGCAGCTAAGGGCTGACTGGCTCGAAGACAGAGTTCTTGAGTCTAGCTGGAGAATTCAAGAACTAGAACAGAATCAGGCACCTGTACCTGTACCCGCACTAGCACCGGCCCCTCCAGTGCCGGTAGAGGAGGATCTAGAGGAGGATCCATAGGAGGATCTAGAGGAGGATCCAGAGGAGGATCCGGAGGAAGACTCGGCTATAGAAGCTGGAAACGCCGTGGAGGATGACGGCAACGATAGCGATTTGGGGATGGAGACATAGAAGACTGACTCGTCTCGCTTATTCCATTTGCTTTCCTTCAGTCTATTTATTTTCCTACTTATGTTTAAACTTGAGATTTTATAGTAAACTGATATGTTTGGTTGGCATTTTGTAAGACGTTGAAATTTTATTTAATCGAATATTTCTTTTGACTGTTTAATTTATTTGGGTTGACATAATTTGAGGAATTATTTAAGTATGGAATAGGATAACTATATTGGATATATAGACTTATCGGTGTGTGTTTATGTTGTCTTACGAAGATCTAAAATGGCAACTGGACGTCGCGGAAACCTCAACATGACGCCCGAAGAATTAGCCGCAATGATCCAAGAACACGTGAATGCTGCTCTAGCAGGTGTTCAAAACCAACCAGCAGGTACCATTATTAAATTTTCATGGGAAAATCTAATAGTTGGGCTAGTAGAATTTCTCGCTGATTACCTGTCCTCTGTCAGCAGGAGGGGGTCTTAACCCCTATAAGATGTTTCTCGATGCGAAGCCGAGCAAATTCACGGGTGCAGAAGGACCCATAGGACTGGTCCGTTGGATTGAAAAGTCTGAATCAGTGTTCGAAATGTGCAATTGTCTGGAGGCCAACAAGGTCAAGTATGCTGCCTCAACGTTGGAGGATGGGGCACTAACTTGGTGGAATGCACAAGTCCAAACGCGTGGACTTATTGCCGCAAATGCAATGGCCTGGGCCGAGTTTAAGGCCCTAATCAAAGAGGAGTACTGTCCGCGAGACAGGGTTCAACAATTGGAGCAAACATTATGGAACCACAAGATGGTGGGATCTGAAATTGAAGCATACACAACGAAACATCATGACCTGGTATTCCTATGTCCTGATCTGGCCAACACCGTTGAGAAACGACTCGAGTTTTACCTTGGGGGTCTGGTCCCCGAGATCCAGGGTATGGTAATGGCTAGCAACCCTGCGATTGAGCATCAAGCAATCAGGTTGGCGCACAAACTCACCGATAAGGCGGTGGAACAAAAGAAGTTGCCATCTCGGGGTACGACTGAAGTTGCCCCTGATAATAAAAGAAAGTTTGAAGACTCGTCTGCTCGACAGTCTTCGTCAGCCCAGTCACAGCAAGGGAACCAGAAACGGTTCGATAATTTCAACAGTCACCGGGGTCATAATAATCAGCCCGCCAACAACACCCAGAACACAAGCGGCTATGTAGGTCGAAAGCCGCAGTGCAATCGCTGTAACCTTCATCATCACGGCCCTTCTGCCGGAAATCGCTGCCAACGATGTGGCAAAGTGGGACATGCCGCAAAGGATTGTCGCGGGGAAATCATGTCCCGACAAAATCAAAATCAGTACCAGGGTCAGCAGCAGGGTATTAACCGGGGGTGCTATCAGTGTGGTAGCACTACCCACTTTAAACGAGACTGCCCACAGCTTCGTAACAACAACAACAATGGTGGGAACAACAACAACCACAACCACAATAACCACAACAACAACAATAACAACAACAACAACAATAACAACAACAACAATGGAAATGGTAGCACCGGAGGTGCCAAAGGTCACGCATTTACGCTGGGCCGTGGAGAGGCCAGAAACGACTCGAATGTGGTCACCGGTAAGTTTCCCCTTAATGAACATTTTGCTACTGTGCTTTTTGATACGAGTGCGTAGGAGTTTTATATCTGAGTCTTTTAGGAAGAACCTAAATCTCACGCCTAAACCCCTAGAGACCCTTACGTCGTAGAACTAGCCGATGGTAAATCTGTAGATGTGACCCATATGGTGTCCGGCTGTCAACTCAAACTCGCAGGTCACACCTTTACCATTGATCTGATGACAACTACTCTGGGTAGTTTTGACGTGGTAGTCGGAATGGACTGGCTATCCGACGTCCGAGCCGAAGTTCTCTGCTTCAAAAAATCTATCTGTATTCCGCTCTCTAACGACGAAATCTTGATGGTGCAAGGCGAGAAGGCAGGCGCCGTCACAAACATCATTTCTTACATGCAAGCACAGAAGTATCTTCGGAGGAATAACTCCTTCGCTTTGCTCGCACTAGTTACCGAACAGCCTAAGGACGAGAAACGTATAGAAGACATCCCCGTCGTCCGTGATTTTTCCGATGTATTTCCATAGGAGTTACCTGGTCTTCCACCACATCGACAAGTGGAGTTTGAAATCGAATTGGCGAACCATGCAACTCCTATCGCCAAGGCCCCATACCGCCTAGCTCCAGCCGAGCTGCAGGAGCTGTCTACCCAACTTCAGGAACTGTTAGAAAAAGGATTTATCCGACATAGCACTTCGCCATGGGGAGCTCCAGTCCTTTTTGTCAAGAAGAAGGACGGGACCTTCCGCATGTGCATCGACTACAGGGAACTCAATAAGGTTACTGTCAAGAACCGATACCCATTACCTCGCATCGACGATCTCTTCGACCAACTTCAAGGGTCAAGCTACTACTCCAAGATTGATCTACAGTCCGGTTATCACCAGTTACGCGTCAGGAAGGAGGATATCGCTAAGACGGCATTTCGTACTCGGTATGGCCATTATGAGTTCTTGGTCATGCCCTTCGGTCTCACCAACGCACCCGCGGTGTTCATGGACCTCATGAACCGTGTGTGCAAACCATATCTCGACAAGTTTGTCATTGTGTTCATCGATGACATACTCATCTACTCTAAAGGTGAAGCAGAACATGCTGAACATCTACGATTACTGCTGGAATTACTTCAACAGGAGAAACTATATGCCAAGCTTTCAAAGTGTGATTTCTGGATTCGGGAAGTTCAGTTCCTCGGGCATATCGTGAATGAAAAGGGTATCCACGTCGACCCCGCCGAGATTGAAGCTATCAAAAACTGGGAAGCACCCAGGACACCGACGGAGATCCGCCAATTTTTGGGTTTGGCTGGTTATTACAGACGTTTCATCGAAGGATTTTCAAATATCGCGCAACCGCTTACCACCCTCACCCAGAAAGGCATCAAGTATGCTTGGGGTGACAAGCAGGAAGCGGCATTTCAAATGCTGAAGCAGAAACTTTGCAGCGCACCCATTCTGTCCTTGCCAGAAGGGACTGATGATTTAGTAGTATATTGTGATGCTTCCATTCAGGGATTGGGATGTGTACTCATGCAACGTGATAAGGTCATCGCGTATGCGTCCCGACAATTGAAGGTTCACGAGAAAAACTACACGACACATGACCTGGAATTGGGAGCAGTGGTGTTTGCGCTTAAGATTTGGAGACACTACCTATATGGAACAAAGTGCACAATCTATACAGATCACAAGAGCCTCCAACAATCTTTGACCAGAAGGAGTTGAACATGCGACAGCGTCGCTGGGTCGAACTCTTGAACGATTATGAATGTGCCATTCGGTATCACCCGGGTAAAGCTAACGTGGTAGCTGATGCCCTCAGTAGGAAGGAGCACTTGAAACCTCGTCGGGTACGAGCACTACAGTTCACCGTTCATTCGGGATTACCCGAACAGATACGCGACGCGCAGTTAGAAGCAGTTAAGGAAGAAAACATCAAGGTCGAATCGGTGGGAAAAATGGAACGCGATTGGGAAGTAAAACCCAATGGAGCTCGGTATTTCATGAATCGTATATGGGTACCTCTCTACGGAGACCTCAGAAAGCTTTGTCATGGACGAAGCTCACAAATCCCGATACTCTGTCCATCCGGGTTCGGATAAGATGTATCAAGACCTTAAAGCTGCGTACTGGTGGCCCAACATGAAAGCTGATATAGCCACCTACGCGAGCAAGTGTCTGACTTGTGCAAAAGTCAAGGTAGAGTATCAGAAGCCATCGGGGCTACTTCAACAACCTGAGATCCCAGTGTGGAAATGGGATCAGATCTCGATGGACTTCATCACTAAACTCCCGCGAACTTTGGGTGGTTGCGATACCATCTGGGTAATTGTGGATCGTTTAACTAAGTCCGCACACTTCCTAGCGATTAAAGAAACAGACAAGATGGATAAGTTGACTCGCATCTACATTAAGGAAGTAGTTTCTTGGCACGGAGTGCCAACGTCCATCATCTCAGACAGAGATGCTCGTTTCACGTCCAACTTTTGGCAGTCACTTCAGAAAGCGTTGGGTACACGCTTAGATATGAGCACAGCTTATCACCCTCAGACTGATGGTCAAAGCGAAAGGACCATACAGACCTTGGAAGACATGCTTAGGGCATGCGTGGTAGACTTCGGGAATAGTTGGGAAATCCATCTGCCTTTAGTGGAATTCTCGTATAACAACAGTTACCACACGAGTATATCGGCAGCATCGTTTGAAGCATTATACGGTCGTAAATGTAGATCACCGGTCTGTTGGGCAGAAGTCGGTGACAGTCAACTCACAGGCCCTGAGTTGATACTTGAGGCTACTGAAAAGATTGTACAAATCAGAAACCGCATGGCGGCGGCACAAGATCGACAGAAAAGCTACGCTGATCAACGACGCAAACCGCTCGAATTTCAAGTAGGCGACCGCGTCCTACTGAAGGTGTCACCCTGGAAGGGTGTAATCCGCTTTGGGAAACGAGGCAAACTAAACCCACGGTACGTAGGTCCGTTTGTGATCCTGAAACGTATCGGACCCGTAGCTTATCAATTAGACCTTCCTGCCGAACTCAGTGGAGTTCACAACGTTTTTCACGTGTCAAATCTGAAGAAGTGTCTATCAGATGAAACCCTAGTCATTCCATTGGATGAGATTCAAGTGGATGAACAACTGCACTTTGTGGAACAACCTATCGAGATCATGGATCGTGAGATCAAGACTCGAAGGCACAGCAAGATTCCGATCGTCAAGGTTCGTTGGGACTCTAAGTGTGGAACGGAGTTCACGTGGGAAAGAGAGGACCAAATGAAAAGCAAATACCCACACCTTTTTGCAGCTGAGCAGCAAGCTAACGATACCACCAACTAAATTTTCGGGACGAAAATTCTTTCAACATGGGGATGATGTGACAACCTGGGAATTTCTTGTAATTTCGTGTACCATTGTTAACGAACTAAATCTTTGTGCGTGGCACTCTAAACATGTACGTTGCATTCTAAACCGCGTTTACTCAATTTTCGGGACGAAAATTCTTTCAACATGGGGATAATGTGACATCCCAGTTTTTTAGGTATCTTAAACGCACTACTTCACGGTTATTCATTCCTACGCTAAATTGATTCGGAGATTTATTTTACACGCTCGAAATAACTATGTTACCTTGTGAACTTACCAAGTGAATTACGTGCGATATGTATTAGACGCTTATAAGCTTGGTGAGTGATTATGTTATGTTTTGATTTCGTGGTGATTAATTATAAAAGATATAGTAAATAGACAAACGAACCGAACCGGGTCGCGAAACGGGTGGACCTCACTTCCTTGCGACTCAAGGAGTTGAGCGAAACTTGAGGCTCAAGTTAAAGACCCAAACCGCCCCACCCAAACCCTTTGCGGCCGCAAGCTAATCGCCCAAACCCTTCCTCTTTTTCTTTCCTTCCTCATGCTATATATAGATGTGTATGCATGAGGGTTGTTTTAACAAAAAAAAAAAAAGAAAGAAACCCTAGCACAAGAAGCAGCCAACGGCAGCCCTTCCTACACTTTCTCTCGGTCGCGACAGCCTTCCTACACTTTTCCTCTCGGTCGCGATCCGCTTGATCATCCGAATCGACTCCCATCTCGCTCCCGGTTCATTGATCTTCATTGTTAAAGGTTAGGGTTTATCATTGTTTGCAAAGTCATACTAGGATTTATAAACTCTTGATCATGCTTATATGTAATGGTAGAATCATTATTATGAAAGTGTATGATGTTCAGTTCGATAAATTATACTAGTTTGCGATTATGATGATTAGTGGAATCAAGAATCATTAGGCTGCGTTTTGTGATAAAAACCATATATTATGATTAGGGTTTGCATGAGTATGATGTACATGATGATATATGATTGATAAATCTGTTCTTGATCGTTTATATTTAACGTCTCGATTGTTTAAGCGTGTTATATTGCGATAAAATGCTGAAATCAGGATGCTGAATGGTGTTTACAGCCAACTTCAACTGGCTATAACTTGGTTATTATTTATCGAAAAAACGGATTTTCTGAAGCCTAAAACGTAGATTTTTGAAAAATGCTTTTAATGGCGCTGGATTCATATTTTTCTGAAGTCGTTTGATATTTTTAAGTGGTCAATTAAGTGCAGTAACTGAAGCTGTGAAAATTCTGAAAATTTGTTATTTGTTTATCGAGTCGGATCTAATAATCTGTAGAGAGTCGAATCACGAAATTTGTACAGAAACTGGAGACGGAAATTTCCGGGAAACTCCCACTGGAATTTTGTTAATTGGACGAACGGTGATTTTTAAATAAATTCTCCCGTGGACTGCAGTCAGAAAGCGACGAATCTGACTGCAGCCTAGTATATTAATATTTATGAATAATTGGTAAAGTTTTAGGACTTGAAAAATTTATATAAAATTCTACAGTATAGTTGACATCTTCTGTAAAATAATTGGAATTTGTGGAACGTTGGAACTATTTTATAAAAATCCTCGAAAACAGCCTAATTATGAGTATATAAGCTGAAACTTGATAACTTGCGAATGTGTATACCAAAGTGTTGTATGGATTGATTTGTGTTCATGATAGGTTGGTTTGATCACTATGTTGGTATGATGATACTTGCATGCATGATTTGGGTTTTAGGAATTGTTATTGTATGTACCGCATTGTGTGTTAGTTATTTGTAGGGTTTGTATCAGTGTGTTCACACACTAACTCTAAATCAATTGACTTGTTAGGACGCAATTAGCGGTCCCATCATTTGCTACATCTGTGTTACACTAACCGAGCAACTAAAGATGAGTTCACGGCCCCTAATTTTATCCGGTTTTAAACAACAGGGGGAGAAACATGTATACACTCTACAACTCTATCTCTTTACGTTATATGAAATTAACGTCATTAAACTATTCGGTAACTAAGTTAATGTTAACATACGTTATGGTCACTAAGCAGCTATATCACACAAGTCCTCGAGAAACTCTCGGATCGTTAGTATTGGGTTAGATAGCGGGGAAATTATAAGTAGTACTACTGGGCCCGACAAGCCCCACCCGAGCTAGTCGCGCTAGCCGACCGGGCATGGTCAACGGGTGAATAATTTGGCCTAACTTTCGCCATGGTCAGTGATAGGCCTGGCAACACGGAGGCACAACAGTCAGCTTCGATCACGAACACTTACGTGACATAGCTTTAGGCTAGCTACCTACATGTTAACATTGAACTTAATTACGAATCAGCAATATTATCCCGGGTTAGGGATAATGGAACCAACAACATTGTTATTCCGGGTTAGGAATAATGGAACATCAATATTATTCCGGGTATGGAATAATGGAACCATCAGTATTATTCCGGGTTGGGAATAATGGAACTAAGTCGTTATCCCGGGTTAGGGATAACGGGGGAAACAAACTTATAACCGAACTAATGAACATATAAAAACATGTGAACTCACTTTTCTTTAATGTTGACACTTGTTTCTTTACATGTTTCTCAGGACGCTAGGAGCTCTAGGTGCACTCACTTGCATTGATCAAGACATCTTTTTATCGTGTCTCATTTATGAATATTGTTTGGGTTTTTCTTTAGTTTTGGCGTTTGTGTTGGCGCCCGTTCCTTTACCTTACTTTAATGCTTCCGCTCAACTTCAAAAACTAATGCTTCCGCTAAACATTGAAACCAAACTAAAACAATTTAAAATTAACTATGAATGGTTAAACAAATGATTTTGGAAAACGTATAAACTATTCATATAGAGTCGTTCAACGTTACTAGTGTCTCAGATTCTGGTTTGTTCACACGCCTCGCGGTAAAACTCCGGAAGTGGAAATTGAGGGTGTGACACATAATATTTTCGCTATTATGGACAATGGAGATCAAATCTAGGTTCCTAAGCATTGAGGATCGGTCCTACAGGTGGTACCAGAGCTAGAATATCCTGATTTAATTGACATCAAGACAAGAACACTTCTAATTCTACTCCATTCTTCTATTTTTCTTAACTTTTTCACAAAAATGAAGAATTCACAGGCAAATTCTGTCCAATTTTCAATTGACATGTTAAATACATCATAGATAAACCCCTGAGAGTTTGGAGACTAAAATCAAACGAATTGGTATCAAAATGTTGCAAAAACCATGTTTTTCAAAACCCTCATCATCGAACTTGTTAGCCAAGTTCGACAGAACTTGAGAAAAAAAGTCACTTTCTGAGTGAATTTTTACCAAGTTCGCTCGAACTTGAAGTGTTTTTGATAAAAATTCGCTAAGTTCGCTCGAACTCAAGACATTTTTGAGAGAATTATTGCCAAGTCCGCTCGATCTTACCAAATATTCATTGAGTTTATATCAAGTTCGACCGAACTTGATTAATATCATGAAAAATTAGGTTAAGTTCGCCCGAACTTACAAGATTCTTATAAATTTCATTCAGCAAGTTCGACCGAGGTTACTCAGGGACATTTTTCAATTCAAAAAGTCACAAGTTCGACCAAGCTTGTGATAAATCTGACAATTCTTCTTTTAACTGCAAGTTCGACCGAACTTGTAGTAAATCTAATATTTTCAAACGTTTTAAAGTGTTTTCAGCGTACGTGTCTCGTTATTCGCGATGGATGATATTCAGAGAGCGTATATGTCCGAGTGGGTACATCCAATGCTAATGTCATACAACAAGTCAAGCTAGACAACAAAAAGGGCACGTCTGTTAAACCGCCAATGCTTATGAGCATGGACGAGTATCAGGATGGAAGGAGAAATTTACTTATTGGGTTCAGGCCATGCATTTCCAAGGCTGGGTGTCGATTGAGAGACTGTTCTGTTAGATGAACATCAGCAAGTTCTCGAGAAGTACAAGTACTCCACAATTCAGAAAGATGAGTACATTGCCGAGAAAAAGATGATCAGCCTCATTCAACAATCTGTTAAAGAAGATATTTTGGTCTTGTTACAAGAATATACGACTGCGAGAGATCTCTGGTTATCACTGCAAAGAAATACCAAGGGAGCGCATAGATGATCAAGAGGAAGAAAGCTCTCATCCTGAAGGAGTTCGATATCTTTAACATGTTGAAGGGAGAGACAATGAAGCAGATGATTGAGCGTTTCTGTCATCTAAAAGTCCAAATGAGAAGACACGGTCTCGAGAAAACGGAACAAGAGTACATCGATAAGCTTGCAGATGCTTTACTTGACGGAGAGTGGACTACGTACCTTATGGTTTTGAAAGAAAGTCATAACTGGGATTCTTCAAGTTGTCTACATTCATCGACAAACTTGAAGGTCATAAATGGAGCTTCTAAAGATTGCAAAGTCGAAGAATCCTAACATTTTTCAAGATGTTGGTCTGTATTACAAGAACGGGATGCAAGACAGCATTTCAAGTCCAAAGATACAAACAACATTCAATGCAAATTTGAACTCTTTGCCACAGAATCAGAACCAATCATATCCTAAATATGATCAAAGTGCACAAAGCTCTTCGTTCTCAAGCACTGTTTCAAATTCTTCTTATCAGAGTCAAGCAAATCAGAATCAACAAACGAATTCTGATCCGAATGTGTACAAGTGTAACATTGCTGTGAATCTAAACAATGTTGTTTCTATGCAAGTTGCAAAACAACATATGTCACTTCTCGCCACAGTTCTAGAATCGTATGAAAGTCTTGTAGCTGGAAAGATCGGCAATCCCGAAATGATCGCCGAAGACTACGATCAGGTGGACGAAGAAGAGATTGAACTGATGGACATAAAGTGGTCACTAGCTTCCATCATTCAAAGGGTCACAAGTTTGTTGCACTCACTGGCAGAGATATCGGAAATTCAAGCAACAAGCTAGGGTTCGATAAATCCAAGGTCACTTGTTTTAGATGCCGACAGAAAGGGCATTTCAAGAGAGAATGCAAAAATCCTAAAGCCACGGGCAATCAAAGTCCATTTGGAGGGGGCAACGAATATTACAAGAAGTCACTTCAATACAAGCCTTTTCCAAAGAAGACACAAGTTGAGATTCAGGAAAAAGCAAACAGCAGTAACACTGACAAAGCGATGGTTGCTACCAACGAAGATGATGGCTTCGATTGGAATTCTTATATCGGTAAGAAGACCAGAGTTGCCTTGATGGCTGAGATAGTTGAAGATACTTCTGCCGAAGAAGCAGCAGCGATAGAGAATGCTCTATTGGAACAGTATCTGCAACAACAGGAAGAAGAGGAACTGTATCATCACATGAAGACATAGGGCATTTTAACGCCTGATTCATCTTCTAGTTTTGTAGGTAACTTTGACGGAAGTTCTCAAGAGCAAGTGATCGAGGAGAAATCAAATGAAGAAATCATTGATGTTGTCAAGAAGTAAATGCTGAAAACCTCAAGGATTTTGCTGATAAAACTATGATGGCAAATCTTACCAAGGTAGGTTCAGAGGTAAAGGAAGTTGTCAAAGTGCAAATTGTAGAGGTTGTAAAACCTTGTACAAAATGCACCGAGCCATGTGTTGAATGTGCCAAAAAATCACAAATCATCGTTGAACTCAATGTACATAATGAACATTTCAAATACGATTATCGTACAATGAAGGAAGCGTGTGACAAAATGAAAGATGATTATGGCAGGCTCGACAGAAATAATATCGAACAACATGATACTGTAAGGATTTAAAATGGACGGTAATGGATAAACAAAAAGCAATAAACATTTACATTAACACCATTGTCGAAACTAAACAACAACTCCAGGACATGAAAATTTAAACAAAACGTGTTCAACAACTTTTGAGAAGTTATTCAACTAACGCATATGTCATTGATCACATTCTTCCCACAATTTCATCGGAAGAAAAACCTAAAAAGAAAATTGGTAAAGAATACAACAATGTTCCTCCACCCCTTTGCGAGAAGTATTGTCGCAAAACGGTTGATGGGATGGATAAGGCACTCAACATTGAGTTGTTATCTGAAAAGAAAAATGGGTTGCCAGAGAACATTGATGTAGTCTATACTAAATCAGATGATGATAGTGCGGTAGTGAAAAAGGTGGTTGAAAATGTTCTGAACGATTCTGATGATGGCAGCTTTGAGAGCACCACCTCGAGTTTGAATAGTTCTGCGACAAATTCTGAAGATGACGATACATCATCAGAAGATGATCTATGTGATGATCCTAATGTTGTCATGTACAAGGTTAAGGAATCTGATAGGTTA
Source organism: Scalesia atractyloides (assembly GCA_947069175.1). Lineage (NCBI taxonomy): Eukaryota > Viridiplantae > Streptophyta > Magnoliopsida > Asterales > Asteraceae > Scalesia > Scalesia atractyloides. Next base: position 32,467,068 of record CAMTDV010000009.1, on the reverse strand, counting down.
TACTTTAATGACAGTTTTCTGATTCGGAACGTCAAAGAGGATCAATTGGACAAACTGTTCAAACTGGTTGAAGTTACATCAGAGGACCTAGAGAAAAATGAAAAAAAATTCTATTCTAAACCCAAAAGAAATTATAACAACTACCGGAGAAAGGGTGGTGATCATCCGGAAAACCGGAGAGCTGTGTTGGGTCTAGATAAGGAAGAAGAACCGGTTAAGAAAATGTCACCATTTCACTAGTACAAAGATTAAAACATGAAATTCGTTTATGGGACAAGCACGGTTCATGAGGAATGTTTGATTGGGAAGCAATCAAACGACAAGTTTAAGAAACAGAAAGAACTTCGAGATAAGGCGAAAGCCACAAGTGGTGTAAAATCCACTCGTGGACATTCACATGATAACCGGATTTGCTTTAAGTGCAACGAAGTTGGTCATATTGCACGGAAGTGTCCGAAATCTAAGCCGGCTTATCTTCGAAGGAAAGAAATTTCAGATGTTGTAAAACCAAAGCAACCAGAAATTGGGCAAATAAGAATCTTAAAAGGAAATGTTGACAAGGAAGAAATGAAACAAATTTTTGAAAAGAATTTAAAAATTCAATTTTCAAAAAAGGTGAAACTTCAAAACCAAACGAAAACAAATTTTACATCAAAAAGGCAAACATAAAATCTCAAGCCTGGATTGCTAAGAAAAAGACAACAGCATCTGAGGTTATCAAGTCTGAGCTTGTAACTGATAACAAGAAAGAATCAAATTCTGAAACTGTCAAAATTGAAAATGTCAAATGTTTGAAAGATAAAAAGATAGTGAAGTTTTCAAACATAAACATATTAGAGAATCTAGCTGCTGAATATGAATTTGATTATGCTGATGAGTGTGAGTTTGATTTCGATGATGGTTATCCAATTCAACCCAAGACCAAAAAGGCTTGGGTCTCGCTCTTTAATTAAATTTTAATATGTGCAGGGGCTCCAAAGATCCATTCTTTCAAAGTGGATTTTGGATAGTGGAGCATCCAGACATATGACGGGAATGAAAGCACTTCTGTTCGACATAAAAGCTATAAATGGCGGACATGTTGGATTTGCTGGTAATCAGAGAGGAAGGATAGTCGTCGAGGGAAAACTCTCCAATGGCGTTGTTTCATTTGATCGTGTGAACTACATTGCAGAGCTGGAAAACAATCTTCTTGTAGGACCGATCCTCGATGCTTAGGAACCTAGATTTGATCTCTATTGTCCATAATAGCGGAAATATGATGACACGTTTACCAATAGACAAGAATAAATCAGTTAAACGTCAATTTTATTGATTAAACGTCAAGAATCCAAATTGACAGAGCTTCGCCTCAGAGATGCCAAAGTTTCAAACGAGAGAGGCATGCTAGCTATTTATAGAAGTCCAAGTTCGTTGGAGGGATAGCTAAGTTCGCCCGAACTTGACTTTGCATGATTCTCATGGGCGAACTTGACCTCACACTACATAAATAATTCGTATTGCTAGCCTATTCAACTCTATTCTATACAGGCTCGATATAAGACTAAGACATAGACATTATGCACCAACAAACTCCCCCTTGGATATCGTCTTCGTCTTGTATCAGTCTTCAAAAACTTTGTCTTCAAATAAACATTAACGCACACGACTGAAGAAGTTCTTGTAAGGCTTCCTTCGTCGTTCTTGCTTCGGATCTGGCGTCTGATTTGTAGGAGGCACTTTGTTTACAAAATGAAATCTTCTAATACTTGTGTTTCTACCTTTCTCATGAATAGCTTCTAGACGCTTTTCTTCCTTTAAAAACTCAACCCGTTCTAGATCCCTCCAGCTTGTCTGCCACATCTTTCCTGAATTTACTTCATGCGCATAGCAAACATTTACAACTCTTTGATATTGCATAGTCTGTTCTTTTTCACGTTCCTTGAATACTATTTTGCTGTTGAACAAGGTTTTGATATCTTCTCTGGAACAGTTGACAAGCCACATTGGATCTAGAATCCTGATCGTTCTCCATAATCCCCTCATGCCTTGAAATCCCAATATCTCAACTTTTTCCTTCGTAATACCCAAATGTTCTTCAAATCGTAACATAATAACAGCTTCACATATGGTTGGATCTATCTGCCACCACTTGAACACTAGAAAGAAATTTTGTTCTATTGGCATCAATGGCATGTTTCTCATCGCTTTTGGTCATTTCATAATCAACGTTATATCTTTTTCCCCTGTTTTCTTATTCGTTTTGATGCGACGACCTGGAATAAACGGCTTCCAATACTTGAATTCCTTTGTCGCTTCAAACTTGATCATTTTCCAGAGTAACTGATCAATGTACTTCATATGATAAGTAATATTCACAGTTTGGACAAGCTCCTCAACATCCCAGTATGGCAAAGTCTTGAAATCAGCCAGATTTTTGAAGTATTGCACTCCAAATTCCCTTTTGATTGCATAAACATTCAGCTCCTTGAACCACCCCCAACTGAGAATATCCCCCAATGACACGTCTTTATCTCTGGTAAAAAATGTTAGCGGACGTCGAAACTTACGTTCGCGCGGCATTTCTTTAAACCAAGATTTCTTCGCTTGAGCTATCTCTTCTTTCGTCATCGGCTTAGGAACTTTGTCTTCACGAATCGATTCTTTGATTTTTTCTTTCAACATGTCTTCATCTAGTTGCTTGACGTACTTCGTAGTTTGATTTGTTTCATCATCAGAAGACAATCTTCAACAATTACTCTGTTATACTCGTTAGCTTCAAACCTTCGTATATACTGATAATCATTCAGCTCAAATGTGTTAACATTCAACATATCCTCTTCAAAGTCCAATTCAAGTGATTCAGCATCAACTTCAATTAACTTTGCCAAATCTTCTTTCGTATAGTTGTGAATGTACTCGCCTTCCTCAACATTATGTTCCAGCTTAAGCATTAAAGGCTTTGTTGGTACGGCAGCAACCAGGCTTTGCAAACCTATCAACATCATCAGTTGGCCCTGTTTGCCCTGACTCCTCCTGAATCTGATCATCCATCTTGTTCGATTCATCATCCATCAGAGAAAAAAATCAACATCATCAGATACTTTTCCTTCACTAATTCTCATACCAACTCCTCCCTGATCATCATAATCATCATCATCAGCAACATTCCAATCTTCATAATCAGAATCATCTTTCTTATCATCCTCATCTTTATCCTCTTTCTCTACTTCTTCATCGTCTTTATCTTCAGAAGCAATGATAGGATCAGAAGGCTTGACAGATTCGTTAACCTTAGGAATATCAGACTCAGAAGCTATAAAAACATCATCAACAGACTTCTCTGCAGCTTCAGATGATTAGGGGCTTCACCCTCAACACCTTTACCTTTGCCACTTGCTTCTAACTCTTTTTCAGATCTTTCCTTAGCTTCATGTCGATCCAGATGATCGTATTCAGAGATGAAATCAATCCCAAGTGTATTAGATAACACTTTCTGCATTCTTGTGAATATATGATCATTTAGGACTTGGATTGACTTCAGATCAGCAATTTATGTCTGCAGCTTCTCATTTGCATCTTGCAGACTCTCAATTAGGGCTTTGAAGTATTCTCGTTCATTCTCAAACACTTTGACCTTATCGTCCAACATCTCTTTCTCAACTGTGCTTTGATTCATCTTATTGATTAGCTCAGCTTTCTCCTCTTCATTTTGGCTACTTTATCTTCCAAGATCTTGACACACTTTTCGAGAAGATCAACATTAGTGTCAGGAAATAAATCATTCAGATCTTGAAGACTCATCGGATCATGCGGCATATCACCAAACAAATTTCCTCTTGGAGTTTTTGGTGTTGACCTTGGAGTAGCATTTTTTGGAGTAGACTTCTTCGGAGTAGAACTTTCAATATGAGAAGTCGTTGGAGCAACTGGAGATGTAATGATCGGTACTTCAAGTAATTCAGTTTTAGGAGGTTCTTGTGTAACTGCTGGATGTTCAGCTTCAACAGAAATAATAACAGGAGGTTCTTGTGTAGGAGGTTCTTGTGTAACTCCTCTCTCCTGTGCGTTAGAAGGTTCTTGTGTAACTTCTGCGCTTTTTAGCTTTCCAATATATCTCCTGCTTGGTGGCTTCTTGGGTTTCTTTGTTTTCTTGCCTTTTGTCTGTGGAGAACCTGTGGTTTTGTTGTAGAAACCACTGTAGACTTTGAACGTTTAGCCTTTTTCTTCGGCCTTTCTTCATCCGATTCCTTTTCAAGATTTGGATCGAAATCAGCATCAGTCTCTTTGGCTTTTTCTGCCTCAGTCTCTGCTATTGTTTTCTTTGTAACTCTTTCAAGAGAATCGTCAGAATCATCACTCTCTGAAGTAGCTAATATCACATCATCTTCCTAAGTTGTCTTTTCACCTTCTTGCCTCTCAATTACAACCCTGCGCTTGAACCAGCCTCAGCTTGAACATTAACAGGCTCTTCCTCATCAACAAGCATTGTATCGACTTTCTTTGCTGCTCGTTTCTTCTTAGGCTTATCAACTTTAGCCTTTAGGAACCAATCACTGCGAGCTTTTGGTTTGAAACCTTTAAACCTTTCTTTCTCATCATTCAGCTCTTTCTCATCACCACTACCGTCTTTCCTCCATTTGTTGTCTGACGGCGCAATATAGTTTGAATCTTTGATAGCCTCAAATACTGGTTTAGCAACCTGTGCTGATGCTTGCTTTTGAAACTTGATCAATTTCTTCACCGTTGTATCATCGAGGTGACTAAGATAAAGAACATCATTTGGATATCGTGCAATATTTGTGTACTTATCATCAATTAACATCTGAACAAACCTCGGATATAAGCACAATCTCGAATCATCCATGTTTTTCGACATAAGTGTAAACACAAGCTTTGAGTAGTTGAATGGCTTCTTTAGAATCAACGCAGTTGCCATACAAGCCATGTAATCTTGTACATCATCTAGGCTTGCCTTTCTGTGACTAAAAGTATGAATAATTGCATGCATCAGGAGCTTGTAGGGGTTTGGCACTTCCCCTTTCTTTAAAGTCGGCTTATTCACACTGCCCTTGTAACCCATTCTGTAAAAGCAACCTCTAACCATCTTCTCATCCAAGAAAATCAGATCGTCTTTGTCATCATTGAATTGTAGGATCCTGCGAATATCATCTTCTGTAACAGTGATTGCTTTGACTTCATTTCCGACTTGCACATATGAAATAATAGACTTCTTATCTTCATTAAGACTCGCGTTCGTCCAGAAATGGTGAGTATGTGATCTGTAAGACATTGTGCTCCGTTATAGCTCTGTGTATCGGACATTCTTTCAGAAACTCAGAATACTCTCGTACTCCTTCAGCGACGGATATATCGCTTTATCAAGCGTGATACACGTGTTGTGGAACTTAGAAAAGTCCATAGAAATCACCCTCGCTGGTTCTTGAGCCTGAAAAACGACGCAAAACAATTAGCACGCATTATGATAAAAAGTTATAAAAATTTTCAAACACTTTTTCATCAAGTTCGGGAGAACTTGATGTGTGTATAACAAACTGATTAAGTCAAGTTTGCCTGAACATGTATAACAACATGTTTACCATTTCAAATTTAAGTTCGGGCGAACTTATAGTCAACATACTATTCAGATTCTAAAGCATAAGTTCGAGCGAACTTCCCATTTCATTTTCAAATTTCAGCATCTAAGTTCGGGCGAACTTATGAATCACACAATTTTCTGATTTAAATTTCTAAGTTCGATTCAAACACAGGTTTCAACAGAAGTTCGGTGGAGTTGTGTTTTTATTAGTGATTATACAGGTTTTATTAGCAATATCGGTCGAACTTGATAACAAGTTCGGCCGAACTTTTATCTTCTTCAATCAAAAACTGCTCATCTTATTAACAACCATTTTAAAAAAATCCAACTCACATTTACGGTCCATTTATGTTGATTATTTCCTTTTTAAGTCCAATTTGTCCATTATAACCCTAGAGCTACTAGATTAATCACTTTCAGATCTGATATAGTCGATAAGGTTCAATTGACGGATCAATATTTGAATAATCACCTCAGCCATTACAATAAGTGTGCAAATCACTCAGAGTAATGTAAATTCCGGCAGCACAACGACCCTAGATTGTCAATTTCACAAATCGCTCACACAGGTATCAAGTTCGCTCAGAGAAAGTTGGTTGTGGATAATGAAGTTCGGCCGAACTTGCAAGGTATAAATACCTTAGCAAGTTCGGGTGAACTTGAATGGCCCAAGTTATAAAGCCCAAGTAAGTTCGGGCGAACTTACCTTCTATCAATCATCACCAAACAAGTTCGGTTGAACTTGCTTCAAACTGAAAATTTTGAACCTTAAGCAAGTTCGGCCGAACTTGCCTAAAACCCATTTCTAATTTTCAAGTTTTCACAATTTTAGTCCCTGAACTTTTCACTTTTTGCCAGTTCTGACAATCTACTCAGTTGACCAAGTCCAAGTTAATGACCTTGGTTAACCAATTTGTCTGCCGAGTCCAAGTTAATGACCCCGGTTTGACCCGTTACGAAAAACTGTTGATATTTTCAAAATCAAAGTTTCAAATTAATGAACTTTTCATCGTTTTTGATTATTAGATTTTACAGATTAGCTTCCAACCCGTTGTCAATGAGATTCCCACCAGTTTAGCACCTTACCAGACTTCGAAGATCCGTTCTCCAACATTGGTTTGCTGAAAACTATAGGACCAAAATCTTTTTGTATTTTTGTAAGTTTATGCTAAAACACATTGAAAATCTTTTTGGATTTAATCTGAAAAGCTGATAAACTATGTTCAAAACAATGTAAACTATGTACAAACATATTTAAAGACATATTTTTGTGAATTCATGTCTAATGATCATATAAGTTAATTGAGACATATCACCAGTACCTTGACCTTTAGATGACTTTAAGTTTTAAACTCGTTTACCTAGATTGTCGATATGTTTGTCCATTTAAACTTTACCACGTTTCTCAACTGTTTCAAGATATGTTAAGGTTAGATTTATGAAACTTGACTTATCTGCGGTTCCCACTTCTTGAATATACTCCCGTATCAATATTCCCTAGATTTCATCTTACAGGTGAATATAGCACAATTGATATCTGTATCTAGGTAATGCGAGGCCTTGAGAGCTCAGGTTAGTACTACCGTACAGACAGAGAGATGAAGGCTCGACTTTAAGGTGTGTTCCAATTATGGAATCTTTTCAGCACTGCAAATGATTAGATCTTTCGATACTTTTTCAAAATTGCATGCAGCTTAGGGGTTTATAACGGAAGTATTATAGAAGTTCTAGGCTATTGCTTCCGCAAAATCAGAAGAACTTGTATAATACCCCAGATATCAACTATCTATAAAGACCTCGTATCTCAGAATCATGAAATCTCTCAAACTAAATTTCGGAGTACTAAGTCCATATATCCAAGATGTGTTAATTCACAAGACTGAGCAGTTGCTAAATTTAGTTTATATCCCGGAAACAGTTTACTAAACGTGTTAAGCCAATCGACACATCCTCAGTAAGATGTGTTTATCACTTTTTAAACTTTACATTTCTTTAGCATACTGTGATAGTCCACTGATATACTATCATTTCTTTTTTGTGACACTGAATTCTTTTTGTCTTTTTCAATGTTTTTGAACTTTTTTGCATTTTTCATATGTTTTTGGATTTTAAAATTTTCAAATGTTTTTGAATTTTCTCTAACATTTCCCCCCCTAAAATCAAAAACATCTTTTTGTATTTTAGTTTTTAATAAAATTCTAAACTAGAAAGATATAGATAAACCAATGTGGATCACGTGAACTCGTCGTCCGATCCGTATTCAACCTCAGCGTCCGCACATGTCAGCAAATTTTTCATACCATTAATTCTCAACAAGTATTTAAACCGTGAAAAAGAAAATGGTTTGGTATAAAAATTAGCATTTTGTTCGTCGGTGTGGATTTTTTCTATTCGCACCAACTCCGTTTCATAGCAGTCACGAATGAAGTGATAACGAATTTCAATGTGTTTTGTGCGTGAGTGATGAACCGGATTTTTGGTTATATCAATGGCTACCTTATTATCAAGATACAGCGGAGTGTCGAGAAATTGCAGACCATAGTCTCTCATCAGCTGTTGTATCCACAGAATCTGTGAACAACAGCTGGAGGCCGAGACATACTCAGCTTCACAGGTAGAGAGAGCGACCATAGTCTGTTTCTTACACTGCCAGGTTACCATTCTTGTTCCGAAGAACTGGCATCCCGCTGTAGTCGATTTTGAATTCAACTTATCTACACCAAAATCAGAATCAGTGTATCCTGCAAGATCGAAATTATCATTCTTCGGGTACCACAAGCCGGTGCTTGGGCATCCCTTCAAGTATCTGAAGATTCGCTTCACGATCTGCATGTGTGAAATTCTCGGGCTAGACTGATATCTGGCGCATAGGCAGGTAGGATACATAATATCTTGGCGCGATGTCGTCAGATACATGAACGATCCTATCATTGATCTGTAGAGTGTCTCATCAACTTTGGTTCCAGTTTCGTCAATGCAAATCTCGTGATTAAGAGCAAGAGGAGTAGATAACGGCTTCGAGCTTTCCATATCAAACTTCTTCAAGATGTCGTGCACATACTTGGTCTGATGAATGAAAATACCGTCTGGAAGTTGATCTACTTGCAATCCGAGGAAGAATTTCATTTCGCCCATTGAAGACATTTCGAACTTCTTCTTCATGATGCCCTCAAACTGCTTGCAAAGACTATCATTCGTTGATCCAAAGATGATGTCGTCCACATAGATTTGAACGATATTAGATGATTACCAACTTCTCTGGTGAAGAGAGTACTATCCACAGTTCCTCTGAAAAAGCCGTTTCCCACGAGATGTTGCAATAACGTCTCGTACCAAGCTCTGGGGGCTTGGTGTAAACCGTAAAGAGCTTTATCAAGAAGATATGATTTCTTTTTATTGAGTGGATCGACAAACCCTGGTGGTTGTCTGACGTACACTTTCTCGCATAATTTTCCGTATAGAAAAGCTGATTTGACATCCAACAGATAGACTTTAAATCCTTTCCATGCTGCAAAAGCAAGGAATATTAGAATATATTCTAAACGAGCTACTGGTGCGTAGACTTCTGTGTAGTCTATCCCTTCCTGCTGGTGAAATCCCTTGACAACATGCTGAGATTTGTTTCAAACTATAACCCCTCAATCTTCTCTCTTGCATTTAAAGACCCATTTCGTATCAATTGCTTTCTGATTTTCAGATAGGTCTACAAGCTTCCACACTCCTAACTTCTCGAACTGTAACAGTTCCTCTTGCATTGCCTGTATCCAGTTTTCATTGCCTAAAGCTTCAGAAACACTTTTTGGCTCAATCTAGGATATAAAACACGAATAGTAGAAATATTCTTGAATTGGAGCAACACGAGTATTGAAACAACTCAAAGCTTTGTTTATTTGACTCCGTGTTCTCACACCAGCCTGTAATTCGCCTATTATAGAATTTGACGAATGATAAGAATATGATCTTGGCATCACTTCTCCTGGAACAACCATAATATTCTCTTGATTTGTGATATGTTGATCTACCACTACTTCAAATTCAGGAGCACTACTCGGGCTTGCAGATTCATTCAATAAACTTTTAATCTGCTCTGCTTCTTCATCTGAAGAAGATTCTCCATTGGCATCGAATGTTGGAGCCTCGTCCGAGTTTGAACTCTGTGCTTCAGAAAGATTAGGATTCACTGTACTATTGATTGGTTCTGTAGTCGGTGTCACTTGTTCTATTTGAATTTCTTGACCACCGCTATTAGTTGAACTAGCACCAGAAGAAGATGATCCCAACGTGGTTTGATTAACCACAATCGGTCTGACGATTTGCTCTTGATTTGCTGATTGATGAAGATAATATAACGCTGCAATTTCTTCATCAGATGGTTCTTCAGGAAAATCAAATGATTTCCACAAGTCTTGATAGTTGAATAACCATGCATCACCTTTTCTCTGAACAGGATCCGTATAGTTAAAACAATCAACATGTTGCGATTCAATGACTCTTCTTAAAGAAGGAATGTAAACTCTTCGTAATGGACTTGCATATCCGACAAAGAAACCTTCGAGTGATTTAGCTCCAAATTTGCCATCTTGATCAATTACAGTGCATGGCGCTCCAAATGGTTCTAAGAACTTCAAATTCGGTTTTCGTCGGTTGATCATTTCAAAACAGGTCTTCTTCATTGGTTTGACTGTTAGGACTCTGTTAAGTGTGTAATAAGCCGTTGCAAACTGCTTCACTCCAGAAGCTGACTGGAAGCTTTGAGTCTACAAGCATGGTTCTTGCAGTTTTTATAAGCGGCCTATTCTTTCGTTCAGCTACACCGTTTTGCTGTGGAGTGTAGGGTGCACTAAACTCATGCAAAATCCCTTTAGCATTGCAGAATTCCCTCATTTTGGTTTTTTGAACTCAGTACCGTTGTCACTTATAATGCGTCTCACCGGAAGATGGTACGGGTTCTCAAGTTTCTTGAAAAGAATCACCAAATTTTCAAACGTCTCATCTTTTGGTTCTTGGAAGAATACCCACGAGTATCGGGAATAATCGTCTGTGACTACCAAGCAGTAGAGATCTCCAGAGATGCTTCGGACATTCACTGGACCAAAGAGATCCATATGAAGTCTTTCGAGAGGCAACTTTATTGAATTGAGAATCTTTTTCGGATGAGACTTTTTGATCTGCTTTCCCTTTTTACACTCGAGGCAATTATCTGACATATGAAAACTTTTCAGATTCACACCTTCTACCAATTCATTATGCACCAAATGATTCATCTTTCTCAGGTGAATGTGACCCATCTTTATGTGCCATAATATTGACTCCTTCTCAGTAGCTTTCGAAACAAAACATTGTGCCGTTTTTGAAGAAGTAGTAGCATTTCCCATGTCAAGTACATACAAATCATTCTCTCAGAAGATTGTCATCAAGCTCCGCAATGTAGTTCACTTGATCAAATGAAACAAACTCCGTTAGAGAGCTTTCCCTCGGCGACAATCCTTCCACCTTGGTTTCCAGCAAATCCAACATATCCTCCATTGATAGCTTTTATGTCGAACAAGAGTGCTTTCATTCCTATCATATGTCTGGAAACTCCACTATCCAGAATCCACTTGGAAAGTACGGATCTCTGGAGCCCCTTCACATTTCAACAATTAGTTAAACAGCGTGACCTAAGCCTTCTTGGTCTTGAGTTGAATTGGATAACCATCATCGTAATCAAATTCACACTCGTCAGTATAATCAAATTCATATTCATCATCTGAATTTTCTTCGATGTTTATGTTTGAAAACTTCACTTTCTTTTTATCTTTCAAACTATTACCACTTGTAATTTTGACAGTTTCAGATTTTAATTCTTTCATGCTATCACCAGTCTTAACAGGCTTAGAGTTAGTGATTTCAGATGTTGTTGACCTTTTCTTAGCAACCCAGGCTTGTGATTTGATATTAGCCTTTTTGATATAAAACATTGTTTCGTTTGCTTTTGAAGATTCTCCTTTTTCGAACGTTGAATTTTCGAATTTCTTTTCAAAAATTTGTTTCATTTCTTCTTTGTCAACATTTCTTTTTAAGATTCTTATTTGCCCAATCTCTGGTTGCTTTGGTTTTTCAACATCTGAACTTTCTTTCCTTCGAAGATAAGCCGGTTTAGATTTCGGACACTTCTGTGCAATATGACCAACTTCATTGCACTTGAAGCAAATCCGATTATCATGTGAATGTCCACTAGTGGATTTTACACCACTTGTGGCTTTCGCCTTATCTCAAAGTTCTTTCTGTTTCTTAAACTCGTCATTTGATTGCTTCCCAATCAAACTCTCCTCATGAACCGTGCTTGTCCCGTAAACAAAATTCATGTTTTTATGTTTGTACCCGTAAAATGGTGACTTTTTCTTAACCGGTTCTTCTTCCTCATCTAGACCCAACCCAGCTCTCCGGTTTTCCGGATGATCACCACCCTTTCTCCGGTAGTTGTTATAATTTCTTTTGGGTTTAGAATAGAATTTCTTTTCATTTTCTCTAGGTCCTCTGATGTAACTTCAACCAGTTTAAACAGTTTATCCAACTGATCTTCTTTGACGTTTCGAATCGGTAAACTATCATCAAAGTATAATCTATCAGATTCCTTAACCCTGTACATGACAACATTAGGATCATCAAATAGATCATCTTTCGATGATGTATCATCATCTTCGGAATTTGTCTCAGAACTGTTTAAACTCGAGGTGGCGCTATCGAAGCTGCCATTATCATAATCGTTCAGAACATTTTCACCCACCTTTTTTTACTACCGTATTTTCATCATCTGATTTAGTATAGACTACATCAATGGTCTCCGGCTACTCATTTTTCTTTTCAGATAACAACTCAATGTTGAGTGCCTTATCCATCCCACCATCCGTTTTGCAACAATACTTCTCGCATAGGGGTGGAGGAACATTGTTGTATTCTTTACTAATTTTCTTTTTAGATTTTTCTTCCGATGAAATTGTAGGAAGAATGTGATCAATGACATATGCGTTAGTTGAATAACTTCTTAAAAGTTGTTGAACACGTTCTGTTTCAATTTTCATGTCCTGGGTTGTTGTTTAGTCTCAGCAATGGTGTTTATATAGATGTTTATTGCTTTTTTTTTATCCATTACTGTACCTTTTAGCATTCTCACAGTATCATGTTGTTCGATATTATTTCTATCGAGCCTGCCATTATCATCTTTCATTTGGTCATACGCTTCCTTCATTGTACGATAATTGTATTTGAAATGTTCGTTATGTACATTGAGTTCAGCGATGATTTGTGATTTTTCGGCGCATTTAGCACATGGGTCGTTACATTTTGTGCAAGGTTTTACAACCTCCACAACTTGCACTTTAACAACTTCCTTTACCTCTGGACCTACCTTGGTTAGATTCGCCATCATAGCTTTATCTGCAAAGTCCTTGAGGTTTTCAGCAGTTACTTCTCGAACAACATCAGTAATTTCTTCATTCGACTTCTCCTCGATCACTTGCTCCTGAGAACTTCCATCAAAGTGTCCTGCAAAACTATCACACGAGTTAGGAGATAATATTCCTTGGTTCTTCATGTGAATATATTCCTCTTCTTCCTGTTGTTGAAGATACTGTTCCAATAGAATATTCTCTAGAGCTGCTGCTTCTTCGGCAGATGTATCTTCAACAATCTCAGCCTTCAATGCAACTCTAGTCTTCTTACCAATATAAGAATTCCAATCGAAGCCATCATCCTCGTTTGAAGCAACCATTGCTTTATCAGTGTTACTGCTGTTTGGCTTTTCTTGGATCTCAACTTGTGTCTTCTTTGGGAAAGGCTTGTATTGAAGAGATTTCTTGTAATACTCGTTGCCTCCACCATATAGACTTTGATTGCCCGTAGCTTCAGGATTTTGGCATTCTCTCTTAAAATGCTCTTTCTGTCGGCATCTGAAACAAGTGACCTTCGATTTGTCGAACCCTAGCTTGTTGCTTGAATTTCCGATATCTCGGCCAGTGAGTGCAACAAACTTTTTGACCCTTCGAATGATAGAAGCTAGAGACCACTTGATATCCATCAGTTCAAGCTCTTCTTCGTCCACCTGATCGTAGTCTTCAGCGGTCATTTCGGGATTGCCGATCTTTCCAGCTATAAGACTTTCGTATGATTCTAGAACAGTGGCAAGAAGTGACATATGTTGTTTTGCAACTTGCTCAGAAACAACATTGTTTAGATTTACAGCAATGTTACACTTGTACACATTTTGATCAGAATTCGTTTGTTGATTCTGATTTGCTTGACTTTGATAAGAAGCATTTGACCCTGTGCTTGAGAACGAAGAACTTTGTGGACTTTGATCATATTGTGGATATGATTGGCTCTGATTCTGTGGAGAAGAATTCATGTTTGCATTGAATGTTGTATGTATCTTTGGGCTTGAAATACTATCTTGCATTCCGTTCTTGTAATACAAACCAACATCTTGAACAATGTTAGCATTCTTCGACTTTGCAATCTTCAGCAATTCCATTTCATGACCTTCAAGTTTTTCGATGAATGTTGACAACTTAAAGAATTCCCAATTCGGACTTTCTTTCAGAACCATCAAATAAGTAGTCCACTCTCCATCAGGTAAGGCATCTGCAAGCTTATGGATGTATTCTGGTTCAGTCTTCTCGAGACCGTGTCTTCTCATTTGGACTTTCAGATGACAGAAGCGCTCAATCATCTGCTTCATTGTCTCGCCCTTCAACATGTTGAAAATATCGAACTCCTTCATGATGAGAGCTTTCTTACTTTTGATCATCTCTACACTGCCTTGGTATTTCTTTTGTAGTGATAGCCAGAGATCTCTAGCAGTAGTATACTCGGGCAACAAGACTAGAATATCTTCTTTAACAGATTATTGAATGAGGCTTATCATCTTTTTCTCACCAATGTACTCATCTTTTGGTATTGTGGTGTGCTTGTACTTCTCTAGTACTTGCTGATGTTTGTCCAACGGAACAGTGTAACCTCTCACAATCGACACCCAGCCTTGGAAATGCATGGCCTGAACCCAATAAGTAAATTTCTCCTTCCATCCTTCATACTCGTCCATGCTCATTAACTTTGGCGGTTTAACAGACGTGCCCATTTCGTTGTCTAGATTGACTTGCTGTATGACATTAGCATTGGATGTACCCACTCCGGACATATACGCTCTCTGAATATCATCCATCGCGAATATCAAGACATGTACGCTGAAAACACATTAAAACTTTTGAAAATGTTAGATTTACTACAAGTTCGGTCGAACTTGTAGTTAAAATGAAGAATTCTCAGAGTTTGCCAAGTCCGCTCGAACTTGTGACTTTTGATTTAAAAATGTCCCTGAGTAACCTCGGTCGAACTTGCTGAATGAAATTTATAAGAATCTTCTAATTCGGGCAAACTTAACCCAAATTTTCTTGATATTAATCAAGTTTGGTCAAACTTGATATAAACTCAATATATATTTGGTAAGTTCGAGAGGACTTGGCAATAATTCTCTTAAAAATGCCTTAAGTTCGAGCGAACTTAGTGAAATTTTATCAAAAACACCTCAAGTTCGAGCGAACTTGGTAAAAATTCACTCAGAAACTGACTTTTTACCTCAAGTTCTGCCAAACTTGGCTAACAAGTTCGATGATCAGAGTTTTGAAAAACATGGTTTTTGCAACATTTCGACACCAATTTGTTTGATTTTAGTCTCCAAACTCTCAGGGGTTTATCTATGTTGTATTTAACATGTCATATAGAAAATTGGACAGAATTTGCCCGTGAATTCTTCATTTTTGTGAATAAGTTAAGAAAAATAGAAGAATGGAGTAGAATTAGAAGTGTTCTTGTCTTGATATCAATCAAATCAGGCTATTCTAGCTCTGATACCACTTGTAGGACCGATCCTCGATGCTTAGGAACCTAGATTTGATCTCTATTGTCCATCATAGCGTAAATATTACGACAAGTTTACCAATAGACAAGAATTAATCAGTTAAACGTCCACTTTATTGATTAAACCTCAAGAATCCAAATTGACAGAGCTTCGCCTCAGAGATGCCAAACTTTCAAATGAGAGAGGCATGCTAGCTATTTATAGAAATCCAAGTTCGCTGGAGGGATAACTAAATTCGCCCGAACTTGCCTTAGCAAGTTTGGCCGAACTTGACTTTACATGATTCTCATGGGCGAACTTGACCTCACACTACATAAATACTTCGTATTGCTAGCCTATTCAACCCTATTCTATACAGACTCGATATAAGACTAAGACATAGACATTATGCACCAACACTTCTGAGCGTTTCGCAAATTTGTGACAAACAGTTCACGATGCATTTCAATGACAAAGAATGTATTATTATTCTGAAGCCTGGTTTCCAAATACCTGATGAGTGGATTCTGATGAGAGCACCACGCGAGAATGACTATATGTCTTGGATATGGGCGTCGCTACCACTTCAACAAAATCAGCACAATGTTTTGTGACAAAGGCTACTGAGAAAGATTCTATTCTTTGGCATCGTAAGATAGGGCATATTCATTTACTAAAAATGAATTTTCGGGTGCATAATGATCTGGTTGAAGGTGTGAACTTAAGAAGCTTCCATATGTCCAACCACTATTTAGAGTGCAAAAAGGGGAAGCAAACCAAAAAGTCACATCCGAAGAAAATTCTGAATTCAATCAAGCTGCCAATAGAACGTCTCCACATGGATTTATTTGGTCCTGTAAATGTTCGAAGTATTTCAGGAGACCTATACTGCTTAGTTGTGACAGATGATTATTCGCGTTATTCGTGGGTTTTCTTCCAAGAATCAAAAGATGAAACATTTGAAAATTTGGTGATTCTTTTCAAGAAGTTGGAAAACCTTTATCATCTTCCTGTCCGACGCATTCGCAGTGACAACGGCACAGAATTCAAGAACAATAAGATGAAGGAATTTTGCAACGCAAAGGGAATTCTGGATGAATTCAGTGCACCCTACACTCCACAGCAAAACAGTGTCGCTGAAAGAAAAATAGAACTTTAATTGAAACTGCGAGAACCATGCTTGCAGACTCAAAGCTTCCAGTCAGCTTCTGGAGTGAAGCAGTTGCAGCGGCTTGTTACACACTCAACAGAGTCTTAACTATCAAACCAACGAAAAAGACATGTTTTGAAATGATTAACCGACGGAAGCCAAATTTGAAGTTTCTAGAGCCATTTGGTGCACCATGTACCGTAATAGATCAAGATGGTAAATTTGGGGCAAAATCGCTTGAAGGTTTCTTTGTCGGATATGCGAGTCCGCTACGAAGAGTATATGTTCCTTCATTGAGAAGGTTATTAAAGCACAACATGTTGATTGTTTCAACTATACTGATCCTATTCAAAGAAGAGGTGACGCATGGCTGTTTAACTATCAAAACCTTTGAAAGTTATTTGATTTACCGGAAGAACGTCTGAAGAAGAAATCGCAGCGTTATACTATCTTCAACAGTCGGTAAATCAAGAACAAATCATAAGACCAATTGTGGTTAATCAACCCACGTTAGATTCTTCATCTTCCAGAGCAGGTCGTAGTAATAGCGGTGTTCAAGTTGAAAACGTTCTGAAGTAGACGTAACACCTGCTACAATACCATTGAATGTGTCTTCTGAACCAGAGAATGCTACAACAGTGCCAAGTACGCCTCAGAATCAAAATTCTGACTCAGATGAAGCGCCGACATTTGATGCTGATGGTGAATCTCCATCGGATGAAGAAGTTGAGCAGATTTCTAACATGTTGAATCAATCTGCAATCTCAGGCAATCAGAATGAAACATCATCTAGTAACGTTGAAGTCACCGTTGATCAGAATATCTCAAATCAGCAAAGCTCAGTTGAAGTTCCTAGCAAAGAAATGCCGCGATCGTATTCGTACCATCCTTCAACGAATATCATTGGTGAATTACAAACTGGAGTGCGTACTCGAAATCAAATCAACTAAGCACTTAGTTGTTTCTACACCCTAGTTGCTCCAACTCAGAACTACTGCTACTATTCATGCTTCATTTCTCAAATAGAGCCAAAGATGGTTAATGAAGCTCTTAGTGATGAGAATTGGGTGATAGCAATGCAAGAGGAACTGTTACAGTTCGAGAAGTTGGGTGTTTGGAAGCTTGTAGACTTGCCACCGAAGTAGAAAGCTATTGATACAAAGTGGGTCTTCAAGTGTTAAAGAGACGATTGGGGTGTTATAGTCATAAACAAAGCTCGGCTGGTTGTCAAAGGTTTACACCAGCAAGAGGGTATTGATTACACAGAGGTATACGCACCGGTTGCACGATTAGAATCTATCCGCATTTTCCTTGCATTCGTAGCTTGGAAAGGTTTTAAGGTATATCAGTTGGATGTAAAATCTGCATTTCTCTACGGTAAACTTCGAGAACAAGTGTACGTCGGCCAACCACCGGGTTTCATCGATCCACTGAACAAGAACAAAATATATTTCCTGGACAAAGCCTTGTACGGATTACACCAAGTCCCGAGAGCTTGGTACGAGACGTTATCGCAACATCTCGTTGGAAATGGCTTTACGCGAGGAACAGTGGACAGTACATTGTTTACCACAGAAGTCGGATCTCATCTAATCATTGTACAAATCTATGTGGATGATATCATTTTCGGTTCTACGGATGATAGTCTTTGCAAAGAGTTCGAAAAAATCATGAAGAAGAAATTCGAGATGTCCTCTATGGGTGAAATGAAATTCTTTCTTGGTTTACAGGTGGATCAGTTACCAGATGGCATACTCATTCATCAGACAAAGTATGTTCACGACATTCTCAAAAAGTTTGAAAAGGATAATTCGAAGCCGCTTTCGACTCCGCTGGCACTGAACCATGGCATTTGCATTGACGAGACGGGAACGAAAGTTGATGACACACTCTACCGATCGATGATTGGACCTTTGATGTACCTAATGGCATCGCGCCCGGACATCATGTATCCTACCTGCTTATGTGCGAGATATCAGTCAAGTCCTCGAGTGTCACACATGCAGATAGTCAGACGAATCTTTCGTTACTTGAAAGGATGCCCAAGCACCGGCTTGTGGTACCATAAGAACGACAAATTTGATCTCACAGGATACGCTGACTCGGACTTCGGAGTGGACAAACTGAACTCCAAATCTACAACTATGGGTTGCCAGTTCTTTGGAACGCGTTTGGTAACGTGGCAGTGTAAGAAACAGACCACGGTCTCTCTCAACCTGTGAGGTAGAATACATTTCTGCTTCCAGCTGTTGTTCTCAAATACTCTGGATTCAACAACAGATAAGAGATTATGGTCTGTAGTTTCTTGACACACCTTTATTTGTAGATAACAAAGCAGCCATCAATATAACTAAAATCCGGTTCATCACTCACGAACACAACACATTGAAATTCGTTATCATTTCATTCGTGATTGTTACGAAAAGAAATTGGTGCGAATAGAAAAAATCCATACCGACGAACAAAAGGCTGATTTTTATACCAAAGCATTTCCTTTAACAAGATTTAAATATCTAATGAGGCTTAACGGTATTAAAAATTTGCTGACAGGTGCGGAAGCTGAGGTTGAATAAGGATCGGATGACGAGATCATGTGATCCACATTGGTTTGTTTATATTCTTTCTAGTTTAGTATTTCTTAAAAAATCTAAAATCCAAAAATATGGTTTTGATTTTAGTGGGAGAAATATTTGGGAAAATACAAAAACATATGAAAAATCAAAAAGTACAAAAACATTGAAAAAGACAAAAAAAATTTGGTGTCACAAAAAGGAAATGATAGTACATCAGTGGACTATCACAGTATGCTAAAGAAATGTAAAGATTAAAAGTGATACACAATTCTTACTATGGATGTGTCGATAGGCTTAACACGTTCAGTAAACTGTTTCTGGGATATAAACTAAATTTAGCAACTGCTCAATCTTGTGGATTAACACATCTTGGATATATGGACTTAGTACTCCGAAATTTCGATTGAAGGGTTGCCTGATTATGAGATACGAAGTCTTTATAGATAGTTGATATCTAGGGTATTATACAAGTTCTTCTGATTTTGCGGAAGCAATAGCCTAGAACTTCTATAATACTTTCGCTATAAACCCCTAAACTGCATGCAATCTTGAAAAGTATCAAAAGATCTAATCATTCACAGTGATGAAAAGATTCCTTAAATGGAACACACCTCAAAGTCGAGCCTTCATCTTTTTTTCTGTACGGTAGTACTAACCTGAGCTCTCAAGGTCTCGCATTAACCCAGATACAGATATCAATAATGCTATATTCACCTGTAAGATGAAATCTTGGGAATCTGGATTCGGGAGTATATTTAAGAAGTGGGAAACACAGTTAGTCAAGTTTCATAAATCTTACCTTAACATATCTTGGAACAGTTGAGAAACATGGTAAAGTTTAAGATGACAAACATATCGACAATCTAAGTAAATGAGTTTAAAACTTAAAGTCATCTAAAGGTCAACGGTACTAGTGATATGTATCAATTAACTGATATGATCCTTAGACACGAATTCACAAAAATATATCTGTAAATATGTTTGTACATAGTTTACATTGTTCTGTACATAGTTTATCAGCTTTTCAGATTAAATCCAAAAAGATTTTCAGTGTGTTTTAGCATAAACTTACAAAAATACAAAAAGATTTTGTTTCTACATTGTTTTCAGCAAACCAATGTTGGAGAACGGGTCTTCGAAGTCTGGTAAGGTGCTAAACTGGTGGAAATCTCATTGACAACAGGTTAATTTGTAAAATCTGAAAAGTCAAAACGATAAAAAGTTCATTAAATTTTGAAACTTTGATTTTGAAAATATCAACAGTTTGTTCGTAATGGGTCAAACCGAGGTCATTACTTGGACTCGGCAGACAAATCGGTTAGCCAAGGTCATTAGCTTGGACATGGTCAACTGAGTGGATTTTCATAACTGGTAAAAGTGGAAAAGTCCAGGGACTTAATTGAAAATTTTGAAAAAAAAGTTGATTTTGGTTTTGGCAAGTTCGGCCGAACTTGTCAAACTGAATAAGGTTTAACAATCAAACAAGTTCGACCGAACTTGCGAGTAATGGCTGGTGGTTTAAAAAGGTAAGTTTGCCCGGACTTGAATAGGTTTTGTATTTGGGCTTGCAAGTTCGCCCGAACTTGCTTGGCTATCCAGCAAGTTCGGCCAAACTTCATTATGACAATCTAATTCTCTCTAAAGCAAACTTACGAGTGTGTGAGCGATTTGATTAAATTGGCAAGATTGTGTCGTTATACTGCCCAAATTTGAATTGATCTTGGTGATTTGCACACCACTATCAATGGAAGAGGTGTGTATTTGATTATTGAACCATGAATTGAATGTTAATTGAACAACTCAGATCTGAAAAGTTAAAACATGATAGATCAAGGTTTCTAATGGACGATTTGAACATAAAATCTTGATTTACAACATAAATCGACCATGAAAACGATTGGAATTTGTTTAAAATGGACTTGTTGTGTTAAGCAGGTTTTGGTTTGAAGGAGATGACAAGTTCGGCCGAACTTGTTATCAAGTTCGACCGAACTTGCATATAAAGCCTGTATAAATCAGATGAATTCACATGTTCGACCAAACTTAACTGTTTATCTTAGAATTTTTGATTATGGTGGAAGTTCGCCCGAACTTAGGTTTTAAAAGCTTGAAATTGTTATTAATAAGTTCGCCCGAACTTATGTTTTTGGAGTATTGAACATGTGTATAGTGCATGTTCGGGCGAACTTGACCAAGTTAGAATGTTATACACACATCAGGTTCGCCCGAACCTGATGAAAAATGTTGAAAAATTTGTAACTTTTTCTCGTAAAGCGTGCTAAGTGTTTTGCGTCGTTTCTCAGGCTCAAGTACCAGCGAGGGTGATTTCTATGGACTCTTTCTAAGTTCCACAACACATGTATCACGCTTGATAAAGCGATATGTCTGTCGCTGAAGGAGTACGAGAGTATTCTGAAGTTTTTGAAAGAATGTCCTATACATAGAGCTATTACGGAGCGCACAGTGTCTTACAGAACACACACTTACCATTTCTATGAATGCAAAGCTCAGCGATGATAAGAAGACTATTAATTCATCTGTGCAACTCGGGAATGAAATAAAGGAAATCACTGTTACAGAGGATGATATTCACAGGATTCTACAGTTCAATGATGACAAAGACGATCCGATTTTCTTAGATGAGAAGATGGTTGGAGGTTGTTTTTAGAGGATGGGTTATAAGGGGAGCGTTAACAAACCGACATTAAAGAACGGGGAAGTGCCTAACCCCTACAAGCTGCTAATGCATGCGATTATTCATACTTTTAGTCACCGCAAAGCAGGCCTTGATGATGTTCAAGATTACATGGCCTGTATGGCAACGACGTTGACTTTGAAAAAGCCGTTCAATTATTCAAAGCTTGTGTTTACACATATGTCGAGGAATATGGATGATTCAAGGTTATTCTTATATCTGAGGTTTGTTCAGATGTTAATTGATGAGAAATATACAAATATTGCACGAGATCCAAATGACGTTCTTTATCTTTGTCACCTCGATGATACAACGGTGAAGAAGTTGATGAAGACAAGCAAGAAAATGTTCTAACAGAAGCTGGTTCTAGCGCAGAAGTCGTTATAGAAAGTTAAGAAACAAGCGACTCAGGAAGACGATGTTATTTCTGCTATTTAAGAGAATGATGAAGATTCTGATGAAACATTTGTGAAAGAGCCAGAAAAGACAGAAGCAGAAAAACAAGCTGAAAAGGAAAAAGAATTTGATGCTGATTTCGATCCGAATCAAGAAAAAGAGTCTGATGAGGAAAGACCCAAGAAAAAGGCTAAACGTGTGAAGTCTGCTACTGTTTCAACGACAAAGACTAAAGGGTCTCCTCAGACAAAAGGCAGGAAGAAAACGAAGAAAGCTCAAAAGCCTGCTAGTCGTCGTTATAAGGGAAAGCTGAAAAGCACAGAAGTTACACAAGAACCTTCTGGTGCAAGGAGATATGAGTTACACAAGAACTTCCTACACAAGAACCTCCTGTTGTTGTTACAAGTGAAGCTGAACGTCCAGGAGTCACACAAGAACCTCCTGTCATCATTTCATCGGAAGCTGAAAGGCCAGGAGCAACACAAGAACCTCCTGTGTCTGGTTTATTGGAAGTGCCTATTATTCAATCTCCTGTTGCTCCAACGACTTCACATTTTGAAAGTTCTTCTCCAAAGAAGACTACACCTCAGATTGCTACTCCAAAGTCTACTCCAAGGGCAAATCTGCTTGGTGATATGCATAATGATCCAATTAGTCTTCAAGATCTAAATGATTTCTTTTCAGAGACGAATGTTGATCTTCTTGAAAAACGTGTGAGATTTTAGAAGAGAAAGTTCAACAAAATGAAGTTGAGAAAGCTGAACTGGTAACGAAAATGAAGCAAAATGTAGTAGAGAAAGAGATGTTAGATGATAAAGTTAAAGTGTTAGAGAATGAACACGAATTCTTCAAGGCATTAATCGAAAGTTTACAAGACGCGAATGATAAACTTCAAACAGAGATTGCTGATCTAAAGTCAATCCAAGCCTTAAATGATCGTAGATTCACGAGAATGCAGAAAGTGTTATCTAATACATTGGGGATTGATTTCATCACTGAATATGATCGTCTGGATCGATAGGAAGCTAAGAAAAGATCTGAAAAATAATTAGCAACAAGCGGGAAAGGTAAAGGTGTTGAGGGTGAAGCCCTTAAATCATCTGAAGCTGCAGAGAAGTCTGTTGATGATGTTGTTATAGCTTCTGAGTCTGATATTCCAAAGGTTGACGACTCTGTCAAGCCTTCTGATTCTATCGTTGCTTCTGAAGAAAAGGATGATGAAAAAGCAGAGAAAGAAGATAAAGATGATGATGAAAAGAAAGACGATTCTGATTATGAGGATTGGAATAATGCTGATGACGATGAGGATGATCAGGGCGGAGTTGGATTAAAGATTAGTGAAGCAAAGGTCGCTGATGAATTTGATTTTTCTTCTCTGATGGATGATGAATCAAATAAGATGGATGATCAGATTCAGGGGGAGTCAGGGCAGACAGGGCCATCAGATGATGCTGATATGACGAATGTTGATAGATTTGCAAAGCCTGTTGCTGCGACAAAGCCTATGATCTTGATGCTTGAACATAACGTTGAAGAAGGTGACAACTATACCAAAGAAGATCTTGCAAAGTTGATTAAAGTTGATGCAGAGTCACTAGAGTTTGATTTTGAAGAGCAAGTATTGAATGTTAACACATTTGAGCCGAATGATTATCAGTATATACGAAGGTTTGAAGCTGACGAGTGTAACAGAGTAATTGTTGAAGATTGGTCTTCTGGTGATGAAACAGATCAAACTGCGAAGTACATCAGTCCTAACACTGATAGTTTTCCTACATTTGAGGAGATATACAAGAAACTAGATGAAGACATGTTGAAAGAGAAAATCAAAGAATCGATTCGTGAAGGCAAAGTTCCTAAGCCGATGACGAAAGAAGAGATAGCTCAAGCGAAGAAATCTTGGTAACGTAAGTTTCGACGTCCTTTAGCATTCTTTACCAGAGATAAAGACGTGTCATTGGGGGATATTCTCAGTTGGGGGTGGTTCAAGGAGCTGAATGTTTAGGCAATAAAAAGGGAATTTGGAGTACAATACTTCAAATATCTTGCTGATTTCAAGACTTTGCCGTACTGGGATGTTGAAGAGCTTGTCCAGACTGTGAATGTTACTTATCATATGAAATATATTGATCAGTTATTGTGGAAAATGATCAAGTTTGAAGCGACAAATGGATTTGAATACTGGAAGCTATTTATTCCAGGGCGTCGCATTATGACAAATAAGAAAACAGGGGAGAAAGATATAACGTTGATTAGGAAATGACCAAGAGCAATGAGGAACATGACCTTAAAGCCAATCGAGCAAAATTTCTATCCGATATTCAAGTGGTGGTAGATTGATCCTACGACGTGTGAAGCTGTTATTGTGTTACGATTTGAGGAAAATCTGGATATCACAAAGGAAAGGGTGGAGATATTGGGTTTTCAGGGTATGAGAGGATTGTGGAGAATGATCAGGATTCTAGATCCAATGTGGCTTGTCAATTGTTCCAGAGAAGATATCAAAACCTTGTTCTACAGCAAAATAGTATTCGAGGAACGTGAAAAAGAAACATGCTATGCAATATCAAAGAGTTGTGAATGTTTGCTATGCGCATGAAGTAAATTCAGGAAAGATGTGGCAGACAAGCTGGAGGGATCTGGAACGGGTTGAGTTTTTAAAGGAAGAAAAGTGTCTAGAAGCTATTCATGAGAAAGGTAAAAAGGCAAGCATTAGAAGATTTCAGTTTATGAATAAAGTGCTTCCTACAGATCAGACGCCGGATCCGAAACAAGAACGACGAAAGAAGCCATTCAAGAACTTCTTCGGTCGTGTTCGTTAATGTTTATTTTGAAGACAGAGTTTTGAAGACTGATACAAGACGAAGACGATATCCAAGGGGGAGTCTTGTCTATGTCTTAGTCTTATATCGAGTTTGTATAGATTAGAAATGAATAGGCTAGCGAAACGAAGTATTTATGTATGTTTGGGCCAAGTTCGCTGGAGATGTTCATGGAATGTCAAGTTCGGCCGAACTTGCTTAGGCAAGTTCGCCCGAACTCATCTCCTCCACCAGCGAACTTCTCACCCTGTATAGAGCTAGCATGTTTGCTTCATTTATAACTCTGGCATTTCTGAGGCGAAGCTCTGTCAATTCAGAGACTCGACGTTATATCAATAAAATTGACGATTAATTGACTAATTCTTGTTATTTGGTAAACTTGTCATAATATTTCCGCTATTATGGACAATAGAGATAAATCTAGGTTCCTATGCATTGAGGATCAGTCCTACAATATCCCCCACCAATTGCCAAGTGTGAGGAGGCCCATCCTTATTCAAGAATCATAAGGTCGACAACCACTCGCAGACTACAGGCAAATAAACCCGTGAGGTGATATCCTCACACCAATCCAAAACACATTCCCATCCAAGCCTCTTGAACTTTTGGGCAATCCCAATTGCCGTAAACTCCTCCACATTGACTAACCACTCTGGGATATTCGCTCCGGAATTGAAGTGGTGACGTTCCCCAAAACCATTTTCCACTTCCACATCTTGGCCTCCAGCTTTTTATTATTATATCTTGACAGCGGTTTCTTCTTATTGTCATTCCATTGCGAAGCTGTTCAGCTATTTGTAAACTCTTCCCAATCCCAATCCTGTCGATCCAACTGACAATCTCCTTCCTCAATGTTACTTAACTGCTCCCACTTCTATTGAATATAGCCTGAGCCTGAACCGGCTCTTGAAGAGGATCCTTTACCCATGTCTTGCTTCTCTTCCTTCCAAACATGACTACAATCAAATACAAAGAACCAATTAGTATAATCCCACTTCAAACACACCGAACATTGGAGATAGACTATGATGTTAACAAAAATATTGCTTTAAACATAAATTAGCTTGTTTAAACTTTGAAAAGTAGCAAACTTTATTATCTAGAGCTTAATTTTTATCATGTTTACTCCTAAATCCATTTAAGTTCGACAAGACTCAACATCATATCTATGTTCAATCATACAAACAACAAGTGTAATCACATCACTATAGTTGTTGCATGCTCAAAACCCATCCAAATCATAAATTCACCTTCAAAGCCAAGCCATAACATCATAAATCGCAATAAACAACCTACTCTAAACAAAAAGTTTAAAATTTTCGGAAGAAATTGACTAACCATATGATAATCATGCTTAACTTTGAGTAAAAGCCATACCTTTGATGTTGTTTAAGCAAGAAGAACTAGAAAAAGATGAAAAGTTTGAAGCTCGATGAACTTCTTCAAAAACCCGAAAATTCACGCCAGTACTGAAAACAAAGTTGAGGGTTTTGTTCCTCTCGAAAAGAACACAAGATAGGCTCAAGAATCATTGGATTTGGTGGAGAGTTGAAGGAGTTATGAGAGTTTGAAGGTTTAGGATTCTTGAGAAGAAGATGAAGAAGATGGAGGATTTTGGTGAGAGAATGCAGAGATTTGGTGTTGTAACGAAGATGTGGATCAGATAAGGTTCAGATGGGTCGAGTTTGTGGTCAAAAAGGCTCACGGGTTGCTGCAAACGGGTAAAAATACGGGTTCGGGTCGTCAAGTTACGCAAAATACAAATCAGCGTCGGCTGACTAACCAGGCACCATCGCCGACGGTGCTTTGGCTCGTCGCCGACGCCCCCTAAAAGTGGGTTTTCTCGTTTTTTCTCCTGACGCACTAATCCACTGCGTACGAACATTTTTACCCGACGGACACCTTTCCACACCCCGTCGGCGACGGCATGATGCCCCGTCGTCGACGGCTTCCCCAAAATATTTTTTTTTTTTGCAAAAATGGGCAAAAACATGAACTATTTATAAAGGGAACCTATGCTAGAAAAATTCCTAAAAATTAATAAAAATCGTTTTGTGTGACGTTTTCGGTTTTAACATTCTCTAACGACCTATAGTTTAACGATCCTACCACCCCCCAAATAGTCATGTATTGTCCCCAATACACATAAACAAGTTCAAAAACATACCTCATGCCTTCAAGACTCGCTCATAGCTTCTGGAACTTCACACATCTCAAGGAGTTAGTAGATCGAAACAATAATCACAACTATTCTAAAACGATATAACCAAACAATTAAAATAGATTCACAACTCTACAAAACATGTTACCGATTCTCAAGCGATGTCATAGTCCGTTACGCTTACCAAGAAGCTTACTACTTCCATGTTCTTCTCGCCCTTATCGTCATTACCATCAAGAACTGGTTACGATGACCGTTAACTGTTTGTTTCGACCCATCTTTTGGGTCCTCAATGGTGGCATCACCCAACTTTCCGATCCGTGTGATCACGTATGGGCCCATCCACTTACTCTTGAGCTTTCCTGGAAAACAATTAAGCCTTGAGTTGTAGAGCCAAACCTTTTGCCCTACCACAAACTCCTTTGGCTTCAACTTTGAGTCATGTGCTCGTTCATTCCATCCTTGTATTTCGAAGCACACTCATACGCCTCCTCCCGAAGCTCTTCCAATTCGCGTAACTTTAACTTTTGCTCTCTACCTGCATCATCATATTTCATGTTAACTTCTTTAATAGCCCACCATGCACGATGTACAAATTCTACCGGTAAGTGACAGTTTCTACCGTAAACTAAGTGGTAAGGTGTAGTGCCAATAGGTGTTTTATGAGCCGTTCGATAGGCCATAAAGCATCATTCAACTTCGTCGACCAATCCTTTCGGTCTGGTCGAACGGTCTTTTGCAACATTTCTTTTATTTGCCTATTAGACACCTCCACTTGACCACTCGTTTGTGGGTGGTAGGGGGTAGCAATTCGATGGTCAACACCATACCATTTTAATAGTTTGCCAAAGTTAAAATTCTTGAAGTGAGATCCCCCATCACTAATGATTACTCGGGGAATCCCAAACCTAGAAATTATGTTTGTTTGTACAAAATTGTAAACCACAGTATGGTCATTTGTCTTGGTGGCGATCGCTTCGACCCACTTAGACACATAGTCGACCGCCACCAAGATATATAAATTGCCATGCGAATTAGGGAATGGGCCCATAAAATCGATGTCCCACACGTCAAAAATATCTACAATAAGGATCGGTTGCATGGGCATCTCATCCCGTTTGGAAATACCCCCCAATTTTTTACACTCAATGCAATTTTTAGCAAAAGTAAATGCGTCTTTGAAAATAGTTGGCCAATAAAGCCCACTATTGGGCACTTTGTGCCCAGTTTTGTGACCACTGAAATAGCCCCCACAAGCAAATGAATGCAAGTGTGTCAAAACACTCGGGATCTCCTCGTCCGGGATGCATCTTCGAACAACTTGATTCCGGACATATTTTGAACAAGTCCGGTTCCTCCAACGTATAGTATTTGATTTGCGACATGAAGTACAATCTTCTCCTCCAATCCCAATATGCCGGTAAGTCACCTGTAACCAAGTAATTCACGATGTTAGCATACCACGGTAAAACAGATACTTTTAGAATATGCTCATCTGGAAACGTGTCATCAATCTCTACACGTGAGGAACCCTCTTCTACCATCAACCGGGACAAGTGGTCCGCCACCACATTCTCGCTACCCTTCTTGTCCCGTATCTCCAAGTCAAATTCTTGTAGGAAGAGAACCCAACGGATCAATCTCGGCTTTGCATATTTTTTCTCATGAGGTACCTGACAGTAGTATGATCAGAATATATAACAACCTTGTTACCACATATGTAAGCCCGAAATTTTTCCAACGCAAATACCACCGCAAGTAGCTCTTTTTCGGTAGTCGTGTAATTTAATTGCGCATCCGAAAGAGTCTTACTTGCATAGTAAATAGCAACGGGTTTCTTTTCTACCCTTTGACCCAATACGGCCCCAACCGCATAATCGCTTGCATCGCACATGATTTCGAATGGTAAAGACCAATCCGGCGATTGCAATATTGGGGCCTCCATTAATTTCTCTTTCAAAATGTTAAAAGCGTTTTAGCACTCTTTATTAAAATCAAACGGTTGATCCTTATGCAACAATTTACATAAAGGCTTTGTGATGTCATAAACCCCTTGACAAACCTTCTATAAAACCCCGCATGACCTGAGAATGACCTAACCCCTTTAACACTCATGGGATACGGTAAAGTAGAGATGACTTGCACCTTTGCACGGTCAACCTCTATCCCACGACCCGACACTACGTGCCCCAACATAATCCCCTCCTGAACCGTGAAATGGCTCTTTTCCCAACTTAACACTAGATTTTTCTCTACACATCTTTTCAAAACCTTTTTCAAGTTGGTTAAGGCAAGTATCAAATGATGATCCAAAAATCGAGAAATCATCCATGAAGATCTCTAACGACTCCCTCACAATATCCGAAAATATAATCATCATGCACCTTTGAAAGGTGGCGGGGGCATTACATAGCCCGAACGGCATTCGCCCAAATGCGAAAGTACCGTACGGGCAAGTAAACGTGGTCTTAGCTTGATCATCTGGATGAATAGCTATTTGATTGTAACCCGAATACCCATCCAAGAAACAATAAAACTTTTGACCCGCTAATTTCTCAACAATTTGGTCAATAAAAGGTAAAGGGAAATGGTCTTTGGAAGTCACAGAATTTAACTTCCTATAATCAATGCAAATACGCCACTCGGTTACCGACCGGGTGGCAACCTCTTCACCTGCGTCATTTGTGACGACTTGAATGCCTGCCTTTTTCGGGACTGTCTGCGTTGGGCTCACCCGCTGGCTATCAGAGATGAGGTAAATAATACCCGCATCTAGCCACTTCAACACCTCCTTCTTGACCACGTCTCGCATGTTGGGATTCAATCGCCTTTGTGCATCGCGAGAAGGAGTGATACCGTCTTCGGTGATGATTTTATGCATCACCACTGAGGGACTAATTCCCTTCAAATCGGCAATGGTCCAACCAATAGCGGCTCTATTGGTGACCAAGACCTCCATGAGCTTTTCATCTTGCTCTCTGGTTAAGTTAGCCGAGATGATCACCGGAAGCGTGTTGCCCTCACCCACATAAGCATACTTCAAATGCTTAGGCAACACCTTAAGCTACAACCGAAGGCTCTACCAATGACGGCTTCAACTTGGTGTCAATATTCTCCGGAAGACTTTCCAATTGATGTGTCCAAGTGGGTCTTCCTTCTTTTCTCGCCTCCTCATCCATGCTCCGATTTGTCTCCAACTGTAACCTGTCAAACATAAAGCACTCCTCTATCGTGTTTTCCTTTCAACATTAATGTCGCATAGAGGTATACACTCGTCAATAACGTCCGCCATTGTAGCATTCGTCACCGACTAGAGGATCCGTTAAACCCAAAAATACATTCAACCGCAACCGATGGTTACCAAAAGTCATGTCGACCGTGCCTGTTTTGCAATTAATTTAGGCATTCGATGTTGCCAAAAATGGTTGACCAAGAATAACCGTGGGTTGCTTAGTACGGTCTAAGGAGACATAATCAAGTACAAGGAAATCCACCAGATAGTAAAAGTCATCGACTTTCACAATCACATCGGTGACTATCCCATGGGATAGTTTGGGTGTCAAATCCGCCAACACCACGGTGGTGTTTAGACGACTGAAGTGGACCAAACTCGTATTGGTCATACAAACTACCCGGCAAGATACTCACACTCGCCCCAAGATCCAAAAGTGCCCGTGTCATCTTGAATTCACCCACTTGAATAGAAATAATAGGCGCCCCCGGATCTTGTAGTTTTTGTGGAAGTGCACCCGAAAGAATCCAACTAACATTTTCAGTCAAATCAAGTTTCTTAGGAAATTTGTTAGTTTGTTTCTGGGTGCATAATTCCTTTAAGTACTTAGCATATGAGGGTACTTGTTTGATTGCATCTAAGAGAGGTAGGTTGATTTTAACTTGTTTAAAAATTTCCCACATTTCCTCTTGTTGTAGACCACGTTTTGCAACCACCTTCTTAGATGGTCCCAACAAAGCTTCTGGATAAGGGGCGATATTAGCCTGCACACCCTTTTCCTTAGCTTTTGGGACGAGGACGGTCACAACGGGGGTAGTTTTATTATTTTCACCAACAATTTTATTTTGACCCGTTTGACCATCAACATTTTCCTCATCACTAGCATCTTCCACACCCCTTCAACAAACTGGGTGGTGGTGACTCAACACCATTATCAATGAATCGACCACTATGTAATGAAATTTTATTGATAGGTACCTCACGTGTGTTTTTCGAGTTGGACCCTTGATGCTTAGGGTTCACAATGGTGTCACTCAGAAGTCTTCCTCCACTTCCACGCATTTGGGACACTTCCTCCGCAAGTTGCCCCACTTGCTTCGCAACTGCCTTATGAGATTTGTCGCGTACCTCGAACTCTTTCCTCACCTCCGCCTTGATCTCTTGGTTCGATGCCGTAATAGCATTCATGATAGCATCTAACTTTGAGTTGAGCGAATCATCACTTGTTTGAGAATTTGAGTTTCCGCCTCCATTACCACCTTGACCATAACCCCTTTGGTAACCTCCGTCTCGGTTTTGATACCCTTTGTTACCCCCTTGGTTTTAATTCCTTTGGTAACCCCCGTGGTTACCACCTTGGCGGTTTTGGTACGACGATCCGCCTTGGTTACCCGCGTGCAAATTCGGGTTCATTTGATTCTCGGTGTTCCCATAACAGAAATTAGGGTGATTTCTTAAACCAGGATGATTAGTGTTTGAGTTCATGTTGTTATGCTTGCGATCGCCAAACACTTGATTCACTTCTTTGGTGTCTTCGGCTTTTCCCATTTGGCATTCGATGGTTCTATGATCAAGCCCCCCACACCCGTCGCACCCCACGAACTGATACCGCATTAACTTCTTTTTTCTTCTTACGGGCCAACTCTCGTTCTAATGTAGAAATGTGATCCCTTGAACTAGAATCAGGGTCGGGTAGTGACTGGGAGATAGGATGCTTCTTAGCTCGGTCATCCAACTCTTTGGCTTTCAATCTCTTTGCCATTCTCTCGAGGAATTCCCATCACCGTCCTCGTGATTGGTTAGTATTGTTCCATTGCTAGTCGACTCAAGATGGTTCCATGTCTCACCATCTAGACCCCTTACACAACATTTCACCAACTCCCGCTTCTCAATTTGATGGTGTGGGCATTTCCTAATCAACTCCTTATACTTCATAAATGCCTTGTGTAATGGCTCGCTCGACAACTTCTTAAAAGACTGGATTTCATCCTGAGCATCATCAGTTTTAGCCATCGAATAGTATTCATCCAAGAATGCTTGTTGCATCTCAACCTAGTTGTGAATACTATTTGTAGGTAGTGTGAAAAACCACTGTTTGGCCTTATCCTTCAAGGAAAATTGGAATAGCCGCAATCGGATCTCATCTTACAAAGAATGACCACCCCAATGGTACTACAAATGGCGGAAAATTCCGCCAAATGGGTGTAAGGCTCGTCATTCAATCGCCCATTAAAATAAGGAAGGATGTTGGTGCAAAATGTCTAAGTCTTAGTCTTATATCGAGTATGTTTAGATTAGATGTGAGTCGGCTAGCAAAATAAGTATTTATGTGTTTAGAGGTCAAGTTCGCTTGAGATGGATTTGTATTGTCAAGTTCGGCCGAACTTGACTATGTCAAGTTCGCCCAAACTCACCTCTCTCACTAGCGAACTTGTACCATTATAAATAGCTAGATTGAGTCTTGTCATTTGTAACTTTTGCGCTCTGAGAGGCAAAGCTCTGTCAAACTGGAGATTTGAAGTTTATCAATAAAATTGACGTTTAACTTATTAGTTCTTGTTATTTGGTAATCGTGTCATAATATTTCTGCTATTATGGACATTAGATATCAAATCTAGGTTCCTATGCTATCAGGATCGGTCCTACAAGTGGTATCAAAGCTAGAATAGCCTGATTTGATTAATATAAAGACAAGAACATCTCTAATTCTACTCCATTCTTCTATGTTTCTTAACTTTCACACTAAAATGAAGAATTTACGGGCAAATTCTGTCCAAATTTGAATATGTCATGTTAAATACATCATAGATAAACCCCTGAGAGTTTGGAGATTAAAATCAAACGAATTGATACAAAATTGTTGACAAAACCATGTTTTCAAACACCATTTTGTTCAAACTTGTATACCAAGTTCGCTCGAACTTGACTTAGGAATTCACTTTTTGAGTGATTTTCTATCAAGTTCGCTCGAACTTGAGGATTTTTTATAGATATTTTGATAAGTTCGCCCGTACTTACATAATTTTCATTTATTTTTATCAAGTTCGCTCGAACTTGATTAAAATAAAGAAATCTATACTTAAGGTCGCTCGAACTTGCAAGATTCTTCTATTTGTCAACTGTAAGTTCGATCGAAGTTATCCGAGGGAGATTTTTCAAATCAAATTTACACAAGTTCGACCGAACTTGTGATAAAACTGAAATTTTTCATCCTTCAACCACAAGTTCGACCGAACTTGTAGTAAGTCTAACATTTTTCAAAGTTTGAACGTGTTTTTAGCGTACGTGTGTCGATATTTGCGATGGATGATCTTCAGAGAGCATTTATGTCAGGAGTGGGTACATCTAATGATAATGTGATACAACAAGTCAACCTTGACAACGAAATGGGCACGTCCGTTAAACCTCCAAATTTAATGAGTATGGACGAGTACGAGGGATGGAAGGAGAAGTTCAGTTATTGGGTTCAAGCCATGCATTTCCAAAGCTGGGTGGCTATTGAGAGAGGTTATGTCGTTCCGTTGGATGAAAATCAACAAGTTTTGGAAAAGTACAAGTACTTCACAATACAAAAAGACGAGTACATTGCTGAGAAAAAGAAGATTAGTCTTATTATACAATCTGTTAAATAGGATATTTTGGTCTTATTGCCCTAATACACGACTGTGAGAGAACTATGGTTATCACTGCAAAAGAAATACCAAGGAAGCGCTGAGATGATCAAGAGTAAAAAAGCCCTTATCTTGAAGGAATTCGATATTTTTACCATGTTGCAGGGCGAGACAATGAACAGATGATTGAACGGTTTTGTCATCTAAAGGTCCAAATGAGGAGACACGGTCTCGAGAAGACAAAACCAGAGTACATCAATAAGCTTGCAGATGCGTTACCGGATGGAGAGTGCACTACTTAACTTATGGTTTTGTAAGAAAGTCCGAATTGGGAATTCTTTAAGCTGGCTACATTCATCGACAAACTTGAAGGTCATGAGATGGAACTTCTAAAGATCGCAAAGTCGAAGAATGCTAACATTGTTCAAGATGTTGGTCTATATTACAAGAACGGAATGCAAGACAACATTTCAAGTCCAAAGATTCAAACAACATTCAGTGCAAACATGAATTCTTCGCCACATAATCAAAATCAATCATATCCTCAATATGATCAAAGTCCACAGAGTTCTTCGTTTTCGAGCAGTGGTTCAAATTCAGCATATCAGAATCAACAAACGAATTCTGATCCGAATGTGTACAAGTGTAACATTGCTGTCAACTTAAACAATGTTGTTTCTGAGCAAATTGCTAAGAAACACATGACTCTTCTCACTACAGTTCTAGAATCGTATGAAAGTCTGGTGGCAGGGAAAATTGGCAATCCTGAAATGACCGCAGAAGATTACGATCAGGTGGATGAAGAAGAGCTTGAACTGATGGATATAAAATGGTCTTTAGCTTCTATCATTCGAAGGATGACAAAGTTTGTTGCACTCACTGGCCGAGATATCGGAAATTCAAGCAACAAGCTAGGGTTCGACAAATCAAAGGTCACTTGTTTCAGATGCGACAGAAAGGGCATTTCAAGAGAGAATGCAAAAATCCTGAAGCAACGGGCAATCAGAGTCCATTTGGAGGTGGCAACGAATACTACAAGAAATCACTACAGTATAAACCATTTCCAAAGAACACTTAGGTTGATATTCAAGAAAAAACATCCAACAATACCGAGAAGGCAATGGTTGCTACCAACGAAGATAATGGTTTTGATTGGAATTCTTACATTGGAAAGAAGACAGGAGTTGCATTGATGGCCGAGATTGTCAAGGATACATCTGCTGAAGGCGCAGCTCTGGAGAATATTCTAATGGAACAGTATCTGCAACAACAGGAAGAAGAAGAGACTTATCTTCACATGAAGACACAAGGCATTGTATCTCTTAACTCAACTTCTAGTTTTGCAGGTAACTTTGATGGAAGTTCTCAGGAGCAAATGGTCGAGGAGAAATCGATTGATGAAGAAGTTATTGATGTTGCTCAAGAAGTGAATGCTGAAAACCTCACGGACATTGCCAATAAAGCTATGATGGCAAATCTAACCAAGGTAGGTCCAGAGGTAAAGATAGTCGAAAAAAGAAGTTGTCAAAGTGCAAATTGTGGAGGTTGAGAAACCTTGCCGAGCCATGTGCAAAATGCGCCAAAAATCACAAATCATCACTGAACTCAATGTACATAATGAACATTTCAAATACGATTATCGTACAATGAAGGAAGCGTATGACAAAATGAAAGATG
Source organism: Scalesia atractyloides (assembly GCA_947069175.1). Taxonomy (NCBI): domain Eukaryota; kingdom Viridiplantae; phylum Streptophyta; class Magnoliopsida; order Asterales; family Asteraceae; genus Scalesia; species Scalesia atractyloides. The sequence continues at coordinate 32,431,296 of CAMTDV010000009.1, read as the reverse complement.
ATTATGGAAGGGTCTATAGAAACAATGTCGAACAACACGACACTGTGAGGATGTTAAAAGGGACAGTAATGGATAAACAAAAAGCAATTAATATCTACCTTAACACCATTGCTGAAACCAAACAACAACTCCAGGACATGAAAATTGAAATAGAACGTGTTCAACAACTTTTAAGAAATTACACAACTAATGCTTATGTCATCGGTCATATTCTTCCCACGATTTCGTTGGAAGAAAATGATAAAAGGTTTAACAAGAAAAATGGTAAAGAATACAGCAATGTTCCACCACCTCTATGTGAGAAATATTGTCGCAAAACTGTTGATGAGATGGATAAGGCACTCAACATTGAGTTATTATCTGAAAAGAAAAATGTGTTGCTAGAGAACATTGATGTAATCTATACTAAATCAGATGATGATAATAATGCGGTGGTTAAAAATGTGGTTGAAAACGTTTTGAATGATTCTAATGATGGTAGTTTTGAGAGCGTCACCTCGAGTTTGAACAGTTCTGCCATAAAATCTGAAGATGTCGATACATCATCGAAGATGATCTATGTGATGATCCTAACGTTTTCATGTACAAGGTTAAGGAATCTGATAGATTATACTTTGATGACAGTTTTCCGATTCGGAACGTCAAAGAAGATCAATTGGATAAACTGTTCAAACTGGTTGAAGTTACATCAGAGGACCTGGAGAAGAATGAACAGAAATTTTATTCTAAACCCAAAAGGAACTACAATAACTACCGGAGAAATGATGGGGATCATCCGGAAAACTGGAGAGCTAGGCAGGGTTTAGATGTGGATGAAGAACCGGTAAAGAAAATGTCACCATTTCACGAGTACAAAGATAAAAACATGAAATTCGTTTATGGGACAAGCACGGTTCAGAAGGAAAGTTTGATTGGGAGGCAATCAAACGACGAGTTTAAGAAACAAAAAAAACTTCGAGATAAGGCGAAAGCCACAAGTTGTGTAAAATCCACTAGTGGACACTCACATGATAATCGGACTTGCTTCAAGTGCAATGATGTTGGTCATATTGCACGCAAGTGTCCGAAATCTAAGCCGACTTATCTTCGAAGGAAAGAAAGTTCAAATGTTGTAAAACTAAAGCAACCAGAGTTTGTAAAACCTGTAACAATTTTGAAAAGAAATGAATCAAAACTTGAAGTTAAACCTAAAACTGAAAAGAAACTTGAAAACTCAACTTTCAAAAAAGGTGAAACTTCCAGGGCAAACGAAAACAAGTTTTACATCAAAAAGCAAACATAAAATCACAAGCCTGGATTGCTAAGAAAAAGTCAACAACATCTGAGGTTATCAAGTCTGAGCTTGTTAAGACTGATAACAAGAAAGAATCAAAATATGAGATCCAAACCGAAACTGTCAAATCAACAAAAGGTAAGAAGAAAGTGAACTTTGAAAATGTAACTAACAGTGGAGGTTCAGATGGAGATTATGAGGATGATTGCCAAGCTTTTTATCCCAAACCCAAGACCAAGAAGGCTTGGGTCGCGTTGTTTAACTAGATTTTAATATGTGCAGAGGCTCCAAAGATCCGTTCTTTCAAAGTGGATTTTGGATAGTGGAGCGTCCAGACATATGACAGGGATGAAAACTCTTTTGTTCGATATAAAAGTATTAACGCGATATGTTGATTTGCCGGTAATCAGGTGCAAGGATTGTCGCCGAGGGAAAACTCTCCAATGGCGTAGTATCGTTTGATCGAGTGAACTACATTGCTGAGCTTGAGAACAATCTTCTGAGCATTTCGCAGATTTGTGACAAACAGTTCACAGTGCATTTCAATGACAAAGAGTGTATTATTCTGAAGCCGGGATTCAAAATACCTGATGAGTGGATTCTGATGCAAGCTCCGCGCGAGAATGATTTATATGTCTTAGATATGGGCGTCGCTACCACATCATCAAGATCAGTACAATGTTTTGTGACGAAAGCTATGAAGAAAGATTCTATTATTTGGCATCGAAAAATGGGGCATATTCATTTACGAAAAATGACTTTTCTGGTACATAATGATCTGGTTGAATGTGTGAACTTACGAAGCTTCCATATGTCTGATCACTGTTTAGAATGTAAAAAAGGGGAAGTAGATCAAAAAGTCACATCCGAAGAAGATTTTGAATTCTATCAAACTGCCGCTTGAACGTCTCCACATAGATTTATTTGGTCTTGTGAACATTTGAAGTATTTCAGGAGACTTATACTGCTTGGTTTCACAGATGACTATTCTAGATTTTGTGGGTATGCTTTCAAGAATCAAAGGACGAAACATTTGATAATTTAGTGATTCTTTTCAAGAAACTCGAGAATTTATATCATCTCCCTGTCAGACGCATTAGCAGTGACAATGACACGTAATTCAAGAATAATAAAATGAAAGAATTTTGCAATGCCAAGGGAATTCTGCACGAATTCAGTGCACCCTACACTCCGCAGCAAAACGGTGTAGCTGAAAGGAAGAATAGAACTTTAATTGAAACAGCAAGAACCATGCTTGCAGATTCGAAACTTCCAGTAAGCTTTTGGAGTGAGGCGGTTGCAGGGGCTTGCTACACAATAAACAGGGTCTAACTGTCAACCCATAAAAAAAGACATGTTTTGAAATGATTAACCGAAGAAGCCAAATTTGAAGTTTCTAGAGCCATTTGGTGCGCCATGTACTGTATAGATCAAGATGGTAAATTCGGGGCCAAATTGCTTGAAGGTTTCTTTGTCAGGTATGCGAGTCCGCTACGAAGAGTGTATATTCCCTTGTTAAGAAAGGTAATTGAAGGACAGCATGTTGATTGCTTCAACTATACGGATCCTATTCAAAGAAGAGGTGATGCATGCTATTCAACTATCAAGATCTTTGGAAGTCATTCGACTTGCCGGAAGAACCGTCTGAAGAAGAAATTGCAGCGTTATATTATCTTCAACAGTCGGCGAGTCAAGAACAAATCATTAGACCAATTGTGTTTAATCAACCCACGTTGGATTCTTCGTCTTCCGGAGCAGGGCCTAGTAATAGCGGTGTTCAAGTTGAGAATATTTCTGAAGCAGAAGCAACACCGTCAATAATTCCATCGAATGATTCTTTCGAACCAGAAAATGCAACAACAGTGCCAAGTATGCCTCAAAATCAGAATTCTGACTCTAATGAAACGCCAACATTTGATGCTGATGGAGAATCCTTATCAGATGAAGAAGTTGAGCAGATATCTAATATGTTGAATCAATCTGCAAGCCGGAGCAATCGGAACGAAGCTTCATCTAGCGCTCCTAACGTTGAATTGAACGTTGATCAAAACATCTCAAATCAGTAAAGCTCAGTTGATGTTCCTAGCGAAGAAATGCCACGATCATATTCTTACCATCCTTCAACGAATATCCTTGGTGAATTACAAACAGGTGTGTGCACACGAAGCCAAATCCACAAAGCACTTAGTTGTTTCTACACCCGAGTTGCTCCTACTCAAGACTACTGCTACTATTCATGTTTCATTTCTCCAATAGAGACAAAAACTGTAAATGAAGCTCTGGGTGACGAGAACTGGGTGATAGCAATGCAAGAGGAACTGTTACAGTTCGAGAAATTGGGTGTTTGGAGGCTTGTAGACTTACCACCGAAGCAGAAAGCTATTGATACGAAGCAGGTCTTCAAGTGTAAAAGGGATGATCGGGGAGTGATTGTCAGAAACAAAGCTCGGTTGGTTGTCAAAGGTTTCCACTAGCAAGAGGGTATTGACTACACAGAAGTATATGCACCAGTTGCATGATTAGAGTCAATTCGCATTTTCCTCGTGTTCGCAGCTTGGAAAGGATTTAGCGTGTACCAGTTGGATGTAAAATCTGTATTTCTCTATGGTAAACTTCGTGAACAAGTGTACGTCGGCCAACCACCAGGGTTTGTCGATCCGCTGAACAAAAACAAAGCTTATCTCCTAGACAAAGCCTTATACGGATTAAATCAAGCCATGAGAGCTTGGTACGAGACATTATCATAACATCTCGTTGGAAACGGCTTTACAAGAGACACAGTGGATAGTACATTGTTTACCGGAGAAGTCGGATCTCACCTAATCATTGTACAAATCTATGTTGATGATATCATCTTCGGTTCAGCGAATGATAGTCTTTGCAAAGAGTTCGAAACGATCATGAAGAAAAAATTCGAGATGTCCTCCATGGGCGAAATGAAATTCTTTCTCGGATTACAGGTCGATTAGTTACCAGACGGCATATTCATTCATCAGACAAAGTATGTTCACGACATTCTCAAGAAGTTTGAAATGGATAGCTCGAAGCCGCTTTCGACTGCGCTGGCACTGAATCATGGGATTTGCATTGACGAGACTGGAACCAAAGTTGATGACACGCTCTATCGAAGAATGATAGGAATTCTGATGTATCTGACGGCATCACGCCCAGATATCATGTATCCTACCTGCCTATGTGCGAGATATCAGTCTAGTCCTCGAGTTTCACACATGCAGATAGTCAAGCGAATTTTCCGATACTTGAAGGGATGTCCAAGCACTGGCTTGTGGTATCCAAAGAACGAAAATTTTGACCTAACGGGATACGCTGATTCAGACTTCAGAGTGGACAAACTAAACTTGAAATCTACAACGGCAGAATGCCAGTTCTTCGGAACGCGTTTGGTAACATGGCAATGCAAGAAACAGACCACGGTCTCTCTCTCTACATGTGAGGCAGAATACATTTCTGCTTCCAGCTGTTGTTCTCAAATCCTCTGGATTAAACAACAGATGAGGGATTATGGTCTGTAGTTTCTTGATACGCCTTTATTCGTAGATAACAAGGCAGCTATCGATATAACAAAAAATCCGGTTCATCACTCACGTACTAAACATATTGAAATTCGTCATCACTTCATTCGTGAGTGCTACGAAAAGAAGTTGGTGTGAATAGAAAAAATCCACACCGATGAATAAAAGGCTGCTTTTTATACCAAACCATTTCCTTTAACAAGATTTAAATATCTAATGAGGCTTAACGGTATTAAAAATTTGCTGACAGGTGCGGAAGCTGAGGTTGAATATGGATCGGACGACGAGTTCACGTGATCCACATTGGTTTGTCTATCTTTTAGATTAGTATTTCTTAAAAACTAAAATACAAAAATATGTTTTTGATTTTAGGGGGAGAAAATATTTGAGAAAATACAAAAACATATGAAAAATCAAAAAGTACAAAAACATTGAAAAAGACTAAAAGAATTTTGTGTCACAAAGGAAATGATAGTACATCAGTGGACTATCACAGTATGCTAAAGAATTGTCAAGTTTAAAAGTGATAAACAAGTCTTACTGTGGATGTATCGATAGGCTTTACACGTTCAGTAAATTGTTTCTGAGATATAAATTAAATTTTACAATTGCTTAATCTTGTGGATTAACGTCTCTCAGATATATGGACTTAGTACTCTGAAATTTTGTTTGAGAGATTGCCTGATTCTGAGATACCAGGTCTTTATAGATGATTGATATCTAGGGAATCTCGATACGGGAGTATATTCTGAGATGGGAACCATAGTTAAGTCAAGTTTCATAATTCTAGCTAAGATATCTTGGAACAATTGAGAAATGTGTCGAAGTTTAAGTGGACAAACATATCGACAATCTAAGTAAACGAGATTGAACTTAAAGTCATCAAAAGGTCAACGGTACTGGTGATACGTCTCAATCAACTGATATGATCCTTAGACACGAATTCACAAAAAAATATGTCTGTAAATATGTTTGTACATAGCTTACTTGCTTTACAGATTAAAACCAAAAAGATTTTCAGTGTGTTTTAGCATAAACTTGCAAAAATACAAAAAAGATTTTGTTTCTACATTAGTTTCAACAAGCCAATGTTGGAGAACAGATCTTCGAAGTCTTGTAAGGTGCTAAATTGGTGGAAATCTAATTGACAACAGGCTGGGAGCTAATCTGAGAGGTTGAATATGGATCGGACGACGAGTTCACGTGATCCACATTGGTTTGTTTATCTTTTAGATTAGTATTTCTTAAAAAACTAAAATACAAAAATATGTTTTTGATTTTAGGGGGAGAAATATTATGAGAAAATACAAAAACATATGAAAAATCAAAAAGTACAAAAACATTGAAAAAGACAAAAAGAATTTTGTGTCACAAAGGAAATGATAGTACATCAGTGGGCTATCACAGTATGCTAAAGAAATGTAAAGTTTAAATAGTGATAAACAAGTCTTACTGTGGATGTGTCGATAGACTTTACACATTCAGTAAATTGTTTCCGGGATATAAACTAAATTTTACAACTGCTTAATCATGTGGATTAACACATCTTGGATATATGGACTTCGTACTCCGAAATTTTGTTAAAAAGATTGCATGATTCTGAGATATGAGGTCTTGATAGATAGTTGATCTGGGGTGTTATACAAGTTCTTCTAATTTTGCGGAAGCAATAGCCTAGAACTTCTATAATACTTTAGCTATAAACCCTAAACTGCATGGAATCTTGAAAAGTATCAAAATAACTAATCATTTGCAGTGCTGAAAAGATTTCTTAAATGGAACACACCTTTAAGACGAGCCTTCATCTCTTTGTCTGTACAGTAGTACTAACCTGAGCTCTAAAGGCCTCTCATTAACCCAGATACAGATATCAATTACGCTATATTCACCTGTAAGATGAAATCTAGGGAATCTTGATACGGGAGTATATTCAAGAAGTGGGAACCTCAGATAAGTCACGTTTCATAAATCATACCTTAACATATCTTGGAACAATCGAGAAACGTGATAAAGTTTAAGTGGACAAACATATTGATAATCTAGGTAAACGAGTTTAAAACTTAAAGTCATCTAAAGGTCAACGGTACTGGTGATATGTCTCATTCAACTGATATGATCCTTAGACACGAATTCACAAAAATATCTTTGTAAATATGTTTGTACATAGTTTACATTGTTCTGTATATAGTTTATCTGCTTTACAGATTAAAACCAAAAAGATTTTCATTGTGTTTTAGCATAAACTTACAAAAATACAAAAAAAGATTTTGTTTCTACATTGTTTGCAGCAAACCAATCTTGGAGAACGGATCTTCGAAGTCTGGTAAGGTGCTAAAACTGGTGGGAATCAAATTGACAACGGGCTGGGAGCTAATCTTTAAAATCTGATAAGCCAAAACGATGAAAATTTCATTAATTTGAAAATTTGATTTTTGAAAATTTTGAAAAGTTCAACAATTTGTTCATATCGGGTCAAACCGGGGTCATTAATTTGGACTCGGAAGACAAATCGGTTAACCAAGGTCATTAACTTGGACTTGGTCAACTGAGTGGATTTTCAGAACTGATAATTTGTGAAAAAGTTCAGGGACTAAAATTGCAAAATTTTGAAAATTTGAAATTTGTGTTAAGCAAGTTCGGCCGAACATGCTTAACAGTTTTAAGTTACATTTTGAAACAAGTTCGACCGAACTTGTTTGGAATTTAATGGGATGAATCAAGTCTGACCGAACTTATCATTGGGCTTCATTTCATGGGCTTTCAAGTTCGCCCGAACTTGCTATAGTATATATAGCAAGCAAGTTCGGCCGAACTTCAGTATCAGTCACACATACTCTCTGAGCTAACTTAGCGTTATTGAGCGATTTGTCATAATTGTCAAGAATTTGTCGTTGTGCTGCCAAAATTTAGATTGATTATGGTGATTCACACACCATTCTCAATGAACCTAAAAGTTGTAATCAAGATCTAAAACTGATAAATCTGATAGATCTAGGTGATTTATGGTCAAATTGGATTTAGAATTGTAACAATGAACAAAAAGTCGACCGTAGAAATGAAATGGATTCATTCAGTTTTTCATGGATTGGACATGCAGGTTTTTGGTGTAGGAGATACAAGTTCGGCCGACTTGTTATCAAGTTCGCCCGAACTTGCTAATGAAAACATGAATAAAAATTTATCAGAACACAAGTCCGACCGAACTTAAGTTAAAATCTAAATTGGAAAATTATCTGCGAAGTTCGCTCAAACTTAGGAAGGGGAAACTGAAATGTAAACTACAAGTTCGCCCGAACTTGTGAATGTATTGATGAACATGTTATTTTGACATGTTCGGGCAAACTTGACAAAACCTGTTTGCAATATCAACTTCAAGTTCGCCTGAACTTGATGTAAAGTGTTGAAAAAGGTTTAATTTTTCCTCGAAATACGTGCTAAATGTTCTGCGTCGATTTTCAGGTTCAAGTACCAGCAAGGGTAATCACGATGGACTATTCCAAGTTCCACAACACCTGTATTACTCTCGACAAGGCGTTGTGTCCATCACTGAAGGAATAAGAAAGCATTTTGAAGTTCTTAAAGGATTGTCCGATTCATCGAGCTATTACTGAGCGAACCGTGTCTTATCGATGGCACACTTATCACTTCTGGATGAATGCAAGTCTAAGCGAAGATAAAAAGACTATTACTTAATCAGTACAAGTCAGAGACGAGAACAAAGAGATCACAATCACTGAGGAGGATATTCGCAGGATCTTACAGTTTAACGACGACAAAGATGATCCTATTTTTCTTGACGAAAAGATGGTTCGAGGTTGTTTTTACCGAATGGGCTACAAAGGGAGCGTAAACAAGCCTACTTTGAAGAAAGGGGAAGTTCTAAACCCCTATAAGCTTCTCATGCAAGCAATCATCCATACTTTTAGCCATCGTAAAGCAGGTCTCGATGACGTTCAAGATTATATGGATTGTATAGCTACGGCATTGATTTTGAAAAAGCCGTTTAACTATTCGAAGCTTGTATTTACTCACATGTCGAAGAATATGGAAGATACGAGATTGTGTTTATATCCGAGGTTTGTGTAAATGCTCATTGACAAGAAGTTACAGATATTCCACGTGATCCGAATGATATTCTTTACTTCAGTCCTCTCGATGAAACCACTATAAAGAAGTCGTTAAAGTTTCAGAAGCAGGATTCAGCACTAGTGGCAAAACCAATATTTAGGGCGTTAAAGAATAAAAATTATGTTACACCAGCTGAAAACAAGTGGAGGAACGACGGTAGTGGTGATGAGAAGGAATTAAATGCTGAAAAGGAATGGTTCAAAATATTCAAGCCTAAAGCTCGCAGTGAATGGTTTCTAAAGGCTGAGATTGAAAAGAAAGAGAAGCGTACGTCGAAGAAAGCTGACACTATGCTTATAGATGAAGATGAGCCTGTAAATGAACAAACAGAGGCTGGATCTAGTGCAGCAATTGTGACAGAGAGTCAGGATGTTGAAAGACTACTCAAGAAGACGATGTGATTTCTGCAACTTCTGAAAATGACGATGATAGTGATGATTCGATCGAGAAAGCTACTAAGAAGTCAATAGCAGAAATAGAAGCAGAAAAGGTCAAGGAAACTGATGCTGACTTTGATCCTAAATTAGAAAAAGAATCTGACAAAGAGAGACCAAAGAAAAGAGCAAAACGTGTGAAGTCTGCAGTAATCTCAACGACAAAAACTACAGGGTCTCTGACGGCAAAAGGCAAAAAGTCAAAGAAATCTCAAAAACCAGCGAGTCGTAGGTATGTCGGAAAACCAAAAAGCACAGAAGTCACACAAGAACCTTCTGGTGCACAGGAGAAAGGAGTTACACAAGAACCTCCTACACAAGAACCTCCTACACAAGAACCTCCTGTTGTTATTTCTTCTGAAGCTGAACGTCCAGGAGTTACAAAAGAACCTCCTGAGACTGTATTGTTAGAAGTTCTGGTGATTCAGTCTCCAGATCCTAAAGTTGTTCATCCTGAAAGCTCAACTCCAAAGAAGACTACACCAAAGGCTGCTACTCCTAAATCAACACCAAAAACTCCAAAGTCGAATCTATTAGGGGAAATTCCGAATGTGCCTGTGGATCTTCAATATCTAGATGATTTCTTTCCTGAATCAGACGTAGATGTTCAAGAAAAGCGTGTCAAAATATTGGAAGATAGAGTGGCTAAGAATGAATATGAAAAGGCTGAGTTGGAAAAGCTGATGAAACAGAGTGAAGTGGAGAAGGAAATGTTATCTGACAAGGTGAAATTTCTTGAAGGCGACAGAGGTTATCTGAAAGCACTAGTTGAAAGTCTGCAGGAAGCGAATGAAAGATTGGTCAAAGAGATTGCTGAGCTGCGTTCTGAAAAAGATATGAATGATAAGAGATTTGACAGACTTCAGAAGGTATTATCTAACAGTTTGGGGATTAATTTCAAAGAAGAATATGCTCGATTAGATCTTCAAGAAGCAAAAGAAAAAGCTGAAAGAGAGCTAGCTGAACAAGGTAAGGGGAAGCATGTGATCGAAAGTATGCCGGAGATCACTGAACCTGTTAAAGAGATTGAGTCTGCAAAAGCTTCGGAGTCTGAGATTTCTAAGGTTGACGAATCTGTCAAGCCTTCTGATACTGTGACTGTTACTGAAGAAAAGGACGATGAAGAAGCTGAAAATGAAGAAAAAGATGATGAACCACCAACTGATGATCCAAAAGATGATTCTGACCATGACGGAGGTAATGATGATGATCCTAGTGGAACGGATAAAAGGTGGTTGATGCTTAAAGTGAATGAAATTTTGATTCCTAATCTTCTGAATGATGAAGCGAATGCTATGGATATCAGAATCAAGGGGACTCAGGGCAAAAGTGCCAAGTGGGATATTGATATGAAAATGCTATACTTCTGCAAACTTGTAGTTTCAAGTAAAGATAAAGCCTAGATACTTATGCTAAACACAATGGGAAGAGGGTGAATTCGTGCACAACTACTCAAAGAAGATCTTGCAAAGTTGATTAATGTTGATGCAGAAATACACTAGATTTTGATTTCGAGAACAAGACCTAATGTGAATACGTTTGAGCCTAACGATTATCATTATAGCGAAGATATGACAGATGAGTTATAACCAGATTATAGGGAAGATTGAATCCTTATGATGAAAGACGAAGCGAGAAGTACGTCGGTCAAAACATAGATAAATTTTCCAACTTTCAAAGAGATGTACAAGCAGCTCAACGAGGATTTGTTAAAGGAAAGATCAAAGAATCGATACGTGAAGTAAAGTTCCAAAGCGATGACAAAAGAAGAAGACGCCTCAAGCTATGAAGTCTTGTTTAAGAGATGCCTAGAAAATTTCGACGTCCACTAGATTCTTTACAGAGACAAAGATGTGTCATTAGGGGATATTGAGCTGGGGTGGTTTAAGAGCTAAACGTATATGCCATCAAACGGGAATTTGGAGTTCCATACTTCAAATACGGCAGATTCAAGACACTACCTTATTGGGAGTTGAAGGCTTGTTCAACAAGAAATGTCACATACCAATGAAGTTATTGATCACTTACTGTGGAAAATGATAAAGTTGAGGCAACAAAGGGTTTAAGATGTTGAAGCCTTTCATCCCAGGTCGTGTATCAAAACAAACAAGAAGACGGGAGAAAGATATCACTTTGTCATGAAACGCCCAAGAGCAATGAGTAATTGCCTTGATGCCGATCGAACAAGACTTTTTTCTTGTTTAAGTGGTGGCAGATTGATCCAAATACGTGTGAAGCAGTGATCATATGCGGTTGAAGATCATCTGGATTTTACTAAGGAGAAAGTTAATGTTTGGAGTTCAAGGTGTGAGAGGCTTTGGAGAACATAAGATACTAGACCGATGTGGCTGTAAATTGCTCAGAGAAATATAAAGTGTTTGTTTACAGCAGTTTGTACTTAAAGAACGTGAAAAAGAACAAGCCATGCAATATCAGAGCGTCAATGTCTGCTATGCATGTGAAGTAAACTTGGTAGGATGTGGGAATCGAGCTGGAGGGATCTTGAACATGTAGAATTTTTGAAGGAAGAAAAGCGTCTCGAGGATACATGAAAGCGGTAGGGCGGAAGGCTCGGAAGGTATCAATTTATGACTAAAGTGCCACTAATGATCAGAGCCAGATCCAAAGCAGAAAGACGAAAGAAGCCGTTCAAAAACTCTTTGGTCGTACGCGTTAAAGTTTTATTGAAGACAGAGTTTTGGAGACTGATAAAAGACGAAGACGATATCCAAGGGGGGTCTGTTGGTCAGAATGTCTATGTCTTAGTCTTATTCCGAGTCTGTATAGATTAGATGTGAATAGGCTAGCAAAATCAAGTATTTATGTGTTTAGAGGTCAAGTTTGCTTGAGATGGATTTATATTGTCAAGTTCGGCCGAACTTGACTATGTCAAGTTCGCCCGAACTCACCTCTCTCACTAGCAAACTTGTACCATTATAATTAGCTAGCTTGAGTCTTGTCATTTGTAACTTTTGCGCTCTGAGAGGCGAAGCGCTGTCAAACTGGAGATTTGAAGTCTATCAATAAAATTGACGTTTAACTGATTAATTCTTGTTATTTGGTAATCGTGTCATAATATTTCCACTATTATGGACATTAGATATCAAATCTAGGTTCCTATGCTATCGGGATCGGTTCTACAAGGATGTTGATTTAATTCGGCTTGCAATCAAAAGCCGCTCTTCCTCTCGGTGGTGGTACAATCCGAGAATCGTTTTCCGATATCATCGGTCGAAACCGACCGTCAACTCCTTACGGTGGTTGACGTTGGTTGTTGCGATTGTGCCTATTATCCCTTGGTGGACGGTTCACTTCTTGATCCCGCACTCTTCGATCCCCTCTTCTATCACCGTCTCGATTACCCCCTTGATTCCCGCCACCCACGTATTGTGGAATCAGATTATGATTGGCATTTTTATTGTTTAATTGTTGTTACCATCGTCTTGGATCCTATTGTTATTACGTGGTTGACGGTTGTTCCCATAACCGTCATTTCTACCGTAGTCGTAACCAAACCCGTCATAATTCCCCACAACATTCGCATATTGATACCCACCATCATCATAACCAAAATTCCCACCGTTGTAGAAAAACTCTTCATTGTCATTCCCCCATCCATCGCCTTCAACCCGATCGTTATAATATCCTCCATCGTCAGAGTAATCCGTGTGAACACTCATATGTTCTGGTGATTGATAACTGGGTACACTATACGGTTCGTCATTCGGGATATTATTCCTCAATTCATTAAGATTGACAAATTGGTCTTCATTCGCGAAATTGCCACTATTCACATTTACACCACGGTTGGCGTTAGTGTTGCGGTTGTTGACATTTGGTGGTAATGGGTTTTGTCAGTTTTGGTTTTGAGGTTGAGGTGTACGAGCGCGTTGGTTAATGTTTTGGTTTGGGCCACGGTTTAGAAATGGTTGTGTAGGTGGTCTTGAATTGTTGCCACCCGGTTGATTGTTTGGGTTTTGAGGTGGGCGATTAGGGTATTGATGTTGATGTTGATTGGCGTTTTGGTTATCCATTGGAATGGTTCCAACAGATGAAGTACTTGGTGTGTTTGGCTTTGGTGGATTAGAGACAACGGTTGCCTCTAATCGGTTGGCTAGGTTCCTCCAAACGACCCGCTCAATCTCCGGCTCAAATACTAACGGTGAAGTTCTTCCGGAATTTCGTGTATGCATGCACTACCTGTAACATGCACAAGTAACACACCCGCGTAACACAAAAGCAGATACAATAATAATAAATCAAGTAATTAAACAGTTAATCACAAAAATCAATAAATCCCAACGCAAAGCGCACGAACTCCCCGGGAACAGCGCCAAGCCATAACGTAGTAAATCGCAATAAACAACTTACTCTAAACAAAAAGTTTAAAAATTTCAGAAGACATTGACTAACCATATGATAATCATGCTTAACTTTGAGTAAAAACCATACCTTTGATGTTGTTTAAGCAAGAAGAACTAGAAAAAGATGAAAAGCTTGAAGCTCGATGAACTCTTCAAAAACCCGAAAATTCACGCCCAGAAATCTTGCAAACTAGCAAGAATTACTGAAAAAAAAGTTGAGGGTTTTGTTCCTCTCGAAAAGATACACAAGATAGGCTCAAGAATCACTGGATTTGGTGGAGAGTTGAAGGAGTTATGAAAGCTTGAAGGTTTAGGGTTCTTGAGAAGAAGATGAAGAAGATGAAGGATTTTGGTGAGAGAATGCAGAGATTTGGTGTTGTAATGAAGATGTGAATCAGATAAGGTTCACATAGGTCGAGTTTGTGGTCAAAAAGGCTCACGGGTTGCTGCAAACGGGTAAAAATACGATTTCGGGTCGTCAAGTTACGCAAAATACAAATCAGCGTCGGCTGACTAACCACGCACCGTCGCCGATGGTGCTTTGGCTCGTCGCCGACGCCCCCCAAAAGTGGGTTTTCTTGTTTTTTCGCCCGACGCACTAATCCACTGCCTACGCACATTTTTACCCCACGGACACCTTTCCACACCCCGTCGGCGACGCCATGATGCCCCGTCGCCGACGGCTTGGAAATGGTTTGGTTTGGTATGGTTTTTAATGAAAGTTAAGCATGATTATCATATGGTTAGTCAATTTCTTCCGAAATTTTTAAAATTTTTGTTTAGAGTAGGTTGTTTATTGCGATTTATGAAGTTATGGCTTGGCTTTGAGGGTGAATTTATGATTTGGGTGAGTTTTGAGCATGCAACAACTATAGTGATGTGATTACACTTGTTGTTTGTATGATTGAACATAGATATGATGTTGAGTCTTATCGAACTTACATGGATTTAGGAGTAAACATGATAAAAATTAAGCTCTAGATAATAAAGTTTGCTACTTTTCAAAGTTTAAACAAGCTAATTTATGTCTAAAGCAAGATTTTTGTTAACATCATAGTCTATCTTCAAGGTTCGAAGTGTTTGAAGTGGGATTATACTAATTGGTTCTTTGTATTTGATTGTAGTCATGTTTGGAAGGAAGAATCATCTATCTCCAACATCAGAGATACACCACTTAAAACACATCTCGAACATATCTAACACCATCTCGAGTTGCTGTTGAATTATCCAAGACACATATCATCTTCATCCAAGACACTGTTTGTTATCCGAGACACTCAAACATCTTTCTTCACCATTCGAAATTCAAGCTACAACATCCGAGATATAACATCCAAGATTACATCCGAATCATATAACTTCATCCAAATTACATCTCGGATCACAAAACTTCATCCAAATCCATCATTCACTATACGTCATTTTCATCACCTCCGTCGAACCACCGTGACACTCCACCATTGAAGCTGCTTATTCACCTGCTTCTCTGATCATCACCAATGTCTCTAACAACCATACACCACCCTCTCGAACTTTCATCTTCTCCGCTCACCGACAACCAGCCTCCTCCGACCAATGTTACACCACCAGTCATCCCCACCGTTCACCGTCCACCCTTACCACCCTTCACTGTCACCACTGTTGTCAAACATCACCATTCACCATCACTGCACACATCTCCATCATCATCATCATTTCTGTCATCCTTTCGTCAACCTTCGATCACCCTAACACCATCACTGCTGCTCGTCTCTCCGACCGGAAACCTGCAACATAATCTTCGTCGCCGGCAAACACCATTGTCATCACCACCTGCAACTCACTATTCTCCACAGTAACATCACCTTCGATCTCAGTTTGAAACCTGCAACTTCAATGTAACACCGTCACCTTCATCATTCTGATCACCATACATTCATCATCTCCTCTACGTTTTGTTTGAAAAAGATTAGGATTGTGTGTGCCGTAGAAGAGGATAACACTTAGCAGCAGAAAGAACTTAATTGTTTGCGGTTGCAGTGTTAATAGAAAATAAAAGAAGTCTCTGAATTTTTGTGACATCAGCCGTCGAAAAGAAAACAAAAATAAACGGAAATTTCAATTAGTGACGGTTCTTGTTGTCGGGAAGCACTAAAACAAAACTTCTTTCAGGGACAAATTATTGATCAGTTCTGTTCATACTTGATGGAAAACAAATAAATAATACATGTGACGGCAGACAGGCCAACAGAGAATCCAGTCAGTGATGAAGCCATGGTGTTCGACATCTTTGTCAGTGTGATCTGGTTCCTCCTTAGGGTGTAAAGTGATGATGGTAATACCGAATTCTAGGGTAGAATTCGTGTGGAGAGATAGGATGAAATTATGATGTTGTTGTGAGTAATAGGTTGTGAAACTGTCTAATCCTTTACGTCTCTAGTTATCTCCTTATATATACACCCAAGAGGAAACCCTAATTAGTTAATAAGGGTAATATGGTCCATCAACAATTACCAACTAATATATAATAGGATTAATATATATTTTGATCTAATATCATGTAAATGATTATAATGGCTACATGATTAAATATTACAACATAATATATATTTAATCTTACATTCTCCCACTTAGCCAAGTAATCATTTATCATGAATGTTAGATAAGCCTGATCAAACACTCATTTTAGCTTTAAACCAAGAACTGTAGCAGAGAAATACAGCCGTTGACTCATTATTCGACTCAGGACCCCCATTAGTCATACTACAACCTCAATTCAAACCTAATAGTTATGATCAAAATACTAAGCCCTTTAGCGTTTGATTTGTATTTATATTTGTCTATATGTCATTATACCGGCCGAAGAAATTTCATTAATTAAAAACATAAGTACAATATGGTATTAAATAAGGTCTTTAGTAAATTCCATATTCGAAACATGTTCTTCGAAAACTTTAGGTGGGAGACCTTTAGTCATTGGATCCGCAAGCATATTCTTAGTACTAATATACTCAATACAAAGATTATTTTCCTCAACTCATTCACGTACAAACAAGTACTTTGTATCGAGATATAAACCAGCTCCATTCGAACTGTTACTGTTCGAGAAACTAACAACAGCTGAATTATCACAGTAATGCTTCAATGGTCTAGAAATGGAATTAACGATTTTGAGTCCAGTGATCAGATTTCTAAGCAACATTCCATGACAGGTTGCGTTATAAAAAGCAATGTATTTTGCCATCATTGTGGAAGTTGTAGTTAACTGTTGTTTATGACACTTCCATGAGATAGGTCCGCCTGCTAACATAAAGATATAGCCCGAAGTGGATTTCTTGTCATCTTTGCATTTGGCAAAGTCAGAATCAGAATAGCCTACCACCTCTAAATGATCACTTCTTCTATAAGTTAGTTTATAGTCTTTCGTCCCTTTGCAGATATCTAAGTACTTTCTTAGCTGCTTTCCAGTGATCTAGGCCAAGATTAGTTTGATAACGGCCTAGCATTCCAGCAATATAAGCGATATCTGGGCGAGTACAGACTTGAGCATACATCAGGCTCCCGACTACTGACACGTAAGGTCTCTGGCTCATTTGCTTCTTTTCAACCTCTATTGTCGGACATTGGAATGAACCGAAAAGATCTCCTTTAACTACTGGAGCGACAGAGGGTTTGCACTATTGCATGTTGTAACGCGTAAATGTTGGTGTTTTAACATGTTTATCAAAGCCATTTGATCCATATAAAATGAAAAACGCAACAGAATATTTATTTAAAACATGTTACTTTTAAGATATAAAACCCATTTTATGTGTAAAACCAAACCCGGATCCATATATGAATATGCATGCTATCAAAAACACAACCATAGGGTGTTATAAGAATACTACCTTCCAAATAGCAAGAGATATGAAGAAGATGATGTTCCTGAATGGAAATCTTCAAAGGAGAAGACCTCAAGCTTGTATACCCCAAGACTTCCAACAAACACCTTATGTTGCTAGGATTTTTCACCTGTATTAACTCACTTGAACACCCTCTTGATTCACCACCTTGGCCGAAATTTTGAGAGTATTTTAGTGTTTTTGCACTTGATTTTAATGATAGAAAGAAGTGTGTATGTAAGAATCTCTAATTCTCACCAAATCATCCATATATAATCTCTTGTAAGATCTTTTCTTGGATTATGTGAGATCTTGTAAGATTTGCAAGATATCCATATATCTTACATAATCTAATCTTGGATTGTGTGAGATCTTGTAAGATTTGCTAGATATCCATATATCTTACATAATCTTTTCTTGGATTGTGTGAGATCTTGTTAGATTTGCAAGATATCCATATATCTTACATAATCTTTTCTTGGATTGTGTGAGATCTTGTAAGATTTGCAAGATATTCATATATCTTACATAATCTTTTATAATGTTATTTAACCCATTAAATAACAAAATAAAATATACTCTCAAATAAATTACCCATCTAATTTATTAGTTTCTCAAGTGCAATTATTTAGAAAACCAATTTCTAAATATTCTAAGTGTTAATATTTATTTGTTTGATCATATCATAAATAAATATTATAAGTGTTTGTCTAGCTTGTTATTGGGTATGACCCGACTTGGATCATAACGTACTAGCCACATCAATTTAATATTTGTCTTGGGCATACCGATTCCAACAATCTCCCACTTGCACAAGATACATAGAATATTGATGCAAGTAGTAAATACCGCCTAACAACGGTTTACTACCCCTAATAGTATGACGAAGTGCCATTCAATAACATCATCCCCTTCAAGTCCCTAACTTAAACATGATTTAGGTGAATCGATCATTTATCCTTTCGTTACAGATGTCATGTCAAATCTAGAGACATAGAGTGATCATTCTCTGTTGATTTAACTTTAGCAGGCCTTAGACATCTTACTCTCAACGAATAAGAGGAACAAATCCCATCTTGACTACATACGTACTCTCACAATCACCTTGTACCACACCTGAGCTTAGCCTTATGTACTGCCATGTTTCAGAACAACGAAGAACCAAGTCAAAGTATAACATTTGGGAATATCAAGACCCAATATGTATCTCAGGTCTGAGGATACAATGATATTCTCCTTTACTCAAATTACTTATGATCAATCACAAAGACTCCATGTAGTAATATTTGAGACGGGCCGGTCTAATATTTGTATCCCATAAATATCTATGAACTTTGGCAGCAACACTTTGCTCTATATTCATACCTAATGAATATCCACCAATCAGAGTTCATAATAGTCTTACCTTCATATTTGTTCCCACAAATATGATCGACTATGGACATTTAGAATAATTAACTTATTCATGGATTTAAACATGCTAAATGGAACATAACTCAAAATTCGATAATCATTAAATGAGTCATAATAACAATTGTTCCGATATCCAAATAGTAAATAGATCAAATCCAATCACTAGAATATCGAAGTCCTAAGGCACATGTATGACCCTCATGCTTTGGCCGTTCAAGGAGCTTCATGAGAGGATCCGCAATGTTTTGATCGGTGTGAACTTTGCGAATACATATCCTTCCTTTTTCAACTTCATCCCTTATGTAGTTAAATCTCCGCTCAATGTGCCTAGTCTTTTGATGTACACGAGGTTCCTTAATTTGTGCAAACACACCCTCGTTATCACAAAAGATCTCTAGGGGATCCTGAATGGTAGGGACTACCCCTAGGTCGGTGATGAATTTCTTCAACTATGCAGCTTCTTGTGCTGCCAATGAAGCGGCGATGTATTCTGATTCTGTAGTGGACAATGCTACCACATCTTGCTTTGAGCTCTTCCAAGAGACTGCAGCTCCATTCAAAATGAAGACATACCCAGATTGTGATCGAGAACCATCTCGGTCAGTTTGGAAACTCGCATCCGTGTAACCCTTTACAACGAGTTCCTCTTCACCAGATCCATATATTAGAAACATATCCTTAGTCCTTCTAAGGTATTTCAATATGCTTTTAACAGCCATCCAATGACTGTTACCTGGATTTTGCTGGTATCTACTTGTCATGCTTAAGGCACATGACACGTTCGGTCTAGTGCATATCATTGCATACATGATGGATCCTATAGCAGACGCATATGGGACTCCTTTCATTCTTTCTTGCTCATCCTTTGAACTTGGACATTGAGACGCATTCAATATCGTTCCCTTTTGAATAGGTACCAAACCTTTCTTAGAGTTCTCCATCTTGAACCTTTTCAATACTTTGTCAATGTATGCACTTTGGGTCAAACCTATCAAGCGCCTTGATCTATCCCTATAGATCTTTATACTTAAAATATAGGCGGCTTCACCAAGATCCTTAATGGAAAAATAACTTCCAAGCCAGGTTTTAACACCTTCCATGGTTGGAATATCATTTCCAGTTAGTAGAATGTCATCGACATATAGTACTAGGAAAGTGATGATGTTCCCACTAGCCTTCTTATACACATAAGCTTCATCGGCGTTCTTGATGAATTCAAAATTCATAATTTCTTCATCAAAACGATGATTCCAACTTCTAGATGCTTGTTTCAATCCATAGATTGATTTCTTTAACTTGCATACTTTTTTAGGATGTTTTGGATCGACAAAACCTTCAGGCTGAACCATATAGACATCTTCATTAAGATATCCATTGAGGAAAGCCGTTTTGACATTCATTTGCCAAATCTCATAATCGTAATATGCAGCTATGGCAAATAATATACTAATTGACTTTAGCATCGCCACGGGCGAGAATGTCTCATCATAATCAACCCCTTGAGTTTGAGTGAAACCTTTTGCTACAAGTCTCACTTTATTAGTATCCAAGATACCATGCATATCGGTTTTTCTTCTTGAAAACCCACTTACTTTCAACTACTTGGAGTTAAGAGGTAGCACAACCAAATCCCATACTTGGTTATCATTCATGGATTGCATCTCTACGTTCATGGCTTCAAGCCATTTGTCACAATCGGATTGTGACGTTGCATCATGGTATGTGGTTGGTTCATCTGAATCTACCACGTAGCATCCATCCATGAAAAATCCATATCTTTCAGGTGGATTACTAATTCTACCAGATCTACGAATGTTTTGTGTGTATTGATCAACCACTTGATCCTTTTCAACAACCTCTTGTTGAGTGCTAGTATCAACCAAACGTGTATCGACTTGTGGTTCTTGATCCTCATCAAGTTCCATTATTCTACTACTAGTTCCTTCCATAAGGAACTTAGCTTCCAAGAACCTACCCTTCGAGCGACAAATACCTTTTGCTCTGTTGGATCGTAAAAGTAATATCCTATATCACCTTTAAGATATCCTACAAAGATACACTTAGTGGATCGTACTTGCAATTTGTTTTGGGTGTATTGCTTCACATAGGCTTCACAACCCCGTACCTTCAAATATGATAATGATGGAGCCTTTCCATGTCATATTTCAAAAGGTGTCTTATCCAATTTCTTGGTTGGGGCCATATTCAATATACGGGCTGCGGAGACAAAGCGTAACCCCAAAATGATAAAGGTAATGTGCTTCTAGCCATCATAGATCGAACCATATCCAATAGAGTTCGATTCCCCCTTTCAGCCACACCATTATGTTGTGGTGTTCTAGGTGGAGTAAGTTGTAAGATGATCCCACAACTCCTAAGATGATCTTGAAAAGCATTACTAAGGTATTCACCTCCTCTGTCGGTGCGAAGGATTTTGATTGTTTTCTTGAGTTGATTTTCTACTTCACATTTGAAGTCTTTGAACATTTCAAATGCTTCATCCTTGTGTCAGTAAATACACATAACCATAACGACTATAGTCGTCGGTAAAAGTAATGAAATATCTTTCACCATTCCTAGACATTGGCTTGAAAGGACCACATACATCCAAATGTATGATAGCTAATAAGTCCTTTGCCCTTTCAAAGGTGCCACTAAAGGGTGCCTTAGTCATTTTGCCTTGTAAACAAGATTCACACACATCAAATGAATCATCTCCATTTGTTTCCAAAAGACCATTCTTTCGAAGTGCCTGCATGCGATTTTTGTTTATATGTCCAAGGCGACAATGCCAAAGATAGGAATCATTCAAATCCATTTTGAGTTTCTTGGTGGTTACTTGGTACATTGAGCTATCATATGATGTGTCATCATGAACTAATTCATAAATACCATTTAAAGGCATAGCTTTAAAGTAAAAACATCATGCATTGAAACATAAATGTCATGGTTAACAAATTCAACATTAAAACCATATTGTCTCAAAAGGGAAACTGAAATAATGTTCCTAGTCAAATTAGGAGCGTACAAAACATTTTCAAAATCACTTCCAAACCACTTGGAAGCTTCAACACATAGTCTCCTTGGGCTTCGACTTCAACTTTTGCTCAGTTGCCCATGAAGAGACTAGCGTCTCCCTTTTTATAATGTTTATTTCTTCTGAACCCCTGCAACAATTGCAAATATGAGTTCCACATCCGGTATCTAGTACCCGTGTGTTAAAAGAAATAACATTAAGCTCAACATGTATCATGAAGATTGTACCTAAGGTCTGCCCTGCATCCCTCTTGTTTTTCAACTCCTTGAGATAGGTTGGACAATTCCTTTTCCAATGTCCTATCTCTCCACACTCAAAGCATGGGTCGTTAGTAGCAACCTTTTGCTTCTTTTCTTTCGGTTTCGTGGGTTCCGCTTTAACCTTTCCTTTCCCTTTCCCTTTCCCTTTCCCTTTGACGTGGCCCTTCCTTTTGGCAAAACTTGCCTTGAAGTCAGGGTGGGACCTCTTCTTGTTGCCTCCCTCATTGATCATTAGAACGGGTAAAGCCTTTTTACCTATGCCTGCCTTGGCAGTTTTGAGCATTGCATGAAGTTCACCAATGCTCTTGTGCCATCCATTCATGTTATAGTTCATAACAAAAGACTCAAACTTCTTTGTTAAAGAGTTGAGGATCAAATCCGTAGCCAACTCTTTAGAGAGGGGACAATTGAGCCTTTCGAGGCGATCAATGTGGATTTTCATCTTGAGGACATAAGATTTGACCGATTGGGTTTCCTCCATTCGACATGCGTGAATCGCCCGAACCGTTTCGAAGCGTTCTACCCGAGCTTGTTGAAGGAATATTTCTTTCAATTGGATAATCATATCGTACGCCCCATGATGTTCAAAATCCTTTTGAATATCGGGAATCATAGTTCCCAACATGAGGCAAGAGGTTTGCATGGAGTCCTCGGTATACTTAACCAAATCGTTATAGGCTTCCACATCTTCCACGTTAGGTTCATCGGGAATAGGATCGTCCAACACATATGATATCTTTTCTTGCTTGAGAATGATTCTCAGGTTTCGGTACCAATCCGTGAAGTTGTTATGGTTAAGACGATCCTTTTCAAGGATTGTTCTTAATGATAGGTTACGGACGGTTTGGGTAATTGTGTTTGCATTGTTAGCGGCCATCTACAAAATTTTAACAAAGTTCAATTTTAGTATTTTCGATATTATTAAATTTTAATCATTAATACCCTTTTATGTCTCATATACAATTAATAATAAAATCTAGAATCCAACGTAACATTTATTGGTTAGGTGACCTTTATCCCATTATTTAAATTAACAAGGTAGTCAACGTTTGACAATAACCGTTTGCAATTTCTAGCCATATGGGACCGGTTAAACATCTTTATGTTTAGTTGGCATGTTTAATCCCATCAACACCTTTGTACACCATGCTTCGGTGACCCTAATCACATGGTTTCCAAGTCAAGTCGTCCTACTTACACACACATGTAAGTTTACACATACAAGTGGTTAGGTGACCTTTATCCTACAAATATGGTAAGCCTACCTCAAACACATAAGTTCCTTCAAATGTGGTTAGGTGACCTTTATCCCACAAAAGAATTCCCAAGTGATTTGAGTGTTGTGTAAAAGGATGGTGTTTGACTTGTTTTATAAAAGGGATTTTAGTTTTCAAAAAATACTAGTTTTAGAAAACTTTATGTACCATACATTTGCATGCATTCAAATTCATGGTACCTTAGTGAAAACCAATTTTCAAGGTTCTTTTAATAAAATCCATTTTATTATAAAATCATTAGCCTTTAATAAAACCTTTTATTATCCACTTTAATGATTTTTAAAGAACCAATTTTAAGCTTGTTATGGATTATTAGTTGTTAAGCATTCATATCCAAATATCATCCAAACAACCATAAATAAAACAACCATACAAGCATAACACACAAATCAATAGGTGCATAACCATAGCCAACTATTTTTTACAACACTTGTTAGCCGAAACAAGTGTGCCAAAAGGTCCTTCCTAAGGGTGAATATTGACACAAGAAATGTGTCGTTGAACTCCCACTTGAACCCGCATCCAAATGCTTCAAGTCTTCCCTTTGTATTGTGATTTCTTCACTTTCTTGGGCTAAAATCCTTTGAGCTTCAAAATGTGCTTTTGGTTATTGGGCTAAAATGCCGTTATGAATTATAAAGTCCTTTAGGCTCAAAATTATCCAAAACCAAAACGCATTGTGTGTGCATCTTCTTTTACAATAAAGTATCCTAATACATTTTTCTAGTAAAAGAATGCAACTAATCTATTTACTTACATACCAAATGAAAATAAATAAATTACATATTTTTCAAATGGAAGAACAAAGACATTAATTATTACAACCCATTGAAATAATTAAATATAATTCACAAACATAATCATTCAACATATTCAAACACAAGGTCATGGCTAGGTTATGAACACCAAAATATACATCCACATATTTATATTATTCAAGAGCAAAAATGGTTCCCTTTTATAACCCATATTTTCAGCGAAGAATAAAAAACCGAAAAGTGTGGGTTTTTGTCCAAACAAACATATCATCCATATGATATAATTTTTCAAGATTCCTTTATGCATGTAAGAAAATAATCTTGAAAAACAAAGGGAAAACCATGTTAAAATTTCGGCCATAGGGTTTCTCCAAACCCAAAACTCGAAATTTTAAATCCTTTAAAGCATGCATTCATATAAGCGGCTCTGATACCATTGTTGATGTTTTAACATGTTTATCAAAGCCATTTTATCCATATAAAATGAAAAACACAGCAGAATAATTATTAAAACATGTTACTTTTAAGATATAAAACCCATTTTATGTGTAAAACCAAAACTCGGATCCACATATGAATATGCATGCTATCAAAAACACAACCATAGGGTGTTATAAGAATACTACCTTCCAAATAGCAAGAGATATGAAGAAGATGATGTTCTTGAATGGAAATCTTCAAAGGAGAAGACCTCAAGCTTGTATACCCCAAGCCTTCCAACAAACACCTTATGTTGCTAGGATTTTTCACCTGTATTAACTCACTTGAACACCCTCTTGATTCACCACCTTGGCCGAAATTTTGAGAGTATTTTAGTGTTTTTGCACTTGATTTTAATGATAGAAAGAAGTGTGTATGTAAGAATCTCTAATTCTCACCAAATCATCCATATATAATCTCTTGTAAGATCTTTTCTTGGATTATGTGAGATCTTGTAAGATTTGCAAGATATCCATATATCTTACATAATCTAATCTTGGATTGTGTGAGATCTTGTAAGATTTGCTAGATATCCATATATCTTACATAATATTTTCTTGGATTGTGTGAGATCTTGTAAGATTTGCAAGATATTCATATATCTTACATAATCTTTTATAATGTTATTTAACCCATTAAATATCAAAATAAAATATACTCTCAAATAAATTATCCATCTAATTTATTAGTTTCTCAAGTGCAATTATTTAGAAAACCAATTTCTAAATATTCTAAGTGTTAATATTTATTTGTTTGATCATATCATAAATAAATATTATAAGTGTTTGTCTTGCTTGTTATTGGGTATGACCCGACTTGGATCATAACGTACTAGCCACATCAATTTAATATGTGTCTTGGGCATACCGATTCCAATAGTAAGGACACGATCTATGTAAGCCTTCTGAGACAATCCTAAGATCCCTTTGTGTCTATCTCGGTGAATTTCGATGCCAATGACGTAAGAAGCATCTCTGAGATCCTTCATGTCGAAGTTATACGAGAGTAATCGCTTCGACTCATGCAACATGTCTAAACTATTACTTGCCAATAGAATATCATCTACGTAAAGAACAAGTATAGTAAAGTTGCTCCACTCATCTTGAGGTAGGTGCATTGATCCACTTTATTCTTCGCAAAACCTTGTTTCTTCATGACTTCATCAAACTTAAGGTACCATTGACGTGATGCTTGTTTTAACCCGTAAATGGATTTCTTCAACTTACAGACTAGATGCTCCTGACCTTCAGGTTTAAAGCCTTCAGGTTGTTTCATGTAGACATCTTCGTCTAAGTCTCCGTTAAGGAAAGCGGTTTTGACGTCCATCTGATGTAGCTCTAAATCAAAATGAGCTACTAGGGCCATGATGATCCTTAATGAATCTTTACGAGAGACAGGTGAAAACGTCTCTTGATAATCAATTCCATCTTTCTGAGTGTAGTCCTTTGCAACAATTCTCGCTTTGTAGCATTCAACGTTCCCATTCGGGTCTAGCTTTGTTTTGAATACCCATTTACATCCTACGGGTTTGGCAACGTTGGGTAATTCTACCAAATCCCAAACGTCATTTTCTTCATGGATTCAAGCTCATCAATCATTGCTTTATTCTAGTCAGAAGACTGATCACTGCTAATGGCTTCATTATAAAAGATAGGATCATTGAGCTTTCCAACATCCATTTCAATCAAGTAGGTGACCCACATCAGTATGTCTACCATAATATTCACCGCTCTATCTGATCTCACAACTTTAATTTGATGATCTATTTTCTTTTCAACTTCAGCTTTATAATCTTTAAAAGTTGTTAGAGATTCAGATTTTTCCTTAACGAGATACAAGTACATGTAACGAGAATAATCATCAATGAAAGTGATAAATGAAGTATGTCCTGTTATGCCAGCGATTTGGTAAGGACCACTAATGTCAGTATGAATGACTTCTAATAAATTAGAACTTCTAGTGGCACCTTTCTTATTCGCTAATGTCATTTTACCTTTAAGACATTTGACACATGTTCCAAAATCTGTAAAATTGAGAGGAGGTAAGACTTCATCCTTTACGAGTCGATTTAATCGTTCTCTTGAGATGTGGCCTAAACGTTGATGCCACAACATGGATGAAGTCTCTAAGTCTCGATTTTGTTTCATCTTTGTGAGTGATTCATTAATGTTATATGTAACACCCCAAAAACGGGTTTGGAAATTTAAACCCGGTTAATATGAAGGAATGGGTAGAGTACCGTTAGTGGTAAAGGTAAACCGGTAAATAAAATAACTAGGAACAAATTAACCTAGTGGTAACATGTATATAAGTAACAAGATAATGAGTTTTAGACTCATTTATAATCGAATCGAAACTTGAGGGACCAAAACCGTTAGAAGGGAAACTTGAGTTTTAATAAATATAATCAAAACACAACACACACACATAGTGTGTGTGTGTGTGTGTCGTCCGGAACAAGAGGAAGAAGGGAAGAAATTCTTCCAAAATCTTCAAATTGAAGGGGGAATTCACCTCCAACCTAATGCATCAACGTGGAGTCTTGATCATCTAGACAAGATGAACACATGGTAAGTTATAATTTGTGATTTGGTGATCTTGTATGAAGTGGGATTATGTTTAATCCACAAAATTGAATGAAATTGATACTGTATGTGTGTTAGAATCATCATATGGAACATGAATTATACAAGATTTGATGTCATTTGATGTTTTGGGATGAAACCTATGACATTCACCTCAAAACCAGGTAAATCCTTATTTGAATTACCCAGCTTACATGATTAACAAACTAATACTGATTAGGCACGGACGAGTCGAAGGGCACGTTAGGCATAACATATTAAAAAAAACTACGTTGGGGCCATTGAACTCAGAAAACTGATTAAATCAAAGAAAATCTGGATAACAGTCGTAGGTGCCGTACGCGAACCTAGGGCCACAAGAAATACTTATACATGATTCGTAGACTAGAACATAGGATCAAGAATGCTTTATTGGGTAGAAAACGCGTTAAACCAAGCAGCTTCCGGTTAGCGGAGCGCCTTAATTTTTAACGCGCACGGTACAATATAAACATGCGTTGTATCATCAGTTAAGCCCAAAAGGACTTATATAATATAAATATAAAGTGTTTTAACTACTAACGTCCAATCGTTTGAACTTTTGTGTCGGTTGGGTTCGTTTTATTTTTCTACACAAAAACGCCTATAAAACGTTCTATTTTGCGAACTTTTACCGCACCCGGGGAGCATTTAAGACCCGCTAACAAACCTGCGCCTAAACATCTGCTTAACCTTATCAAAATTGGTGGGAAAATGGACCTTGACTAGTCAAAGGGGACCAAAAAGTCCACCTTTGTGCTCGGCCAAATCCATAAACCCATCAAACTAAGCACACACCTCACAAGCTTCATTTTTAACCACAAATTCTACCAAACTCTTTATCATAACCCTCAACTTGATCATTCACTTCAGAAAATTCTGCCAAAACTCACAAGAACACAAGGTTATACATCTTTTTTCTTATTTCTTTTCTTTTTACTTTAAACTAGCAAAACCATGTCTACTTTGATCCAAACAAGGCCAAACCTGTGACACCCGGCTATTTAGGTTGTCCCGTACAAATGTAACACGTGTCATGAATGAATAAAACGCTGTATTTGATTATTTATGATGTTTATATATGGCATTTTATGTGTTGGTAAATCCAAAGTTTGATAATAATTAGGTTGGCAATATTAAGATAAACGCTTATCGCGTAACGGTTAAAATGCGAAACGAACGTCGGTGACCGCCGATAATGTTAAATCCTAAAAATAGTCCTTTATGAGTTAAATAATATATTTAATCATAATCGTGAGGAAAATAATTTAAAACTCTAAGAAACTCTAGTTTTCGAGTTTAAACGCGTACTGCGCGATACTGCGCGTATCTGACAAAATGCTGTCAACACAGCCAGTTCAGGGCAACCAATAATTATTATAGTAATAATTTGACAAGTTTATTTTTATAGAATGATAAAAATAAATTAAAACGCTTAAACTTCCAATTTTGCTAATTTAAGCGCGTACTGCGCAACACAGCGCATACTGCCAATTCCCGACAACGTAACTGGTCCAGGCAAATAAATTATTGAATAGTAATATTTTGGTGTGTTTATTTTTATAGAGCACTGAAAATAATTTAAAACGCGTTGAAACGCAGTTAAAACGCTAGATAATATATATATATGTAAATATGTATGTATATATCCACATATGTATGTGTGTGTGGTGAAGTGTGGCAGCCATATAGAGCCTCCTTGTACCTCTCTCCTCCATGTGTTGACATGGAGAATATACACAATGATTATATCTTACACAATCTTCCAAAATCTCTACAAATCCAAGGAAAATCAAAACAAAATCACTCATCTCTCGCTCTCATCAAAAGCTCTGCCGAACACCCTCTTTCACATCATCATTTTCATTTTCAAACTTGTTCTTGAGGATTCAAGGCCATTACAAGGTGTTTCCAAGAAGGTTTGAAGGTCCAAAGGTGATTCTAGGGAGTTTCCAAGCTAGAGCCAAGTCTTACACCATCATATTCTTGTCAAAACCCACCTAAAACTTGAAGGTATAAAACCGTTTCTTACAAACAACTTCATGAATCTTAATGAGGTTGATGATGATAGAAGTTTCTCTTGTTCTTGAATTTAAACACTAACTTGAAAACAACCATAAATGGGTTTTTAAAAGAAATAAAAATGGACATGTATATATATATACGTGGGTGGCCGTGAGTATGTATATGTGTATATATGAGATTGAGTTTTGGTTCTTGAATGATTCTTGATTTACATGACAATTGTAAAGTTTAAAGTTTATGCATGCATCAAAAGTTGTCATAAGAGATTGTTCTAAAAGGTTTTTAGTGATTTGAAAAGGATGTGATGAAAATTTGAACTTTGGAATCTTGTGTATATATGCATGTGAGCCGTGTATATATATATGTATATGCATACATACAAAATTTTGTTGTTAGTTCTTAAATATGCAAGAACATGATACATGCATTTATGTCCAATGATTTGATAATGATGATGTTTATATGAAGATGGTGTTCTTGAATGTATGAACATGAAATAAAATACATGTTGGATGCATGTTAGTTCATACAATATGATGAAGATATGATGTTAGTGCATTAAGTGCTTGTACCTAGTCATGCATGTGCATGTATGTACATAAAATGAGGATTTAATCATGTTATAATAAAATGGTTTTAGATCAGTAAATAAACCTTAAAAATAAGGTTATCTCATGTATAAAAGTGGTATGGAACTTTGATATAAAGTATACTAGCTTTGCATGTAGTACTATGTGCTTAAAAAGTTGTAAAATGTGTGAAATCGCATGAGTTATGTGCCTTACACAAAAACTGCACTAATCTGATTATAACCATAATTTTCTTCAGTATATAACATGTATTGTGCTAAAATTTTAAGTCGTTTTGAGTTCGGATGGTTAGGGTAACGTTTGACGCAAAACTATGCGATAAAAATGGAAAAAATCGTATTTTCGAGAGATTTTTATGAAACTGTTTTAAATCAGTAAATTAACTGATATTTTTAGTATAAATATAAGTGTATTAACTTATATTTAGTTTATTTGGTATTTGGTTAGTCATACGTGACTTTCGGCACCCGAAAACGTTACCGAATCGCTAAAATACGCATTTTTCAATGTACACTAGAATGAGTTGTTCATGGATGAACCTTATGTGTTTAAATGTGTTATGTGATTTAAATATGTGAAGATGATGATATGTTAAGTGTTGACATAATAGCGGGAATTAAGACTATGCATGTACGCTTGTATGTTTAAAACGGTAGAATCGATAAAAATCGCGTTAAATTTGTAACTTATTTATCGAGCATGAAAATTGATACATTGGTTAACTTAGTGACTTATTTCATGTATGCATGCTTTAAAAATGATAAAGTGAATAAGTTAATGAGTTTTCGCGCGTTATAATATTGAGAATATATGCACGTTTATGTATATATATTACGACGTGCAAATCGTAGATATATAGTATTTATAAACGGGAGAGTGTAACGGATAAAACATTAAGGCCACCAATAAAATCGTTCAAGTCGCAAATCTTAATATATATATATATATACATATGAAAACATACATATATATTAATATGCCAACATAATAAAAAATAATAACTTTTCGAGAAAATCTCAAAGTTATGTAAAAATTCCAAGATTTGAGAAACTTAGGAATTTTGTGATGTGTGATTATTAAATCGTGCCTACGTATGTTAGGATGTGTAGAATCAAATTGTGGGATCGCGCTATTTTAAATACGCACCCAAAGGTGAGTGTCACTAAACCCCCTCTTTTTACTGTTTTTGTATATGTTTTGGGGGAAGAACACGCCTTAAAAGGATAAGTAACGTTTTCGTATAAAATATGCCTTTGATAAAAGTATAAATATATTTTCGTGGAAAATATGATTTGGAAATTATGTGATATGTTTTTGGAATAATGATATATGCGTTTCAGGATGGAACGGTGTTATGGGATAGAACGACCATGTGGATTTAAAATGTTTAAATCTAAAGTTGTAACGAATTGGCCCGGTCTCAAGAGAGTAAGTATCGGGATTAGGATTACGTTTCGGTGGGGACGTCGGGGATTCGTACAACGTGTTAAATTAAATTTTATCATTTTAGTAGGATATATATTGTTTATAAGGTTGGCACCTTGGGTGACCTATTGCGGGCACTTTGCGCAAACTTAGCCATTTAATCATTAATATGGATTGCGTAGAATTGTTGATAGATCTATCGGGTTGACAACCCCGTCGCGACTAGTAGCTCCGTGTCATGTCAAGCGACGAATTTATATTATGTTATTGTCTAGCGTTGATTATACCCTTAATGTTAATATATAGTTCAGATTGTCTTGCAAACATACGAGTCTGAACATTTGATGCAATAAATTTAATATGTGAAAATTGGGAAGATGCTTAGTTCGGAGGTTTTAGAGAAAACGCTTGCGACGGCTGACCTATGGATTTTATAAAGGAAGTAAAATTGACTTTCGAAAATATTATTTGGATGTTTTGATAATAAACACATAATTAGAAAGTTTTCCTTGTTTTAAATTTGAATATGTGAGCTCACCCTCCTTTGTGTTGACACTTGATTTTAACGTGTTCTTCAGGTACTTGAGCATGGATTCGGGAATCTTTGGCGTATCTTGCGGTTGTGATGCATGTTTGTTTAATAATAAACTTTGGACACTTTTAAAACTTATTTGGGACCACTGTATTAAGATCCATTAGGATCAAGATAACTTAACTATGTTATGGTTGTGGTTTATATTTAAATTTGTAAACAATGTTTTAATTAAGTAATATGTCCAAAATTAACGATGCCTCGTCCACTAAGATATTTATGGGCACCAACTTCCGTCACCATTACGTTTGTATTTCCGCTGCGACGTTTTTGGGGTGTAACAGAAGTTGGTATCAGAGCCAACGGTTATTAGCAAACTAGATGTTTTCAGGGGAAACTCTAGACTTCAACCAAAGAATTTTGAGATATAAGTCCAAATTTCGCGAAGCCAAAATTTTTAAATAAACATGGATTTTTATCATGTGTGAGAACCATTGCGTTTATTGTGCATACGTGTTAATCTATTTATTTGGGCCTTATGTGTTATTTTTCATTTGAACACACACTTACTTTGTACGGTTATATATATTTCACAGATGTCGCATGAGCACGAGGTCATCGAGATTACTGACTCTGAGAACGAGCCAGAATTCGAGACTTCACCTAGATCCGTTTTGCCAGAGATACCCGTCACTACACCTCAGATTGTTAGTATGGCCGAGTTTGCCTCGTCATTCTATGATGGCCCGGCTGCATTCGCTAGCCAGGTCGACCCACGTTACGCGCATACGAGTAACGGTTGGATTGACGATGACGATACTGTTTCGCCCTCGATTTATGAGATCGGACAGTCATCCGGCACCGTGCCTACTACTGATGAGCTGAGTAGAGATGCACCTTTCATTGGAGGATTGTTCGGGGTTTGTACCAGTGGCGGATGCCACAACTGTTACGGTTCTACCTTTAGAGCCCATAGTAGCTCTACCCACTGTCACTTTTGAGCCCGTACCTGAGATCCCTCCACCTATTTCGTCTGAGTCGTCTGTTCAGCTGCCCGAGTCGCGAGTTTCCATTGCACCTACACTAGTTTATTTCCGACGTAGGAAGAGGATGCGAGCTGTCGGAGACATCGCTTCAACTTCCAGAGCTGAGAGTGCATCTGCTTTGAAGAAGCAGAAAAGAGTGTGGATTGACCGATGCTCTCCCTGCGACCGTAGTTGGGGGCCATTCGCGAAGATCTGAAGGTGACTAAGGAAAAAGTGAAGGATCTGGAGGGGCAAATGGATTGGTTTAATGAATTGAAGGACTTGGATGACAGTGCAATGGATCAAATGCACTGGAGGATAGCTGACTTGGAGGAGCTTGTGAGGAGACTTCTCGAGTTTGCGGGATTGAAGAAGTGATTGTCGGTTGTTTGTTTTGTTTGTTTTGTATGTCTCTTGAAAACCCTTATATTGGCTTGCATGCCAAGTTTTTGGATATTTAGGAGGAAATTTCATCTAGACTTGTTATTGGTGGTTGATTGTGTCTCACCAAATTTTGGTTAGTCGTTGTACTATGGACAAGCTTTGTAATTTCCGTGATAAATATCAATATTATGGGTTTCTTTTGGTTAAATTGTTCTCATTATTATGTGGATGAATGTGTATTGTTTAGTCCACTATTATTTAATGATTGAAATATTTAAACAATGTCTTATGTTGATATTATTATTGCAATAATAGAAAAGACAAGATGCCGCCAAAAGCGAGACAGGGTACTGGACTACCTACCACCCCAGAAGAGTTGGCACAACTCATAGCCCAACACGTTAATACTGCCTTGGATCAGTGTGAAGCTAACCAGAATATCGGGCAAGGACGTGGTCGTGGTGCTCCTGGGCATGGTGAAGGTGGTGTGCAGATTGGAAACCCGCAAGGTAATATAATGATCGGAAAAGTTTTAGTAGTTCCTGTGTTATGATATAATCAGGAGTAATCTTGATTTTTCATTAACCTTGTGAACAGTGCATGGATGTACGTATAAAACATTTCAGGGCTGTAACCCACGATCATTTACCGGTGCTGAAGGGCCTCTTGAAATCACTAGATGGATTGAGAAGATGGAATCTGTGATGGCCATCAGCAGTTGTACTGCTGATCAGAGGGTTAGGTATGCTTCGTGTTCGTTTCTCGATGAAACTCTATCCTGGTAGAACACTCAAGTTCAGATTTTGGGCGAAGATGCGGCTTACGGTCTTATCTGGAATGAACTGAAAGAGATTCTTCTTAAGGAATACTGCCCGCGTAGTGAGATGCAGTAAATTGAGATTGACTTTGGAATTTGACCATGGAAGGCCTGAACGTCAGAGCTTATACGTCTCGGTTCAATGATTTGGCTAGATTGGTTCCACGAATGGTCACTCCTGAGTACGTTAAGGTAGAAAGGTATATATGGGGATTGTCGCTACAAATTCGTAGTATGGTTACGTCAGCGAAGCCCACTACCTATCTGGAAGCTACTACTCTAGAGAAGTCATTAGCGGATGATGCTGCTCGCAAAAGTAACCTTAAAAGGAAAGAGGAGACTGGGAAGTCGTCAGGAAAGGTCAAGGCAGACGAGAAATCTGAACGATCAAAGCATGCTGAGTCTAGATCTGGGGATTCGCGGAAGCGGAGATCTGAGAGCTCAAGGAAGGATTCTGAAGTGAAGCGTGAGAGAAAACGCGATCCGGGGAAAGCATATGTGGCTAATTCGAGTGGTTCGAGGAAGGATAATGCCAGGGATGGCAGAAGTGGTTTAGCGAAAAAGACTCACGGTGATGAGTAGGGAAAGTGTGCCAGATGTGGTCGAACTAGTCATATTACTCGCGAGTGCTATGCTAAGAGTACATCGGAGGGAGTGAAGCTCGAGGGATGCTTTGAATGCGGAGAGCAGGGACACTACAAGAAGAACTGTCCGAATGTGAAGGGTCAGAATTCCAGGGGCAGAGCTTTTGAGCTGAATGCTGGGAAGGCACGTGATGATCCTGCAGTTGTTAACCGTACGTTCTTAATCAATGACCATTCTGTGTACGTACTATTTGATACTGGTGCTGACTTGAGTTTTGTTTCGAAAAACTTTGAATCGTTTCTGTGTTCACAAACAAGTAAGCTAAGTAAAAAGTATTCGATAGAATTAGCAAATGGTAAATTGATAGAGACTAGTGAAGTTATTCGTGGTTGTAGAATTCGGTTATCCGATCATAGTTTTAGTATCGATTTATTACCAGTGGAGCTGGGTAGTTTCGATGTAGTCGTTAGGATGGATTGGCTATCCAAGAACGGAGCTTAGATCATTTGTTCAGAGAAACAAGTGCGGATACCTCAACCTGGTGGTGGTGAAGCTATAATTGTTCACGGTGACCGATCGAGTCGAGTATCAAAAGTGGTTAGTATTATGAAGATGCACAAGATGTTGCGTAAGGGCTATCCTGCGTTCTTGGTTAATGTAGTGGATACAAATGCCGAAAGTGGGAAGATTAAAGAAATTCCTGTAGTTCGCGATTATCCGGAAGTTTTCCATGAAGATTTGCCAGGATTACCCCATGCGAAACAGATCGAGTTTAAGATTGATCTTGTACCCGGTGCTGCACCGATTGCAAAGTCTCCTTATAGATTAGCACCGTCAGAAATGAAAGAGTTATCAAATCAGCTTCAAGAGCTATTAGACAAAGGTTTCATACGACCAAGCTTTTCGCCTTGAGGAGCGCCTGTTTTGTTCGTGAAGAAGAAAGATGGTTCCTTCAGAATGTGTATTGATTACAGAGAGTTGAACAAACTGACTATCAAGAATCGGTACCCGTTGCCAAGAATCGACGATTTGTTCGACCAGCTTCAAGGATCAAGCTACTACTCAAAGATAGACCTGCGTTCAGGTTATCACCAGTTGAAGATTGCTGAGGAAGATGTTCTGAAGACTGCTTTTAGAACACGTTACGGCCATTATGAGTTCTTAGTCATGCCTTTTGGCTTAACTAATGCGCCTGCAGTGTTCATGGATCTAATGAACAGGGTATGCAAACCTTATTTGGACAAATTCGTGATAGTATTCATCGACGATATACTAATCTATTCGCGAACCAAAGAAGATCATGAGCAACATTTGAAGATGATTCTGGAGCTGTTGAAGAAAGAGAAGTTGTATGACAAGTTCTCTAAATGTAAATTTTGGATTCGAGAGGCGCATTTCCTTGGTCATGTCATAAATGAGAAAGGTATACATGTGGACCCGTCAAAGATTGAGGCAATTAGGAATTGGGAAGCGCCAAAGACTCCGTCAGAGGTGCGACAATTCTTAGGACTTGTTGGGTATTATAGAAGATTCATTGAGAATTTTTCCAGAATAGCGCAGCCATTAACGCTATTGACCCAGAAGGATAAGAAGTTTGATTGGACAGAAAAGCAGGAGGAAGCTTTTTGGATGTTGAAGGAGAAGTTGTGTAGTGCACCTATCCTATCCCTGCCAGAGGGAAATGACGGTTTTGTTGTTTACTGTGATGCGTCACGTTTGGGCCTTGGTTGCGTGCTTATGCAGAAGGACAACGTGATAGTCTATGCATCCAGACAACTGAAAGTGCATGAGAAGAACTACACAACTCATGATTTAGAGTTGGGAGTTGTTGTGTTCGCTTTGAAGATTTGGAGACATTATTTGTATGGCACGAAGTGTACGAATTACACAGACCATAAGAGCCTCCAGCATATCTTTGATCAGAAGGAACTCAACATGCGACAACGGCGTTGGGTAGAGTTACTCAATGATTACGAGTGTGATATTCGTTATCACCCAGGAAAAGCAAATGTTGTTGCTGACGTGCTCAGTAGGAAGGAGCGGGAAAAGCCTCTGCGTGTGCGTGCTTTGGGTTTGACCATACAAACTTTGACCGATCGAATTCGTAATGCGCAGCGAGAAGCTTTGAAAGATGAGAACCTGAGTAGAGAAGGTTTGAGAGGTTTAGAATGTGAACTGATACCAAAAGCGGATGAAGTAATGTACTTCATGAACCGAGTTTGGGTTCCGCTTAGAGGTAACCTACGTGAACTGGTTATGAACGAGGCTCATAAGTCCAGATATTCGATTCATCCAGGTTCAACCAAGATGTATTAGGATATTAAGGAGTTATATTGGTGGCCGAATATGAAGAGAGATATTGCGGTGTATGTAAGTAAATGTCTGACATGCTCAAAGGTTAAGGCTGAGCATCAAAGGCGCTCTGGGCTTCTGCAGCAACCAGAAATTCCTAAATGGAAGTGGGAGCATCTTGCTATGGACTTTATCACCAAATTACCTCGTACGTCACGTGGACATGACACCATATGGGTAATTGTGGATCGATTGACGAAGTCTGCTCATTTCTTACCCATTAAGGAAACAGACAAGACGGAAAAGATATCGCAGTTGTACCTCAACGAGATTGTAGCCCGACATGGAGTGCCTGTGTCAATTATCTCCGATAGAGATGGACGATTTGACTCCAGATTTTGGCGATCTCTTTAGGAGTCGCTGGGTTCTCATTTGGACATGAGTACTGCGTATCATCCTCAAACAGATTGTCAAAGTGAGAGAACCATTCAGACGTTAGAGGATATGTTGAGAGCGTGCGTGATTGATTTTGGTGGAAGTTGGGATACTCATTTGCCGTTGGCAGAGTTTTCTTACAACAATAGTTACCATGCTAGTATCAAAGCTGCCCCGTTTGAAGCTTTGTACGGAAGGAAATGTCGATCGCCCTTGTGCTGGGCTGAAGTTGGCGAAAGGCAACTAACCGGACCTGAGCTTATCCAGGAAACCACCGACAAGGTTGTCCAGATCAAGGAAAGGTTGAAAGCTGTCGCCATTCGACAGAAAAGTTATGCAGACAACCGAAGGAAACCGTTGCAGTTTCAAGTCGGGGATCGTGTTCTGCTGAAAGTGTCACCTTGGAATGGTGTTGTTAGATTTGGAAAAGGGGGAAAGCTAAGCCCACGGTATATAGGTCCTTTCAAAATCGCATCTCGAGTCGGATCAGTCGCGTATAGGCTTAAGCTGCCGTAGGATTTGAATGGAGTTCATGACGTGTTTCATGTTTCCAACCTGAGAAAGTGTTTGTCAGATGACACACTAATTATACCCCCTGAAGAAGTTCAAGTAGACGATAAATTGAGATTTATCGAGGAACCGGTTGAAGTTCTGGATGAGAAGATTCAGAAGCTTAGAAGGAGTCGGATTAAGTTGGATAAGGTTCGCTGGAATTCCAAGCATGGACCCGAAGTCACATGGGAACGAATGGACCAGATGCAACGAAAATTCCGCATCTCTTTAAATCTAGTGCGAAAGCGAAACCTGTAGTGTAAGAATTTTGGGGACGAAATTCCTTAAACAGGGGGAGACTGTGACACCCGGCTATTTAGGCTGTCCCGTACAAATGTAACACGTGTCATGAATGAATAAAAGGCCGTATTTGATTATTTATGATGTTTATATATGGCGTTTGACGTGTTGGTAAATCCAAAGTTTGATAAAAATTACGTTGGCAATATTAAGATAAACGCTTATCGCGTAACGGTTAAAATGCGAAACAAACGTCGGTGACCGCCGAATAATGTTAAAGTCCTAAAAATAGTCCGTTATGAGTTAAATAATATATTTAATCATAATTGTGAGGAAAAATAATTTAAAACGCCAAGAAACTCTATTTTTCGAGTTTAAACGCGTACTGCGCATATCTGACAAAATGCTGTCAACGCAGCCAGTTCAGGGCAACCAATAATTATTATAGTAATAATTTGACAAGATTATTTTTAAAGAATGATAAAATAAATTAAAACGCTTAAAATCCCTATTTTGCGAATTTAAGCGCGTACTGCCAATTACCGACAACGTAACTGGTCCAGGCAAATAAATTATTGATTAGTAATATTTGGAGTGTTTATTTTTATAGGGCGCTGAAAATAATTCAAAACGCGTTGAAACGCAGTTAAAACGCTAGATAAAATACCCGGTATCTAGTAAATTACCAGTTTTAAGCATATATATGTAACATGTATGTATATATCCATATATGTATGTGTGTGTGGTGAAGTGTGGCAGCCATATAGAGCCTCCTTGCACCCCTCTCCTCCATGTGTTGACATGGGGAACATACACAATGATTATATCTTACACAATCTTCCAAAATCTCTACAAATCCAAGGAAAATCAAAACAAAAATCACTCATCTCTCTCTCATCAAAAGCTCGGCCGAACACCCTCTTTCACATCACCATTTTCATTTTCAAACTTGTTCTTGAGGATGCAAGGCCATTCCAAGGTGTTTCCAAGAAGGTTTGAAGGCCCAAAGGTGATTCTAGGGAGTTTCCAAGCTAGAGCCAAGTCTTAAACCATCATATTCTTGTCAAAACCCACCTAAAACTTGAAGGTATAAAACCGTTTCTTACAAACAACTTCATGAATCTTAATGAGGTTGATGATGATAGAAGTTTCTCTTGTTCTTGAATTTAAACACTAACTTGAAAACAACCATAAATGGGTTTTTAAAAGAAATAAAAATGGACATGTATATATATATATGTGGGTGGCCGTGAGTATGTATATGTGTATATATGAGATTGAGTTTTGGTTCTTGAATGATTCTTGATTTACATGATAATTGTAAAGTTTAAAGTTTATGCATGCATCAAAAGTTGTCATAAGAGAATGTTCTAAAAGGTTTTTAGTGATTTGAAAAGGATGTGATGAAAAGTTGAACTTTGGAATCTTGTGTATATATGCATGTGAGCCGTGTATATATATATGTATATGCATACATACAAAATTTTGTTGTTAGTTCTTAAATATGCAAGAACATGATACATGCATTTATGTCCAATGATTTGATGATGATGATGTTTATATGAAGATGGTGTTCTTGAATGTATGAACATGAAATAAATACATGTTGGATGCATGTTAGTTCATACAATATGATGAAGATATGATGTTAGTGCATTAAGTGCTTGTACCTAGTCATGCATGTGCATGTATGTACATAAAATGAGGATTTAATCATGTTATAATAAAATGGTTTTAGATCAGTAAATAAACCTTAAAAATAAGGTTATCTGATGTATAAAAGTGGTATGGAACTTTGATATAAAGTATATTAGCTTTGCATGTAGTACTATGTGCTTAAAAAGTCGTAAAATGTGTGAAATCGCATGAGTTATGTGCCTTACACAAAAACTGCACTAATCTGATTATAACCATAATTTTCTTCAGTATATAACATGTATTGTGCTAAAATTTTAAGTCGTTTTGAGTTCGGATGGTTAGGGTAACGTTTGACGCAAAACTATGCGGTAAAAACGGTAAAAAATCGTATTTTCGAGAGATTTTTATGAAACTGTTTTAAATCAGTAAATAAACTGATATTTTTAGTATAAATATAAGTATAGTAACTTATATTTAGTTTATTTGGTGTTTGGTTAGTCATACGTGACTTTCGGCACCCGAAAACGTTACCGAATCGCTAAAATACGCATTTTTCAATGTACATTAGAATGAGTTGTTCATGGATGAACCTTATGTGTTTAAATGTGTTATGTGATTTAAATATGTGAAGATGATGATATGTTAAGTGTTGACATAATAGCGGGAATTAAGACTATGCATGTATGCTTGTATGTTTAAAACGGTAGAATCGGTAAAAATCGCGATAAATGTGTAACTTATTTATCGAGCATGAAAATTGATACATAGGTTAACTTAGTGAGTTATTTCATGTATGCATGCTTTAAAAATGATAAAGTGAATAAGTTAATGAGTTTTCGTGTGTTATAGTATTGAGAATATATGCACGTTTATGTATGTATATTACGACGCGCAAATCGTAGATATATAGTATTTATAAACGGGAGAGTGTAACGGATAAAACATTAAGGTCACCAATAAAATCGTTCAAGTCGCAAAATCTTAATATATATATATATATATATATATATATATATATATGAACTCATATATATATATTAATATGCCAACATAATAAAAAATAATAACTTTTCGAGAAAATCTCAAAGTTATGTAAAAATTCCAAGATTTGAGAAACTTAGGAATTTTGTGATGTGTGATTTTTAAATCGTGCCTACGTATGTTAGGACGTGTAGAATCAAATTGTGGGATCGCGTTATTTTAAATACGCACCCAAAGGTGAGCGTCACTAAACCCCCTCTTTTTACTGTTTTTGTATATGTTTTGGGGGAAGAACACGCCTTAAAAGGATAAGTATACGTTTTCGTATAAAATATGCCTTTGATAAAACTATAAATATATTTTCATGGAAAATATGATTTGGAAATTATGTGATATGTTTTTGGAGAAAAACATGGTTTTTGAATAATGATATATGCGTTTCGGGGATGGAACGGGGATTTCACGGTGTTATGGGATAGAATGACCGTGTAGATTTAAAATGTTTAAATCTAAAGTTCTAACGAATTGGCCCGGTCTCAAGAGAGTAAGTATCGGGATTACGCTTACTTTTCGGTGGGGAGGTCGGGGATTCGTACAACGTGTGATATTAAATTTTATCATTTTAGTAGGATATATATTATATATATATATATATATATATATATTGTTCATAAGGTTGGCACCTTGGGTGACCCATTGCGGGCACTTTGCGCAAACTTAGCCATTTAATCATTAATATGGATTGCGTGGAATTGTTGATAGGTCTATCGGGTTGACAATCCCGTCGCGACCGGTAGCTCCGTGTCATGTCAAGCGACGAATTTATATTCTGTTATTGTTTGGCGTTGATTATACCCTTAATGTTAATATATAGTTCGTATTGTCTTGCAAACATACGAGTCAGAACATTTGATGCAATAAATTAATATGTGAAACTTAGGAAGATGCTTAGTTCGGAGGTTTAAGAGAAAACGCTTGCGACGGCTGACCCATGGATTTTATAAAGGAAATAAAATTGACTTTCGAAAATATTATTTGGATGTTTTGATAATAAACACATAATTAGAAAGTTTTCCTTGTTTTAAATTTGAATATGTGAGCTCACCCTCCTTTGTGTTGACACTTGATTTTAACGTGTTCTTCAGGTACTTGAGCATGGCTTCAGGAATGTTTGGCGTATCTTGTGGTTGTGATGCATGTTTGTTTAATAATAAACTTTGGACACTT
Organism: Scalesia atractyloides; assembly: GCA_947069175.1. NCBI lineage: Eukaryota > Viridiplantae > Streptophyta > Magnoliopsida > Asterales > Asteraceae > Scalesia > Scalesia atractyloides. Next base: position 32,389,125 of record CAMTDV010000009.1, on the reverse strand, counting down.
TTAAAACTTATTTGGGACTGACTGTATTAAGATCCATAACGATCAAGACAACTTAACTATGTTAGGGTTGTGGTTTATGTTTAAATTTGTAAACAATGTTTTAATTAAGTAATATGTCCAAAATTAACGATGCATCGTCCACTAAGATATTTATGGGCACCAACTTCCGTCACCATTACATTTGTATTTCCGCTGCAACGTTTTTGGGGTATTACAAAACCCATGGCCATGTTATCTGTTTTTAAGTCATGTTATTGTCCCATGAAGTTTTGCAATCACTTTTTTTAAAAAAGGATGAGTTTTGGATCAAAAAAAGACATTATTCGGCACAATGTTCGCCTAACGAACATCAATAGAAAAAGAACACTATACGGGCTTGATTGATGATTCCAATTGCATGGTTGTGTTGTACATGTTGTGTAGGTACTATATCCAGAAACTCGGTGCAAACGCATCTCAGAATCTCGGCCTAGCGAGTGATACGCGGAAAGGTATAAATTTTAGGCGAAAAACTAAGAATATAGAAATTGTTTTAGCTACAGATTTTGACGTGATTATTGTTTGGTCACAAAAACTTAGTACGTGGTTTAGGACAGTAGAAAAATGATCTCAGCAAAATTTGGGAATTTTCGAACAAACGAGGAATATTTGGCGAATTTATTACGTTTTAATACAATTAAATCGTCAAAAATAGTTAATTTATTCAATAAATTCCGAATTTTTTCAGAATAATCACATATATTACGGGTAAGCTTCATACAAAATTTTGGGCTTAACAGGTAAACCGAGATATGGTTTTAAAATCTCATGTTTTACGAGGTTTTCGGTATTTTAAAACGGGGTTTAGAAAATTTTCGTGAACTTCAAATTTTTATTGGGATTTTATATACATATAAAGAGTGTTCAGTAAAATGTTTGGAATTTTTGGAGTTCGGATGGTCGGTTCGCCAAATTAAACGGTTTATATACGATATAAACATTTATATTAAAATTTAGAAATAATGTTTAAAAATTATAAAAATAATTTATTTGAAAATTTTATATCAGAAATAGTTTCTATAAAAGTTTTGGGAATTTATAATTTACGGATTTATTCTTATAAAATTTCGCGTTTAATTATTGTTTTTAAATAATAATTGACAAATTCAAACGTGTAACGAACCCGCCAAAGTTTTTATACGAATCAGGTGTTATTTGGCAATAATTGGAAAGTACGGAATCAATCCTGACCCTTCTAGAATAAATTGGGTTAAAACGGGTATATTACACGCTTATCCAGTTATTAACCGACTGTAAATACAGAAACGTTTATTTGGGCAGCCTAGACCCTCCAAATGCCCGAACTCCCTTAAAATAAAACTAATAATTTTTCACATACTATAAAACGATATACTTTGTTTAAACATATCATTTCCCGAACACCTCGAACAAACAACTTTTTCTGGCACGGTAAACAGTGTCCAGCGTCCAAACCTGATTTCAAAATGCCGATTATGTCCAACTCCATGTTCTAATTACCCTAGTGTCTTCCTAGACGTTTAAGCCTAGTCTAACCTAGCCTACAGACGTTAACCTTATGATGCTGGTATTAGGTGTGGATTAGCATACTTCAATAGCCTAGTATCTGTGTTGGTGCATATGTTTATTGCCTACGTCATTATGTATTGAGTCTGAGTGTATATGGCTTAATCTGTTAGAAACGAGGCGTATTTAAGTGAGATTTAGGTCAAGTTCGCATGTAATGGTGTGTATGAAGTCAAGTTCAGCCGAACTTGACTAGGTCAAGTTCGCCCGAACATGTTCTCTCACCAGCGAACTTGTTATGCTATAAATGGGTGCCTTGGTTATTTCATTTGTAACTTTCAGAGATTTTGTCACGACAGAGGCGAAGCTCTGTCCAAGTGTTTCCAGGATCTATAACGTTGAATATTAATGAAACGGTGATTAAATAGAAACAAATGAGTGTATCCAATGTCGCCTAGGCAAACGGATTCCGCACGTTTACCTTAGGTTTGTCAGATTAGTGCCCGAACAATCCGTACAACGGACCTACAAGTGGTATCAGAGCAGGATTGGCCTAATTTGAAGACATTGGACATAGAACTTCTCATCTTCTACTCATTTCTTCTATTTTTAACTTCTCTTGGACAATGCATGGACAAACTGGACTGATTTTCAAGTATAATACGTAAAATCCATAATAGATAAACTCTTGAAAAGATCAGTGCTTAAAACAAACGAATTCATGTCAAAAATTGCAAAAAAACCATGTCGAATAACTCATGTTCGCTCGAACTTGACTGAAAAACTCACGTTTTTCATCAAGTTCGCTCGAACTTGATTGATTTTTCAAGGATTTTACCCAAGTTCGCTCGAACTTGCCTGATTTTTATAAAATTTAATCAAGTTCGCCCGTACTTGATCAAAATTTGATTGAAATTCTCTTCAAGTTCGCCCGAACTTGCTGATTTCTTTAGATTTTCTCACAAGTTCGCTCGAACTTGTATACTGAAAATCCCGAAAAACGTCTCGGACATTATATATTGATAGATTCGTATCGACAGACGAGTTTAAAGCTCTAATCTTGTAAAAACAATTTTCCGAAAATTTATAAACGTTTTTAGCAAACCGATATGTTAATATTGTCGACTAAAAAATCAAATTTTTCTAAAAATTGTCTATTTGCTAATCATTTGTCAAGTGTTTTGAACGACAGATATATTTGGAAAACGAAATGGAGTCCGTGAAGCAGTCAAAGTTGATGAGTATGAAGTTTGGAAAGGAAAATTTGAGAGCTGGGTCCAAGCTATGCATTTCCGCAGTTGGGTCGCGATTGAGACAGGTTATGTTGTTCCTAGAGATGAGAATCAGAAAATTCTGGAGAAGTGCAAATATTCTACTCAACAGAAAGATGATTATTTTGCTGAAAAGAAAATGATTAATCTTATCCAGCAATCTGTTAAGGAAGACATCCTGATACTTTTACCAGAATACAAGACTTCGAAAGAATTATGGACATCTCTGAAGAATAAGTTTCAAGAGAGTGTAGTGGTTAAGAACTGTGAAGCTCTAGTTTCAAGTATATCCACAAATGAGTCTTCAAGTTCTAAACCAGCCTGCCCGGTCTGTGATGTAGACAATTATCAGGCAGATAATGCCAAACTCTTGAATGAGATTGAGAGTTTGACATTAGAAAATAAAAAATTAAAAGAAAATGAAAAGAATTTTGAAAACAAAATAAAAATTTTAGAAAATGAAAAATTACAAATGGTAGTAGATTTTCAAAATGAAATAAAAATGTTTAAAAATGATAAAATTGTTTTTGAAAAAATAAATATAGAAAATCAAATAGCAATAAATTCTCATATTGAGAAAAATAGCTCAACTTGAAAAAGAAGTTGAGATTGTTATAAATAAAGATGCTAATTTAGCAAAATTATTGAAAGGATTTGTGACTTCCTCATTAAAGTTAGAACATATATGTCCAAAACCGATCAATGATAATAAAAAGAAAATTCCAATAAGTGACGATGTCACAAATTATGACAATGTCATAATTGAGGATTGTGATGATAATACTGATGATGAAAATGATAAAAATGATAAAAAGGAAATATTTTTTAAACTAAAAGAATATTTTCAAGAAACTGTTCTACAATCTGCTGAAAAAGGTGAATGCTCAACGCAAAAACCTTCTAAGCAGAATGGAGAACAAAAACAACATGAAAAACAAAATTCTATAAATTTTCAAAACAAAAATAAAAGCTCATCGATACAGTCATCGAATCATTATAAAAACTCACCAAAATTTGAGAATAAGTGGTACAGGTCGGACCACAATGCTTCAAAGTCAAATCAATTTTACAGAAGAAGCAGGAAAGATGACTACTACATGTCAAATCAATGTGCTGATTTGGGTGTTTGGTCTGAATGGAGAGATTGGTACGATAACAGAGTGTGTTACAACTATGGATTTGGTGGACGCATTGCTCTTAACTGCCTGAAAAAGAGATTTGATACGAGAAGATGCTATAAATGTCAAATCAAAGGTCATATTTCCAGAGATTGTCCGACTAATCTGAAAAGAAGATCGGTTAAATCTCAGGGGGAGAAAAGACCAGAGGAGAAGAAAACAGAGAAGAAAAATGAGAAAATTGTAGTAAAACCCAAACAACAAAAAGTCAAGTTATCACAAGGACAAAAAGACAGATTGAGAAAAAAAGGGAAAAAAGTTAGAGAGTATTTGGAAAAGATTTTGTTCTCGGATACGTCTAAAAAATCAGATAAAAGTTCTAATGAATCATTTTCCTCACAGTCAAGTAAAACGAATTCATCAGATACAAATCTGAGGAAAAAAGCGAGAGCAGTGGAGAAAATTTTGATAATTCAAACAGTTAAAAAATCAAAGAAAGTAAAATTTCCAAATAAAGTTTCTATCAAACTGTTTGAATATCAAAAAGAGTGTGAAGGTTTGTTTACATCAGATGTTATTGATTTTGGTAAACCTAAATCCAGAATGGATTGGGTTCCAATTCAAAACTGATTAAAGTTTGTTTGAATGTGCAGGATAACCAAGCTTCAAGCCAAAGGTCATTTCAGAAGCAGTGGTTGTTCATATATAGAGACAAGAGATAAGAGTGATATTCCACACAAACAAAATGGTAGTCTCGCGTTCACATTCGTAAAAAGTCGTTAAATGGTTAAAATGGAAGATTCTTATTTTCGATTTTAATAAGATGTTTTCAATTTTAGGGGGAAAATTTTATAAACGAAAAAATTCTTGTAAAATTAAAAAACATCATTTTAAAATGTTTCCAAAAACAATAGAAAATCTCAATAATGTCAAAAACATTGAAAAATGAGATTACTTGTGCACAAAAAGGAAATGATAGTACATCAGTGGACTATCACATTACACTAAATATTTGTAAAGTTTAAAAAGTTATCAACAAGTCTTACTGTGGATGTGTGGATAGGCTTTACACGTTCAGTAAATTGTTTCAGGGATATAAACTAAATTTTACAACTGCTTAAACTTGTGGATTAACATATCTTGGATATATGGACTTAGTACTCCGAAATTTCGTTTGAGAGATTGCCTGATTCTGAGATACGAGGTCTTTATAGATAGTTGATATCTGGGGAATTATACAAGTTCTTCTGATTTTGCGGAAGCAATAGCCTAGAACTTCTATAATACTTTTGTTATAAACCCCCAAACTGCATGCAAACTTGAAAAGTGTCGAAAGATCTAATTATTTGCAGTGCTCAAAAGATTACTTAATTGGAACACACCTCAAAATCGAGCCTTCATCTCTTTGTCTGTACGGTAGTACTAACCTGAGCTCTCAAGATCTCGCACAACCTAGATACATATATCAATTACGCTATATTCACCAGTAAGATTAAATCTAGGGAATCTTGATACGGGAGTATATTCAAAAAGTGGGAACCGCAGTTAAGTCAAGTTTCATAATTCTAACTAACATATCTTGGAACAATTGAGAAATGTGTTAAAGTTTAGGTGGACAAACATATCGACAATCTAGGTAAACAGGTTTAAAACTTAAAGTCATTAAAAGGTCAACGGTACTGGTGATATGTCTCAAAAACTGATATGATCCTCTAGCACGTTTTCTCACAAAAATACAAACTGTAAATATTACATTTTAGTATATTAAAAATCCAAAAAGATTTTTTTCTCATATCTTCCATGGAAACCTAATAATGTTGAATGTGAGCCGGACCAACGAGACTGTTACGAAACTGTTTGTGTGTGGATACGTGTGATTGTTCTTAATCGTCAAATCTTAGAGATTCGGAGCATCATTTAAGGAGGAGCTGGATAAAACACTGTTCAAAGATTTCAGAAAGCTTAAAGCTAGGGGGAGTTTGAAGTCTAAAGATCAAAGCAAAGATTGAAGATACCGGAAAGCTTAAAGCAAGGGGGGAGCTTAAAGCTAGGGGGAGCATGCTGATTAAAAGTTTTATCAAGACAAAGATTAAGAAAGAGGAAGAGGATATAAAGATCAAGATGTTAAAGTTTATTCAAGAACTAAAGATCGGAAGACTCAGAAGATTTTAAAAGTCAATGACTATGGCAACATCCAAGGTGGAGTCTGTTGGTGCATATGTCTGTTGCCTACGTCATTATGTATTGAGTCTGAGTGTATAGGGCTTAATCTGTTAGAAACGAGGCGTATTTAAGTGAGATTTAGGTCAAGTTCGCTGGTAATGGTGTGTATGAAGTCAAGTTCGCCCGAACATGTTCTCTCACCAGCAAACTTGTTATGCTATAAATAGGTGCTTTGGTTATTTCATTTGTAACTTTCAGAGATTTTGTCACGACAGAGGCGAAGCTCTGTCCAAGTGTTTCTAGGATCTGTAACGTTGAATATTAATGAAACGGTGATTAAATAGAAACAAATTAGTGCATCCAATGTCGCCTAGGCAAACAGATTCCGCATGTTTACCTTAGGTTTGTCAGATTAGTGCCCGAACGATCCGTACAATGGACCTACAATCTGTACAATCTGTGAGTTTCACTATCCCTCTCTTTTCAATACATGTTTTACTGTTTTCATAGTGGGTACATCTGATTGACATACGTGTGCACATGCAAACTATCTTGATGCTATTTATCTGAGTAGATACCTAACATGCTTAAATCCCCACAAGCAAGTTTATGCAATGCCGGTGAATACTGTGGATAGTACTATTTGGCCTGACAAGCCTAGACCGCACTGTATACACGGCTGTATGCCTATTGCGCAAACATGCGGTCGCACATATTCATAACGAGCTATGATGTGTTAGGCATAGCCACATGGGTTACTTGGGTATTGGTCGTGGTTGGTGTTGGCCACGGTGATTGGATACTGGTCTCAGCTTAACTTGTAACTCAGAGAAATTTTATCACATGTGCAACAAAACATTTTCAAATATATTTTGAAAACAAACAAAAATGTGAAACTCACCAACTTTCTGTTGATTTTTTTTCTTTTAAAAATTAAATTTTCAGGTAACCAAGACACTACGTGACGACCCCTTTTGTGTTAGCTACTTGTGAAGTTGCTGTGTGATATTATGTTGATAGAAGCATGCCGCGTAGCTAAATAAGACGGTTCGCGGGAACCAACGTTGTACAAACCCGAAGTGTGTAACAATGATGTGTAATATTATGTTTGTAAAACAATGATGTAACCTATTGTTTAATTAATGTATAATAGAGTATCTTTATAACAATGAGCTCGACCCAGAGGTGTTTGTTGCATCCCTTTTAATTGCTTTCGCTGCTAGTCGGGGTGTGATAGAAGATGGTATCAGAGCCATTGTTTACAGAAAACTAGGTTGTCAATGGAAAACCTAGACTATAATCATAAGCTCAACAATTGGTCACAACAAATTAAAATTTCTTATTAATGTGATTATTATTGGGATGATCTGGTCGAGCAAATAAATTATTACGGTCCGGAACGTAATAATTTATCTGCTTATACTTGAGAGTTCCGAGAACGTCAATAATAAAGGATTGTTAAAGATCGTGAAATTGTGCATACATATACGTGAGTTTGATTGTTTACCTGAACATGTGTACGTGTATAAGACTATTACTTGTTTCAGTGATTGTTAGAATTCGTTATCATTAGTGTCCTTTCGCAGATACTATGTCTGGTAGTCATAGTAGGTCGGAGGATGAACCGATGATGGATTCGGAGCAGGAGGAAGGCAATGAGGAGGAGATGGATCAGGTTGTCCCTAGATATTCTCTAGATTCATCAGGATATGTGTGTGGTACTCCACCTCCCCGACACCCACCTGTTACAGGACAGTCTAGTCATACCCATGATGTTAGTGATGACATACATCCCCATGAGATTACCAGTAGTGAGCGTACACCAAGTCATGCACATAGGTCCCCTCCACCTAGAGAACCCACTCCACCACGTAGGTATTTTCGTCAGACTGCACGTCATTGGGTTCCTACACCTATCCCTGCATTCTCACCACCCCCACGTACCTTTGAGAGAGGAGAGCCATCCAACGCAGCTCGAGGTATCCCTGTTCCACTGAGAGCTAGAGCTCCTACGCCACCTAGGACTGGATGGATAGGTTTCCTATTTGATCAAGTGGTAGATAACACCATAGCTCTGACTGATGATATACTCCGTAGGAATAAGATCTATGAGTACATTGTAGCTATGCAGCAAGTGGTTATGTCGATGCAGCAGTATATGTCATATTTAGTTTATCGTGATGGTCGTAGAGAGGGGCAGATGCAGCTTTGCATGGGTGTGCTGGCGATCGTAGTGATGCTGGTGATGTGGCTGATTACGTGTACGGGAGGACAATAGATAGTGGTAGCATATGTATATATATGTTTTACACCCTTTCAAGCACTAGGCTTGCATGCCTATGTCGAGATTGGGGATATTATATATATTATATTTCCTTTTCGGATCTTAGTGATCCTTGTATGTACGATACCTTAGTGGCTACCTTTTGTTTGCAATCCATAGTGGATCACGGTTGTATATCGAATTTTGTCATGTGCAGCGGCTTCTACATATGGTAGTGGTTTCTTTTATGCATTATGTATGCGTGGTTGTTATGTTCTGGATGTGTATGGTTGTTATATTTTGCATGTGTACCATGGGTTGATGTGATACCAATCAAAATGTGTTTGCATTATTATAGAAATGGCTCCAAAACAAGCTAATGTGATGTCTGAGACGGACATAGCGCAGCTAATAGCGCGACAACTTCAGGCCGCAATTCCTACAATAATCACCCAAGTAACTGCTGGCGTTAATGCAGGGTTAAATAATAACCAACCAAATCCTTGTAATCCTAATCCTGATAACCATCCCCCGTAACGTCCATGTTCTTACAAGGAGTTTATGTCGTGTAAACCTTTAGAATTTCACGGTACTGAAGGACCTAATGGGATAGTTAAGTGGATTGAGAAAATGGTAAAGGTTATTAATGTTTGTAATTGCCCGGATGACTGTGTTGTTAAGTATGCCACATGTACATTTCAAGACCATGCGTTAACATGGTGGAATACAGTCATTCAGACTCGTGGCCAGGAAGCCATTAACCAAATGAAATGGGCAGAATTGAAACAGATCGTGATGAATCAATTCTGTCCTAAGAATGAAATTCAGAAATTAGAACATGAGTTCTAGAATTTACGAATGCAAGGCGCCGACCACATCGACTATACCAATAGATTTCATGATTTAGCGCGACTGTTACCTGATATGGTGAGACCGGAACATAAGCGGATTGAAAGGTTATATGGGATTTAGCTCTAGAGGTTAGGAGTATTGTGAATTCGGTTGATCATCCCACAATGCAGAGTGTCGTAGAGAGGTCAGGCACTATTACTTTTGACATGGTACGAAGAAATATACTGAAGATGCCCAATGATAAAACAAGTAGGAAACGTAGTGTGGACGAGTATAAGGTGGAGAATAGTCAGGGTAATAAGCATAATAGGACCACTGCCAGAAATTATAGTATGACAGCAACAGAGAAGAAACCAGGAGGATAAAAGGGAAATCTTCCCCAATGTAACAAGTGTGGATTTCATCATGTAGGTATATGTCGTATTTGTAATAGATGTCATAAAACCGGCCACTTTGCAAGGGAATGTAAAGCACCCATAGGAAACCAGCCCGGACAACCAAGAAACCGTTCACAAACACAACTACAACCCCAACCCTTACAACAACATCCCCAACTACAACAACAGTTATTACCACTCCGAGTGTGCTATGGATGTGGTAGTACCGAACACTTGAGGAACACATGTCCCCAGATTCACCATGGAACGGGTGGAAGGCAGGCACAGGGGCAGACATCCAATGTAAACCTGGCTAGAGGACGTGCATTCTATGAGAGCTGATGATGCACGACAGGACCCTAACGTCCGTCACATGTATTTTCTTAGTTTCCGGACATTACGCCTCAATATTATTTGACACCGGTGCCGATAGAAGCTTTATCTCTCTTAAGTTTCAATCCCTTCTTGAAATGTTGCCAAGTGAATTAGGATGCCCTTATTCTATAGAATTGGCCGATGGCAAATTTATAACTACTAACGAAATAATTTGAGACTGCAAACGATCGACAATTTCCTATTGACCTCTTACCTGTAGAATTGGGAAGTTTTGATGTAATTATAGGCATGGACTGGTTATCGAAGTTTAAGGCAGAGATCATATGCTTAGAAAAGATCGTTAGGATTCCATTAACGAGTGGAGAAGTGTTAGTAGTTCAAGGAGAGAAATCAGGTAGAATATTACCATTAGTATCCCATACTAAGATGCAAAAGTACCTTCGTAAAGGTTGTATGGCATATATGGTAAATATGGTAACTAAAGATCCAGATGAGAAGCAAACTGAAGATATATCCGTAGTTTGTGAATATGTTGATGTATTCCCTGATGAATTACCTGGATTGCCATTACCTCAACAAGTTGAATTCCGTATTGATTTGATTCCTTGAGCAGCCCCTATTGCTAGAGCACCTTATAGGTTAGCACCTTCTGAGCTACAGGAATTGTCTAGTCAATTACAAGAATTACTAGACAAAGGTTTTATACGACCTAGTTTTCACCATGGGGAGCCCCGGTATTGTTTGTTAAGAAAAAGGACGGAAGTTTTCGTATGTGTATTGATTACCGGGAACTAAACAAGGTTACTATTAAGAATAGATACCCCTTGCCTCGCATAGACGATCTATTTGACCAACTACAGGGAGCAAGTTGTTTCTCCAAGATTGATCTAAGATCGGGATATCACCAAGTTAAGATCCAAGAGGACGATATTCGGAAAAAATGCTTTCCGAACTCGTTATGGACATTACGAGTTCTTAGTTATGCCTTTCGGGCTAACTAATGCGCCCGCAGTATTTATGGACCTTATGAATCGGGTTTTAAACCATTCTTAGATAAGTTTGTTATAGTCTTCATAGATGATATCTTGATCTATTCTAAGAACAAAGAAAAGCACGCACAACATTTGCGACTAGTTTTAGATCTACTTAGACATGAGAAGTTGTATGCGAAACACTTCAAAATGTGAGTTCTGGTTGAAGGAAGTCCAATTCTTAGGTCATGTAGTGAATCACCAAGGAATTCAAGTTGACCCTAGTAAGATCGAGGCTATTAAGAATTGGCAAGCACCAAGGTCACCCACCGAAATTCGTCAATTCCTAGGCTTAGCCGGTTACTACTGACGCTTCACTGAAAATTTCTCAAGCATTGCGTAGTCCCTAACCTTCCTAACTCAGAAGGATAAGAAGTTTGAGTGGGGAGAGGAACAAGAGGCAGTTTTTCAGTTATTAAAACACAAGTTATGCAATGCCCCGATTCTTACTTTGCCAGAGGGAAATGAGGATTTGTAGTTTATTGTGACGCGTCTCACAAAGGTTTAGGATGTGTGCTGATGCAAAGGAATAAGGTGATTGCTTATGCTTCTAGACAGCTTAAGATACATGAAAAGAATCATACTACGCATGATTTAGAGCTGGGAACTGTGATTTTTGCACTTAAGATATGGCGACATTATTTGTATGGGACCAAGTGCACAATCTACACGGACCATAAAAGTTTACAGCATATCTTTGACCAAAAAATGTTAAACGTGAGGCAAAGAAGGTGGGTAGAGTTATTGAATGATTATGATTGTGAAATTAAGTATCACCCGGGTAAAGCCAATGTAGTAGCAGACGCATTAAGTAAAAAGGAATGTATAAAACCGCTTAGAGTACGGGCTTTAGGAATGATTGTGCAAACGAGTCTCAAGGAACAGATTCGTACAGCCCAACATGAAGCTTTGGGTGAAGCTCAGTTGTTGAACGAGGAACTACATGGGAACGAGAAGGACTTTAAGGTTTAGACAGACGAAGAGTGTTATTTCAAAGACCGAGTATGGAGCCCAAAAGTTTACAATTTACGAGAATTGGTTATGGATGAAGCACATAAATCTAAGTATTCGATTCATCCAGGTACTGACAAGATGTACCATGACTTAAAAGAATTCTATTGGTGGCCTGGTATGAAGAAGGATGTGGCATTATACGTTAATGCTTGACTTATGCTCGAGTCAAGGCTGAGTATCAAAAACTATCAGGAATCTTACAGCAACCTGAGATTCCCCAATGTAAGTGGGAAAAAATCACTATGGATTTTGTAACTCATTTACCAAAAACACCACGGGGTCATGATGCTATTTGGGTAGTCGTGGATAGGCGGAAAAAAAGGAACTCTACACAAATGAAATTGTAGCTAGACATGGTGTACCAGTTGTTATTATTTCTGACCGTGATAGTCGCTTCACATCTCACTTCTGGGAGAAATTACAGGAAGCTTTAGGAACTCAGATAGATTTAAGTACAACTTATCATCCTCAGACTGATGGACAGTCTGAGAGAACCATCCAAACATTGGAGGATTTACTTAGAGCATGTGTATTAGACTTCGGAGGAAGTTCGGATAGGCACTTACCTCTTATTGAATTCTCATACAACAATAGTTACCATACTAGCATTCAAGCTGCACCATTTGAAGCATTGTATGGTCAGAAATGCAGATCTCCATTGTGTTGGGCAGAAGTCAGTGATAAGCAGATCACAGGAACCGAGTTAATTCAGGAAACAACAGATAAGGTGTGGAAAATCCAGAAAAGGTTGCAAGCAGCACGGGATCGACAAAAGAGTTATGCCGATCACCGAAGGAAACCTTTACAGTTCGATATTGGAGATAAGGTTTTCTTGAAAGTATCGCCATGGAAAGGCATAATTAGATTTGGAAAGACTGGAAAACTAGCACCAAGGTATATTGGACCTTATGTAATTGTGGCTAAAGTTGGCCCGGTTGCATACAAGTTAAACCAACCACAAGAGTTAGGTAGTATTCATAATGTTTCCATGTGTCTAACTTAAAGAAGTGCCTTACCGATGATGCAGCAATTGTGCCCTTGAATGACATACATGTGGATGATAAACTACAATTCATAGAAGAACCGGCAGAAATTGTAGACGGGAAAACTAAGAGGTTGAGAAACTGTAAGATTGATATAGTTAAGGTCCATTGGAGGTCGCAAAAAGGACCTGAATTTACCTGGGAAAGAAAAGATCAATTCCAAAAGAAATACCCACATCTCTTCCCCAACAAAAGGAAGGTGAGTAATTGAATTTCGGGGATGAAATTTCTTAACTGGGGGAGAATGTGACATTCACCACAAAACTAGGTAAATCCTTATTTGAATTACCCAGCTTACAGGATTAACAAACTAATACTGATTAGGCCGCAGACGAGTCCGAGGGCACGTTAGGCATAACATATTAAAAAAAAGCTACGTTGGGCCATTGAATTCAGAAAACTGATTAAATCGAAGAAAATCCGGATAACAGTCGTAGGTGCCGTAAGCGAACCTAGGGCCACAGAAATACATATACATGATCCGTAGACTATACATAGGATCAAGAATGCTTTATTGGGTAGAAAACGCGTTAAACCAAGCAGCTTCCGGTTAGCGGAACGCCTTAATTTTTAACGCACACGGTACAATATAAACATGTGTTGTATCACTAGTTAAGCCCAAAAGGACTTATAAATATAAAGTGTTTTGAGTAGTAACGTCCAATCGTTTGAACTTTTGTGTCGGTTGGGTTCGTTTTATTTTTCTACGCAAAAACGCCTATAAAAACGTTCTATTTTGCGAACTTTTACCGCACCGGGGGAGCGTTTAAGACCCGATAATGAACCTGTGCCTAAACATCTGCTTAACCTTATCAAAATTGGTGGGAAAATGGACCTTGACTAGTCAAAGTGGACCAAATAGTCCACCTTTGTGCTCGGCAAAATCCATAAACCCACCAAACTAAGCACACACCTCACAAGCTTCATTTTTAACCACAAATTCTACCGAACTCTTTATCATAACCCTCAACTTGATCATTCACTTCAGAAAATTCTGCCAAAACTCACAAGAACACAAGGTTATACATATTTTTCTTATTTCTTTTCTTTTTACTTTAAACTAGCAAAACCATGTCTACTTTGATCCAAACAAGGCCAAACCCATGGCCATGTTATCTGTTTTTAAGTCATGTTATTGTCCCATGAAGTTGTGCAATCACTTTTATTAAAAAAGGATGAGTTTTGGATCAAAAAAAGTCATTATTCGGCACAAAGTTCGCCCAACGAACATCAATAGAAAAAGAACACTATACGGGCTTGATTGATGATTCCAATTGCATGGTTGTGTTGTAAATGTTGTGTAGATACTATATCCAGAAAATCAGTGCAAACGGATCTCGAAATCTAGGCCTAGCGAGTGATACGCGGAAATGTATAAATTTAGGCGAAAAACTAAGAATATAGAAATTGTTTTAGCTACAGATTTTGACGTGATTATTGTTTGGTCACAAAAATTTAGGACATCGTGTAGGACAGTAGAAAAACAATCTCGGAAACATTTCGGAATTTTCGGACAAACGAGGAATATTTGGCGAATTTATTACGTTTTAATATAATTAAATCGCCAAAATAGTTAATTTATTCAATAAATTCCGAATTTTTTTAGAATGATCACATATATGATGGGTAAGCTTTATACAAAATTTTGGGCTTAATGGGTAACCGAGATACGGTTTTAAAATCGCATGTTTTACGAGGTTTTCGGTATTTTAAAACGGGGTTTAGAAAAATTTCGTGAACTTCAAATCTTTACAGGGAGTTTATATACATATAAAGAGTTTTCAGTAAAATATTTGGAATTTTTAGAGTTCGGATGGTCGGTTCCCCAAATTAAACGGTTTATATACGATATACACATATTTATTAAAATTAAGAAATAATGTTTAAAAATTATGAAAATAATTTATCTGAAAATTTTATATTAGAAATAGTTTCTATAAATTGTTTTGGAATTTTATAATTTACGGATTTATTCTTATAAAATTTCGCGTTTAATTATTGTTTTTAAATAATAATTGACAAATTTAAACGTGTAACGAACCCGCCAAACTTTTTATACGACTCAAGTGTTATTGGAAATAATTGGAAAGTAAGGAATAAATCCTGACCCTTCCAGAATAAATTGGGTTAAAACGGGTATATCACACGCTCATCCGGTTATTAACCGACTGTAAATACAGAAACGTTTATTTGGGCAGCCTAGACCCTCTAAACGCCCGAACTCCCTTAATATAAAACTAATCATTTTTCACATACTATAAAATGATATACTTTTTTTAAACATATCATTTTCCGAACACCTCGAACAAACAACATTGTCTGGCACGGTAAACAGTGTCCGGTGTCCAAACATGATTTCAAAATGCGGATTATGTCCAACTCGATGTTCTAATTACCCTAGTGTCTCCCTAGACGTTTAAGCCTAGTCTAACCTAGCCTACATACGTTAACCATATGATGCTGATATTAGGTGTGAATTAGCAGACTTCAATAGCCTAGTATCTGTACAATCTGTGAGTTTCACTATCCCTCTCTTTTCAATACATGTTTTACTGTTTTCATAAAGGGTACATCTGATTGACATACGTGTGCAGATGCAAACTATCTTGATGCTAATTATCTGAGTAGATACCTAACATGCTTAAATCCCCACAAGCAAGTTTGTGCAATGCCGGTGAATACTGTGGATAGTACTATTTGGCCTGACAAGCCTAGACCGCACTGTATACACGACTGTATGCCTACTGCGCGAACATGCGGTCGCACATATTAATAACGAGCTATTATGTGTTAGGCATAGCCACATGGGGTACTTGGGTATTGATCGTGGTTGGTGTTGGCCACGGTGATTGAATACTAGTCTCGGCTTAACTTGTAACTCAAAGAAATTTTATCATATGTGCAACAAAACATTTTCAAATATATTTTGAAAACAAACAAACTTGTGAAACTCGCCAACATTTTGTTCATTTTTTTTTAAATTAAATTTTCAGGTAACCAAGACACTGCGTGACGACCCCTTTTGTGTTAGCTGCTTGTGAAGTTGCTGTGTGATATTATGTGGATAGAAGCATGCCGCGTTGCTAAATAAGACGGTTCACGGGAACCAACGTTGTACACGCCCGAAGTGTGTAACAATGATGTGTAATATTAAGTTTGTAAAACAATGATGTAACCTATTGTTTAATTAATGTATAATAGAGTATCTTTATAACAATGAGCTCGACCCAAAGTTGTCTGTTGCATCCCTTTTTATTGCTTCCACTACTTTGGGGTGTAACAAAACACACTTGTAGCAAGAATGATGATATGGGTGAATCTTCCATGTTCAACATTGTGTAATTATTGATGTAGTATGTTGTATATGACGAATTATTATTAGACAAGTTGATTTTTATGTGAAATTGATGTATGTTTAGTTGTATTTGTTGAATAAAAACAAGAAGTAGGAAGATGTAGATTAAATGCTTGTACACTAAGCTTAGTATGTTGAATGCACACCAAGTGCTTGATCAAATGTCTAAATGACAATATATTATGTAAACTTGTATGCTAACAAGATGAACACGCGTCGAATGTAACAATTACATAAGTGATGTAGTTATACATGAACAATGCATCGTAGAAGGATTTCATGAGAAAGCGTAGTTGATGGTATGATTTGGGTAGAACTATGCATTGGTAACTTGTACTCTATTCTTGATTAGTGAGGTACACACCGTATGTTGAACTAATGGGTTATTAGTAATTTAGAAACGAATGTACACCAAGTATATAACTTATGAGCTTGCTAGTAAAGGATGATGTTATGATTGTGTTTAATTGACTAGCCATGTATGTGGTTGTTAAATGTGGAATAATGAAAGCGATAACATGTGTAAATTGATTAGTGTATGTGTGTATATAACTAGGTGATTGCACGGTTGTATGTATTTTACTACTTGGATACGAAGTGTTATGGTGCCATTAGCACGGCCGACTACATCGATATGGACATATGTCCTAAGTGGGTAATTTGCATACTTGATTGTTGACTTTTCTGAAAAGTCAACGAGTAAAAGAATAGCATGATTAGAAATCCTAATATGATTGTAAGACTAGAAGGAATAAATGTTGCTTGGTGGACCCTTATATATTATATGCAACGATATGTTAAATATCGTGAATTTGCAATGGTGCGTCATTGAATTTATGTCTTGTGTTTGTTATAAACAATCATTGAAAGTCTAATGCAAAATATGAATTTGATATGAATGTTGATATGTACAATAATGTAAGCTAACGAGAATGTTGATATGATGACATGAAAGTATAGGGATCATGTCGATTGGATGGAAGCATGGAAGGCTAACTGGTTAAAAGAGGCAAGAAGCGAATGCGACTACGGACGCTTAAGGTAAGTGATTTCCGGAATCACTTTGTATTCGTTTTAAGTAAAATTACATACTAGTTATTCAAGCATGATAATTGAAGTCAAAATAGGGTTTGGTTGTATGAAAACAATGACTTTCGCTAGTAGAACAAACGGGTCAATATGATGTTTTATTTCTATACCGGAATGAGTCTAATGTATACCGAGTATCAGGTGCTTAAGTTCCTAAGTACAAACTCCTAAGGATGTAAAACTTTTTAGTTATAATGTTCATGTGAGTTTTGAGTTCAAACAAATGAGTTGTTTGATAAAAGCGTAAACGGGTCGAATAAGTCGTAAACGAATATTAAGCCAAAAATATATAAGTCAAGACTGTCCATAACGTGGATGTTAGATTTTGAGTCTATATGATAGAGGACCAAATTATGATCACGTAGGAAGAAACGAGAGGTTAAACGGGTAAACGGTTCAAAAGTTACGCGCGTTTTAATGCGTACGAACGACGAAAACAACACAGCAGAAAAACGGCTAAACGGAGGGGCGTCGGCGATGCAAGGGGGCGTCGGCGACGCACACCCCTTTGTTGCCGACGCACTAAATTTCTGTCTACGCGAGTTCGTTAACAGAAACCCGTTTTTCGCATTTTTCGCACTTTTGCTTGACTCCAAAGCCCATTTAGCTTCCCCAAAGGTACCCCAAGCCTATCTTAAAGTTTTTATAGAGTTCGGGTAAGAACGGAAGCCTATGGAACGTGTGCGAACACGTGATATGTAAACTAGATTATGTCAATGTGGTTGTATGATTTGGCTAAGTCTTATAAGTACAATTCTTGTTTTATGTATATGATGATGTGTTTATGTTGCACTTAATGGTTAAGTAAGCATGTAGGACTTATGTAATAGAATTGGTAGGAAAGTATGTAAGTTCGTAGAAGGTCTTTTATATACACGAAAGAGTTGGATTAGAAGGTTTGTACATGAGACTCGTACGAAGAAGTTCATGGTGTTAATATGTAAGGAGTTATAATGTTAACTGAATTGTTTGACAATGAAATGAAGCGCAGGTATATTTTCGTATACTCCTCAAAGGATAGACCTTGGAAAGAAATGCTCGAATTCAGAAGGATATCTAAATGGAACGTACAGGAGGATAAAACGCGATGTGATCCTTTAGTTATATACTTAGATTGTATAATGTTACAAGTACTAATGATGTGAATGTATGTGGTGAATGCAGGCTGTGTAGATTTATGGGTCATAACCATCAAGAGACGTGAGCGAATGAAGATTGAGTTATAACACAGATTGTACGGGAATGTGTAGCCTTGCGAATGAAGATCGAGTCATAACCATCAAGAGACGTGAGCGAATGATATAGTGATAAAGTTTTGAAAATGTTACATGTGCAAAAACCTAATTCTTCGGACATAAGGCGATGATTACATGAAGGCACGAAACTAGTATGTGGATTGCGTACCTGGCCAGTACGCAAGAAGCATATGACGTTCGTGAGACCGTGGTAATTATCCCAGGTATGTCCGGTATAATTGGGTAGTAGGTGGACATGCGGGTGAAATGGGTCGTAATACTCTTAGAAAATGGAGAGTACTATGTAAGAATGAAAAACATGAATGATAAGAATGAAGAATGTTGAATCCGTAAGTAAGTACGGATCAATGAAAAGCATGAATGATATGTTTGAATCCGTGAAACGGATTCAAAACGTAGAATGAATGAAGAATACGAATGATATTTTTGAATCTGCGAAATGGATCTAAGACATAAAAGGATGAAATAAACCTACCTAAGAATGTGTTGATAGTTTGACCATGATTGAGTCAAAACGGGTCATAATGTACAAAATAAATGACGATAGTATAACAAGAGAGTAAATGTAAATGGCACGCAAATTTAAAATTTTAATTGGAAGAAAGAAGTATTGAATAATTTGTGTGTTAGATGTGTTAGCAATCGACTCTAGGGAGTCAGAGCTAGTGATGAGCTATGACCCGAACAATAACTTAAGCATGGACGGGAAAGGTAGGTTTTGGCGAGAATACAAAAATGGTGTAATGAAGTCTTTACGAGAAGGCATGAATGGAAAGAAGTACGAGCGTGTACTCCAATATATCTACGATAAGTAAGAAATGCCAATTAGACCTTGAAAAGTCAAACCGCAAAAGGTTGGCGGAATAAATAACAAAATGAAAGAATTGCATGTAGGAAAGGGAATGTGAGACATGTTATAACCTGTACGTAGGAAATTGTATAAGTATTATAGGTGAATAATCACGTAGCTGAATGAATGTTTGAATGAAATGTGCTAACTGCAAATTTTGCAGGTAACAGTGATAGAACTCTTAATGATTTGAAACCAATCGAATTGGTGACAGGATGTGCACGAGCGGAAGCTCATTACACAGATGAATAAAAATCTGGCCCGGTACGGAGAGTACTCGTGAAGAAGCGGATCGATCTGGTTTACGGACCATGGATTTATGCAATAAAAGCAAGGTTAGTAAAATGTTTAACTCATGAATCATAAGTATGAATTGGTATATTGAATACGACATACAAGCTAAGGAAATGAATGATAGGATAAATATGGTATGATATGGAATGTTTGACTTTTAACAATCAACATAAGAAGAAATTTTCGTTAATAAAAAGGAAAGTCTCAAAAGTCTTGAGTGAAAGTTCCGCGTATTGGTTAGACTCTCATAGGATGAACTTGCACGACACATTTACTTACGTAAGACTAAGTAATGCATGAAGAGAGAACAATAGTAATGTGACATGAATGAGATGATGTGAGGCTAACGTAAAAGTATGCATGGTACAAGTAATTATAGAAAACGTGGAGTGATGTTTAACCTTGGAGTTAAGCACGAATGTGTGAGTATGAAATAGTAGTTTTGTTGTGATAACAAAACAAGAATTAAATGTTATTTAATATATGTATGAAACGTAATCTTAAGAGATGAGATGAAGATATTAGATCCGTTATAAACAAATCATACGAATGTGTGTATTATTACGAATGTGAAAAAGTACGTATATTGACCCGTTACAAACGGGTCAAGTAAATGAGAGTGTTATGAGAAAGTATGGTATGAAAAATATGAACTTGTTAGAAAGAAGTCAATTGTATGAATAATTATGAATCGGGTACAAATTCCGAAGTAAGATTGTATAATCGTCAAAGATAATATGTATTTTGAAATAAATTAAAGGAATGAACCAGTAGTGGTGGTGATCACTGGAGACCAACCTTATGTAGGAATCTGAAACCTAAGGAAAAGTATTTTAGGGGATGTGCCCTAAACGCGCCGTTTGATAGGTTAATCATAACCAGAAATCGAAGGTAGGTATTTTTTGTTAGGAATGAAACGTATAGTTATGTTTATTTTGCTAGAAACTAGCATTAAACAATGAAGACGACATTGGTAAGAGCTCTGGGTCTGGTTCTTAGTAAGAAGTTGTCACCGAAACGGGCTCGCAACTAAGCCAATGGGTGGGAAGAAAAGATCTTTAATGTTAAGTGAAAATGAACAAGGTTTCGGGGACGAAGCCTCCTTTAAGGGGGGTTAGACTTGTAACACCCCAAAAACGGGTTTGGAAATTTAAACCCGGTTAATATGAAGGAACGGGTAGAGTACCGTTAGTGGTAAAGGTAAACCGGTAAACAAAATAACTAGGAACAAATTAACCTAGTGGTAACATGTATATAAGTAACAAGATAATGAGTTTTAGACTCATTTATAATCGAATCGAAACTTGAGGGACCAAAACCGTTAGAAGGGAAACTTGAGTTTTAATAAATATAATCAAAACACAACACACACATATAGTGTGTGTGTGTCGTCCAGAACAAGAGGAAGAAGGGAAGAACCCTAATTCTTCCAAAATCTTCAAATTGAAGGGGGAATTCACCTCCAACCTAATGCATCAACGTGGAGTCTTAATCATCTAGACAAGATGAACACATGGTAAGTTATAATTTGTGATTTGGTGATCTTGTATGAAGTGGGTTTATGTTTAATCCGCAAAATTGAATGAAATTGATGTTGTATGTGTGTTAGAATCATCATATGAACATGAATTATACAAGATTTGATGTCATTTGATGTTTTGGGGTGAAACCCACTTGTGGTAGCAAGAATGATGATATGGGTGAATCTTCCATGTTCTATATTGTGTAATTATTGATGTAGTATGTTGTATATGACGAATTATTATTAGTCAAGTTGATTTTTATGTGAAAATGATGGATGTTTAGTTGTATTTGCTGAATAAAAACAAGAAGTAGGAAGATGTGCATTAAATGCTTGTACACTAAGCTTAGTATGTTGAATGCACACCAAGTGCTTGATAAAATGTCTAAATGACAATATATTATGTAAACTTGTATGCTAACAAGATGAACAAGCGTCGAATGTAACAATGACATAAGTGATGGTAGTTATACATGAACAATGCATCATAGAAGGATTTCATGAGAAAGCGTAGTTGATGGTATGATTTGGGTAGAAATATGCATTGGTAACTTGTACTCTATGCTTGATTAGTGAGGTACACGCCGTATGTTGAACTAATGGGTTATTGGTAATTTAGAAACGAATGAACACCAAGTATATAACTTATGAGCTTGCTAGTAAAGGATGATGTTATGATTGTGTTTAATTGACTAGCCATGTATGTCGTTGTTAAATGTGAGATAATGAAAGCGATAGCATGCGTAAATTGATTAGTGTATGTGTGTATATAACTTGGTGATTACATGGTTGTATGTATTTTACTACTTGGATATGAAGTGTTACGGTGCCATTAGCACAGCCGACTACATCGATATGGACATATGTCCTAAGTGGGTAATTTGCGTACTTGATCATTGACTTTTCTGAAAAGTCAACGAGTAAAAGAATAGCATGATTAGAAATCCTAATATGATTGTAAGACTAGAAGGAATAAATGGTGCTTGGTGGACCCTTATATATTATATGCAACGACTTGTTAAATATCGTGAATTTCGAATGATGCGTCATTGAATTTATGTCTTGTGTTTGTTATAAACAATCATTGAAAGTCTAATGCGAAATATGAATTTGATATGAACGTTAATATGTACAATTATGTATGCTAACGAGAATGTAGATATGATGACATGAAAGAATAGGGATCATGTCGATTGGATGGAAGCATGGAAGGCTAACGGGTCAAAAGAGGCAAGAAGCGCATGCGACTACGGACGCTTAAGGTAAGTGATTTCCGGAATCACTTTTATATTCGTTTTAAGTAAAATTACATACTAGTTATTCAAGCATGATAATTGAAGTCAAATAGGGTTTGGTTGTATGAAAACAATGATTTTCGCTAGTAGAACAAAGGGGTCAATATGATTTTTTATTTCTATACCGGAAAGAGTCTAATATATACCGAGTATCAGGTGCTTAAGTTCCTAAGTACAAACTCCTAAGGATGTAAAACTTTTATAGTTATAATGTTCATGTGAGTTTTGAGTTCAAACAAATGAGTTGTTTGATAAAAGCGTGAATGAGTCGAATAATTCGTAAATGAATATTAAGCCAAAAATATATAAGTCAAGAATGTCCTTAACCCAGATGTTAGATTTTGAGTCTATATGATAGAGGACCAAATTATGATCACGTAGGAAGAAACGGGAGGTTAAACGGGTAAACGGTTCAAAAGTTACGCGCGTTTTAGTGCGTACGAACGACGAAAACGACAAAGCAGAAAAATGGCTAAATGGAAGGGCGTCGGCAAACACGGGGGGCGTCGGCGACGCACACCCCTTTTGTTGCCGACGCACTAAGTTGCTGTCTACGCGGGTTCGTTGCCGGAAACTCGTTTTTCGCATTTTTCGCACTTTTGCTTAATTCCACGGCCCAATTAGCTTCCCCAAAGGTACCCCAAGCCTATCTTAAAGTTTTTATAGAATTCGGGTAAGAACGGAAGCCTATGGAACGTGTACGAACATGTGATATGTAAACTAGATTATGTAAATGTGGTTGTACGATTTGGCTAAGTCTTATAAGTACAATTCTTGTTATATGTATATGATGATGTGTTTATGATGCACTTAATGGTTAAGTAAGCGTGTAGGACTTATGTAATAGAATTGGTAGGAAGGTATGTAAGTTCGTAGAAGGTCTTTTTTATATACACGAAACCGTTGGATTAGAAGGTTTGTACATGTGTTATTAATTTATACATTCCAAAGCATGAGACTCGTACGAAGAAGTTCATGGTGATTATATGTAAGGATTTATAATGTTACCTGAATTGTTTGAGAATGAAATGAAGCGCAGGTATATTATCGTATACTCCTCAAAGGATAGACCTTGGAATGAAATGCCCGAATTCAAAAGGATATCTAAATGGAACGTACAAGAGGATAAAACGTGATATGATCCTTTAGTTATATACTTAGATTGCATAATGTTTCAAGTACTAATGATGCGAATGTATGTGGTGAATGCAGGTTGTGTAGATTTATGGGTCATAACCATTAAGAGACATGAGCGAATGAAGATCGAGTTATAATACGGATTGTACGGGAATGTGTGGCCTTGCGGTTACAAACTATATGATATGTTTATGTATAAAATGAAATGAACAATGTAATTATCAATAAAGACTTATCATAGAAAGGACTTTTAATCATGAAGGAATGATTTTAATAAGAGAAATTTTATGTCACATATTTCCACTGCGTCTTTTTCCGTTTAAACATGTTAGCGTCTTACATTATATGACATCAAAGATTTGGAAAAATCATCATCTAGTTCTAATCTATAGAGACCACCATCCAGAATGCCAGTACCATGAACAACGGAATCATAGAGAATAGAGAGTTTGCGATGACCATGAGAAACAATAAAACCGTCTATGTCTAACTTTGGTACTGATACAAGGTTCCGAGTTACCTCAGGAACATATAAGGTATCATAAAATTTAAAGCATAAACCAGTTTTCATAAATAATTGTAATGTTCCTATGGCCTTCACTTCTAATTCTCGATCATCTCCAACTTTAAGAGTTCTTTGGTTTCTTCCCAGCCTCTAGATTGAAAGGAATCCCTGAGTAGAATTTGTTACCGAACCATTGAACCAGAATAAACCACCAAGAATTAGCAGGAACATTGATATTATAGGACTCACGTATCATGAAACGATCGTTACCTTTCTTAGCCAGCCACTCCTTAAAGTCAGGGCATTCCTTCTTCTTATGTCCTGCCTTTTTACAGAACTTGTAGTGTGGTTTGCCTAAGGAGTTCTTAGAGTTGGAAGATGCACTTGCATTAGGATTAGGTTTTTGGACCTTGGAAACATCCTTTCTTGGATAATTGTTCTTCCCTATTCTTAGAACTGGAGGTAGTGAAGTTTGCAACATCGGTAGTTCTATCCATCTTCATACGTTCCTCCTCCTGCACGCATATGGCGATCAGTTCACTCATCGTCCATTTTTCTTTCTAAGTGTTGTAATTGATCTTGAATGCTTCGTAGGAAGGAGGAAGCGAAGTCATGATAAAGTGAACAAGAAAACCATCACTGATCGCCATGTCTAATCCCTTCAGCTTATGGGCCATGTCGTTCATCATCATGATGTGTTCATGGATGCCGCTCCTCCCGTCATACTTAGTAGTCACCAGCTTGAGAATAAGAGTACAAGCGTGTGCTTTAGATGTTCCTTTGAACTGCTCCTCCACAGAAGCCAAGTAGGTTTTAGCATCATCAGCATTAGGAATAGCTCCTCTAATTGTATTGCTTATGGACTGCTTCATAAACATGAGAGATGCGATTACACGTAGTCTACTTTTCATGAGTCAACTGTTCAGCAGTTGTATTCTAGGGATGAGGTCTACAGGCTTATTCTCTCTTAAAGCGTAATCGAAGTCTAGTAAAACAAGAGTAAGCATGAGAGCGTCTGTCCATGCAGCAAAGTTATCACTAGTCAACGGTGGAATCCCATAATTAGGTGCTGAGAGTGGAAATAAGATGAGTGAATTATGATACTAATGAAGAAGTCTTAATGTAATTTAAGGGCGTGTTACACTAAGGCAGGTGTAAGTAATGACCATTTTAATTATGAAGCTGTAATAATGTCTATTACCAACATCAAAATAATAGACCTAGTTAAAAGTTCTACTTAAATGAAGACAAATCAGCTTTGACCAGAAATGAGACAGTCACTTTAGTTATGCACTTGTTAATAATGCTAGACATGAATGAATTAGATCAACTTTGGCCAGAAACAAGACATCCACGTTTGTAATGCACAATTAACATAACTTTTAGTAATACTTGAACAATAAATAGATGTATCAAATCAGCTTTGGCCAGAAGTGATACATCAGAAGCTCATTCAAGTTAAGCTATATTAGTTTTGTAAAAAATTATTTGATTCTGATTAAGTAAGTATTTACAAAACTATTTATTTAACAGCGTGCCCCTGCACGGGGTTCGGGGCGGAGCCCCGAGCTGAATTTCAATTCTCATTAACAGCTTAATAAAGAATGAGATTTCGAGTGAGATTTTGAGTTAATCTTAGATCTCGAGTGAGATCTCGACTCAGTTATGAGATCTCGACTCAGTTATAAGATTTCGAGTGATATCTCGAGTCAGTTATGAGATCTCGACTTAGTTATGAGATTTCGACTCAGTGAGTCATTAATGTTTCGAGTCGCAACCTGAGTCGAAATCTCAAGGTTTCGAGTTATGATGGTTAATGCCTTAATGAGATTTCGACTTCATTATGAGATTTCGAGTCCATTATGAGATTTCGAGTCGCAACCACCTGATTGCGAGTCAAAATCTCAGTCGCAATCTCAGCCAGTCCTTTTATTTTAGTGAGATTTCGAGTCGAAGTCCAAGTCGAAACCTTAGTCGAAACCATCTAATTCTCGAAACTTATGCTCCAAGTCTCGAAATCTGCTCATCAACAGCTGTTAGTGAAGATAAAACTGAAAATTTGAATTTTTAGGGATTTCGAGATATGCTTTCCTGTTTTAGTGATGATCTAATTTTATCTGATTATCAATTAACATATTTCGAAAATCTTTAGAAGACAAAACCATATCAAAACAGGAAATAACACTCAATAATCCAAATCATATTCCAAAACATAAAGGAATTTCAAATTTTCCTAAGAACACGTGATGAACCTTAAATAATAAAACCAAGTTATGGAATCCGAAATCTGTGATTTTAAGTTCTTTATCATGATTTTGGAACAATGGTGATTTCGGATGTGATTAAACATCCATTATAATCATGAAATCCGTGAATATTAAAGGTTTAGTCCGAATTTCATATATCAAATTTTATTAGGTTTTCAAAATTCTGTTTTCCAGATTTTAATCCCAGAATAATGGATTCAAAACAGAACTGATTTATCAACATATGCTCTGATACCACATGTTGATCAGTTCTGTTCATACATGATGGAAAACAAATAAATAATACATGTGACGGCAGACATGCCAGCAGAGAATCCAGTCAGTGATGAAGCCATGGTGTTCGACATCTTTGTCCGTGTGATATGGTTCCCCTTAGGGTGTAAAGTGATGATGGTAATACCGAATTCTAGGGCAGAATTCGTGTGGAGAGAGAGGGATGAAATTGTGATGTTGTTGTGATTAATAGGTTGTGAAACTGTCTAACCCTTTACCTCTCTAGTTATCTCCTTATATATACACCCAAGAGGAAACCTAATTAGTTAATAAGGGTAATATGGTCCATCAACAATTACCAATTAATATATAATAGGATTAATATATATTTTGATCTAATATAATGTAAATGATTATAATGGCTAGATGATTAAATATTACAACATAATATATATTTAATCTTACACAAATTTATTTTGTTTTGGGATTCTTTAAGTCCGTGATCTTTTTAACGTTTTAGTATTCTTTAATCATTAGGTAATAATTAAGGTTTTATATAATTAAATATTATTTTTTGGTTTCTAATAAATAAAAAATTTATTATATATTAGTTATCTAATTATTATATTAATTTTTATAATTAACTTATTAGTATAACATTAAAAAAATTAAAAAATATATTATCTAAATTAAAAATTAAATTAAAATTAAAAAAAGGGTTGTTTGTGTAACACCACAAATTGCGTAAAACAACATGCGGCGGAAACACTTGGGGAGTCACCTTAACAGATGTTTCAACAACACATGGTATTTCATATTTCATTATTGGATATTAAAACATAGATTAGATTGTCATATTGTTTTAGAACTTTCATACAAACTTAAACAAACAAACAAGCATATTAATTGTCTTTCTTATTTTATAAGCACTAAGGTCCACGTCCGATCCTACATGAGTATGAATCAGTATCATCTAGTATCGTTCCCTGAAACATATGTGAAAACGAGACATCAAAAATATATGCCGGCGAGTACATAGGTTTTGGGAGTATGTCAAGTCCATGGCTTTGTTTATATTGCAATATATATATAACCCGACTACTAGAGTCGTAAGCGAAACCTTGATTTGAAAGCTTTTGATATTGCAATAATTATTCAATTAAAACAAATGGTTAAAAATTATAAAATCTAGTAACCATGCACCTTGACTCGAAAACATTTGTTTTGTAAAACCAAGTTGTAAATCGTCGTCAAATAACACGTATGGTTTATATCTTTAATCAAAATTCATTGTGTGTCATTGCTTGAAAACATTTGTTCAAAAGATGCAAATATCGCCACGAGTATAATACGTTAAAAGCACGTATATATAGGAAGTACCAGCAGCGTATCCACCGGGCTTTTATCACATTACACACGTACCGTTATCTAAATCACTTATCATAAACCAATTGTTCATCGTTCATTGTTCCTTGTTATAAACCAATTGTTCATCGTTCCTTGTTATAACACAATCGCTCATCGTTCCTTGTTTTAATTGTGAAAACTTTTGGTCGTTTTGTGAATACATTCAAACCTTTGTTGACTTGTTCGAGACCACCCACGGTGTCCCTTAATCGTATAACATACCACTAAATGGTATGTTACAAATATAGTTTTAGTCGCTTCCCAAATTTCCCCACAAACCCCAGGAATTTTGGTAACGGGATTGTCAGTCCTAGGCGCCTTAACTTACTACTGGTCGGCTTGGCCATTGTTAATGAATGTCATTCTTGTTATAAATACATCGCACCAACAAAGTTCGTTCACATTATTGAAATCGTTATGTTTAATATAAACCATAGTATTTGCAAATGAAAACTTGAAAACATTTAGCACATATGAATCACCCCAAAACAATTGTAAAACATAAAATAGAGGAACTATGTACTCACTTTTGATTGATATTGTAACCTTGAATCGAAGATCAAACAAGCTCAAAAGTCCGAGAAATCAAACGTGTCCTAAAATCGGATAATTGTGTAAATAGCGGGAGTATAATCGGTGGAACGGATAGAATGAGACCTTATAAACCAAATGAGTATTGGAGATCTTATGACATGGTTTATAAAGTTAACATTCTAAGTTGGAAGGATTCTTAAGTCCTAATTACCATAATGTGTTATGATAAGTCCTAATTACCATAATGTGTTTAATATTATTTTTACATCAGATTGTATGTCAATTTTTATGTTACATATGCTCTTAGTTGATTTATTTGCGAAAAGGGCATTTCGGTCTTTATTGAAGAACATAATAACTAATTATCATAACACTAACCGAAAGACATGACCATAAGGTATAACCCGTGAGGGTTACTCCATTTATAATTATGGTCACAAATATGTATTTGGTTGGTCCAAAGATCCACCAAATGGGTCAGATTTAGAAGTCAAAGCGGTGGTCAAATCGTTCAACTTACGACTCCAAACAAGTACCAAAATGGAGGTGACAATTTAGACATGTTTTGACATGTCTAAATAAGTTTATAAAAGTGTTTTGGCATCAAAACAAACTGTTTTGACACCAGAATTTAGATCCGTTGCAAAATGCACAAAAATCACATTTTGACCGAAACTTTGACTTGTCATAGAGACTTGAAATGATAGAAATCAGTAGGTATGGCCAATAGGAATCATAACCATCTTGATTACCATCACAATACAAGGTTCAATTGGATTTTAAATTGATCAATTCATGATCAATTCTGGAAGTCAAATAAAAGCCAAACTTTTCGACTTTTAATCCAATTAAACTACAAGAATTAAACAAGGCATGATAGATAGTACTTACATTCACTAAGGAAATGCTAAGAACTCAGATATTGATTACCAACCAGATTGAAACTCCAATTTGTAGCAGAAAGTGAGTGATCAAAAACTCATATGTGTGAAGAATATGACAATTTATAGATTTCTTGGAGTTCTAGGAGCAAGACAAGTGTCCCATGACTCACCCACATGTTAGCTTAGTGTCCCATATGTGTCAAATGGAGAAACTTGGGTGGCAAGATCCATTGGTGAGTCAACAAGCGAATTAACAAGCTGCTACCAAGTTTCTAGTGATCTGGTCATGGCTTACGGACCGTATGGGCTATGGTCTTACGGTCCGTAAGGCCCCTAGCTGGCAGAAACTTTGGCAATTTGGCAGAACAGGCCCCTGCATCATTTTGTCGCGTTTCGGGCACTTCTAGCACTCGTTAACGTTATTATCAAGCTCCATAAGGTAGAATAAGTATAGGGAGCTTGAAAAATGTTCCAGAGGTCGGTCTGTTTGGTCGTACGATTGCGGTTTTCGATTAATTACGATGAAAAGCGTAACGAACGCGCAAATGACCGTAAATGCGTAATGGACGGATTTTTCGCATTCTAATCACTAGAATATAATACTTTGATGATTAGAAAAATTTTTGAATGTCCGTACATGTTTCGAATAGCAAAATACGCAAAAAAGACATAGTTTCGCGAAATTTGTAAAATAGCCCCTGAAGTTGTAAAAGTGTGATTTTGCCATACCAAAGCCCTCAAAACTTATTTCTAAGATATGTATAGGGTATTTATGGTATGTTAAGCTTGTGACCTTGTTCCGGAGCATACATCGCTGCGAGAATCGGCAGACTTTCGCAGTTTGTTGTAAATAGTCCCTATGATCGAATAAACTTGTTTTTGACATGCCAAACCCTTCAAAACTTATTTCTATGTTATGTAAAGGTTATTTAAGGTATGTTTTGCTTACATCACTATTCCGGAACATACGTTGTATTAAATTGGTCTCGTTTGCATATCGGCTTACGGTTTCGCTTATAGAAACGATTCAAGAGTTCGAAATTGTGCAAGAATTGAATGTGTGCAGATAACATAATTAAATATACAAAATTCACAAATAAAACATAAATTTCATTCATTGATATTCTTTTTGTCATTGTTACATGTTCGGATCGTCGCAGATATCACAGTCTCCCCTACTTCAGGAAATTTCGTCCCGAAATTTAATTAGAGGAAACTCGTGAGAATAAGTTTGGGTACTTCGCTTTCATCTGATCCTCACGTTCCCAAGTAAATTCTTGGCCACGTTTGGATTACCAGCGAACTTTGACTATCGGGATTCGTCTTCGCTTGAGTTTCTTGACTTCTCAGTCCATTATCTCCACCGGTTTCTCGACAAAATGCATAGTGTCATCAACGTGAATCTCGTCGAGGGGAATGTGGAGATTTGTATCGGCTAAACATTTCATCAAGTTGGACACGTGAAATGTTGGGTGAATATTCCCGAGTTTAGGAGGCAGCTCAAGTCGTTAGGCGACCTTTCCGATTCTTTCAACGATCTTGAATGGTCCAACGTATCGTTGAGCAAGTTTTCCTTTCTTTCCAAATTTCACTACTCCTTTCCAAGGGGATACCCTGAGTAGGACGTAGTCACCAACTTGAAATTCTAAGGGCTTGCACCGCTTGTCCGCATAACTCTTTTGACGGCTTCTAGCTGTCAGAAGGTTATCGCGTATTTTCTTGACTTTCTCGGTTGTGTCATGGATGAGTTTAGGTCCAGTGAGATGTGTCTCACCGATCTCATTCCAACAGACAGGTGAACGACATTTTCGACCGTATAAAGCTTCGAAAGGCGCCATGTTGATGCTGGCGTGATGACTATTGTTATAAGAGAATTCGATCAATGGTAGATGCGAATCCCAACTACCACCAAAACAATCACGCAAGCTCGGAGCATATCCTCCAGAGTTTGAATCATCCTCTCAGATTGTCCATCTGTTTGAGGATGATAAGCAGTGCTCAAATTGAGTTTACTTCCCATTGTAGATTGCATAGTCTTCCAGAAATGAGATGAGAACCGAGCATCTCTGTCAGATATGATGTCCAAAGGAACACCATGATGAGATACAATCTCATCGACATAGATTTTGGCGAGCTTGTCAGCAGAGTAATCCTCACGAAGTGTGCTGACTTTGTTAGACGAACAATGATCACCCAAATTGCATCATGACCTCTAGATGTGTGCGGTAGTTTCGTGATGAGATCCATCACAATGTTCTCCCACTTCCATACCGGTATTTCCAGTTGTTCCAATAAACCAGATGGATGTTGATGCTCAGCCTTGACTTTGAGACAAGTAAGGCATTTAGATACATACAAGGCAATGTCATTCTTCATACCCGGCCACCAATACTGGGTACGGAGATCCTTGTACATTTTTGTAGCACCAGGATGAATTGAGTAACGAGACTTGTGAGCTTCATCCATCATTAGAGCACGGAGATTATGTTGATTCGGAACCCACAAACAGTTCATGTAGTAACGTAATCCATCGTCTTTCGTTTCAAGTTGCAGTTCGAGTTGGTGAGGTAGTTAGTCTTTCAACAAACCTTGGGTTACACAAGTGCGTTGGGCTACAAGAATACGTGTTTGGATATCGGATCGAACTCGAACATAATGAAGCTTGACACGTTCTTTGCGACTAAGCGCATCAGCCACAACGTTCGCCTTACCAGGATGGTAGCTAATTTCGCAGTCGTAATCATTCAGTAGTTCCACCCAACTCGTTGCCTCATGTTCAGCTCTTTTTGATTGAAAATATGTTGGAGACTTTTGTGGTCTGTGAAAACCACACACACTTCGTGCCAAAAAGATAGTGTCTCCAGATTTTAAGAGCAAAGACAACAGCTCCTAACTCAAGATCATGAGTTGTGTAATTCTTCTCGTGGGTTTTCAATTGTCTTGACGCGTAGGCGATGACCTTATCCCGTTGCATAGGACACAACCAAGGCCTAGATTCGACGCGTCACAATAAACCACAAAATCATCATGCCATCGGGTACAGAATAGGAGCATCACAGAGTTTCTGTTTCAGAGTTTGGAAAGCTTCCTCTTGTTTAGGTCCCCACTCAAAAGGTTTATTCTTTTGAGTCAAAGCAGTGAGGGGAACCACGATCTTTGAAAAGTTCGCGATGAATCGTCGATAATAACCAGCAAGACCAAGAAATGAGCGAACTTTTGTGGTGTAGTGGGTGTTTTCCAATCCTTGATTGCAGCGATTTTGGAAGGATCCACATGAATACCTTGCTCATTGATAATGTGACCCAAAAACTAAACTTCTTTCAGCCAGAATTCACACTTGGAGAATTTGGCGTAAAGTTGCTCTTTCTTTAGAAGTTCCATTGTCAGATGAAGATGTTGTTCGTGCTCGGCTCGAGACTTTGAATAAATGAGAATGTCGTCGATAAAAACAATGATGAACTTGTCCAAATAAGATTTACAAACCCGATTCATTAAGTCCATGAATACTGCTAGAGCATTTGTCAAACCGAAAGGCATAACAGTAAACTCAAAATGACCGCATCGAGTGTGGAAAGCAGTCTTAGGAATATCTTCCTCGTGAACACAAAGCTGATGATACCTAGAACGCAGATCGATCTTCGAAAAACAAGTAGCGCCCTGAAGTTGATCAAACAGATCATTAATGCGAGGTAGGGGATATCGATTCTTGATCGTGAGTTTGTTGAGCTCACGATAATCCATACACATCTGGAAGGATCCATCCTTCTTTTTCACAAACAAAACAGGAGCACCCCCTGGAGAATAACTCGGACGAATGAAACCTTTGTCAGATAACTCTTGTAATTGTTTCGATAACTCTTGCATCTCAGATGGTGCAAGACGATAAGGAGATTGGGCTATTGGGTTGGCACCTGGTACAAGATCAATACGGAACTCAACTTGACGTGCCAGGGTAAGCCAGGTAGATCTTCGGGAAAGACCTCAGGATAATCTCGGATAATAGGAATGTCTTGAATATTCTTGTTCTTTACTTTCACCTCTACGATATGTGCCAAGAACGCCACATAATTCTTTCGTAAGTACTTTTGGGCTTATGTACATGTCATGAGTTTTAGGTTACTAGCGGATTTCTCTCCACGAACCTCTAAGGTTTCACCCGAAGGAAGAGGTATACGAACTATCTTGTCAAAACAAATAACTTCGGCATGATGCTTGGTTAACCAATCCATCCCTATAATAACATCGAAACTTCTGAGTTGCATTGGTGTAAGGTCTATAGAAAACAAATGATTGTTGAGGTTTAACTGGCAATTTCGAATAACATGATCCCACAAGAGTTTCACCACTAGCGACTTCTACTGTTAAAGGCTTTCCTAGTCTAGTTCTCGGCATCGAAAGCACGGATTCAAAGGCTAAGGCAAAAAACTTCTATCGGCACCCGAATCGAAAAGAACTAAAGCAGGACAATTGTTAACAAAGAACGTACCATTTACGACTTCGTTATCAGCACGGGCCTCGTTGGCGTTCATATTGAAAGCTCGTCCGCGAGTTGGATTTGCATTTGCTAGCCTTGGGCAGTTGTTTTTGTAGTGACCCATTTCACCACAATTATAACATGAACCTGGTGGGAAGTGAGGTCGAGCAGGATTTGCTTGTGGTTGAACTTGGTTCTGTGCAGCTGGGTTTGGGTTAAAGCGACAAATATTCGCCAAGTGACCAAGTTTTCCACAGGTAGTACACTATCGACACGGTATATGAATTTGATGATGACCATTACAACGGTTGCAAAGTGGTGCAGTTCTGCATAAGGTTTCTTTGCTGGAGGTTGAGCTGGTTGGTTTTGAGGAGCAGTTGGTGCGGGTTGTGCAGTAACAACAAAGTTTTGAGAAGCCTTACGCTTCTTCGATCGTTTGGAAGGCTCGGCTTTGTTTCCCTTTGGTTTCCCTTGAGTTGACTTAGCAGAGAATTTCTTATCGCCCTTGCGATGAAGGTTACCTTTCCTGACTTGTGAATCGGTTAAGGTTGCAGCTAATTCAATAGCTTGTCGAACAGTGGTAGGGTTGCTACCAGTAACAATGTCCTGAACAGGGTTAGGCAAACCATCAATATACTTTTCAATTGCCTTATCCAAAGGCGTCACCATCATTGGACATAACAAACTTAGCTCCTCGTACCGGTCGGTATAAGCATGACTCTCACCACTGTCTTGCTTAAGATCATGGAATTCGTTCTCGAGCGCCCTTTGCTCATGGCGAGGACAGAACTCCTTCATCATAAGAGCCCGAAGCTCTTCCCAGGTTTGAGCCTCTATCTCTCATAATACCATTCCACCATGTCAAAGCTCTTTTCTTGAACACACTAGACGCAAACTCGACCTTTCGCTCATTTGGACATTGAACAAAACGGAACATGTTTTCGAGACTCTCAAACCATTGAAGAAGTCTCGTAGCTCCCTCAAACCCAGTGAACTGAAGTGGTTTAGCCAAACAAAATTGTTTGTAGTTGCACGGAGCTGGTGCATTGTTATTATTGTTGTTATTGTTGTTCGCTTGATTCATTTGAATTACTAGGTTCGGGAGTACGGCAGCAATTTGTTGAGCGATTTGTTGCCATTTCGGCATTTTGAGTTGTATCACGTCGAGGAGGCATTCTATATATGAAACATGACATAACATTCGAAAAAAAAATATCAGTAGAGGCATCAAAAATATCGACGAAACATAAGGATGGTGGTCACTTGTTTGTTTCACAAAACACACAAATGACACACGGTGACTAATCAAAGTTATTGGGTCTTATAATGTATCGCGAAGACATACTTTAGCCTATAAGTGGACACTCACCCCAAGAGTTCCCATGTAAGAGTGACTGGTCCCATTAAGTGGATTTGTACGAACACTCTAGCCTTAGACAGAAAACTCAGGGTACAGGCACCCACCCTTCCAGATTGCACGTGTTCACAATATTAAAACCCAAACCTTGACGAGATTTTGAAAACTTCGAAGGCTTAAAGCCAAAAGCAAATCATCTAAGGATATATGATTGATTTTCAAAACGAGTTTGTAATTTGTGAATTGTTTTGGTAATCACCTAAGGATACGTGATTGTATTGTGTTTTAAATCTAAATGCAAGAAAACTCGCGTTAGGGTCCTAGGAAGGTTATAGTCTAGGTCAAAGCATACCAATAACCTAATTCCCAATAACCAGTGCTCTGATACCAGCCTGTAACACCCCAAATCGCGTAAAACAACACGCGGCAGAAACACTTTGGGAGTCACGTTAACAGATTGTTTCAACAACACATGGTATTTCATATTTCATTTTATTGGATATTAAAACATAGATTAGATTGTCATATTGTTTTAGAACTTTCATACAAACTTAAACAAACAAACAAGCATATTAATTGTCTTTCTTATTTTATAAGAACTAAGGTCCACGTCCGATCCTACATGAGTATGCATCAGTATCATCTAGCATCGTTCCCTGAAACATATGTGACAACAAGTCAGCAAAAATATATGTCGACAAGTACATAGGTTTTGTGAGTATGTAAAGTCCATGGCTTTGTTTATATTGCAATATATATATATATATATAACCCGACTACTAGAGTCGTAAGCGAAACCTTGATTTGAAAGCTTTTGATATTGCAATAATTATTCAATTAAAACAAATGGTTAAAAATTATAAAATCTAGTAACCATGGACCTTGACTCGAAAACATTTGTTTTGTAAATTCAAGTTGTAAATCGTCGTGAAATAACTCGTATGGTTTATTTCTTTAATCGAAATTCATTGTGTGTCATTGCTTGAAAACATTTGTTCAAAGATGCAAATATCGCCACGAATATAATACGTTAAAAGTACTTATATATAGGAAGTACCAGCGGTGTATCCACCGTGCTTTTATCACATTACACACGTACCGTTATCTAAATCACTTATCATAAACCAATC
Organism: Scalesia atractyloides; assembly: GCA_947069175.1. NCBI lineage: Eukaryota > Viridiplantae > Streptophyta > Magnoliopsida > Asterales > Asteraceae > Scalesia > Scalesia atractyloides. Next base: position 32,352,564 of record CAMTDV010000009.1, on the reverse strand, counting down.
GTTCATCGTTCATTGTTCCTTGTTATACACCAATCGTTCATCGTTCATCGTTCCTTGTTATAACCCAATCGCTCATCGTTCCTTGTTTTAATTGTGAAAACTTTTGGTCGTTTCGTGAATACATTCAAACCTTTGTTGACTTGTTCAAGACCACCCACGGTGTCCCTTAATCATATAACATACCACCAAATGGTATGTTACAAATACCGTTTCAGTCGCTTCCTAAATTTCCCCACAAACCCCGGGAATTTTAGTAACGAGATTGTCAGTCCTAGGCGCCTTAACTTACTACTGGTCGGCTTGGCCATTGTTAATGAATGTCATTCTTGTTGTAAATACATCGCACCAACAAGTTCGTTCACATTATTGAAATTGTTGTGTTTAATATAAACCATAGTATTTGCAATTGAAAACTTGAAAACATTTAGCACATATGAATCAACCCAAAATAATTGTAATACATTAAATAGGGGAACTATGTACTCACTTGTGATTATATTGTAACCTTGAACCAAAGATCAAACAAGCTCAAAAGTCCGAGAAATCAAACGTGTCCTAAAATCGGATAATTGTGTAAATAGCTGGAGTTTAATCGGCGAAACAGATAGAATGAGACCTTATAAACCAAATGAGTATTGGAGCTCATATGACATGGTTTATAAAGTTAACATTCTGAGTTGGAAGGATTCTTAAGTGCTTTTGAATCCGTTATGACCCGTTAAGGTAGTTTAAGCCACTTTAACGCGTCATTTGCGTAACTACGCATTCGGATGGTTAGATATGTGTTATGATAAGTCCTAATTACCAAAATGTGTTTAATATTGTTTTTAAATCAGATTGTATGTCAATTTTATGTTACATATGCTCTTAGTTGATTTATTTGCAAAAAGGGCATTTCGGTCTTTATTGAAGAAATAATAACTAATTATCATAACACTAACCGAAAGACATGACCATAAGGTATAACCTCAGAGGGTTACTCCCTTTATAATTATGGTCACAAATATGTATTTGGGTGGGCCCAAATATCCACCAAACGGGTCAGATTCAGAAGTCAAAGCGGTGGTCAAACCGTTTAACTTACGACTCCAAATAAGTACCGGAGGTGACGATTTAGACATGTTTTGACATGTCTAAATAAGTTTATAAAAGAGTTTTGGCATCAAAACAAACTGTTTTGACACCCGAATTTAGATCCGTTGCAAAATGCGCAAAAATCACATTTTGACCAAAACTTTGACTTGTCATAGAGACTTGAAATGATAGAAATCAGTAGGTATGACCAATAGGAATCATAACCATCTTGATTACCATCACAATACAAGGTTCAATTGGATTTTAAATTGATCAATTCATGATCAATTCTGGAAGTCAAATAAAAGCCAAACTTTTCGACTTTTAATCCAATTAACTACAAGAATTGAACAAGGCATGATAGAGAGTACTTACATTCACTTAGGAAATGCAAAGAACTCAGAGATTGATCACCAACCAGATTGAAACTCCAATTTGTAGCAGAAAGTGAGTGATCAAAAACTCATATGTGTGAAGAACATGACAATTTATAGATTTCTTGGAGTTCTAGGAGCAAGACAAGTGTCCCATGACTCACCCACATGCTAGCTTAGTGTCCCATATGTGTCAAATGTAGAAACAAGGGTGGCAAGATCCATTGGTTAGTCAACAAGCGAATTAACAAGCTGCTGCCAAGTTTCTGGTGAGCTGGGCATGGCTTACGGACCGTATGGGCTATGGTCTTATGATCCGTAAGGCCCCTAGCTGGCAGAAACTTTGGCAATTTGGCAAAACAGGCCCCTGCATCATTTCGTCGCGTTTCGGGCACTTCTAGCACTCGTTAACGTTATTATCAAGCTCCATAAGGTAGAAAAGTATAGGGAACTTGAAAATGTTAAAAAATGTTCCAGAGGTTGGTTCGTTTGGTCGTACGGTTGCGGTTTTCGATTAATTACGATAAAAAGCGTAATGAACGCGCAAATGATCGTAAATGCGTAACGGACGGATTTTTTGCATTCCAATCACTAAAATATAATACTTTGATGATTAGAAAAATTTTTGAATGTCCGTACATGTTTCAAATAGCGAAATACGCAAAAAGACATAGTTTCTCGAAATTTGCAAGATAGCCCCTGAAGTTGTAAAAGTGTGATTTTGCCATACCAAAGCCCTCAAAACTTATTTCTAAGCTATGTATATGGTATTTATGGTATGTTAAGCTTGTGACCTTGTTTCGAAGCATACGTCGCTGCGAGAATCAGCAGACTTTCGCAGTTTGTCGTAAATAGTCCCTGTGATCGAATAAACTTGTTTTTGACATGCCAAACCCTTCAAAACTTATTTCTAAGTTATGTAAAGGTTATTTAAGGCATGTTTAGCTTACGTCAGTATTATGGAACATACGTTGTATTAAATTTGTCTCGTTTGCATATCGGCTTACGGTTTCGCTTATAGAAACGATTCAAGAGTTCGAAATTGTGCAAGAATTGAATGTTTGCAGATAACGTAATTAAATATACAAAATTCACAAATAAAACATAAATTTCATTCATTGATATTCTTTTTGTCATTGTTACATGTTCAGATCGTCACAGATATCACATTTTGTTTGGTGATAACGAGTTTTGACAGGTTTTGAGGTGCGATACAGGAAGGGGATTCATACGATTGCGCAGTGTTAGGCTTCTATTCTCAGCTTTTGAATCAAAGATGTCTATAGCCCAAACTCAGTATTCGAACATAGTGTTCAACCCAGTTTTCAGCCTAGTGTGCAATTCAAACCCGAATGCTAATCCGAACATTGTCTTTAGCCCGCTTATTCAAACTGCCGTTGACAACAATGCTCCCCGGGCTCAAAATCACTACCCAAGCGTGATGGATAGAGCTGATAGTCTGCAATTCAAACCCGAATGCTAATCCGAACATTGTCTTTAGCCCGCTTATTCAAACTGCCGTTGACAACAATGCTCCCCGGGCTCAAAATCACTACCCAAGCGTGATGGATAGAGCTGATAGGTTGCGGGATCAAGTGAAAGAAAAGCTAAATGAGTTCATAGGGAACTATAATGTTGATCCTGTTGTGGACTTTGTGATGCATTTGCTTAAAGGTGGCAGGCGAAAAGAGGAAGTAAGGAAACATATGAATAGCTTTTTGGGTGATGACTGAGACGCCTTTATGTCTTGGTTGTGGTATTATTTGCAATCAAACCAAGACCAATGCGCACATCCAGAGGAATCTCATCCCAAAGAAGTGGCCGAACAGAAACCTCCAGCCCAGCAAGTAGCAGTAAATAGCCCAGCACCCCAAACCTAGCAAGCCGCAGTCAGTAGCCCAGCACCCCAATCCCAATCTCAGACTGACGAACCAAGATCGCTCCTTGACACGGTCAACTACCTTTTATGCACTGAACCTTGCAGGAATAAGGTTGCACAGCTCAAGGTACTCAACTCTAAGATGGTTAATGATTATAACAGTGCCATGACGCAGTGCATCAGCCTTAGACAAAACAACAAGTTTCTTACTGATAAGGTTGAGGCACAAAAGAAGGATATAGCTCAGCTTCGCTTGGATCTCAATCAACATCAGTGTTTGGTCCATAATTACAAGAACAGACTCAATGTGAAGAACATGGAACTTGAGTCTGTGAGAACTGAGCTAGAGCTCCTATCTTGCAAGTATCAACAAAACAAAATGAATATAAAGAAGTTTGATACTTCCAGCAAGATCGTTCAAGAAGTGTGTAATGTGCAGCTGGCATATAAGGAGAACAAGGGGAAGGGTTTGGGATTCAATCAGGTAGCCCTGCCGTATAATCACAATTACACGAGTATGCCTGGAACCGAGGAAAAACTTGAAAAAGCACAACATATGGTGTACGGCAAACCCAATGATTATACGTTAGACACACGAGAACCATCTGGTGCTACTAACTCTTCTAACGATTCAGCTGGAGTGTCTGGTCTTTCATCTGATAAACCAGGACCCTCCGATTGTTTCAAAGCTGATGAAGAAGAAACTGACGTGAAGGCTTCTAGTGCTCAAATGGATCAAACTGAACCTTCTTCTTGTGATGAAAAGGTTCAAAACAACAAAAATATTTTTTCTTTCCTTTCGTTTATAACTTGTACATACCTTTTCCGTTATTAGGTTAATTTATGCATAAAGCGTGATGCACAAATTTAGGGGGAAGAGGGAGATATATGTACATATGCATTGTTTGAGGGGGAGAAAAAGAGAAAAATACAAAAACATTTGAAAATCTGAAAAATCCAAAAAGAGTGTTATTGCACATATTGGGAAATGAAATAAACATTCATGCTAAAGGGCGTGACTGACACATGTAAGCTGTCGTAGCCGAAAAGACTAGGATCTACCGTGATATGTCGATAGGCTTAACGCTCAAAGTGATAAAAGATACTTGTTGGGATTGAACCCTATGAAAGGAACAGATGATACAAAGCCAAAATAACACTATCCGAGCTTTGGTTAAACTATCAGAGGTTACAACCTCTGTTTTACATACACTGCTTTCCCTAAAGACTACTCTCCTATCATCTGACTTCACAAAGTTGCAAAGGTCTGCCAGAGTTACAAGGATCAGAGGATAGAGATCAGAGCTTAGTCATTAGTTAGATAATCAATGTAACAGTGCTAAGCACTAATAGTTAGTATTAGCAGTGTTTGTAGTTAGTTACATTAGTTTCCTGTCACTATCAACCTTGACGTCATCAACGATGCTCAGTGGTTAGATAGTTTTGTATAAATAGGTAACTTGTGTAACATTTTAACTTGCCTATCAAAAGATCAACTTTTGCATATCATATTCTCTGCATTTTCTTACTACCAAACTTTAATTGCAAAGGCTGAGGGGGAGTTTGTGAATCACATGCGAGTTTACCAACTTGAAAGCATGAGATGATGAAAACAAACAACCATTGCTTGTAGTAAAAGTTTTCCATCTATTTCTGCTGCAAATCTATTTTAAAACTCAATAATTTTCCATTTTTGAAACAAAAACTACAAGTAATTCCAACTCAGATCCTTACAATTGGTATCAGAGCTTGATTCATCAAATTCTATCTAACAATCGATTTGATTCGAACAGATCAGCTCTTTGCTATTAGTTTGGTTGTTTTTGCTTGATAAACAGAGTTTTATTACGTTCAAAGTTTTTAAAACAGAAATCTTTGTAAAATCAACTGAAAATGTCTCAAAACACACAGGATGCCAACTCTGGATCCTTATTCAAACCGACGATGCTCAAAAGAAATGAATATTTCATTTGGAAACGATGAATGGGTCATATCCTTGCTCAGCAAAACACCGGTTGCTGGAGATCTGTTGCTTATGGACCTCACGTTCCAATGGTTCCAAGCACAGAGGATCCAACTAAACAAGTGCCAAAAAATCCTGAAAACTTTTCGGAGCAGGATTTCCAGAAAATTGAATTGGATGCTAAAGCATTTAGCATAGTTGCTTCGACCTTACCCATTGAGATTTATGCTGGTCTACTCCATTGCAATAGTGCAAAAGAGTTATGGGATGCACTAAAAGAGAAATTCGGTGGGACTGAGGAAGTGATAGAAAGTAACAGAGAAGTTCTAAATCAGCAGTATGAAACGTTTTGTCACTTGAAAGGAGAGTCTCTAACACAACAGTTCGAACGTTACAGCTGTCTCATCAGTGAACTTAGACTGGTTAACGTGGTTTTTCCTAATTCGACTGTCAATAGTCGTTTCCTTAGATCGTTACCAGATAAGTGGGAGACTGTAGCTTATGTAACACGAAAATCTGTTGGGTTTAAAGAAATGTCGTTGACACAACTTCATGGGATACTCCTCACTTATGAGAGAGAGTTAAACCAGAAAAAGAAGTTGCAAGATTCTGGCGAAATGACTGATGATTACTCATTGGGTAATACAGCTCTTTTTGGCCAAGAAGAGGGATCTAGCAGCAGTAAGGACCAAAGTTATGATCACTATATAGATATTACTTCTGGTGGGAACTTTGGATCTGAAACATATGCACCCAACTATTCTTTCACTGCTAGTGGGGAAAGTCAAACCTCTGACAATCTATCCTTTGAGCTGAATGACTTGCAACACTTTGAACCTTCTGATCTTGAAGAAATGGATATTTTGCACCAACTGGCCCTATTGAGTGTTAGGGCTAGTAAATTCTATAAGAGAACTAGTAGGAATTCCCAGGATTGCATGGGGGTTGAAGGTTGGGCTGGATAAATCAAAAGTCAAGTGTTATAAGTGTAATAGGTTAGGACACTTTGCCAGAGAATGCAGGTCTCAAAATTTTGGACCAATAGTGACTCATCCTGGCCCTAGACCTCAGCACACACAAAACACTGTTCATTATTCCCAATATTGCCCCTGCGCAAAATGTTCAAAACAATGCCCGCTTTGCACATCCTGCTACTACTATTCTAGTGCATTATGTTTAATCCACTGCTCCACAAATTCAATATGTTCAGGCACCATCACATCCTTAAGTGCATGTACAACAAGCACTCATTGTCACATAACCTGTTCAAACCACTGCTAGTCCAGCAGAGGTTGGTCAACAGAGCTTTTTCACACAAAGTTATGTTGACTGGAGTAGCTTGCCTGAGGATTTGACTGATGAGAACTTTGCTTTACTGGCCAAAAATGATGTTGAACAAGAATTTTGTTTAACGGCCTTAGGAGACAATTGCTGAAGGTGTTGAATCTGTGGAGATAGTGTCAAAAACTGATGAAGTTCAAGTTTGTGATGAAACAGTGGTTTCAAGTGAAGAAAAGGAAAATGCTGCTGATAAGGAAAAGAACTCTCACGCTAACCCATGGAATGCTGATGTGTGTGAAGATGAGTGTGATTGTGCTCTCATGGCTGCTACAAAGGTATCACCTCAGATCCTTAAAGATCTCTGTTCTGACAAATGCATCATTGCTTTTGCAAACATTAAGCAGGTGAATGAAAACCTGAGGAACAAAATTTTAGAAGATGAACTTAATTTTGAAAAACTGATTAAAGAGTTAAAATTAAAATTAAGTGAAAAAGATTCTGAAATGTGTAGCCTGAGACATGAATCAAGCATAACCAAGGACCAACTCCAAATTATGATAGAAAAATACCAAGTTGGTAAAAAGGAGTTAGAAGAAACCCAAATCACTTGTGAAAAATGGGTTGAGTCCTATAAAGGTTATGAGATTATGCTTGATGCTCAGATCAAGAGCAACATTAAGTTTGGTGTAGGTTTTAGAACATATGAGCAAAATGAGAAAAATGTTGCTGAAATTGATTCTGAGTTGGTTGAAATAGTCCCAACAAACTTGGCTGGTGAAGAAATAAAAATCACAGATAAATCTGGAAACAAAATTGTTTTGGAAAAATAGGTTTCAACAAAAGATAAAGAAATTGAAAAATATCAGTTTAAACCAACCTGGTCAGATGAATGTGATATTTTAGAAAACTTTAAGCCAATGGACTTTACAACCTCTGATGGTATTAAAGTCCCAAAAGCACTGGTGATCCCTATCAAAGATGTACCAGCAGAGGTCACAACCACTGCTGATAAAAAGTCTGATAGGAAAAGAAGAGTAAAGATTAAAAACTTGTTTTGTGAATTTTGTGAAAAAAGAATCATGTGGATGCATATTGTTTCTTTTAAAAGCCTATGACATTAACAAAACTTGTGTTATCAAAAATTCTTCAGGATGCATCATCTGCAACAAAACAAATCATTTAACTCAAGAGTGTGCCTATCTCAAAAACTATGAGAAAAAGGTAAAAGAGATCAAGGCAAAAGCACTAGAAAGAGAAGGTTCAAGTTCTGCTGGAAATAAATCCAAGCAGAGTTTTGAACCAACTGAAACATCTGTTACAAAAGCTTTAAACAAAACCTTTGTTCCTAGAGAAGTGCAAGTGACAGATGCTCCACCATCAAACTCATTTCCAAGAGGGTATGGCCAACCAGCCTATAAAAAGGTTCCTCTTACTTATGAAGGATACAAAAAGCCTTCCAAGCAAAGAGTGAATAAGCATCCCTATGGATACAATCATCTGATAGGAAATGGTCAAGAGCAGATGTTACAAGAAAAAATCCAAACCACTGACCATTGTCCTAGACTTGAGACTGGACCATCTGTGACCCCATCCAAAGCCATTTTGGCTTTGGAGACCTATCTTAACTGATCTATTTACTTGATGTGCAGGGACTTTCTACTTGTCTTGATAGCTTATGGTATGTAGATAATGGAGGTTCCAAGCACATGACAGGATGTAGAGCCCTTCTCAAGGACTTCATGGCTCATGGGGGTGATATATCTTTTGGTAATAACTCAAAGGGAAAGGTTTTAGGGTAAAGACCGGTTCTGGCTGGGAAACTCAAGTTTGAAAACGTGAACTTAATTGACAATCTGAAATTTAACCTGCTGAGTGTCTCATAAATGAGTGACAGAGGGTATGGATCCTTCTTCACCAAGAAAACTTGTCAAATTGTGGGACCAGAGGTTGTTAAAAAGATTGATCAAATCATTGCCGAGAGCAAAGCCCAACTCACTGCACACAGAAGTGGGAATGTGTATGTGGTAGATATGCTAAAAGATAATCCTATGTCTGGAACATGCTTATTCTCAGTTGCTTCTAGCAAAGAGACTGAGTTATGGCATCGAAGACTTGGACGCACAAATCTTAAAACTATCACCACACTCTCAAAACAAAGTCTTGTAAGAGGTTTGCCTCACAAGCAATTTTCCTGTGATGAACATTGTGTTTCCTACTTAAAAGGAAAACAACATAAAAGTTCTTTCAAATCAATTGAAGAGTCTAAAACAAGCCAGTGTTTACAATTGTTACACATGGACTTGTTTGGCCCAGTGTAAATCATGAGCTTAAAACACAAAAGGTATTGCCTAGTGATAGTTGATGATTTCTCTAGGTTTACATGGACCTTCTTTCTCCACTCTAAGGATGAAACTGCAGTCATTTTGCAAAACTTTGTGAAACAAGTAGAAAAGCAATTTGATCTTCCAGTAAAAATCTTTAGGAGTGACAATGGAACAGAGTTTGAAAATAGGGAGTTGGATGCTTTTTGTGAGTCAAAAGAAATTGTTAGACAATATAGCATTCCAAGAACTCCAGAGCAAAATGGGGTTGTTGAAAGGAAAAATAGAACTTTAATTGAATCAGCAAGAACTATGCTTGCAGACTCTGGTTTACCCTTGTCCTTCTTGGCAGAGGCTGTAAACACTGCTTGCTATGTCCAAAACAGAGTTTTGATTAACCCCAGGCATCAAAAGACTACCTATGAGATTTTGTATAAAATCAAACCTCTGATTTCCAATTTTAAAGTTTTTGGCTGTCCATGCTTCATTTCGAACTTAAAAGATTCTATATCTAAGTTTGCAGCCAAAATTGATTGTGGTTATTTTCTGGGATACTCAATCACTGCTAAAGCCTACAGAGTCTTTAACTCTAGGACTAAGTGTGTTGAAGAAACTTTGAATGTGAAGTTCAATGAACTTTCATCACTGAAAATCCCAGCAAATCCTGCAGAGCTTTTAGATTTAGATAAATTCACATTTGTTGATGTTTCTATCAAGCTAGACAATGCAGGTACACCACAATCATCTGGAGAAGATCAAGATCAAGAATATGACTGTGTGCTTCCACAAACAACAGTCAATTCTTCCAAAAGAGGATCAGGTGCCACAAGCTCTTGTGTAAACTCTGCCACTTCTGGGTCAACAGTGTTTGATCCTCAAACCTCTGCCAGTTCACAAAATCAAACATCTGTTGATAAAAGTCCTACAATTGGGCAACAAAATCATCAGAATGTTACCTCTATACCCCCAATACCACCACCTCCATTTCCATCAGCGGCTGATACTTCAAATTCACCAGCAGAGGTTAGCTCAGATGATACACATTTGTAGCCATCACCTCAAAATGCTATTGTTCCATACCAAGGTGATTTGATTTATCTCAAAAGCCATCCAGCAGATCAAGTTATTGGCAACATCAAATCTGGGGTGCTCACACGGAGCCAATCCCAAAATATTTGTCTTTTTGCTGGTTTTCTATCACTCACACAGCCAGTCAAGTACCAAGAGGCACTGAAAGATAACAGCTAGGTAGAAGCCATGCAAGAAGAACTCCTTCAGTTCAAGAGACAACAAGTTTGGGAGCTTGTGCCACTGCCAAAAGATGTAAGTCCAATTGGCACAAAGTGGGTCTTCAAGAACAAAACTGATGAAAGGGGTATTGTTGTAAAAAACAAAGCAAGGCTCGTGGTTCAAGGCTACAGACAGGAAGAAGGTATAGACTATGATGAAACTTTTGCTCCTGTAGCAAGGTTGGAAGCTATTCACCTATTCTTAGCTTTTGCTGCTAACCACAACATAAAGGTGTATTAGATGGATATAAAGAGTGCATTTTTGTATGGAAAAATCAAAGAAGAGGTGTATGTCTGTCAACCTCCAGGTTTTGAAGATGCATTCCATCCTGATCATGTCTACAAGCTCAACACTTGAAGCAAGCACCAAGAGCCTGGTATGAAACTCTATCGCATTTTCTCATATCCATAGGGTTTACTAGAGATAAAATAGATAAAACCCTATTCTTAAAATGGAAAAGAAAAGATTTGATGCTTGTCCAAATTTATTTGGATGACATCATTTTTGGATCCACAAGCACTGCTATGTGTGAAGAGTTTCGAAAACTCATGGCAGCAGAGTTTGAGATGAGTGCAATGGGTGAGCTCCAATGTTTTCTTGGTCTCCAAGTTAAACAATTGCAAAATGGTACATTCATCCATAAAAACAAGTATGTGAAAAAACTGCTTAAAAAGTTTGATATGGATGATTGTAAACCATGTAGCACACCCATGGCAACAACCAAGCTAGTCACCATTGATGGTAAAGATGACCTTGTTGATCAAACTCTTTATAGAAGCATGATTGGGTCTTTATTGTACCTAACTGCATCAAGGCCAGACATCATGTTTGCAGCATGTGTTTGTGCCAGATCACAGGCATTACCTAGAAAGTCTAATCTTATTGCTGTAAAAAGGATATTCATATACATAAAAGGTGCTCCCACACTTGGTATCTGGTATCCAGCTAATGGGAATATTGACCTTTCAGGTTTTTCAGATAGTGACTTTGCTGGGTGCAAAACTACAAGGAAGTCCACATCAGGAGGATGTCAATTCCTAGGTAATTGTCTAGTGTCTTGGCAAAGCAAAAAGCAGGTTGCAGTTTCAACATCCACTGCTGAGGCAGAGTATATTGCTGCTGCTAGCTGCACTGCTCAACTCTTGTGGCTTCAAAACCAGTTGCTGGATTTTGGTGTAACTGCACTAAAGACTCCATTCATATTGGACAGTCAAGCTGCTGAAAAAACATCATTAAAAATCCAATTTCTCATTCAACTACAAAGCAGAGTGACATCAGACATCACTTTGTGAGAGATTGCTATGAAAAAGGTTTGATTTCTTTGCATCATGTCCATACTTCAGATCAGTTGGCAGATGTTTTAACCAAGGCATTGGATACATCTACCTTTGAAAACTTGATCTCAAGAATTGGAATGCTAAACATGGATTAAAAAACAAGTTTTCTTGTAAATCCATGCGTACATAGCATCAAAATATGTTCAGAAAATCAAAAACTCATCCTTAAAAATAGTTGAAGTTGAAATTTTCAATAAATCTTTAAAAGTCTGCTCATAACATCTGTTTGCTCAAAACCTCTGATAGGCTTCAAAATCTTATCCACTATTAAAGTGTATCCTCTGACTTCCATTTTTACCATTTTTTTCAAAAACACTGATAGCTATCCTCTGATAGTGTTAAAAATCAGTACTTTCTCATCAGAGGTTACACGTGGCCAAATGTTAGCCATCAGATCTTGCATCAGATGCCATATCATGTTCACTTTTTCAAAACCCTATAAAAACGCTGTTTTATCCCTCACCAATGTTTACCCTAAACTGTGTCGATTTCAAAAATCTCAAAACAGTTTTTCTCTCTAATACAATGTCCCAAATCAAAATCTTCGAAGAAATCCACACAAGCACTTCCAGCCTTCACTCTCATAATCAAAACCCCACATAATTACACCACCATACTTGAAGCAAACGACGCAAATACTCGCTATCATCCAATGATTCGAATTTTGAAAAAGTCGAAATTCAAGCACATGTTAGAAGTCAAAGCCCCAATTTACATTGATTCTCTTCGTGACTTCTGGAATAATGCTAAGGTTCACTCAACTGCTGCTGGTGTTCCTTATACAATAATCTCAAGAGTAGGGGGAGTGTTGATGCAAATTAGCCCCCAATCAATCTCTCAAGTTTTACTTTCCCAAAATGAGATCCAAGCAGAGTTTCTGGAAAGAGGTTATGTAGGCCAGATGAAAGGTATGACCATCTTTAAATCTAACTGTCCTTCTGAGATGAGATTTTTCTTTCACACAATTCTAACTTCTCAACAAAAACCACTGCTTTCAATGAAATTCCATTGAACATGAAATATCTGGGGTATGCAATTTTAACTGACACAGATTTTAACTACTCCCAGATACTGTTCAATGATCTTGTGAATACTTTTCAAAATATTGCAAAAAGAAAAGCTTTTTTGATTCATCCACGTTTTCTGAGTGTTTACTTACAAGATCAAATCAAAGGTCCTGAAAGTAAAAAAGGCGTTGTGACTAAACCAGGCTGCCTCACTCATGAAACCTTCACCAGAATAACAAACCAAGATAAAGTTGCGAAAACACAAGTAAAGGAGGCTGAGCAAGTTTTACCTGAACAAAATGTTCAAACTCAACCTCCTGCTACTAAGCCCACTGCTCTTGGTGATCAGGGCACCACAACCGCTGCTCTGAAGCCCACACCAAAAATCCTCAAAAAGAAAACCAAAACACTTACCAAAAAGCCCACCAAACCCAAAAAGGGTCCTCTGGAAGATGAGATCCCAGAAGTTAACCCAGTGACAGCACCAAAGTCATAAACCACTGCTGCTACTTCTTCACAGCAGATGGTTCAAAGATCTCCAACCGGCTTTGAAACTCCTCCTTCTTCCTCCCAAAAGGAAAAGGTTGTAGACACAGAGACACTAAATTATGAAGCTCTAGATCCACTTGGTTCTATCTTCCACAGCCCCTCTCCCAGGGCACTGTCGCTTTCTACACAGCCACCTTCACCAATAACTACACTTCCACCTACTATGTTACCATTGCTGAATGCAATTGAATTAGACCAGACACAAACCAGCACTTCTCAACAACCTATTACTGAGAATATACTTCATCAAGAGGCTAGGTCTGACTCTTTATTCATTGCTAGTCCATCAGCACTTGAAGAGGCTACATCCCTTGAGTTACATGTAACCCTTGGTGATAGTTTAACTCAAGCAGCCACTACAATTGCTGAACTCCCAATTTTTCGGTTAGACAGTGGTTTCATAAATAAGACTTGGTTGAAGGCAACCACTGTTGAGGCAACAACTGTTACCTCTGTTGTGGGAAAGTCCCTAGTTCCAAGACAAAGGGGCATCTATGGTTGAAGCTGGTACTAAAACCACTGCTAGTGATACCATAGCTACAACTACCACTTCAGGTAGGAGTTCAGATGATCCTATTAAATTAGGTGATGAGCTAAAATACCAGGATTTAACGGAGAGAGTGACAAAGATAGAAAACTCTGTTGATGAAATCAAAAGTTTACCGAAGCAGATGATAGCTACAAAAAGTCAACCCTCTGTTCTATCCACTGCTAATCTCAAAGAAGCTCTTAACCCTCTGTTTCAACATCAACAACATTATTTGGATCTACAACACAAGCACTAGATGAATGATGTTAGAAACATGGTTGAATCAAGGTATCAAGACACTGCAGCAGACATTAAAGCCATCAAAGCTCATCTACTCACAACCACTGGCCATGCACCTCCAACGGTTATCTTTGTTACAACAGATGAAGCCAATAAGGGGGAGAAACCTTTGGGAAACAAAAATCTAAAAATGGATGATGATAAAGCCAGACCTACTTTAAATATTTCAAGGCCTAATGGTTCAAAGAAGAAAGATTTAACTAATGAAACTATGGCCAAGGCAAGGTCTAGTCAGAAGAAGACAGTGATCGAGGAGAGCAGAGTGTTGGTTGAGAAAAATATTAACACAAAAAGAAAAAGGAGAGGTTGGTACTTCATCAAAGAGGATACCTGCTAGAAAAGCCAGGCAACCAACATCCACACCTCCTAAAACTAAGCCTGCAACCAATCAAACCATTAAAACCTCTGTCTCTCAAGAACCTATCACATCTTCAAAACCACAACCCACATCCACACAAGCAGATGTTACAGCACCTGTTGTGTCAACATCTGTTGATACAGCAGAGGTTGCAACAGATGCAACTCTATCCACTGCCATGATCACATTTCCCACATCAACTCATCCATTATCCACACCACCTACGATCCCACTACCACCATCACCCACTTTAAGGTTCAAAAGGAGAAAAATCACAAAAGTGATCAATGATGATGAGATTCATGCACCTCTTCCACTATCATCACAACCAATGACCTCCACATCAGTGATTACAACATCTTCAACTCTTAAAGTACTCCTGCAGTAAAGCTGTATCCTCTTGATTTACCAGCAATCAGGGAAGAGATCCTAAGTTTCTTTTCAGAGGATGACCCTGACAAAAGAACAATCCTATCCCTTGATGGCTATCCAAGACCTGCAAATGTTGATGATTACCTAGAATTGAAACGAAAGCAAGCAGAGGATATTGCCAAAAGAGAAACAGCTGGTAAAGGTGATAGAGAAATACAGATTGCCATGTCCTTTCAACTAAGTAAAGCCAACATCTTACAAAACTTTAGTCAAGAACCTGAGCAACCAGTTGTCAGAAAGGGAAGATAAGCTGCTCAAAAGTGAACTTATTGAGTATATCATGGAGAAGAAGATGTATAAGGCAACAAGGGCACAGTTCAGAGATTGGAGCATAGGTGGGCTAAGAGATGAAATCAACAAAATGCAAGAAATGTTGAAAGACCCTCTCAAAAAGCCAACTCCTCCCAACTGGGATTTATACAAGAAAGATATGCCTGAAAAGGACTTAATGTTGAAGAGAATGAAGAATGAACTAATTAAAAATCATTATGGTTCAAAGAACCAAGTGATGAGATGGGGTGAGGTCAGGGATAGACACTTACAAAAAGTTGGAAGAAAGGAGGAAAAAGGATCCATCATGCCTCCTAAACCTGATTATTCAAAAGAATATGCTATTCTCAAAGCCCAACTCTCCAAAAAGTCCAGCACAACATCTGCTCATTCCACACTTGCCTTGTTACACAGAAAAAGGCAAGGGGAGATGTCTCTAAAGACTGACAAAGAGTTTGAGGATACATTTATCAAATAAGGTATACATAACATGATTGATTATCCAACAGATGATTCAAGTGCCAAGCTGGCTAAAGATTTATCACAAATAGCTCCTTCACAATCCTCAGCAATAAAAGCCCCTTCAAGAAAACCTTCAGACCCATAAATTCTAAAGTGGAAGGTCAACAAAGACACCCATGAATTGACACTTCTTAAGTCTGATGGTAATGCCACTAAACTATCCATGGAAGCTGCTTATGGGCTTACAGTAGAAGACTTCCAAGAATTATTATGTTTAGAGCTGGAGAAGGATGTTGATGACATAGAATCTCTTAACTTTGAACTTCAATTCAAAGGTCAAATAAGAGAATTCTTCCTGAGGAATAAAGACCAAGAATAAAGTGTTTTTGGCATCATCTGTTCCAGGGGGACATTGTTGGGATTGAACCCTATGAAAGGAACAGATGATACAAAGCCAAATAACAATATCTGAGCTTTGGTTAAACTACCAGAGGTTACAACCTCTGTTGTACATACACTGCTTTCCCTAAAGACTGCTCTCCTATCATCTGACTTCACAAAGTTGTAAAGGTCTGCCAGAGTTACAAGGATCAGAGGATAGAGATCAGAGCTTAGTCATTAGTTAGATAAATAATGTAACAGTGCTAAGCACTGCTAGTTAGTATTAGCAGTGTTTGTAGTTAGTTACATTTAGTTTCCTGTCACTATCAACCCTGACATCATCAAAGATGCTCAGTGGTTAGATAGTTTAGTATAAATAGGTAACTTGTGTAACAGTTTAACTTGTCTATCAAAAGATCAACTTTTGCATATCATCTTCTCTGCATTTTCTTACTACCAAACTTTAATTGCAAAGGCCGAGGGGGAGTTTGTGAATCACATGCGATTTTACCAACTTGAAAGCATGATGATGATGAAAACAAACAACCATTGCTTGTAGTAAAAGTTTTCCATCTATTTCCGCTGCAAATCTATTTTAAAACTCAATCATTTTCCGTTTCTGTAACAAAAACTACAAGTAATTCAAACTCAGATCCTAACAATACTAAGTGATACAAACATAACGAACTATGTATCTTGTGGGCAACATACCATCGGCGTATGATTTCATGGTCTTAAATCTTGCGTTGATAGATAGCCAACTTCTGAAGTTTTAGGTCTTTATGTTGTTGAGTCATCCGGGATATCGTGGTTGTCCTTCTGTTGCATCAAGATTATATGCAGACCTAGGCACAGTCTGGATATCTTAAAAGAGCCAAAAAAGAGGCCAAAAACCATAAAAGGAAGGAAATCTCATCACGAGAAAATTCCGTGTGCTTTTAAAGCTAAATTCATACCTTAAAAGGTATTTGTCTAACCCTCATCTAATATTATTGGTCACTCTGCTATATGAAAATACTGAGCTGTACACCAATAAGTCTGACGTTGTAAAAGAAAAAAGGATGAACTCAGTGTACTCACCTGTTACGATGAATTGTTGTGCTTACCTTGATCGCAGGGGTATGTCATGGTATGAGGCACACGGGTATTATAGTATAATTTTACCTTAAGCGTATCACGAAGTTGAAAAAATGAAAATTTGAGCGTTAAAGTTTAAGTGGACAAACATATTGGCAATCGCTTAGACCAGTCTGAATAAGCTCGCACTGAAAAGTGTTCCTTGGTCCACCTGAAAACGATTGATCCCATTACATTTGTATAGTTGTAATTAATGAGTTAGTTTCTTCGTTTATTTGTGTTTCTGTTTATATTCTTAAACTTAAAAATTAAAAAAAAAATAGAAAATTCAAAACCCAAAAATAGTGTCCTGGATTTACTAAATCAAAAAAGTATAAAAAAATATATTGAGTGTTTTTATTTGTTTTATTAAAAGTCTTTAACCGTTCTTGAAGATTTGACTGATCATCAAAAGATGAAGAAATTTGAATTTTGATCCAAGTACAAGTACTTAGATGTACCAAATGTTCACATGGTACTTTCCTTTGCTGCAAAGAAATGTTTGCTTATAAATTTCAGAGAATTTTGCAGAACTTGATATCAATCAAGAACAGGGGTTGCTGAAAATTGAGATGCTGTTAGTTGCTGACAAAGCATGAACCGTCACGACAACAAGATGTACCTGAGTCAGCAGAACTGGATATTTTATCATCTGACAATGACAGTACATTTGAAGTACCTGTGAACCTGCCTGCTTGATGGAAA
This sequence comes from Scalesia atractyloides, assembly GCA_947069175.1. Classification (NCBI taxonomy): domain Eukaryota; kingdom Viridiplantae; phylum Streptophyta; class Magnoliopsida; order Asterales; family Asteraceae; genus Scalesia; species Scalesia atractyloides. The sequence goes on along the minus strand of CAMTDV010000009.1, from coordinate 32,334,936 downwards.
AAGATCGAAGAAGAAAAGAGCAGCTGAGAATCCTCCTCTCACATTCTTTTCGTCAAATATGTTTCAAGCAGATGCTGATCAAGATCCTGATACGAAGCTGACCATAAGAGCTGAAGGAAGAGACCCAGTGCTGAGAGTTCGTTGAAGTGTGAGCTCTTAAAAGTGTGAGACTGACTTCCAGAACACTTACAGCCTAGCGACAACCATAGACTCCATTGAAGACGTTGCGGAATTCATGCTACGAAGACAATTTGATGCATCAGTCTAGGGGGAGATTGTTTGGTCCTAAAGTGTGAGATTGACGCATCTAATATACGCAACGAGCTATGGTTGCGAACTGTGATTAATTTGGGTTAGTTTGTATCAGGATTGGATCTTTATAGGTCACTTGGGCATGCCATAGGCCATGTGGGCCAAGCAAGCCCAAGGGAAGCCCATGAGGGGTATGAGCAAACCCTAGGTATATAAGGAACTTTATGTCATAACTAGAAGAAGCCTTCCCAAGCCTAGAAGAAGCCTTGGTAAGCCTCCCAAGCCATTGGAAGAACTCTAGGGTAGCCTCCACCATTATAGTAAGAGATCTAGAGAGAGACAACTTGTATTAAACAGCTTTGCTATTCGTAGTAGTAGAATTGTATGCAAGTTTGAAAGGGAATCGCGCGTTATTATTATTCTTGTTCATCTCATTTCTCTTTATTTCTGGGTTTCTTGATCATCACCAAGTTTGGATTCCGCCCATCCTTGGTGATCGTTTGATATCGTTGTTAGATCGGGATTTTCGGGACTTTCATGGATTCTATAGTTGGTGTTTGTGTTAACATGATGATTTAGGCCAAGATTGTTGTTTAGCGTGACCATGCTTGTGGTTCATATCAAGAACATGATGAATATATTACTTACTTGAAAGCAAGTTAGGGTGATTATTATGTTGTTCATAATGGTTTTCCCTAGTTTGTAGAGTTTGGAGTTTTAATAAACAAATAACTCTTGTTTAAAGATTAACATTAACTTAGCAAGTGAGCTTAAAATAATAATCTTTAGGTGACTAGAATGTTATTTCATTTTAGTTTTTCTAAGAATCATAAACTAGGAAGCCTTGATTAGGGACTTAGTTAAATTTAGATCTTGCATCATCACTAGTTACTTCCCTTAGTTTCACGTGTTTGTTAGTGGATACTTAGTTTAGGCAACCTTTCTTAGACATTGTTATTTTTAGAATATTTTGTTAGCTTAGTATTTGCATGATAAATTAGAAAAACCAAACCCACTCATTGAAAAGGATTCAAAGTAACAAAAAGTTAGTATCGAGACACCGCATCCACGGACTGATATCCGGTTCTTATCGACAAATTATATTACCATCCGATGGGTACACTTGCCCTTTATGTGTGTGTGTGTAGTTTAGTTATTGGGTGAAACTATTTTATAACTAAATTTGTGTGAAGGAAAATTCAATTGAAATATATATATAATTCACGCACTTTAGAGAGCAATGTCTCTTATTCGTCTTGGAGGTAGAGGCTTTGATGATGATGTGTGTGTTGTGAGCTTGAACTGCGTGAGAAACTGTCTGATGAGGCAATTGAGCTTGAACTTTTGATTTTTATTCATTTTATTGTCAAGTCTGCTGACATCTTCAAAACATTCTCAGTATCTAAAGTTTCTTCTACGGTTGTTGTGCTTGATTCTTTATTGCTAATGTCTACACTTTGATCTCTTTCTGAACTTGAAGTACCTGTTTGTGAGGTATGAATTCTGGAATTTCCTAATTTCCTAAACCTGTTCTATTTCAATTTTGGCAGAAACACAGGAGGTTCATGCACAATATTATCATCACAAAACGCAGAATATAAATCAACACAATTAAACACTACATTCTCATGGCCTGCAATCAAAGGTTTAGGCTTAAGCCTGGTATAGTCATCAAAAGTATTTAAAAAATCATCCATCCTAGTTATATTATTATTACATTCATTCTGAATAAAAGTATTGTTTGTTTTATTGTTATTCCAGGCAAACCCATTCACAGTGGAATAACTGGTGTCTGGAAATCCTAGACCTAGCGTCTTCCCACCACAACCATCATCTTCCACCTCTTCAACCCGCATATTCACATCTGCATTGCTTTCAACATGATCAGTATCTATATCAATTTTAGGAATATATTGATAACTTGATCATTTTTATCAAATAGTCATTTTCAGAGTGAGGAGTGAGCATTGGTACATAGTTTTTGCAGTGAGGTGGCATATTTGTTTTCAATTCCATGTTTGTCCTTGTAACCAATGCCATCGTTCACAAATGTCGGCCTTTACAATTTTGAATATCCACTAACGCCTTTTTACTAACATTTCATTTATCTATTATTATTTTTAATCTATTGTTCTTGTTTATGTCTTTCTCCAATTTATTTGTTAAATCATTTATGGAAAATCTTTTAGGTGAACGAATTCTTTTAAACTTTGCATTTCAGTTAAAGTAGAATTTAACTTTCTCTGATATGCAGCCTCATTTAGTTTAAAGTTCCTTATTAAATTGTAAAACTTTTTCTTTTTCCCTAACTAAAGCACCGTTGGAGGATTTGTAATGTATCACGACACTGACACATTGTTGTGAGTAGAGTTTTATCTTAAACTGATGGGGTATGTTGTTTATGAAGTCCTTTTCTTCTTTCTCCTTGCTAGACTCCACTTTCATGGCTTCTGTATAAGCTTTCTCCTTCTTTGTTTCTTCTTGAGTTTCCCCTACTATTCCTTTCATGGAGTTCTCATTTTCTTTTCTTTTTGAGTTTCCCCTACTATTCCTTTTCCTTTGTCAGCTGCAGATTTAGTGTCGTTAAAGATTCCTTTGAGTCTATTGTCCACAACTTCGCTCCTTTGGGAGTGCCTGCAACTTTAGTCCTGAGAAAGTTTGAGAGAAGGGGAGTAGATCCCATTGCTATCTTCGCCATGAGAGATTTGTTAATGTCTGTCTTAACTTCAACAATTTCTGCAGCCCAATCATAGTCTTCAACAACCAAGGCATTCGATCCTTCGTTGGTAGCAACATAGTTTCCTTCAATTGCAATAGGCCTTCTAATGGGAGCAACTTCAAGGTTTTCATTTTTGAGGAGAGGACATTCTCTTTTGAAGTGTCCACTTGTAGCACCAGAAGTTTTGATTTGTCAAATCCTGTTTTGCCCAAAGAAAGTCTTTTTCCAACTTTGTCTTGAAACTTCTTTATGCTCAACGTGATCATGACCATCTGTCACTTCAAATCAATCTCTTCCATGTCATCAGGATCGACCTGATACACGTCTTCAACTATGAAAATTTCTCCTTTCAATTCTCCAGCCATGAGTGCCTTGTAGCTACTCATGAATGTGTTAAACAAAGCGACATGTTCTGTTGAGATTTTAAGAGCTTGTTTATCCCCGACAGAGTCATCTTCTCGTTTGATTAGGGAGCTTTACTAGAGTTTGAGGGAGTGTTGTTAGAGCTTGTAACACACATAGGTTGTGAATTAGAACCACTAGTATTGATTGGAGCAACGAAAACCATGTTCTTTGGAGCAACGGACCGAACGGAGTATGGAAGATAGGCAACTTGCTCATCTCTCTTTTGATCATGTCCATCTCAAAGGACTTCAGAGTGTTAATTAAATTAGACAGCGTAATGGGGTTCTGATTATTTAGAAAATCTTTCTTGATCATTATGCATTAGAGACTCCCTTCTTTCGAAAGAGAGTCCAAAAGTTTTTTTTATAGCAGCACGATTAGCAACATGATTTCGTGTTTTCTTCATCTTTGTTAACATATTCTAAAAGCAATTGATGTGATCGGATAAACACTCTCCACGAATTCTCCCAAACATGTCATATTCCTTTTGGACTATGTCCATCATGATCTGGATCATTTCTTCATTGCCTTCATAATCTATGAGAGTGTTCCAAAGATCATGAGCAGTAGTGTACTCCTCGAACATGTTGTAGTCATATGTTGACAAAGCCATAATGAGTGCAACATGATCCTAGTGGTCACTTTGAATCAATGCCTTATCTTCATCGGTGTAAGAAGATGGATCATCATTGATCACTTGACCATTATCAATGGTTCTCATAATCAGTAACTGAAATCCATTGGGTATATTCCGTAAAAAGGTAAAACGCCTTCATGCGGTTTTTTCCAACTCCCAAACTCATGAGATCCCTTGAGTTTTGGTGGAAGGGTTGTGGTACTAGTCTTGAGTTCAGCTTGTGTAATCGGGGGTACCGATTAGTAGACATTTTGGTTTGATTTTAAGTTATATTTGTTAACAGATTGTTAATTATGCAGGCTTGGGTATAGCTGGTGTCAAATACGTTGTGATTGTTCAAGTTAGATTGCAAATGCTCAGGTATGTGTGTAGCTGGTAACAGATATGTAGGTTTCGATGAGTTTGAGAGTAAAGACGCAACTTGGACTAGTGTGTTAAAGACAATACACAGGAAAACAACGCACCAAAATTACGACATCGAAAACATGACACAAACACCATGATAAAGTCGCAATAGCCTTAACCACTATTCCAAAAGTTGTGTTTGGATTAAGTACGCTGACTATGACAAATGCGCAGGTTAAGCACGCTGGATGAACAAATACCCTGGTTTAAGAAATATCTATGCCAGATGAAGGAATAAATACGCCTAGAAGGGTTTTGATGAACCGAGACCCACTAAACACTCAAAAACAACTCAAAATACATGCTAATTTATGATAAAACTAATCCAACTCAACTAATAAACTTTGATTAACAACTTCTAAGCATTAAACACACCAAATCAAGCCATTTTAAACCAAAACTTTTGAAAACTTTAAAAAACCTTGAATATTTTGAAAAACCTTTAAAAACCCAAAAATCTCAAAAACTAATAATCAATAAAGAGCACAAAATCTCTAATACCAAATTGTAGATCCCAAATACTACGGATTACAGAGAGATTGATTGATTAATCACATAAAAACCTATGGATTTGGTGTTTGAGTGATGAACTAAAAGAAATAAGATGAAAACGGAAGAATCTTGTAAACCAAGTGTGAATCAACCAACACATAAGATGAATCCATATGATAATCACAATAAACAGCCTGGATCTTCGAATTAAGCACAAAAAACAAAGATAATATTTCATAAAGAACACACACGTCCAAGAAACTTGGAAACCCTAGTGTGCAAAGTTACATTTATAGATCAGCTGTCATTAATTACACCACTAGAACAGTAATGTTGATACATAATGTCTGCTTCTTGCGTCATCGTGTTGTGTAAGTATGTAATAGGATTAAACTGTTAGAATTTGCAGATTGTATGTAATAGGTCAGGTCTGTACGGATGAAGTCACGTTTGCACGGATAAGAGTCTGGTCCGCACGGATCTGTCTCATCCGTCCGGAGGTAGTTGGTCCGTCCCAATTGTTCCATCATGTCTATAAATAGATGGTGAGGGCCATGTCATTTGGAGCTTTGTTAATCCGACGGCGAAGCCTTGTCCAGTTGAATTCTCGGATGTAACTTGACTTTATATAAATGAAAACGTTGAAAATGAACTAATCTTGTGTTGTCACCTAATCGTAATAAATTTCGCGCATTGTGACTAGGTTATCAGATATCACCGGAACATAATGTCAAGACAAACGGTCCTTTCAAGTAATATCTATATAACTTTACATTTTACACCCGGACTATCTAATGTTATAACAAAATGTCCTAGTAAGGTTTTCTCATATACCAATGCTCTTAACTTGTCTAATAAGCTTCATACATTTGTATTCTTTAAAAAAGTGTCAAATGACCAATCTTGCCCCTCCAATATACATATTACATATAGTATAGATCATGGTTGTAAAACAAGGTCTCCAAGCCTGAGTAGTCGCTACAAGGTAGGCTGTCGAGCGATTTTCTTCAAGTCCGCCTAATTACTCGGAATCGATCAAACGTGGTCAACCTCGGCCAGAATCGGATCTAGTAGGTCAACTCGGGTCGAGTTTTACTTTATAATAAAATAAAACATAATTTCTATGCCTATCATATTAAAGAATGAATATCATTTTTACGTATTTTGTTAGAAATATTAATAATTTATGTTATTTAATGTATATCTAATTTCCGAAAACTAACTTCTTTACAATTTAACATGTACGAGTACTCCTCGAGTACTCTCAGTCTAGGCCGAGTACTCTCAATTCCCCGATAGATCGACTAGGGGGCGCCTTGAATAGTGTTAGTCATTTTCATATTTTATTATTTAATTATATATATTAAATCAAATTTATAATATTATTTTTAAGCTTTAATTTCAATTCTTATACTTTAAATAATATACGCATTTATCTTGGTTAGCTTTTAATTTGATTTTTCTTTAATAACTTGAAATTAACTTTATTATAAAGTCGAATACACATGTGTGTTTGATTTTTGTTCTCGACATTCGGCAGTAATTTTTGTTGAAATTGGATTTGTATTCAAAATATTTTTTTGATACCGTAAGTTATGTCAATTATTAGTAGCGTACTAGTATCATGACGAAACGAAGCGATACCAATGCCGACATTGGTATTATCAGAACTCGTACTATTACATTTTTTTATGGTTTTCAATCAAAGTAAAACACATGCTACTATCATTTCGAACATATCATGACTTTATTCAGTCTCTTTCTCTTTCGGTTGCTATATCAAGTACCAGTGATGTAACAAACCGATGTCAACTGAAATCTCACAACGTGAGGGGTGGGGGTAGGGGATTTACTACTTGCACATTATTTTAAAGACACGTGATACGTTTTGACAACTTCAATTATCTCAAGAATAAAAACCGTATACGTTTTGAAAATCCAAATTATATCAAAGAATCAAAACCGTAATCAATTATTTAAAGATATAATTCTTCACAATATATATACTACACTTTTTTAGATGAGTATTCACAATTGAGTCTTCTTCTCCATCTTTGTAATTACACTAAAAATCACTCTTTTTTTTCTCTTTTTCAATTAAATAATATTTTTTATATTTTTATTACTACATTTTTTCTCTCGTCCACTCACAACCACTTTTAAAATATATTAAAAATTTATATATGTGAACAGTATCTCCTTCAAAACTTTTTTTTCTCCCTCTACTAAGAACCATTTATAAGCATTGTAAAGAATATAGAAGTTATACTCCCAATAATACAATAATACGAAAGATCCATTCTGAATGCTCTCATGATATAAAGTTAGTGTTGTTAAAGGTGGACGAGTGGATCGTTTCAATTGCAGTGAGATGATGAATTAAAAAAATGAAAAAAAGTACTAGACACTCAAAACACATGGCAAACTGCATTTATATATCGGATGATATCTTAGCCTTTTGGTAAAACTTTGATGATCTAATAAATGTTTTTATGTTAAATAAAATTTGAATCCATGGACCGAATAGGATGTAATTATATAATAAGAAATAATACCTAGAGTATATAAAAATATGTTATATTTTTTTATAAAATTATGTTATATTTTTATGTTGTATAACATTTTTTTGCTTGTTTTTTGTACTACAATGTTCTGCCAAATTTTTTCTAGCTGGTTTTTTTCGGATTTTTTGTACTAGATTTTTTTTCTGGATTTTTTGTGCTATATTTTTTATACTAGAATTTTTTTGTGCTATTTTTTTATACATGACTTTTTCTCTAGACTTTTTTGTACTAGATTTTTTTATTTTATTTTTTGAAAACAAAATGGATGCCATATGTCATCTTCACACTTAAACTTATAAAGAGCGTCACATGTCATCATCACTATCCTTCTTAGGTTACTTAGACAAAACTTATTTTTTAGTGGATCCTACATTCATACGAAACATCTGCACCGAATAGGAGTTTTTTCCCAAACTAGTGTTGGTGAAAAAAAATATTTACCAAAATGGTGTTGTTAGAAAACTATTTACCAAAGTGGTGTTTTCTTGAACATTTACTTGTTTCTCACTCCTTATCACATTGGATGATTCTCAATTTATTAAATAATTATTAATTAGTGATTTATTCATGTTTTTCAAAATTCTTTTATTAATATTTTTCTTATAACTTTTTTCTATTAAACGTTCATTAACAAAAACCTTCTATTCTTTTACAATGATTGTTTATTTGTTTTAGTTTCCTTCGAAATATTAAATTAATAAAAGGGTTATAATTTAATGAAAATGTTATCTAGTTGTTTTTTTTTAAAGAAGACAATTATATGATTTTCTATCTTTGTAACTATATAAATTTTACGTTAAATACATTTTTAAATGATCAACAAACAGTGAGTTAAACTAAATATATGGTTTTATCAAATATATTAGCTTTCCAGGAATGGATATTATATTTATGTTTTTTCAATTAAGATGAATTATTTTTAAATGACAAAATAAAAAATAGTTGAAAGATACATGTAATTAAAAGTAACTATTAATAATAAAATATTTAAAGGAAACTAAAACAAATAAACAATAGCTATGAAAGAATAAAATGTTTTTTTTAAAGAACGTTTGATAAAAAAAGCTATAAGAAAATGTTAATAAAGGATGAGAAAAAATGCATTGAAAAAATTCATACAATATCTACGTTCCACTTTTTTTACTGTAATTTTTTTTCTTTAACTCTTGCTAAGTAAACATATTTATAATATAAAATATACCCAATAGAATTAATAGTAAGAAAAGGTATTAGTTTTTAAACATACATTTTAGTAAATACTTTTTAAATCATTTTAGTAAATAAAATTTCCACTTACACCTGTTTGGAAAAAAAACTCCGTCAAATAGTAATTATTATTTTTTTCTTATTTTGCTAAATGCAAGTTTTTTTTGTTAATGATTTATCTAGAATGATTTGAGTATTCATATATACATAAACATCATAGGCTGTTTGGTCTATCCCTTAAAAAATACTTATTTTGTTATTTATGTAAAAAATCAAGTAAAAGAAATATAAATTTGACTGTATGTATATCTGAAATTGTAATTTATTAAATATAGATTTACGTGAATTATTAAATTCACACATTGAATGCGAATTTTATATTTATTTTTTCATAGTTTTTTTTTATAAAAGAATAGATTAAATTTAGATTCATAAAAATATAAGTTAGAGAACCACTAACATGAATAAATCACTAATTAATAATTATTTAATAAATTGAGACTCATCCAATGAGATAAGGAGTGAGAAATAAGTAAATCTTTAAGAAAACACCACTTTGTTAAATAGTTTTCTAGCAACACCATTTTGGTAAATATTTTTTCCACCAACACTAGTTTGGGGAAAAACTCGACCGAATAGGACGTAATTATATATAAATAAAATAATGTCTAGGAGCTAGGAGTATATGAAGCATATGGACCTAATAGGATGTAATTACCCAGTACTATAATTTTCAACAAGTTTAGGCATATATGTGTTGTATCTTATGCTTTAGGGGTTTTCAAAATTTTTCTTTTGAATTTTTACTTTTAACCCAAAACTATTTGAGCTTTTACTTTAACCAAAAACTATTTGATTTATATACTTATATCCCCAAAACTTTTCATCTTTACTTTTAACCTAAAACTATTTGTTTTTTTTTTACTTTTAACCCCAAAACTTTTTTATCTTTTGCAATTTACCCTCATGACTTTTTTACTTTCAACTTTGGTTCTCTATACTTTTTCACTTTTCTTAAAACTTTCGTTTACGTTCCATTCTAAATTTTGCGAGTTAACACGGCGCAACGTGCGTGTGTGGTTAAACGTTTTTACATCGTCTATTTTTCCTGTTTGACAAGTTCATCGTAACGTGCGGGTCCTAGATCGACTTAGTTATTCTTTTATACATTTTACGTTTCGGTTTAGTTTTTCACATTAACACGCCACAACCTTAGTGTTGGTGGTCGCTGACAGGAGTGTAGCATTAGTGTTCGCTTCCGCCGCAACGCGAAGATGCTTAAAACTAATTATATTATATTATATTATATTCTACTACATCTTAAAGAAGAAAGTCGGTGGCTTTTATGCCACCGACACCCCCAACTTTCAAACCTTGTCACCATCACTCCTTTTACTTTGAATCTTCACAACACCATCATTTTCAAACTTTAACAATACCCCCCCTTGCTTTGTTTTTTCACCATCACCTCTCAGTTTTTACACATCTACACCACCACCCCTCTACTTTTTCATTTCCACCACCACTCCCTCATCTTTTACATATTTCCGCCACCACCCTTCTACTTTTACACTTTTCCTTTTATTAGACTTTGCTTTTTTACGTTTTGCTCTATTATTTCATTTTTATACCCGCTCAACATTAAAAACTCTAACTCCATAACCCCTAGACTACTACTCCTACTTTTGCAAATGCCATCGCATTGAGTTTTACGAAATGTCTTTGGCATTGTATTTTACATTTTGTGTCTACCTTTGTGTTTTCACTTTTTTGTAATTCTCTTTTACTCATCGTTTTTACATTTTTTTAATTGTCCTGTACACATTGTGTTTTACAAATAGTGTGTTGTCTTAATACACGTTTTCACCCGCCGTGCGATGCTGCAACATGCGGCGGGCAAAATACTAGTTAAATATTAAAACATACCCCGATTTTCACGTGTATCTCGGTGGGCCCGGTGGGGAGTATTATGACGTAAGTTGATAACATCATAACCAAACAACACAAAGCAACACAACGGAATTCTTGGATTTAGTATATTATTACAACCCGCTAATGTTCAAAGTTCAAAATAATAACTACAGACGGATTGTAAATAAGATCCACAGGCGGATTGGAAATATGTACAAAAATGATAAACATACTCTAATGCACAACTAAGGGGTGCAAATCCTTTACATCGTCGCCTACGCAACTTCCGGCCTATTTCGTGATGTACCTGTAACTTAATCTTTTGAAAATACGTCAATTTTCACTAGTAAATTGATGTGCTAAATGTGGTCAAATAAAAATAAACTAAAATTATCCTAATCTGGACACTATAAGCTTTAAATTTATAAACTTAGACTCGATCTAAACCTAAACCACACAACCGGCAAGTGTACCGATCAATGTAGTAAAGCTAAAGTAAGTCCGAGTATTAAATTTATAAATTGACACTGATATAACTAATTGTTTATTTGATTGGGGGTTTTCTAAAAATCCTACGAATGCAATTAAATTAAATTAAATAACTAAATTAACTAATACGAATTACTGTGGACTTTACTCAGATGGTGAAGACACTATATCTAGACTCGAATCTTAGTTGCTTTTAGTTATGGACTTTATTTGGATATTATTATTATGGAACCGGGATCTTAAGATTCTAAACCTTTCGAGCTACCAACTAAGACTCCTAACCCTTCTCAAGAGCACGTTAGGGCACTCTAGAGGCTGTTACAAACACCAGTTAATTAGACTCCCTCTCAGGACCTCTAATGCTTTATAAAAGTACCCTACAGGACTCTCTCCCTCTCAGGACTTAAATCAAGGGTAAATTTGGGTCCTCGACTAGACTTGTTAGACAGCAGCCAACTCGTTTACTTCTTACGATGCTCCCACCTTATGATTTAATCACTTAAACCTAACAATAATCTCGCACCTCTCAGCTATTGAGAATTAGTAGAACACTTAACCTATTTAATTAACAAATATTACTTCTAAGGTCTATTAGCTACATCAACCCTAAAGATTAAAGATTTATTATGTGATATAGACACTCACCAAAATCTAAAACCTAGCATAACTCTATTATGTGATAAAGCCCGTCACCAAGAATTATGTGGAGCAATAAACAGTATTCAAATAATATTAAGCATGCATACACATCTAGTCAATAATCAAATCGCCTACAATTCATCAATATTTTCAAACTTTAGCAACCATTCATCTAATCTAGGTAGTTAAAAGAAGTCTAGCCAAGAATCAACATCAAGAAAAATAAACAAGGTTTAAATTCAGAATTCATTGACATAAGAACAAAGAAACTAGAAAATAAAAGAAACCGAGTAGCAAATCCCGTTAATCCCTTGATCTCCAAGCTTCTTGCTCAACTTCAATGATTCTTGAGCCTTCAATCCAATGCAAAGATCCTCTCGACATCTTCCCAGATCGCCTCTGGTTCAGCCGTATGCTTCTGTTCGTCGCCTCCTCTGATGGCATACGCTGCTCCTTCAATTCTCTTCCAATACGCCGTTGTATTTGAGTTGTAATACACCTTTTACGTGGGCTCTTTGGCGGGTCCCTTAAGGTGTGAGAGGCCCAAATCGTAATGCTCTTAACCAGCCCACTAAAAAAATAATAATGGCGATGGCAGTATTTTTTCTAATTCACTCCGTACAGGTTCTTTTAATTAATTGTTGCTCAAGATTCCATTCCCAACTAATTAATTGTTGCCATGCATCCATGCTTATCCTTTTTGCCATGCAATTTCATAAAAACACAAACAATTAATTAATGTAACTATTAAAAACCAACTAAGTTTCAAAACAAGTTATATATTATCATTTATGACTTTTGCACGTGATGTATGCCAATTCTCACATCTTGTTTAATTTATAAACTATAATAATCACCATGCATCTATTATTAGATTGTTTTTACTCGTTTTAGCTCATTTTCTTTTTAAATGTCTAGACTTTAACTATGAATCAATTAGGAGTGAAAATTTAATAAAAACAACCTAAGAGCTACTCAAAAGTGTAGGGAAATATTTATATAAAATATGTATAATTTAGAGCATATCAAATATCCCTACACTTACCTCTGTTTTGTCCCTGAAAAAGACTTATGCAAACGGAATCAGAATAAAAAATATACTCGGGTTCAAAAGCTAGATTACTTATTTAAACTGAAACTCGTGTTAACCGCAATTGCAAGTATATTTGTCCTCTTAAACTCAAACCCGGTTCCAAACCCTTATCATGCAAATTTAGCTCAAGTATGGTCAATCTACCTATGGTCTCACACTAGAAGCCGCCTTTCACCTAATCCCGCCTCAAGCTTATAGAACAAAAGGAACAGTCACCGACTATTTCCTAACGGCTTTAATAATTTCACTTTTTTTTCCTTGAGCATTAGACTTTTGCTTCACCTAACCCAGGGGCTGTCTCAACCAGAGTCACCATCCCCGAGAGCGACAACGTGAGCGTTGGTAATTTTTAGCAATTTTGTTTTCACACATCCCAGAGGCATTCTAAGTTACAGTCACCATTGTTATGGGTGAAATTTCTAGTCCATCTGAATTATATCTTGAGTAATTGATATCTGTTTACGATCAGGATACCGCACCAGGATATTGGTAACATCTGAGGCAGTATCCTGATAGTTACTAATAGTTTACGTGTAGGAGATGGATGTAGGGCTTGCAACGTTTACAAAGACTTTTTCTCCTGAAGACTCGCTCTATTTAGTTGAGAAATGGACGTTGAAGCCGGAAGACCAGGTCTCTAACATTCAGAAAGGAATATCCCGGAGCACCCCAAGTTTATAGGAGAAGTTGTTTACTTTTGTAACTATAAAAACGATAAGCCAGGTCGTAGGAACACACACATCAACACTCTTCACTCTCTACTCTTGATCTCTCATACATTTCTCTTGCGATTACACATTTACACTCACTATTTGCAATCATTGTAACACTTAGTAGCGATCTGAGCTATATCCTGCACTGTATCATGAATATTCAAGCAATAAGAAGAACAAGGCAGCCGACGATTGTCAGCTCCCGAGGTCTTATGCCGGAGATCTAGGTTGGTCAAGGGCTTTCCTCGTACACCCCTTGTCCACCTTTACTTTTACAGCTCATTGTTTGATTATTGGTATAGTTTCATATCCTAAGGCCATATCCTGAAACTGTTTTTATAAGCAAACAAACCAACACATTTTTCACGAAGCATTGCTAGCACACTACCTCACAAAACTAATTTGATCACTAAATTGCTTCGGTAATTTTGTCCAAAACAATTTGGCGCCCATCGTGGGGCAGGTGGTGCTATTTCTATTAAAAGCTTTGTTAAAATCACTATTTGGCTTTATATTTTCCGAAACTTTTTTCACAACTATTTTCAATGGCTTCGAAATCAAACATGAGTTCTTCCTCCATGCATGCTGCAACCTTTGCTGTAACTGGTTCATTACCTCTTCCGCCTCCACCAGTCCATACTTCTCAAAGGAGGGATGAAAGCCAAATGGCTCGAGACACTACTGCTGCTCAAAATGCTTCTAGATCCGGAGTCTTAGGAAGAACCCCGATTTTTGCTTCTAATGATGAAATCTTATCTTTGTTTGGCAAAATACAGGATCAAATAAAGAAACAAAAGGAAACTAACCAGCTCATGATGAAGGAGATACAACTCTTGAAGTCCAACTCCAAGAGACATGCTGACGATATTGTTACTCCTTGCAGCCAAGAATGTAGAACTTCAATTCAGCAGCATATGCTAAGGATAATTAGGGAAATGTCATACCAAGTCACTCCCGGAGCAATATCCCATATATCCCCTATCGGCAAGGATATCGGCTGTCAGGGATCCAGGATATAGCCAAAATCGCCAACCTGGTAACTTATCTAATAATATTAATACTCTTGCTACTAACAATCTTGGATCTTCGCAGGATACAAGTGTAACGTCGGCACTATCCAGAGAGCTTCAGAAGCTAAAGGATATGATATCAAGTGTACCTAGGGTGGTGCAACCTATACCGGAGGTATCCCAGGATAGTCACAACATATCCCGCTTCGCTCGCTATATTGGTGATGCTGAAATCCCGAAGAGATTCCAAACTCCCAACATGAAGCTTTATGATGGGACGACGGATCCTGAAGAACATATTGCTCAATATAGGGAGAGGATGGAAATAAATCCTATCCCACCAGATCTTAAGGAAGCATGCCTATTGTAAGTCCTGTAACACGGATCTTTCAATGATATCAAACTTGATCTTATGTAAGTGCAGAAAACAAACACAAGATGATTCAAGAATAAACTAAACCGAAACAAATCAAATAGTAAGATCAAAAGGAACTTGCATTCACCGACTAGATGACTGATACAAGACCACAAAACTAGGTTTCGGCTGGCTCTCAAATTACACAAAATGATCAATCCTTAACACAATAGCAAGGCTTGATTATATACTAACCAACTCGGGCCTAAAGCCCTTAACCAAGCCCAGCCGAAACCTCTAAGACCCATCTATTGTTTCGACCCAAAATACTATAGAACTTAATTACAAAACAACCCATAACCACTACTATCAACTCACTATGTATAAACCTTTAGGTTCCAACAATCTCCCCTAGGTTTATAGCATAGTGTGACCAAAATCTTCAATGCTTCCGTTGCCTCCTACATTATCTCGATACCCTCTGAAACCCTTCTTCCTGACATGCAATGCACCTGCAACAGCTGACGTCCACTGCTTTGTTGTGCCTTAATACTTTTCAGTTGATCTGATCTGATTCTGAGCAAGCATTTCAAGATCTTTCAAGCTCAAATTCAGCAAATCTACAGGATCAGCCAATCGAATCTGATCATCATCATCACAAACAATTAATGCTTGGCCCAAAGTTTCATCATAGGCCCAAAAATGTAGTTTCTTCAAGCTTCCATCTAGTATCTTCTTCACCAACGGTATAGTTTTCTCTTTATCCGTCGGTGGCCAAATAACCATCTTCATTCTCTTGTGAGTTCGAGGATCACGCACCAGGAGCAGATTTCAAAAAGGACTCTGCAGTGTGCATAGATGGAAATCCTCTAGCAACCTCTCGTTTCAGTCTCTCGAAAAACATATATCCTCTACTATTTGGCTTGTCATCTGTGTATGGTGCATTCGAAAGTATAGTTAAATCAACTTTCGTAAATGTCTGGAACTGACCAGGCCTTGAGTAGCACTCTACCGGACCAATCTTTCTCTTAATCCACCACATCTTCCGATCATGATCAAAACCCCAACTCACAACCCCAGACTTATTACCAACTTGAACATAGTAGCTCTCTCCAACATCCATCAAATGATGAGTAGCTTGAACATCTGGATCAGCTGGATTCAAATTCTTGTTCTTAATAACTACAAGCTCTCTTTTTTTCAAACTCTTTGCCTTTTCAGCATCCTTCTTCTTGTCAGTAGAGGTTCTAAAATATAAATCCATTGCAGTAGCACGTTCTTCTTCATTTTGAGCAATAGCTTGAGCTTAATCTTCATCAGCTTTCTTATACTTCTCCAAATCATTTGGATCAGCAAATTCCTGACCAAACTTCTTTTCTAACTTCCCTCTGATGTCATAAACCATAGTGAACAACAACCCAACATCACCTTGCAGTTGATCAATCTGTTGATCTTTTCGAGCAATAATATCTTCAAGATGAACAATTTTCGCATCTTTGTGAACCGAATCCTATTCAAGTACCACAATACGCTTCTTCAAATCTCGAATGCTAATAAACTAGTCATCGTCACTTGAATCATCAATAAGAGGCAACTTATGTCTTTCTTCACTTCTAACACCACTGGAACTACACGGTTCATCATGTACAGCAACAGACGAACTTCCTACAACAGTTGTTCCAAGTGGTATTGAAGCAGTAACTGGGATCTCGGGCAAATCAGACACGCTAACAGGAGTCTCTGAACAAACTGAAATCTCTGGTGCAGACGTAGATTCCAGATTCGTGCTTGTTGTAGTAGTCTCTGACTCAATGAGTGTCTTAGTAGAAGCAGCATCGTGTTCAAAATCAACAGCACTTTTTGTTGTTGCTTGAGCAGTCTCGAAATCAAAATCTTACAAACCAACATCATCATAAGTCATAGGTTGATCTTGTAGCTGTTCAATAAACACCCCAGGTCTAGGATCCCTCTTTCTTCGCTTTATAGGCTGCAAATCAGAATCCTGTGAGTCTTTGTCACTTGGAATCATAATTTGTAGCAAAGATCCAGGTGGAGGATTCCCAATCTTCTAGCTAATTGTCTTTAAAATTAGAGCCAATCTCTCAGGAGTAATCACCGGTGGAGAACAGTAGAAACACTTGTACTAACTTCAGCTTCAGGAGGAAGCTCCTCATCATCACCATCGTAATCAACCAACACTTCATCAAAATCTGAATCTAAATCATGAATCTCGGTCTCTAGTTCTTCACGAGCAACAACTTCAACCTCATGTTCCTCAGCAACAATCGCATTAACTGGAACATTCGCTGGTACAACTTCTGGTTGTGCAATCACTGGTTCAACATTCACCTCTTCCGTCTCCGCGAACTGACCAAATTTTTCTAACTCAATTCTCCCCACAAACTTGCTAGTTGTATTCTTCTTTGGCATAAGCGCACTAAAACATGTAGGACCCATTGGCTTCAGATCCAACGTATCTCCAGTTCTTTCCAACTCTGAGTAGTGCACGTTTAGAATCGTCTGCAGAAATCTAGGATACATAAGAAACTTGTCTTTGCGCACTCCAGTGACATTCCTCTTCATCCCTTTAAACACGTACTTAGAATAGTTGTAAGCTTCATTAGTGATCAAGCAAATGAATGCAGCAGACTGAGTAATGTTCAACTGATTCGTTCCTCCTCTGTTTTCGGTCATGCACATCATGAACATGTGCATTAACAGACGCCAATATGGATGTACAAACTTTTTCATCAGTGGAGGGTACGATCCTTCATAACTCAAACGCGATAGCATAGTTTCAACATTGCCAGTAGGAAGATCAATCGGATCTGACTCTTGATCATTAAAATGTAAGACCCCCCGGATAGTCTATTCGGTCACAATAATGTTCTTCTTTTGAATCGTAGCTTCAATCGACCCCTTGCCGTTTCCTCCTAGTGCTTCAAATTGTGTCGTCTTCCAAAAGTCTTGAATGAGGCTTTCAAAAACAATCGGATTTTCTCGAAGAGCATGAGCAATTCGGCCACTGTTTCGCCCTTTAATCAACGATGCATACAACTGTCTATGCTTCTCAGGAGGAGGTGCCAGATACCCCGCTTGATTATGTCTGGGAATAAACTTTAAATCCATATACTACACAAAAACACAAAGTATAAGTATAGGGTTTTGTTAGAATCAACTGTGAAACATAATTTATTTTCATCAACTTTGCAAAATAAACACTGGCAAGTAGGTTTTCCTGCTGAAACTGATAACCAACTCAAATTTCGAGTGAAAATAACAATATTTTAAGATCAGACACAAGGTTTCGAGTCGAAACCATAAGGTCTCGAGTCGAGACCAATAGATTTCGAGTCGAAATCACAATCGAGACAAGGAGATCTCGAGTCGAAGTCTTTGTCGAGACCTTGAGATCTCAAAATATGTCCTGAGTTGAAACCAGGGAGGTTGCGAATCGAAACAGGAGATCTCGAGTCCTGATGTCTTCACTCTCATCCTGAGTCGGAACCATTTAAACATCTTTGACTTGGTCAAATCTTTGGATTAAACTTCAAAAACATTCATTAATTTTGATGAAGACCAAGTTATGTTCTTAATTAGGGTTCATAAAGTTCATCATATCTTCAACCGGTTCTTCAAACCTCTTGCAAAAACATCAAACAAACACCTTCATTTGATCCAAAATACCTTCAACAGTGGTTGTTAATAAGTCGAGAATGGAGAAAATGATGTCAGAATAAGAGAAGGTCTCCAGAAAACGAGAGAGAATCAGTGGAAAGGTTCCGAGTGAAATAAGAGGGTCTCGACTCGAAATCCTTTTATATGTCACAATCATCATGGGCCAGACCCTTGACTTGTGGGCCTGGTCCATGATCTCGACTCGAGACCCAGTCAGATTATGGATTTTAAAATGAGTTTCAATTTAACTATCCAAAATCAATTTAAAAAATTGTTCTTCATTAAATAACCCTTTAACCTCCCGAGCACAATTTTCGAGACAAAAACCTATAAAACAAAAATAAATAATATGAAACAATTATTATAATTGCTCAGGGATCAAATCACGAGGTTTTGGACTTGACTTCACTTATCAACACTGATCTACTACTGAATGATCAGAACGGTTGTTAGTATATTTGTCTACATAAACTCACCTCCCTTGGCCTTTTCCATATGATTGCCTGTAATCAATTTTTATCATGTGTTGGCATATTCAACAATGAACACCCAAACAAATACTAATCAAATCCTAGAATATTTGTCAGCACACACTATCAAGCAAGTAGTTTCCCTACCACATATTTCCACAAGTCTGTTCTAAATTTCTGAAACCTAAACTAGGACTAGATTGAGAAGGGAACAGAATGGATCAAGAGTAGAGATGATATAATATACAGATCAAATGAGCTTTCTCAATTTGATATTGGTTTCTTGGGTTTCTTTTGGGCACTAGAGGGCCTCTTTCGGGTGTAAAGTGATCTATAAAGCGACAAACGTATAGCTAGGTCTTTACTCGCGCAAAATAAAAGTTAACGTTGCCTAGCACCTCCAGGTCTTTGCTCATGCAAAACAAAGGAGATACACGACTTTTTCATAGAAGATTTTAGAAGTAGACCAAAATTATGTGTATCGGGACATCACACTAGCATTCAAATAGAAATGAGCTAATTCCAAGTGACGTTCTTTCCTAAGGTCATGTATAAGTTTAAGTTCCGAACAAGCAACCACTGTTTCTAGCCTTAAGGATAGAGCCTACCAACATATCCTTCTAGAGTCAAACTATTTTGATACTAGTTTACATGAGTCAGCCTTATACCCAATGTGAAATTTCATTTCATTTCCCATGTAATGCAGTGATTCTTTTTGTCTTTTTCAGAATTTTCAGATGTTTTTGTATTTTTCAAAATTTCTCGATGTTTTTGTATTTTTCAAAATTTCTCCCCCTAAATTTGTGCATAAATAAAAACTATCTAAGAGTAGAAAATTTTATGTACAAATTTACCTACAAAAACATGCTCAGTCAGTGTATCAGATCATTTTCAGAAAATCCACAAGCACCTGAAATTTCAAACTGCTGACAGGTTTTGTGAACAAATCGGCAGCATTTGCATCTGTGTCAATTTGTTCTAGTTTAATAAGACCTCTGTCAAAACAGTCGTGTATAAAATGAACTTTTATATCAATGTGCTTGGTTTTTGAGTGAAAGACAAGATTTTTCACAATTTGAATAGTAGCATCATTATCACTGTAAATGGTAGTATCAAGATAAGTCAAACCGTAATCCTAAAATTGATGTTGTATACACACCACTTGAGAGCAAGACGCAGAAGCGGCAACGTATTCAGCCTCAGCTGTGGAGATTGCCACCGTTTGTTGTTTCTTGCATTACCAAGAAATGAGTCTGTCACCCAAAAATTGACAACCAGCTAATGGATTTCCTGTCACTGTCAGTGCCTCCAAAATTACTATCAGAAAACGCAAACAGGTCAAAATTAGAATCTTTTGGATACCACAAACCAAACCGAGGTCTGCCTTTAAGATACCAAAAAATTCGTTTAACAGTAGTAAGATGAGAAGATTTAGGATTAGCTTGATATCGCGCGCAGTAGCAAACAGCAACATAATGTCTGGACAACTCGCAGTCAGATACATCAGCAATCCGATCAAAGACCTATAACCGTGTTGATCAACAGGGGATCCTTCTGCACCTTCAGTCAGCAAAGGTCTTTCTGCCATAGGTGTGTCAACCGATTTTGCGTCAGAGAATTTAAATTTTTCTAGCACGTCATCCACGTATTTCCCCTGATGAATAAGAATGCCTCAAGAGTCCTGTCTAACTTGTAGACCTAAGAACATAGTCATTTCGCTAAGAGCACTCATCTCGAACTTCTTCTTCATTACTCCCTAAAATTCCTTGCATAGATCTTCATTTGTTGATCTAAAAATAATGTCGTCAACATAAATTTGAACCAAGATTTGATCCTTGCCCACTCTTTTGTTAAACAGCGTCTGATCAATTGTGCCACGAGTGTATCCATGAGCCAGAAGATGCTCAGTCAGGGTTGCATACCAAGCCCATGGCGCTTGGTGCAATCCATACAATGCCTTGTCGAGTTTGTAAGCATAATCCGGATGATCTGGACTAATAAAACCCGGTGGTTGCTCAACGAAAATCTCTTCCTTCACATCTCCATATAGAAATGCAGTCTTGACGTCCATCTGATATACAGTGAACCCCATGTAGGAAGCATAAGCTAAGAAGATTCGGATAGCTCCAAGTCGAGCAACAGGAGCATAAACTTCATCATAATCCAGACCCTCAATCTGTCTAAATCCCTGTACCACCAATCTTGCTTTATTTCGTACAATAACTCCAGTAGAATCTTGCTTGTTTCTGAATACCCATCGAGTTCCAAGTTTGCGTTTCCCTTTTGGCAACTCAACAAGCTTCCATACTCCTAGCTTTTCAAACTGGTTCAGCTCCTCATGCATAGCATCTACCCAGCATGGTTCCTGCAAAGCTACATCAATAGTTTTAGGTTCTATTTGAGAAATGTAGCAAGAGTATAAGCAAGTATTTATGGTTCCAGATTGGCTCCTATTTTGAACTCCTGCATTAACAGGACCGATCACATTTGTAATGGGATGATTTCTTTGAACACTTGTTGGAATGGCCACTTCAGGTACTGTCACACCCCGATTTCCACGTATAACCCGGTGGGCCCGATGGGGAGTATCGTGACGTAGTTGATATCATCATAGTCAATTATACATAGTTATAGCACAACGGAAGGCTTGGAAGGAAATTACTATTACAACCCAGAAGTTTACAGTATGAATAAAATAATATACAGACGGTTGTAAAAAGGAATCCACAAGCGGATCTATAAATGAATACATAAAACTGAGTTCCACAGACTTAAGGCATCTAGGGATTTGCAAAGTCCTCTTATTATGCCAAGTAGCTCCAGCCTATTTCGTGAGGTACCTGTCACTTAGTCTTTGGAAAATACGTCAGTTTTCACTTGTAAATACAATTTAACTGACTCATTTTTAAATGTTTACGAAAGTTGGTTACGTGTTTATTACATGAAAATTCTTTTATAACTTAGGATAACTTTATTTAAAACCTTGTATACAGATTTACATGTTTGTCGTACTATTAGGGTCGGTTGAAAACCGAACATGATTAACTAACTCACCATATATAAAACCCACAAAGGAGTTATCCCCAACTTGTGGGTAATTTATATTTTAGCATTCGCATCTGTCAGGTGTGTGCCTACACCCCGTGCTTAGGTCGTGGCCATCAATAACTTAGATGAGCCGTGGATATCCAGGACATGGTTGTTAACCCCCATAGTTTATGTTATCAAACAAAATAGATTAAAACGGGTTATGCGAATTTATTAATCACAATCTGACTAAATGATCCCATACCCGACCAAGCGGGAATAATTTACCGTACCCCAAGCCCGTATAAGGGAAAATAAGTTAAAAGTATTTACCTGAGTTTAATACAAAATTCTACTCATGCGTATCTCACTAAGACTTTATGAAGGTATCTTCTACTGGGCTTACTTAATCTGGAAGGAAGGTTTATATAACCTATTAGGATACTAACGGGTCTTTATTGAAGTCAAAGACTTCAACCAGTTAGTTTAAAAGATGGTTTATGGTACAAAACGCTAGATTAAGTGGTGACTGGAAAGGAATGTAATTTAGACCAAACAAGTATGAAAACTTGTATAATATGGGTAAACTAAATATATTTTGGATTTTGAAGTTTAGACGACAAGGTTAAACCTGTCCTGGTCTGTTTGTGAAAACTAGTCATATAAGCCGAACCGAAAGCATAAAAGCATGTACGAGTAACCGAACAAGACATATACAAGTTCCCTAAGTTTTTATGCTTACGATATATCAAAATATCAGTAAGATGTCAACAAGTATGCCTGTAAAGGTTTTAAAGTCGAACTAAGCCCTATAAGGGTGTTTTGGTCATTTTAAAAGTTCATAAAAGGGGGTTTTATGTAAACTGAGGTTCTGGTCATAAGTATTATGTGAAAACATTTAATTTGTGATATTAAAATTTTAGGACATCATACATATGCGTGGTTTAAGGCTTATGGCCAAACTATGCCCCCGGAAGGGCATTTTGGTCATTTCACACATGGTTTTAGGGACTAAATTGGATTCTGAGTTCATGATTTATCCCTACTGTAAAATATTTTAAAATCATTTATAGTTTCAGTAGGCAACAAGTCTTAGGTGCTAAATATAGTTTAAAGTCAAACTATGTGCTTATTTAGAGTAAAAGTCGACAAATTACGATAACTTTGGAGTTTAAGTGATTCTGAGATTATGACCAACTTTGAAGTGTTAAAATAATTTATCTATCATTACATATCAGTAGCAAAAGGTTTTGTATGTTAATTATATGTAGAACTTATTTTATTCGCAAAAAGGGTAATAACGTCATTTATAAGCGCTAAGCAAGAACTCAAGGCTAAGGTCAGTAACATTTCTGACCCGACATCCCAATAATTCCTAAATATGATATCGTAGCAGTGGGTAAAGAGTTTTAGGTCAAAATTTATGTTTTACATTTGATTTTCATGCTAAAGGGCATTCTAGTCCTCATATAAGTATGAATTTCGCTTTTCTACAAAATCTCAGTTTATGACTAGGTTTGGAGCATCAAAATACTCTAAATGTATTCACTAATCAGTACCTATTTTGTTTGCATGACCATTTACCTTAAAAGTCTCGTTCTTGACAAAAAGGGCATACTAGTCAACATAAAGCATAATAACGGAAACAAGCATATAATCTTAGACTACTAAAGAACCATGTAATATAACCTCAGAGGGTTATGCTACAACATAAAATGGTCCTAAAGGAACCCTAATGCATAAAGAAAATAAGCCAATTTGAGCCTAAACTCAGAATTGTCGGGTTAAACATGTTTAGACATGTTCTAATAATACTTACCAAGTTATTAAAGTGATAAAACGTGTTTTATAATCTCTACATTTTCAGATTTGATTTTATTTAAAATCTGACTAGTTTGACTTTTATTATTAATTTCTTTGACCCGACAAATAACTAAGTAAACGTGGTAATTAGGAGGTGCCCTTTTGAGGGATTAACACCCACCTAATTACGATCACGTAGCCACATTCGCCTCGAACAATGGCTGGACCATTTAGGTCTAAGCCGAAGGTCAAATCCGTTTTACGGAAACTTCGACTTTCGGCCTTTAAACGCATAAAACCGAACTAGAGTGGCTAGGAAAGTTTACAATAGGTCCTAGCACGAATAAGGAACTTAGGAGAGCTCCTTTACTGACCAAGAGCTCCAAAGAAAGAGAAGAAATGAGAAAATGATAGGTGCAAGTTCAAGTGGCAACTTAAGGCATCTAAGATCATGCCAGGTGTTTTATGATGTTCTAGGATGTCTCCAGGTGTCCTTAGACCAGTGGCTAGGAAGCTTGTGTGTGGGGAATAAGCAAAAATTCGCCCAGCGGGCCTTACGGACCATAAGCATGGGACCCTTACGGTCCGTAAGGAGCCTGTCAGCGAACCAGATTTTTAATTTTGACAAGTTTGGCCCCTGACTTATATAATCGAATTTAGGGTCTTGTAACTTGTATAATGCCATCATAAGCTGATAATAAGCATGTATGGGAGTATGAATAAACATTTTAGGATTTCTGGTTCGCCGGTAGACCTCCTGAAAGCACAAGTTTTGCTCGTTGACACTTTTACCCCTTTAAAGTTAACTTTTCAAATGAATAGGGTTTAGGACACGTGTCTTCACCTTATTGGACACGTTTTTGCGAGGTGTTACAGGTACGGTCTCATCTTGAGCTGAATTGGTGTTGCTTGACTCCCCATCATCTTGAGTTGAATTATGAACTACATAGGTAGTAACTGTACAATCTTCAGGTATGGGATCATCAAACAATCCAATCCTGAACCATTGGAAGGAATACCACTTAATGAAGCAACTTCGGGGATTTGATGGGACAATCGGTAAGTTGTAGAGTGCTCAGTAAAAACCATTCCTAGTGGGTCTATGGTAGGATTCTTTGAGCTCCCTTCATCCTGTTCATCTTCTTCAGTATCACCAAATGAAATTGGTTGTTTCAAAGTGGACACACCTGCATCTGGGAACACTAGACAGAATGTTAAAAGATTTAAATAAATCAGAATAATCATACAGCTAGTCAGGACCAACTCTAGCATCCGTAGCATTCTCTTCGAGCCATTCGATGTTGCACGACTCGATGACTTTCTTAGTTACTTTATTGTATACTCTATAGGATGACCCTTTAGCACATCCAATAAAGAAACACTCGTCCCCCTTGACCTCAAACTTCCTATTTGAGTCCATGAGTAATAGTACACATGGACAGCCAAAAATACGAAAGTGTGAGACCGAGTGTTTACGTCCCTCCAGAATCTCATAAGGTGTTTTCATATGACGTTTGTTTACTAAAGCACGATTCTGGACGTAACAAGCCGTGCTGACAGCTTCAGCCCAAAAGAAACTAGGAAGCTTCGAGTCGGCCAGCATAGTTCGAGCTGCGTCGATAAGAGTACAATTTCTTCTCTCAGTACCTCCATTCTGTTGTGGAGTTCGAGGTGCACTGTACTATTGATCGATTCCCTTTTCAGCGCAGAATGTATCGAGGGTGATATTCTTGAATTCTGTCCCATTGTCTGATCGAATAGCCTTTACTTTTGTGCCTTGCTTGATTTTCAACCAGAGTGATAAACTACTTGACTAAGCTTGCAGTCTCGTTCTTATGGCTCAGAAAATAAACCCAGGTATAACGTGAATAGTCATCAACTATCACGAGACAGTATGACTTCTTTCCAATGCTGAGCACATTCACAGGACCAAAGAGATCCATATGAAGCAACTCGAGCACATCTTTAGTCGAGGGTGCAGGCTTGGATTTATGAGGCTTTCGATCTGCCTTGCCTTTTGCACAAGCAACACATTTTTCTACCAACATGAAATCTTTAATCGGCAGATCGCGGACCAGTTGACCTTTTGCAAGTCGATTCAAATTCTTTATGTTCACATGTTCAAGGAGACGATGCCACAATTGACCATCATGTTCTGAAATCTTCAAGAAAAGGCAAGTAATTTCTTCACATGGTTTCTTGTTCATGCCGATAACATACGCATTTCCTCTTCGCTCAGCAGTCATCAATAACCAGTCATCAGGTATAACAATTCCTGGCTTCAACACATAACATCCTTTCTTTGTGAAATGGATCAAGTTTCCTCTATCACAGATCTGTGAAATGCTCAACAGATTGTGTTTCAGTTCAGGGACGTAGGTCACATTTTCGAAGCATAGTACGCCGTTTCGCACTGTTCCTTTCAAGGTGATTCTACCAGATTCTCCTCCCGCAAAAGAGACACATCAACCATCAAATTCTTTAACATTGACAAGTTGGGACAAGTCTCCTGTCATGTGCCTGGAATAGCCACTATCCATGTACCAAAGTCTCACGCTAGTCCTCCACAGCTGTTCCTACACAAATAGCGCGATCAGTTAGATTTAGGAACCCAGCCCATGGTGGATCTGGGTTTTCCTTGAGCATCAACGTATGTCACTTTCTGCCAAACAAGATTATCTTTATTTAAAAACTTTGAAGATTTGTTAATGGTAGATTTTTGTTGAGATGTATGAGATTGGGCAACCATAGCCTTAGGTTTCCAATGTTTATGTGACCGTTGATAATTGTGATTACCAAAAGATTTATATTGATTATTTTGAAAACCATTTTGATGATTTTGATTTCTTCGCTTAGCTGCATTCCAATCTTGATTAGAAGGTTTAGCTTTGTGATAGTTATTATTCACTGTCTCTGATTTTGTGCATTCTTCGTCTTGGGAAATGAACAACTTAGACTCTGAACAACTTAATCGGTTTGGCTTGATCCTCTGATTTTGTGCATTCTTCGTCTTGTCCTGCACACTTGGGAAATGAACACAGTTTTTGGCAATGTGTCCAGCAATTCCACAATTGATACAAGTTTGCCGCTTCAATGTATGGAAATTTTGGTATTTCGTGCCAGAAACAGATCTGTTGGGTCTTGAAGAATGCGCTTTCTTGGTTTTCTTTGCTTGCTTAGCTTGTGCCTTTTCTGAGCATTTAGGTACCTGTTGATCAGACCTAGCACAAGCATGAGACTTGCACGGACGATGTTTTTCGTCTTTGATTATTTTATCAGATTTCTTTTCAAAAGCTGGTTCAGTTTTAATTTTCTTTTCAGAAAACTCGTCTGGCGACATAAGATCTGATGTGATCACCTTTTCTTCTTGGAAAGAATGTTCAGTTTTAGTTTCAGAAAATGTTAAAGTTTCATCAGCACAAGTTTCAGATGTGTTTACTAATGGTTCATATTCAACTTCGGTTTTCAGTGTGGTCCCACTAGATTCAACATTAGGGACTTCCACTGAGACCGTTTCAGAAGAAGAATCAGAACATTTGTGATCCTCTTGAGAAGAAGTTTCAGTGGTTTCATTGAATGCATCCTTAGGGGCCTCCCCTGTCACACTGTTAGTAGTTGTAGAATCAGAAGCATCATAATCACAATCATTAACAACTGAAAAGCAACCATCATTAGACACATCATTCAAATGGTCATCACAAGCACCAACTGTTTTGCACAAAACATTAGGCCTGTTAGGATCGCTCCTCCACTGCTTAGGAACCAAATTTGTATCTAAAGTCCAACATAAGCGGAAATTATGTAACTTATTAATCGAATACACAAGATTTACTGTTTAAATTGTATGTTCCTTAGTTCAAATCAATAGTACATCGAGAATCCAAACAGACAGAGCTTCGTCGTCGTCGCAAAGTTCTTACAATGAAAGACCCAGAGACAACTATATATAGAGCAACAAGTTCGCTCGAACTGTGACTTCACTAGATCAAGTTCAGGCGAACTTGATCAGCCTTCACACAAGTTCGGCCGAACTTGTGCATTACATCATAAATACTTTCAACTTCTAACAATTCTTCAATCTTTAACATCTTCCAAATAAATTCTTGTACGGTTTACGTCGTCGCTCTTGCTTCGGAATAGGCGTTTGGTCAGTCGGAGGTGCTTCATGAACTGAAATCGTCTGAGCCTTGCCTCTCTACCCCTTTCATGTATCTTTTCTAGTTGTCTTTCCTCTTTCAAAAATTTTTCTCTTTCCAACTCTCTCCATCTTGATTCCCACATATGACCTGAATTAATACCATGTGCATAGCATACGTTGATCACACCTTGGTATTGCTTTGCTTGGACTTCTTCACGTTTATCGAAACATATCTTGTTGAAGAACAAACATTTCACATCTTCTTTCAAGCAGTTGACTAGCCACATCGGGTCTAGTATGCGAATTGTTCTCCACAAACCCCAAATCCTTCTACGTTCAATACATTCCAGATCTTTTTCTTTTGTAATATCCCACGTTTCGTCAGCCCGTAAAACAATCACTGGTTCACTAGTTTCAGGATCTGTCTACCACCACAAGAAGTATGGATGAAAATCTTGTTCGATAGGCTTTAGTGGCATATTCTTCATTTCTCTTGGTCGTTTCATCACCAGCGTAACATCTTTAACCCCTGTCTTTTTATCCATCTTTATTCTACGCTTTGGTATAAACGGCTTCCACAATTCATAACCTGTTAAAGCTTCAAACTTGATAACCCTCCATAGACGTTGTTCATTGAACTTCATTTGAAGACTGATGTTTCTCGTCTGCACCAACTCTTCAACATCCCAAAAAGGTAACGTCTTTATATCAGCAAGATGTCTGAAGTATACACACCAAACTCTCTTTTGATAGCATACACGTCAAGTTCTTTTATCCATCCCCAACTCAGAATATCACCAAGAGATTTGTCTTTATCACGGGTAAAGGACGCCAGTGGTCGTTTAAACTTTCTTTCTTTCGGCATCTCTTTGAACCACGACTTCTTTGCTTCGGCAATCTGTTCTTTCGTGTAGTGTTTAGGGATATTTCCTTCCTTTACCACTTCATTAATATTTTCCT
Organism: Scalesia atractyloides; assembly: GCA_947069175.1. Taxonomy (NCBI): domain Eukaryota; kingdom Viridiplantae; phylum Streptophyta; class Magnoliopsida; order Asterales; family Asteraceae; genus Scalesia; species Scalesia atractyloides. Next base: position 32,305,970 of record CAMTDV010000009.1, on the reverse strand, counting down.
TCAACAAGTTCATATCAATCTGACTCAAGATTTCTTCAATTGTCGGAAAACTATCAGTATTGACACCTGAATACTTTTCTGCTTCGTCATCAGAAGAATCTTCAAAGATAACCCGATCATAATCATCAACTTCTGATACGCGTTTGTAAACATACTCTTTCGGTTCAAACGTTTTAATGTTCACTAATTCTTCTTCAAAATCGAATTCAAACGAATCAGCATCAACTTCAAACATTTTAGCCAACTCTTCTTAGGTGTAATCATGAACAAATTCCCCTTCCTCTATACTCGGATCTAAAATTATCACCAACGGTTTTTCATGTACAGCAGCAACAGGCATAGCAACTATCACGTCAGAAACATCAACATCTTGTGGCCCTGTCTGCTCTGTATGCTCCCCCTTACTTTGATCATCCTCCATGTTCACATCGTCGTTAATCAAGGATTCAAAATCAAACTCAGAATGAACCTTCACAGAATCAATCTTTAGACCAACACCCCCTGATCATCATCACCACAATCATCATCGTGATCTGAATCATCTTTCGTAACATCTATAGGGTCGTCGTCTTTTTCATCATCTTCCTCATTATCATCCTTTTCTAACTCAGAAGCTTTAATCGATTCATCATTCTTTTCTGCTTCCTGAGATTTAACAATAGAAACATCTTCAGGAATGATCTCTGATGCAGGACCTTTTTCTGCTTCAACAGTCTTTTCAATTACTGGCTCCTTTGTAGGTTTAGGGGTATCATCAACAATCCCTTTGCCTTTTCCCTATTCTGCCAATTCTTTTGCAGCTTTGTCTTTGGCTTCTTGAACATCAAATCTTTCATACTCTGCTTTGAAATCAATGCCCAAGCTGTTAGTTAACACTTTTTGAAGCTTGGCAAACCTTCTGTCATTCTGATCTCGTTCATATCTTAGCTCAGTGATCTCTTTCTTTAACTGTTCATTCGCAGTACTCAGACTGTCAACCATCGCTTTCATGTAGCCTCTGTCATCTTCAAGAAACTTGACTTTGTCTTGCAAAATCTCTTTTTCAACATCACTCTGCTTCACTTTCTTTTCCAGAGCTTCTTTCTCAATTTCATTCTGTTTCAGTTTATCCTCCAGTGCTTTGATTCTTTTCTCTAACATATCAACTGGAGTATCTTCAAACCAGTTTTAAAGATCTTCAGTTGTGACTGGATGAGTAATATTATCTGGAATTTCACCGAAAGCATTTTTAAACTCTCTAGCTCTGGTATTTTGTGGAGTAGATTGCTTCGATCTTGGAGGAGTAGCTTTTGGATTTGATAGAGGCATACTCTGAACCGGTACTTCAATAACTGTTGGTGGTTCTTTTGTTACAGTCGTTGGTGGCACTTGTGCTTCAATGATCGGAATCTCTTGCAAATTAGAAACAGGAGGTTCTTGTGTAACTCCTTTCTTCGTTTTCTGACTCAAGTACATGCGACTCTAAGGCTTTTTCTTTCCTCTGGTACTAGGAGAACCCATAGATTTCTTTGAGTCTCCAGCTTTTGACTTTGAGCGCTTTGACTTTTTCTTAGGTCTATCTTCATCAGAACCTGGTTCATACAAATCTTCACCAAGCTTTTTCAAACGTTCTTCTTCTTTTTGTTTCTCAGTCTGTTTCTGGCGAATATCAGCTGAATCTTCAGACGATTCATCATCTTTATCAGAAGTCGTGGAAATAACATCGTCATCATGATCACCACCCGTTGTACCAGCTTCAATTTCTTGGCTTTCAACATTAACTGATGCGCTCGATCCTTCAACATTTTGAGGATTCTCATCAGGTTCATCGATCAACATAGTTTCTACTTTCTTAGAAGCCCTTTTACGTTTCTGCTTTTCAACTACAACCACCCACTTGATATACCAATCGCCTCTTTTCTCCTTGAAATTCTTTAATAGCTCAACGTCGTCTTTATCGTCTCCGCTACCATCCTTTCTCCATTTTTTCTCAGGTGGTGTAACATAATCAGCTTTGACGATAGCACCAAACACAGGCTTTCCAATAGGAGCAGAATCTTGCTTCTGATATATCTTGAGCTTTTTCAATGTTGTTTTGTCCATGTGGCTCAGATAAAGAATATCATTCGGATCTTTCGCAATATCATTGAATTTCTCGTCTATCAGCATCTGAACGAACCTTGGATACATCACCAATCTATCCTTGCCCATATTCTTTACATGAACTTGAAGATCACTTTTGAGTAGTTGAATTTCTTATTTAGCACCTACGCAATAACCATGCAGGCCATGTAATCATGAATATCATCTAGCCCTGCTTTCCTGTGACTGAAGGCGTGAATAATAGCAGAATCAGAAGTTTGTATGGTAGAGGAACACCGCCTTTCTTCAATGTAGGCTCATTTGCATGACCTTTGTAACCCATTCGTTAGAAACAACCCTTTACCATCCTCTCTTTAAAGCTAATTGGATCATTTTCATTGTCGTTGAATTCAAGAACCCTTCGAATGTCTGCTTTAGTGATCAAAATCTCCTTGTCTTCATTACCAACACGAACAACAGACTTTATCACTTTGTTTGCTTCGTTGTAAGATGCTGCGTTCCTGAAAAGGCATACATGTGATCTATACACGACATGCTTATCCGTAATCGCCTTTGTAATAGGAATTCTCCCCAGAAACTCTAGAATCCCAGAAAATGCAGTCAGTGTAGGATAAATCTTCTCGTCCAGCGAAATACAGGTGTTGTGAAACTTAATAAACGAAAGCTGGATATTCTACGGACAAGAAAAACAAACACTTAGACAATTTTCACCAAATTTTCAACACATTATATCAAGTTCGGGCGAACTTGATATGCCAAACATAACAAATCTAAACAACTTCGGTCGAACATGTGATTGAAACAAGTTTTGACATTTTTTCAACAAGTTCGGGCGAACCTATAGTGTTTACAGGATTTTGAACATTATTAAACAAGTTCGGGCGAACTTGTATTGTTTACAGGTTTTTGAACTTTGTTAAACAAGTTCGGGCGAACTTATATTATTTTCAAGTATTATGCAGGATGATAACAACTTCGCCCGAAGTTGTATCAAAACAACTTCAACAAGTTTTGGCTTGTTTATGATGTTAACATGTTATTTTCAAGTATTATCTTCCACATCAAAACCTGCAAACATCAATACCAGTCCAATGTCTGAATTTATGGTTTGTTTATGATGCTAACATGTTAATAAACCATTTACACCGTTCAATTTGTTCTAAGACATCCTAGATCTACTTATTATTACATTTTCGGTCCAAAACTTTTCAAACAAGTTGAATTCATGGATGTTTTAGGAGATTTATACCTCGGCCATGATAATAAGTGTGCCAATCACTTATATCTGGTCTTAATTTTGGCAGCACAATGGTACAATTCTTGCAAAAACATAATTTCTCTCAAATTGCACTAAGTTCGCTCGAAGATAATTGAAACAGATAAAATGAGTTTTGAGCAAACTTGGCTTATTTATACTGATTCAAGCTTGGTCAAACTTGACTGTAAAACATCAAACATCAATGACTAAGTTCGCTCGAAGTTGTCTTATAATGAAACACTTATCAGATTATAACTTCGGCCGAACTTCGTCAAAGCCCATTTTGAATTTTTTATTTTTTCAACTTTTTACACTTTAAACCCTGAACTTTCACAAGTTTACCAGTTATGAAAATCCACTCAGTTGACCAAGTCCAACTTAATGACCTCGGTTAACCAATTTGTCTGCCGAGTCCAAGTTAATGACCCCGGTTTGACCCGTTATGAACAAACTGATGTTTTTCTTCAATTTAAAGTTTCAAATTAATGAACTTTTCATCGTTTTTCGTGCATTTTGGTTTTACAGATTAGCTCCCAACCCGTTGTCATCAAGATTTCCAATAACTTAGCACCATTCCGAACTCCGAAGATCCGCTTTCCATCATTGACTGTTGAAAACAATGTAGAAACAAAATCTTTTTGAATTTTCGAAAGTTTATGCTAAAACACACTGAAAATCTTTTTGGATTTAAATCTGAAATCAAATAAGCTATGTACAAACATATTTACAAACATATTTTTGTGAATTCGTGTCTAAGGATCATATCAGTTGATTGAGACGTATCACCAGTATCGTTGACCTTTTGATGACTTTAAGTTCTAAACTTGTTTACCTAGATTGTCGACATATTTGTCCACTTAAACTTCGACACATTTCTCAATATTTCCAAGATATGTTAGTTAGAATTATTAAACTTGACTCAACTATGGTTCCCATCTCAGAATATACTACCGTATCAAGATTCCCTAGATTTCATCTTACAGGTGAGTATAGCGTAATTGATATCTGTATCTGGGTTATGCGAAGCCTTGAGAGCTCAGGTTAATACTACCGAATCGACAAAGAGATGAAGGCTCGACTTTAAGGTGTGTTCCAATTAAGGAATCTTTTAAGCACTACAATTGATTAGATCTTTCGATTCTTTCAATTTTGTTGCAGTTTAGGGATTTTTAGTAGAAGTTCTAGGCTATTGCTTCTGCAAAATTAGAAGAACTTGTATAATACCTCAGATATCAATCTCTATAAAGACCTCGTATCTTAGAATCAGTCAATCTCTCAAACGAAATTTCGGAGTACTAAGACCATATATCCGAGAGATGTTAATCCACAAGTTTAAGCAGTTGTACAAGTTAGTTTATATCACAGAAACAATCTACTGAACGTGTAAAGCCACAATAAGACTTGTTTATATTTTTTAAACTTTACAAATCCTTAGCATACTGTGATAGTCCACTGATGTACTATCATTTCCTTTTATGACATAAAATTCTTTTTGTCTTTTTCATGTTTTTGTACTTTTTGGTTTTTTATATGTTTTTGTATCTTCTCGTTTCATTTCTCCGCCTAAAATCAAAAACATATTTTTAGATTTTAGTTTTTAAGAAAATCTAATCCTAAAAGGTAACAAACCAATGAGGATCACGAGAACTCGTCGTCCGATCCATATTCAACCTCTACATCCGCACCCGTCAACAAATTTTTCATACCGTTAAGCCTCATAAGTATTTAAACCATGAAAGAGTAAAAGGTTTGGTATAAAATTAGCTTTTTGTTCATCGGTGTGGATTTTCTCAATTCATACCAATCTTTTTTCGTAGCAATCATGAATAAAGTGGTAACGAATCTCGATATGTTTTGTTCAAGAGTGATGAACTGGATTTTTTGTTATGTCGATTGCTGCCTTATTGTCTACATATAATGGAGTGTCAAGAAATTGCAATCCATAGTCTCTCATCTGTTGTTGTATCCAAAGGATTTGTGAACAACAACTGGAAGCCGAGATATACTCAGCCTCACAAGTAGAGAGAGCGACCGTGGTTTGTTTCTTGCACTGCCAAGTTACTAATCGAGTTCCGACGAACTGACAACCGGCCATCATAGACTTTGAGTTCAATTTGTCGAAACCGAAATCAGAGTCAGCATATCCCGTTAGATCAAAGTTGTCATTCTTTGGATACCACAAGCCGGTGCTTGGACATCCCTTCAAGTATGTGAAGATTCGCTTCACGATCTGCATGTGAGATATTCTGGGACTTGACTGATAACGTGCACAAAGGCAGGTAGGATACATTATATCTGGGCGAGATGCCGTCAGATACATGAGTGATCCTATCATCGACCTGTAAAGAGTATCATCAACTTTGGTTCCGGTTTCATCAATGCAAATTCCGTGATTGAGTGCCAGTGGAGTAGATAACGGCTTCGTGCTATCCATCTCAAACTTCTTTAAGATATCATGAACATACTTGGTTTGGTGGATAAAAATATTGTCTGGCAGTTGCTCAAATTGCAAACCGAGGAAGAATTTCATTTCACCCATAGAGCTCATCTCGAATTTCTTCTTCATGATTTTTTTCAAACTCTTTGCAAAGATCGTCATTTGTCGAACCAAAGATGATGTCATGCACATAAATTTGTACGATAATCAGATGACTTCCAACTTCTCTGGTAAATAGCGTACTATCCACTGTTCCTCTAATAAAGTCGTTGCCAACGAGATGTTGAGATAACTTCTCGTACCAGGCCCTCGGGGCCTGATGCAAACCGTATAGTGCTTTATCCAGAAGATAGGCTTTCTTTTTGTTCAGCGGATCAACAAAATCTGGTGGTTAGCCGACGTACACTTGCTCTCGTAGCTTACCATATAGAAAAGCTGATTTCACATCTAATTGATACACTTTAAAACCTTTCCAAGTAGCCAATGCAAGGAAAATACGAATGGACTCCAATCTTGCAACTGGTGCATATACCTCTGTATAATCAATTCCTTCTTGTTGATAGAATCCTTTGACAACAAGCTGCGCTTTGTTTCGCACTATTACTCCACGATCATCGCGCTTACACTTGAAGACCCATTTGGTATCTATCACCTTTTGATTCTCCGGAAGGTCAACAAGCTTCCATACCCTAGCTTTTCAAACTGTAACAATTCTTCTTGCATCGTAAGCACCCAATTTTCATCTCCCAAAGCTTCATAAACATTCTTCGGCTCAATCTGGGATATGAAACATGAATAATAGCAATACTCTTGAATCGGAGCTACTCGAGTATAGAAACAACTGAAAGCTTTGTTATTCTGGCTCCTTGTTCTTATGCCAGTTTGCAATTTACCAATTATGGAATCCGATGGGTGGTAAGAATAGGTTCTTGGCATCACCTCATTTGGAACATCAATAGTACCTTCCTGATTAGTAATATTCGAATCAACCACTGATTCAACTATAGGAGCACTAGAAGACTCTTCATTCCGATTACTTGGGCCAGCAGATTGATTCAACATACTTGTGATCTGCTCAGATTCTTCGTCAGAAGAAGATTCTCCATCATCATCAAACGTCGGAGCCTCATCAGAGTCGGAATTATGTGCTTCAGAAAGATTGGGCTCCACTGTACCATTTACTGGTTCTGTAACTGGTGTCACCTGTTCTACATGAGTTTCTTGAACACCGCTAGTACTTGGACCTGCACCAGAAGAAGATGATCCAACAGTTGGTTGATTAACCACTATTGGTCTAATAATCTGCACTCGATTAGCCGACTGATGTAGATAATATAACACTGCAATGTCTTCTTCAGAAGGCTCTTCCGGCAAGTCAAATGATTTCCACAATTCACTATAATTGAACAACAAAGCATCACCTGTTCTTTGAATTGGAGTTGTATATCGAAAACAGTCGACGTGTTGTGCTTCTACCACTCTTCTTAAACTAGGAAGATATACTTTCTTGAGTGGACTTGCGTAGACAAAGAAACCATCTATCGTTTTGGCACCAAACTTTCCGCCTGAATCAATAACTGTACAAGGTGCACCAAACAGTTCTAAATATTTCAGATTGGGTTTCCTTCAGTTTATCAATTCGAAGCAAGTCTTCTTAGTAGACCGTCAAGACTCTGTTCAATGTATAGCATGCTACTGCGACTGCTTCACTCTAGAAACTGTCAGGAAGCTTTGAATCAGCAAGCATAGTTCTTGCTGTTTCTATTAACGTTCGGTTCTTCCTCTCAGCTACTCCATTTTGTTGCGGAGTGTATGGAGCACTGAATTCATGTAAGATACCTTTGTCATTGCAAAATTCTTTCATTCGGGCGTTCTTAAATTCTGTACCGTTATCGCTTCGGATTCTTCTAATAGGGAGATGGTACAGATTTTCAAGCTTCCTGGAGAGGATCATAAGATTATCAAACATTTCGTCTTTGCTCTCTTGGAAGACAACCAATGAAAATCTTGAATAATCATCGGTGACGACAAGACAATAAAGATCTCCATATATACTACGAACATTCACTGGACCGAAGAGATCCATATGCAATCTTTCGAGCGGCAGCTTGATGGAGTTGAGAATCTTTCTTGGATGAGACTTTTTAATCTGCTTTCCTTTCTTGCATTCCAGACAATTATCAGTCATTTGAAAGCTTCTAAGATTCACTCCTTCAACCAAATCATTGTGAACCAGATGATTCATCTTTCTGAGGTGTATATGACCATCTTTCTATGCCAAAGAATTGATTCCTTCTCTGTGGCCTTCGTTACGAAACATTGAGCCGACTTCGAAGTAGTTGTAGCAACGCTTATATCTAGCACATAAAGATCATTCTCTCTGGGAACACGCATGAGAATCCACTCTTCTGGAATCTTAAAGCCCGGTTTAATAATCATGCACTCCTTGTCGTTGAAATGAATGGTAAACTGCTTATCACAGATCTGAGAAATACTAAGAAGATTGTTCTCCAGCTCGGCGATATATTGACCTTATCAAACGACACCACACCATTTGATAGCTTTCCCTCTGCAACAATTCTACCTTCTTGATTACCCGCGAATCCTATGTACCCTCCAGTGATTGCTTTAATATCGAAGAGTAAGGCACGCATCACAGTCATGTTACATGAAGCTCTGCTATCCATAATCCACTTTGACAAGATGGATCTTTGGAGCCCCTGCACATGCAAAGAAACTATTTAAAGGGGGAAACCCAAGCCTTTCCGGTCTTGGGTGGAATCGGGATATCATAAGTAGGAATTTTCAACTCAACATTCGGAACTTTCTGATCTGTCTTTGTGACATTGACATTTTCATTTTTGACTGATGCAGATTTTGTACTTTCAGATGATGATGGTGTTTTCTTTGCAACCTATGATTGAGATTTCATTTGAGCTTTCTTGATGTAAAATTTTGAATCTTTGTTTTCATTTGATTTAGAAGTTTCACCTTTTTCAAAAGTTGATTTCTCAATTTTAAATTCACTTTTAGGTTTCACTTCAATGTTAGATTCATTGTTTCGTTTTAAGATCATGATTGGCTCAACAATCTCTGGGCGCTTAAGTTTCTCATCATCTGAAGTTATCTTTCTTCGGTGATACACAGGCTTTGATTTCGGACACTTGCGAGCAATGTAACCAACTTCTTTGCATTTAAAGCAAGTCCGAGTATCAGCAGAATGTCCATTCGTGGGTTTTACTCCACTTGTGGATTTAGCCTTATCACGAAGTTCCTTTTCCTTCTTAAACTCATCATTTGATTGCTTTCCAATCAAATTTTCTTCCTGAACCGTGTTTGTCCCAAACACGAATTTCATGTTTTTATTCTTATATTCGTGAAATGGTGACTTTTGTTTCTTTTTTGGTTCATCTTCTACCTCCAAACCCAAACCCGCTCTCCTGTTCTTAGGAAAGTCACCACCATTCCTTCGGTAGTGGTTATAAACTTTCTTGGATTTTGAGTAAAATTTCTTTTCATTCTTCTCTAGCTCATCTGATGATACTTCAACAAGTTTGAATAGTTTATCGATTTGATCTTCTTTCACATTTCGAATCGGAAAACTATCATCAAAATATAGTCTATCAGAATCCTTAACTTTGTACATCACAACGTTAGGATCATCACTTAGGCTATTTTCTGAAGATGTATCGTCATTTTTGGATTGTGATTCAGAACTATTCAAACTTGAGTTGGCGCTCTCAAAGATGCCATCATCAGAATCATTTCCCAAAACATTTTCAACCACATTTTTCACAATCGATTCACTGTCATCTTTAGATGTCGTGTAGATTACATCAATGTTCTCAGGAAACTTATCATTTGTCTCTGATAAAAGTGTTACATTAAGTGCTTTTTCAATCCCTTCCACTTTCTTGCGGTAGTAACTTGTGCACAATGGAGGTGGAACATTTCTATAACCTCCACGCTTCTTACTTTTTGGTTTCTCATCATTTTCTTCCGACGGAATTGTTGGAAGAATATGATCGATGACATAAGCGTTCGTTGTGTAACTGAGCAACAGCTGTCTAACCCGCTCAGTTTCAATTTTCATATCTTAAAGCTCTTGTTTTGTTTCAGCAATGGTTTTAATGTACATATTAATTGCTTCTTGTTTTTCAAGTACCGTTGCTTTTAACATTCTTATTGTGGCACCTTGTTCTAAATTAGCTTTTTCAACATTGCTATAAGTGCCTTTCATCTTATCATAAGCTTCCTTCATTGTACGATAATCATATCTAAAATTTTTATTATGCCCAACCAATTCGCTTATGATTAGTGATTTCTTAGCACATTGCTCACAAGGTTTTGTGTACTTTGTGCAAGGTTTTTCAACCTCTACAACTTTCACAACTTCCTTCTCAATCACCTTTACCTCTGATCCTACCTGTTTCAAATTGGCCATCATTGCTTTGTCAGCAATCTTTGTGAGATTCTCTACATTCATCTCCTTGGTCACATCAATGACCTCCTCAACATCTGGTTTCCTTTCTTCAACCACTTGCTCTTGCAATGTATTTCCAAAGCAACCTGCAAAACTAGAATCAAAGTTAGGAGAGATAATGTTCTTCATCTTTGTCTCGTGATAGATCATTTCCTCTTCCTCTGTTCTTTGTAGATATTCTTCTAAGATCGCATTCTCAAGAGCTGCATCGTCAACTATTGATTCTGATTCATCCATGATCTCTGCCATCAAAGCGACACCAGTTTTCTTGCCAATATACTTACTCCAGTCAAACCCTTCGTCTTCATGAGACACAACTAGAGCTTGTTCAATTGGCTTTGAGGGATTTTCTTGAACTTCTACTTGAGTTCTTTTTGGATATGGCTTGTACTGCAACGCTTTCTTATAATAATCATTGTTGTTTCCAAAAGGGCTTTGATTGTCGCTTGCTTCTTGGTTCATGCATTCGCGTTTGAAATGCCCCTTTTGTCTGCATTTGAAGCACGTTACTTTTGACTTGTCAAATCCAAGTTTATTGCTCGAATTTCCAATGTATCTTCCTGTAAGCGCGACAAACTTCGTGACTCTTCTGATAATCGATGCTAAGCTCCACTTGATATCCATCAGTTCCAATTCCTCTTCATCAACCTGATCGTAATCCTCAGCCGTCATCTCTGGATTTCCGATCTTCCCCGCAACTAAGCTTTCGTATGATTCGAGTACAGTTGCAAGAAGCGTTATATGTTGTTTAGCCACTTGTTCAGGGAAAACGTTCTTCAGATTGACTGCAATGTTGCACTGAAATACATTTGTATCAGAACTAGAATGATTTGTCTGATTTGTCTGATTAGGTTGATTCTGGAACGGAGAATTTGAACTTGCACTCGAATATCCTGTGTTCGGAGGACTCTGATCATAACTAGGATATGATTGAGTGTTCGGTTGACTTTGGGACGAATGATTCGAAGAATTCATATTCGCACTAAACGTTGTTTGAATTTTCAGACTCGAAATTTCCTGTACACCTCCTTTGTAGTACACACCTACATCTTGCACAATATTTGCATTCTTTGATTTGGCCATTTTTAGTAACTCCATTTCATGTCCTTCTAACTTGTCAATGAAAGATGATAGCTTGAAATGCATCCAACTTGGACTATTCTTCAATGCCATCAAGTAGGTTCACCACGCCCCCTCAGGAAGTGCATCAGCCAACTTATCAATCGTCTCTTCATCAGTTTTATGAATATTGTGTCTTCGCATCTGAACCATCAAATGACAATATCTATCAATCATCTGCTTCATTGTTTCACCTTTGATCAACGTGAAAATATCAAACTCTTTCTTAATTGAATCTTTCTTGCTTTTAATCATCTCGACACTACCCAGATATTTAGCACATAATGCATTCCACAACATCTGTGATGTCGAGCATTCAGGTAGCAAGATCAAGATGTCTTCTTTCACTGGTTGCTATATCAGACTGGTCATTTTCTTCTCTGCCACATATGCATCTTTATGTTCTGGCGTAAACTTTACTAATGCAAGATCTTGATCACGCTCATCCTTTGGCCACGTATATCCGGTTTGAATAGCAACCCAACTGTAGAAATGATTCGCTTGAACCCAGTTCACAAACTTTTCTTTCCAGTCTTCAAACTCATCCATGCTCATCAACTTTGGCGGCTTAACTGAAGTTCCCATCTCGTTATCCAGATTCATCTGGTTTACCGCGTTTGCATTTGAGTTAGCATTTGATGTAGAGGCCTGAGCTATTCCCGTAGCAAAAGCATTATGAAAATCATCCATCTTGGAAATCAGACAATTTTAGCTGAAACACGTTCAAAAACACTTGAAAATTGATTAGTAAACTGACAAGTTCGGGCAAACTTGTGCAGAAAACAATAACCAGATTCAATTTCAACAAGTTCGGGCGAACTTGTATGAAAATTTCAGAAATTTAACTTGTTATGAGATTTTGAAAATTTTCCAAGTTTACCAAGTTCGGGCGAACTTATGTAAAATTTCAACAAAATTTGACAAGTTCGGACGAACTTGATCAAAAATCTTTGCAAATTTCAACAACTTCGCGCGAAGTTGGTTAAAATCAACAAAAATGATGATTTTAAGCCAAGTTCGGGTGAACTTGATGTGTAAGTTCAATCGAAGTTGTGTCCTCAAACATGGTTTTTTGACATTAAATTGATTGAATTTGATTATGAAACTTTCAAGGGTTTGTTATTAGGTGATTATGTATGGCATATTCAAATTTTATCCATTTTTAACCATAGGTTCATCATTTATGTGAAAAAGTGAAGAAAAATGATAGAATTGAGTAGAAATAGAGAGTATCTTGTGTAGATCTCAGCAAATTAGGTATCTATGGCTCTGATACCACTTGTTAGGATCGCTCCTCCACTGCTAAGGAACCTAATTTGTATCTAAATTCCAACATAAGCGGAAATTATGTGACTTGTTAACCGAATACTCAAGATTTACTGTTTAAATTGTCTGTTTATTAGTTCAAATCAATAGTACATCGAGAATCCAAACAGACAGAGCTTCGCCGTCGTCAGCGCAAAGTTTTTACAATGAAAGACCCAAAGACAACTATATATAGAGCAACAAGTTCGCTCGAACTGTGGCTTAGCTAGATCAAGTTCGGGCGAACTTGATCAGCCTTCACACAAGTTTGGCCGAACTTCTGCATTACATCATAAATACTTTCAACTTATAACAATTCAAGCCCTAAACACACAGACTCGATCCAAGACCTAGACAATAGACATCATGTATCAACAAGGCTCAAAAGACGACACATAACTATGAAACGAATTAAGAAAACTTTGTCCAAAAACACATTCAGAAACAGTTTCATTTATTGAGTTTTTAGGAAAATCAGAATTCGACTCTGGTTCATCCCCTAGAACAGCTTCACACTTTACTTCATTTACATTATCTGCACAGGAAGACGAAGCATTAACATCAAAAATACCCTTAGACACAAACATGGTTTTCCGATTTTCGACCAGTTTGCCAGTGGTTGATGACTTATTGGTTTTTGGACCATAAGTCATACTTTCTACCCTTTCAAATTCCTCTACCGTCAATGCAAACTGTGTAGTTACCATTAAACGGTGGAGGCACATTGTTGTAACCCAGACCACTACCCTTTTTTTCTTTTGGTATTCTAACTGTTCATTATACATATCTTGGACCAATTTATTAGAAGTATCAAACGTTTTAATCTTTATTTCGTTTGTTTGAAATTTTTGTCAAGACACTATATTTTTTTGCATCATCATATACACAACACTTAACACTTAGATCTTGTTGAAGTTTGGCAATATCTTTTCGTTGAGCTTCAATCTTTTCTTTGTAAAATTTTTCATTTTTCTTTAGAGTAGAATTACTTCTTCTCATGTCATCAAAATCTCGAATTAGCTCAGCATTGTGTAAACGATATGACTCAACTTTACAACGACATTCAGGAGTATAGAAAACATAACTTACCTCTTCAGCAATGAGTCCGTGAACAGGAGCTGACAGGATCTGAGTCATAAATGCAAAGTTGTCTTCAGAAGTATGATCCTCAGGATCTGAAGTCATGAAAGCAATGTTGTCAGAGGTAGTCTGATTTTCTGGAGCAGAAATATTTAGCCGTTGCACTTCTGAGCTCCAATCAAATGAAGCGTCAGGCTGAACTACCAAGGCTGAAGTTGGAGTACTTCCACTAGCAGCATTTGGAGTGTTAGCTGTAGTAACCATAGCTCTCTCAGGGTTAGGTGGAACTGGTTGTGCTGGTGTTTGATTCTTGGTAACTTTTGGCTTGGTGAAATTACGTGCCAAATGTCCAAGTTCATGACAATTAAAATAGCGCATCTCAAATGGCATCTTAGTTGGTCCGAAAAGGTGAGACCTTGCCACTTGTTTCTTCCAGTTTTCCTTACAAAATTCTTTGCCCTGAACGCTGCAAAAGCCATCTGCCATGTAATGTCCATCTCTTCTACATCTTCAGGATGAATTTGATCCAAATCATCCATAGAAAACTTTGGAGGCTCTAATTTACCCGCAGCAAAAGCATTCATACAATTTATAACAGATGAGATTTTCCTTGGACTGTTGAGAAAAGAAGGCAATCATGTCGTTCTTGATAGTGGAATTTGAAGCAGCTGCATTAAAAGATGATGGAGCAGGTGTTGCTGAATAAAATACATTTGCTGATGGAGGTTCTGATGTAGCTCTAACGGATGATTAACTTCCAAACATTTGGAATCCAGTTTGCGGCACAAGAGCAGCATTGTTTGAAGCAGAAGATGTTATGGTGAACCCAGCAGCAAGAAGACTGCTTTTATGATTCGTTTCTCTCTGTTTGTCATCCAGTTCACACGATTTGATGTGAGAGATCATCTCAGACAGACTGCATCTACCAAGATCTTTTGTTTTCTTGATCATAGCCACATGATGATCCCAACTCTTTGGCAATGCATTCAAAAGTTGTCTGTTCACCAAGGAATTGGATAGTGGCAGTTCAGCAATAGTCATCTGTGTTGATTAGCTTTACGAACCTCTGAAGCTGATTTTCTATTGTTTCACCATAGATGTAATTGAAGTTATTGAAATTCTGACTCAGCAAATTACGTCTACTCTCCTTCATATCTTCATTACCTTCGTACACTTCATGTAATAAATCCCATAACTCTTTGGCAGATTAGCAGTTCTGAAACCAATGGCAATGCCTGGTCCCAAAGCCATGGTCAAATAAGCCAATGCATTCTCATCCTCTTCAACAATATCAAAATCTTCATCGGAGTATCGCTCAACAGGTTTTTTAATCTTAATACCAGGAGCGTTTTCTCTCTCATACGTAATTTCTCTTGGTCCACGAATAATGCTTCTCCATATCTTACCATCTTTTACCTTGACATGTTTTTCAAAACGCCATTTCCATTCCTGAAAGTCATCTCCCTCAAGCAGTCGGAGGAATTCTAGTTGTGGTCCCAATTTTAGAGTCAAGTTCTTGGTGTATGTTCACGTTAAACAGTTCAGCAGTCTGATTTATGGTAGTCATTTTAAAAAATTAATTTTTAATTATCAGGTCAAAACAGCGTCAATTAAAGTCAACAGAGTTATTTCGAGTCAAGACGATAAGTCGAGACAACGGTTTCGAGTTGAGATAGGGAGTCGAGACAGCGGTTGCGAGTCGAAACCAAAAACTTCAATAACCCAATCCTAAGTCGAGACCACAGTTGTGAGTCGAGACTGCTAGTCGAGACCTTAATTGCGAGTCAAAAGTTATAACTCGAGACCACGTTGGTTGCGAGTCAAGACCACGTTGGTTGCGAGTCGAGACCGTGATGTCTGGAAGCCACAGAAGCACTGTTGAGTCAAGACTGAAAATGGACAAGTCGAGACTATGAATTACGAGTCGTGACCTGCAAAACAGATTGTAAGATAATAATTGACTCGTAATCCCTAATTTTCAGCACCTTTTAAAATTCAAAGATTGTGAAATCTTTGAATTTTTATCTCCAAGAAACTTCCGAATAATCAGCAAACAGATTTCTGAATCAACAGAAACCAAAATCAGTAATTCTGATGAACTTCTAATGAACAATTAAACGCCTTCAAATCATGCAGAGCACAAAACGCTGAAAAGAAACACTTAACAAACACGATCAATAAAACAAATATGACCTTCTTGAATCTGAATGATATCGAACCGAACCAAGAATTGGTTTCTTGGCTCTGATACCAATTGTAAGTCCCGTAACATTGATCTTTCACTGATATCTAACTTGATCTTATGTAAGTGCGGAAAACAAACACAACATGATTCAAGAATAAACTAAACCGAAACAAATCAAATAGTAAGATCAAAAGGAACTTGCATTCACCGAATAGATGACTGATACAAGACCACAAAACTAGGTTTCGGCTGGCTCTCAAATTACACAAAAATGATCAATCCTTAACACAATAGCAAGGCTTGATTATATACTAACCAACTCAGGCCTAAAGCCCTTAACCAAGCGTAGCCGAAACCTCTAAGACCCATCTATCGTTTCGACCCAAAATACTATAGAACCAAATTACAAAACAACCCATAACCACTACTATCAACTCACTATGTATAAACCTTTAGGTTCCAACACCTATGCAAAGGCTTTAGTTCCACCTTAACAGGATCAGCCTTGAAATGGCTTTTAAACGTTCCACCTTATTCAATTACATCATTTGCTCATTTGGTTAATCTGTTTAATAGTAAGTTTTCTTGCAGTAGAAGCTTTGAAAAACTAACAAGTGACCTTTACAGGATAACACAGGGCCCTCAAGAATCCTTAAGGGATTATGTAAACAAGTTCAGCAGGGAATCCTCGGAAGGCATTCAAAATGGGATTATAGAAGGATTCCCAATTTTATCAGGATCTTGTGATGAACCCTTGCAGGAACCTGGACAAAGCTCGGAATAGGACTCTAAGATATATCAAGCTTGAAGATGACAAGAAAATGCAAGAGAGGATAAATGCATCCTCAACATACGAGTCAACGAACATGAAGTCGGAATCTTCATACTGTTAGTACAGTATGTCTATGTCTTAGTCTTGTATCGAGTCTGTTTAGAATAGATGAGATTACGTTAGAAAATGTCGTATTTATGTAAATAGGTGATCAAGTTCGCTCGGAAAAGTGATGAATGAACAAGTTCGGCCGAACTTGTTCAACAAGTTTGCCCGAACTTGTGTTATCCCTAGCGAACTTGACACACTATATATATGTGCCTCATGGTATCTCATTTGTAACTTTGCACACTTAGAGGCGAAGCTCTGTCGGATCCAGAACTCGAATGTAATTGACTTTATGATCAACAAACAGACATTTAACAAGTAATTCTTGCATATTTGATTAACATGTCACTTAGTTTCCGCCTATTTGGACATTAGAAACCATTTTAGGTTCTCGAGCTATTCAGGAGCGATCTAACAAGTGGTATCAGAGCCACGGATACCTGATTTGGTGAAATCATCACAAGAACTACTCTATTTCTACTCATTTCTACCATTTTTCTAAACTTTTTCATGAAAAACAATGAACCTACGGATAAAATATGCTAAATTTTGAATATGTCACGTAAAATCCACTAAAGATAAAACCTTGAAAGTTTCAAGACCTAATTCAAACAAATTGATGTCGAAAAGTTGAAAAAATCATGTTTTGCAGATCCAATTTCATCGAACTTGACATCAAGTTCTCTCGAACTTAACTGAAAAATTCATTTTTTTAGTGATTTTTCAACAAGTTTGCCCGAACTTTTGATTTTTCATTGATTTTAATCAAGTCCGCTTGAACTTGCTTAATATTTCTTCAAATTTCATCAAGTTCGCCCGAACTTGATCAAATTTTGTTGAAAATTCTGCACAAGTTCGCCCAAACTTGTTAAGTTCTCTTGAAATTCTTCTACAAGTTCGACCGAACTTCTTCAGGGTGAAAATTTTCAAAATTTCAACACAAGTTCGCCCGAACTTGTTTGAAACAAAATCTGATTTTATCTACTGACAAGTTCGCCCGAACTTGTCAGTACACTAATCATCTTTTCAAGTTTGTGAACGTGTTTTCAGCGATACTCGTTTGTTTTCCACGATGAAAGACATCCACAATGCGTATATGACAGCCGGAGCTTCAACATCGAATGCCAACATGGTGAATCAAGTTAATATTGATAACGAGATGGGTACGTCAGTGAAGCCACCGAAACTTATGTGCATGGATGAAAACGAGGGGTGGAAGGAGAAGTTTACGAACTGGGTTCAGGCTACGTTCTGTCATAGTTGGGTTGCAGTTGAAACAGGTTATACATGGCCAAGAGATGAACATGATAATGTTATCAAGATGGGCAAGTTTTCTACTTCACAGAAGGATACGTACGTAGCTGAAAAGAAAATGATCAGTCTAATTAAGCAGTCCGTGAAGGAAGATAACTTGGTGCTATTACCAGAGTACAAAACTGCACAAGAGTTATGGAAGTCTCTAAAGACCAAATATAAGGGGAGTGCAGAGATCGTGAAAAGTAAAAAGGCTCTAATCATGAAAGAATTTGACATCTTCACAATGCTGAAAGGCGAATCGATGAAACAAATGATAGAACGTTTTTGTCATTTGAAGGTGATAATGAGAAGGCATGGTCTTGAGAAGACATAAGAAGAATACATTGACAAACTGGCTGATGCTTTACCGGAAGGTGAATGGACAACATATCTCATGGTGCTAAAAGAAAGTCCAAGCTGGGAATTTTTCAAGTAATCCACTTTTATCGATAAATTGGAGGGGCACAAGGTGGAATTGTTGAAGATTGCCAAGTCAAAGAATCCGAACATTGCACAAGATATTGGACTGTATTACAAGACTGGAGCTCAAGAGAATATCTCAAGTCCGAAGATCCAAACTGCTTTCAGCGCGAATATGAATTCCTCGAATCATTTGCCATAGAGCCAAACTCAATCATATCCTAACTATGATCAGAGTCCTCAGAATGCATCATATTCAAGCACGAGTTCTAACTCACCGTTTCAGAATCAGACGAATCAGAATAATCAATCAAAGTCTGATCCAAATGTGTTTAGATGTAACATTGCAGTCAACCTAAACAACGTCGTTTCTGAACAAGTGGCCAAACAACATATGGCACTACTTGCCACCGTGTTGGAATCTTATGAGAGTTTAGTGGCCGGGAAAATTGGTAATCCATAAATTACTGCCGAGGATTACGATCAAGTGAATGAGGAAGAGCTTGAGTTGATGGACATCAAATGGTCCTTAGCTTCGATTATACGGAGAGTTACTAAATTCGTTGCTCTAACTGGAAGAGACATCGGAAACTCGAGCAACAAATTGGGATTTGACAAGACGAAAGTTACTTGCTTCAGATGTCGACAAAAAAGGGCATTTCAAACGAGAGTTCAAGAATCCAGAAGCAAGTGGCAACCAAAGTCCTTTCGGAGGCGGCAGTGATTACTAAAAAAAGTCGTTGCAATATAAGCCCATTTCGAAAAAAACTCAAATCAAAGTTCAAGAGAAACCATCCAACAATGCAGAAAAAGCTATGGTTGCTTCTAATAAAGATGACAGCTTGACGATGCAGCTATGGAGAACGCAATGCTAGAAGAATACTTGCAACAAACAGAAGAAGAGGAGATCTATCATCATACAAGGATGCAGAGTGTTCTTTCTTCTAACGTTACCTCTAGTTTTGCAGGTTGCTTTGGTGATGCAGTATCTTCTCAGCATGTTGTTGAAGAAACAAAACTGGAAGTTGAAGAAGTCATCAACGTGACTAAAGAAATGAATGAGGAAAACCTCACAGAGATTGCCAACAAAGCAATGATGGCTAATTTGACAAAGGTAGGTACGGAGGTAAAAGTTGTTGAAAAAGAGGTTGTAGAAGTGCAAATCGTTGAGGTTGAAAAACCTTGCACGAAGTGTACTGAGTCTTGTGTGTAATGCGCTGAAATGTCTCAAATCATAAGTGAACTCAATGTGCATAACAACAATTTTAAATATGATTGTCGCACAATGAAGGAAGCTTATGATAAAATGAAAGACGATTACAGCAGGCTTGATAAAAACAACATTGAAAAATATGACACAGTAAGAAAGTTAAAAGCAATGGTAATGGAAAAACAAAAAGTCATTAACATCTACATAAATACCATTGCTGAAATTAAACAAGAGCTTCAAGATATGAAAATCTAAACCGAAAGGGTAAGACAGCTTTTGAAAAGCTATACCACGAACGCTTACGTCATCGATCATATTCTTCCAACGATTCCGTCAGAAGAAAATGTTCAGAAATCAAAAGGTAAGAAACGTGGGGATTATAGCACTGTTCTACCACCCTTGTGTGAAAAGTATTGTCGCAAGAAAGCTGAAGGGATGGAAAAAGCGCTTAATATTGAACTTTTGATCGAAAAGAAAAATGAGCTGCCTGAGGACATTGACATAACCTACACAAACGATGATAGCGAAGCAGTGGTAAAAAAATGTTGTTGAAAATGTGTTGAGTGAGTCTGATGATGGCAGTTTTGAGAGCGCCAACTTGAGTTCGAATAGTTCTGATTCACAATCCGAAGATGACGATACATCATTGAAAGATAGCCTAAGTGATGATCCTAACGTTGTCATGTACAAAGTTAAGGAATCTGATAGACAATATTTCGATGATAGCTTTCCGATTCGGACTGTGAAAGAAGATCGGCTTGATAAATTATTCAAACTTGTCGAATTATCATCAGAAGATTTGGAGAGAAATGAGAAAAAGTTTTATTCTAAACCTAAAAGAAGATATAACAACTACCGGAGAAATGATGGTGACTTTCTTGAAAACAGGAGAGTGGGTTTAGGTTTTGAAGAAGAAGATGAACCGAAAAAGAAAAAGTCACCATGTCATGAATACAAAAATAAGAATATGGAATTTGTGTATGGGACTAGTACGGTTCAATAAGAGAATTAATTGGAAAGCAATCAAATGATGAGTTTAAAAAAGAGAAGGAACTTCGGGATAAGGCTAAATCCTCAAGTGGAGTAAACCCACTAGTGGACATTCTCATGATACTCGGACTTGCTTCAAATGCAATGAAGTTTGTCACATTGCTCGCAAGTGTCCGAAATCAAGCTTGTGTATCACCGAATAAAGACAGTTTCAGATGTTGAGAAACTTAAGCAACCAGAGATTCTAAAGCCCGTCACAATCTTAAAAAGAAACAATGAATCTAAAATCAAAGTGAAACCTAAAACTGAATCAAAGTTTGAAAATTCAACTTTTGAGGAAGGTGAAACTTCCAAATCGAACGAAAACAAAGATTCAAGATTCTACATTAAGAAAGCAAGAATTAAATCACAATCCTAGGTTGCAAGGAAGAAAACAACATCATCTGAAGTTGTCAAGTCTGAGTCAGTCAAGACTGATAATGAAAAAGAGTCTGAATCAAAGGGTAAAACTGAAATTGACAAAGTTTTTCCAAAACTTTCAAAAGAAAAGAAGAACGTTAAATTTGAAAACTCAAATGTCAATGAAGTTTTAAATGACGATTTTGAATATCAGAGGGCTTATGAGGATGTTTATGAAGATTATTGTCCCAAACCCAAGACCAGAAAGGCTTGGGTTGTACATTTTCACTAAGTTGTTAATGTGTGCAGGGGCTCCAAAGATCCATATTATCGAAGTGGATTCTGGATAGCAGAGCTTCGAGGCACATGACCAGGATGAAAGCACAACTCTTTGATATCAAAGCGATTAACGGAGGTTATGTAGGCTTTGCTGGAAATCAAAGAGGCCGGATAGTAGCTGAAAGAAAGCTTTCGAATGGTGTGGTATCTTTTGATCGTGTTAACTATATCGCCGAGCTAGAGAATAATCTTCTCAGTATCTCACAGATTTGCGATAAGCAGTTCACCGTTCATTTCAATGATAAGGAGTGCATTATTCTTAAGCCGGGCTTCAACATTCCTAATGATTGGATTCTAATGCGCGCTTCACGCGAAAACAATCTCTACGTGCTAGACATGAGTGTTGCTACAACATCGTTAAAGTTGGCTAAATGTTTTGTCACAAAAGCCACAGAGAAGGATTCGATTCTATGGCACAGGAAGATGAAGCATATACATCTGAGGAAAATGAATTTTCTGGTTCACAACGATTTAGTTGAAGGAGTAAATCTTTGGAGTTTCCACATGACGGATCATTGTCTTGAATGCTAGAAAGGGAAGCAGATTGAGAAGTCACATCCTAAGAAGATTCTAAACTCCATAAAGTTGCCGCTCGAAAGTCTACATATGGATCTTTTCGGTCTGGTGAATGTCCGTAGTACTTCAGGAGATCTGTATTGTTTGGTCGTCACAGATGATTATTCTTAATATTCATGGGTTTTCTTTCAAGAGTCTAAAGATGAAACGTTTGAAACTCTTGTGATTCTCTTCAAGAAGCTTGAAAATCTATATCATCTCCCTGTTAGACGGATTCGAAGTGATAATGGCACGGAGTTCAAAAACAACAAGATGAAAGATTTTTGCAATGCCAAAGGAATTCTGCACAAATTCAGTGCACCTTATACTCCACAACAAAATGGTGTAGCTGAGAGGAAGAATCAAACTCTAATTGAAATAGCAAGAACAATGCTTGCAGATTCCAAACTTCCTGTTAGCTTCTAGAGTGAGGCGTCTGCAGCGGCATGCTACACATTGAACATGGTCTTAACAGTCAAACCGAACAAAAAGACGTGCTTCGAGATGATTAACCGAAGGAAACCAAATCTAAAGTATCTAGAATCGTTTGGTACACCTTGCACAGTGATTAATTCCGATGGAAAATTTGGTGCTAAAACGCTGGAAGGATTCTTTGTCGGTTATGCTAGTCCGCTCAGGAGAGTTTACATTCCTACTTTGAGAAGAGTGGTCGAAGCACAACATGTTGATTGCTTTCGGTACACAACTCCTATTCAGAGAAAATGTGATGCGTGGTTGTTCAATTATCAAGATTTGTGGAAGTCATTCGACTTGCCAGAAGAACCGTCTGATGAAGAACTTGCAGCTCTTTATTATCTACAACAGTCGGCAAATCAAGAACAGATTTTAAGGCCAATAGTGGTTAATCAACCTACTGTTGGTTCTACATCTTCTTCTGGTGCAGGTCCGAGTAATAGTGGTGTTCCAGTTGAACAAGTTTCTGAAGTAGAAGCAGCACCTACTACAACTCTAGCAAATGTTTCCATTGAACCGGGAAATTCTTCTACAAAGCCCATTATTCCTCAGAATCAGAATTCAGACGCTGATGAAGCTCTGACTTTTGATGATGATGGAGAACCTTCCTCTGATGAAGAATCCGAGCAGATATCCAATATGTTAAACCAATCTGCTGGCCCTAGCAATCAAAATGAAGCAACATCTAGTTCTCCTGAAGTTGATTTGATCGTTGATCTGAATATTTCAAATCAGAATAGTACGATTGATGTTCCTAGTGAGAAGATGCCGTGATCTTATTCATATCACCCTTCAACCAACATAATTGGAGAGTTACAGACTGGTGTGAGAACGAGAAGCCAGATCAACAAAGCTTTAAGTTGTTTCTATACTCGAGTGGCTCCGACTCAAGATTATTGCTATTATTCATGTTTGATATCTCAAATCGAGCCGAAGATTGTGAATGAAGTTTTGGGTGATGAGAACTGGGTGATAGCGATGCAGGAAGAATTGTTACAGTTTGAGAAACTGGGAGTTTGGAGACTTGTCGACTTACCACCAAAGCAAAAAGCGATAGATGCGAAGTGGGTCTTCAAGTGCAAGAGGGATGATCGAGGTGTGATCGTTAGAAACAAAGCTCGGTTGGTTGTCAAAGGTTTCCACCAGCAAGAAGGAATTGACTATACGGAAGTCTATGCACCGGTTGCACGTTTAGAGTCAATCTGCATTTTCATTGCATTCGCTGCTTGGAAAGGTTTTAAAGTGTACCAGTTAGATGTGAAATCCGCATTTCTCTATGGTAAGCTACGCGAGCAAGTGTACGTCGGCCAACCACCGGGGTTCGTCGATCCGCTGAACAAGAACAAAGCTTATCTCCTAGACAAAGCCTTATATGGATTACATCAAGCCCCGAGAGCTTGGTACGAGACGTTATCTCAACATCTCGTTGGAAACGGCTTTACAAGAGGCACAGTGGATAGTACATTGTTTACCAAAGAATTCAGAAGTCATCTAATCTTCGTACAAATATATGTGGATGATATCATCTTTGGTTCAACAGATGATAGTCTTTGCAAAGAATTCGAGAAGATAATGAAGAAGAAATTCGAGACTTCTATGGGCGAAATGAAATTCTTTCTCGGGTTGCAAGTTGATCAGTTACCAGACGGCATATTCATTCATCAAACGAAATATGTTCACGATATTCTGAAGAAGTTTAAAATGGATAGCTCGAAGCCGCTTTCGACTCCTCTGGCGCTGAATCACGGAATTTGAATCGACGAAACAGGAACCAAAGTGGATGATACGCTCTATAGGTTGATGATAGGATCTTTATGTATCTGATGGCATCTCGCCCAGATATCATGTATCCTACCTGTCTTTACGCAAGATATCAGTCCAGTCCCAGAGTATCTCACATGCAGATAGTGAAAAGAATATTTTGTTACCTGAAGGGGTGTCTAAGCACCAGTTTGTGATATCCAAAGAACGATAACTTTAATCTAACGGGATATGCTGATTCTGACTTTGGGGTGGACAAGCTGAATTCAAAGTCTACGACAGCTGGTTGCCAGTTCTTCGGAACTCGATTAGTAACGTGGCAATGCAAGAAACAAACCACGGTCTCTCTTTCTACTTGGGAGGCAGAATACATTGCTGCTTCCAGCTGTTGTTCACAAATCCTATGGATTCAACAACAGATGGGGGACTTTGGATTGCAATTTCTTGATACGCCTTTATATGTAGATAATAGGGCAGCTATCGACATTACTAAAAATCTAGCTCATCACTCTCGAACTAAACACATAGAAGTTCGTTATCACTTCATTGTGACTGTTACGAAAAGAAGTTGGTGCGAATAGAAAAAATCCACACCGATGAACAAAAAGTTGATTTTTATACCAAAGTTTTTCCTTTAACAAGATTTAAATATCTAATGAGGCTTAACGGTATTAAAAATTTGTTGATAGGTGCGGAGGCAGAGGTTGAATATGGATCGGACGACGAGTTCACGTGATCCACATTGGTTTGTTTATCTTTTAGATTAGTATTTCTTAAAAAACTAAAATACAAAATATGTTTTTGATTTTAGGGGGAGAAATATTATGAGAAAATACAAAAACATATGAAAAATCAAAAAGTACAAAAACATTGAAAAAGACAAAAAGAATTTTGTGTCACAAAGGAAATGATAGTACATCAGTGGACTATCACAGTATGCTGAAGAATTGTTAAGTTTAAAAGTGATAAACAAGTCTTACTGTGGATGTATCGATAGGCTTTACACATTCAGTAAATTGTTTCTGAGATATAAATTAAATTTTACAATTGCTTAATCTTGTGGATTAACATCTCTCAGATATATGGACTTAGTACTCTGAAATTTTGTTTGAGAGATTGCCTGATTCTGAGATACGAGGTCTTTATAGATGATTGATATCTAGGGAATCTCGATACGGGAGTATATTCTGAGATGGGAACCATAGTTGAGTCAAGTTTCATAATTCTAGCTAAGATATCTTGGAACAATTGAGAAATGTGTCGAAGTTTAAGTGGACAAACATATCGACAATCTAAGTAAACGAGTTTGAACTTAAAGTCATCAAAAGGTCAACGGTACCGGTGATACGTCTCAATCAACTGATATGATCCTTAGACACGAATTCACAAAAAAAAATATGTCTGTAAATATGTTTGTACATAGCTTACTTGCTTTACAGATTAAAACCAAAAAGATTTTCAGTGTGTTTTGCATAAACTTGCAAAAATACAAAAAAGATTTTGTTTCTACATTAGTTTCAACAAGCCAATGTTGGAGAACAGATCTTCGAAGTCTTGTAAGGTGCTAAATTGGTGGAAATCTAATTGACAACAGGCTGGGAGCTAATCTGCAAAATCTGATAATCGAAACGATTAAAAGTTCATTAATTTGAAACTTGAATTTGAGAAAAACCAACAGTTTGTTCATAACGGGTCGAACCGAGGTCATTAACTTGGACTCAGTAGACAAATCGGTTAACCAAGGTCATTAACTTGGACTTGGTCAACTGAGTGGATTGTTAAAACTGGTAAAAGTTGAAAAGTTCAGGGTTAAAATTGAAAATTTTGAAAATTTTGATTTTGAGTTTAATCAAGTTCGCCCGAACTTGATCAGGATAAAAGGTTCTTGATTTGTTATCAAGTTCACCCGGACTTGTTTTGTTTTAATGATCTGATTATAAGTTCACCCGGACTTATACTAGATCTGTTGAATAAGTGGTTACAAGTTCGCCCGGACTAGTTAACTATACATAAGACACAAGTCCGCCTGAACTTCATTACCTGTTTCTTGAACCATTTTGAGCGAACTTGAGCGATTGTGAGCGATTTCGAAATTGTCAAAATTCTAACGAATTGTTGCCCAATTTGAGAGTGAATCTTAGTGATTTGCACACTAAGGATCATGGAAGCGGTATAAAACTTGAAATTGGACCATGAATTGACTATGTTTGAATGATTTGAATATGAATATGCTTAATCGATTAGATTTAGGATGTTCAAGAACAAATTGAACCATAAAATCAGTTAAACAACCATAATACCCTTAACATGTCTTTAATTTGATAAAAAACGCCTTGAATATGATTTGCAGGTTTTGAACTGAAAGAGAAGACAAGTTCGCCCGAACTTGTTAACTGGTTCTTTGAACCAAGTTTGGCCGAACTTGTCCTCAAATGTGAAAATTGTTGTTTGTTTTACACGTTCGCCCGAACTTGTCTGATATTTTCAAAACTCAAAAAGTTTAACAAGTTCGCCCGAACTTGTTTGAATTTTAATGAAAATTTGTTTAACACAAGTTCGCCTGGACATAATAAGTGTATTTGCTTATCAAGTTCGCCCGAACTTGATGTGAAATTTTGTGAAACTTGTAAAATTGTTCTAATTTTGTCTCGATTTTCGTGTTTGCAGAATATTCAGCTTTCTTTCAATAAGGTTCATAACACGTGTGTCACGCTTGATAAGATGATCTCCATTGGAAGCATACGACAGTATTCTAGATTTCATGACACGGATTCCGATACACAAGGCGATTACAGAAAAAACGGTGGTTTATAGATCTCACGTTTATAGATTCTAGAGCGCAGCGTCTCTAAATGAAGATAGCACTATCTGAAGCCGATATTCGCAAAGTGTTGAAATTCAACGATAGTGCTGAAGATCCTATGTTATTAGATGAAAGGATGGTTCTTGGATGTTTCTGTCGAATGGGCTACAAAGGTCATGTGAATGAATCGACATGGAAGAAAGGGGGAGTTCCTAATCCCTACAAGTTTCTAATGCACGCGATTATACATGCATTTAGCCATCGCAAAGCGGGTTTAGACGATGTTCAAGATTATATGGCGTGTATGGCCACAGCGTTAGTTCTAAACAAGAAGTTTAATTTCTCGAAGCTGGTGTTTACACATATGAAGAACAACATGGGAATGAGAAGACTTTTTATGTATCCAGGATTTGTGCAAATGCTCATTGACGACAAATTCAAGAAGATTGCAAAGGATCCGAATGACAATCTTTATCTAAGCCACATGGATGAAGTAACAGTCAAGAAGCTCATCACTTTTCAAAAACAAGCTTCAGCGCAAGTTGCAAAACCACTATTTGGTGCCATTGAGTATGCTAATTAGGTTGCACCGCCTGAATATAAGTGGAGAAAGGCAGGAAGTGGTGATGAGAAAGAGATTAAAGCTGAAGAAGAATGGATGTCAACTTTCAAAGAAAAGCGCAGTGATTGGTTTCTAAAGAAAGTCGTTGAAGAGAAGAAGAAACAATCCAGAAAGACAAAGAAGGTCGAAACTATGCTTATCGATGAAGATGAACCTGAGAATGTTAAAACTGAAGTTGGTTCAAGTGTTGCCGTTAATGTTGAAAGTTAAGAGCCAGAAAAAGAGACTCAAGAAGATGTTGTTATCTCTGCAACGTCTGACAAAAACGAAAATAGTGATGATTCGCTCGAGAAAGTAACAAAGAAAGCTATTGCAGAGAAAGAGTCAAAAAAGCTAAAGGAAGGTGATGCTGATTATGAACCAGATTCTGATAAAGGTTCTGACGAGGAGAGACCAAAGAAAAAAGCTAAACGCGTAAAGTCTTCTGCAAAAGATGCTACTTTGAAAACTACAGGTTCTCCAAGCACAAAAGGGAGAAAAGATGTACAAAAGCCAAAAAGCGGTCGTTACATTGGTTAGAAAAAGAAAAGCACAGAAGTTACACAAGAACCTTCTGGTATAAAAGAAATAGGAGCTACACAAGAACCTCCTACGGCTGAAACAGTTAAAATTCCTGCTGTTCAAGAGACTACTGAACAACCAGGAGTCACACAGGAACCTCTTGAGTCTGATTTGCTTGAAATACCAATTATAGAGTCTCAAGATCCTCCAACAACTTCACAACCAGAAAGTTCTATTCCAAAAGAGATTCTGGTTCACACACCAAAGAGTACACCAAAGTCTACACCAAAGACTACTCCGAGGTCAAAGCTATTTGGAAATATCCCTGATGAACCAATTAATCTTGAAGATTTGAATGATTTCTTTCCAGATTCTAATGTTGAAGAACAAGAGAAAAGATTCAAAGTTCTGGAAGAAAAGGTGTCAAAGAACGAAGCTGAAAAAGCTACTTTAGAACAGATAGTGAAACGAAGCAAAGTCGAAAAGAAAATACTAAACGACAAGGTGAAATTCTTAGAAGGTGATCGTGGTTATTTGAAGGCGCTAATTGAAAGTCTGTAGGATGCCAACGAAAGATTGTAGAAAGCGATTGCAGAATTACGATCTAAAAGGGATTTGAAGGACAAAAGATTTTCAAGACTGCAGAAAGTGTTATCGAACAGTCTGGGAATTAATTTCAAGGAAGAATACGAATGATTAGATGTGCAAGAAACAAAGGAGAAAACAGATAAAGAACTCGCAGAGCAGGGAAAGGGTAAACATGTGATTGAAGGCTTACCCAAGACAACTAAAGAGTCTGTGATTGAAACCGTTGATACTTCTAAAGCTTCTAAGTCCGAAATTATTCCTGAAAAAGAAACAGAACATAAGGACGATGAGGAAGCTGAGGACGAAGATAAAGATGATGAACCTGTTAATAATCCAAATGATGATTCTGAAAACAATGATGATAATGATGATGGTCAGGGTGGAGTTGGATTAAAGATTGTTGATGCTAAAGTGTCCGATGAGTTTGATTTTTCCTTGTTACTCAGCGATGATGTTAATATGATGGAAGATCAAAGTATGGGGGAGCAAATAGGGCAAGCAGGGCAAACTGATAAAGATATGATTGATGCTATTGTTGCAATGCCTGTTGCTGCAATGCCTGCAAAGCCATTGGTACTAATGTTAGAGCATAACGTTGAAGAAGGAGAGTTTGTTCATAATATGACAAAGGAAGATTTCGCAAAGCTGCTAAACGTTGATGCTGAATCATTTGATTTTGATTTCAAAGAGGGAGTGGTTAATATAGATACATTTGAACCTAACGAGTACTGCTACAAACGAAGATCTGATGCTGATGATTATGACAGAGTTATCATAGAAGATAGATCAGATGATGAACAGGATGAAGCAGAAAAGTATGTTGGTTTGAATACAGATAGTTTTCCTACGTTTGAAGAGATGTACGAACAGCTGAATGAAGATCTGTTAAAAGAAAAGACAGCAGAGTCTGTTCATGAAGGAAAGATTCCGAAGCCAATAACTAAAGCCGAGATTGCTGAAGCTAAGAAATCCTGGTTTAAAGAAATTCCTAGAGAAAGAAAGCTTCAACGACCATTAGCATTCTTTACCAGAGATGCCGACAAGTCATTAGGTGATATCCTAAGCTGGGGGTGGTTAAAAGAGCTGAACGTTTACGCCATCAAACGTGAATTTGGCGTACAGTACTTTCGATACTTGGCAGACTTCAGTACGTTACCTTATTGGGATGTGGAAGAATTAGTGCAAACGAGGAACGTCAGTTACCATATGAAGTTTATTGATCAGTTATTGTGGAAAATGATAAAGTTTGAAGCGACGCAAGGATTCAAATACTGGAAGCCGTTTATACCGAAGCGTCGAATCAAGACTAATAAGCAAACGGGTGAAAAAGACATTACGTTGATCATGAAGCATCCGCACTCAATGAAGAACATTCCACTAATGCCAATAGAACAAGATTTCTATCCGTTGTTTAAGTGGTCGCAAGTTGATCCAGCGACGTGCGAATCAGTAATAGTCTTGAAGTTTGAAGAACACTTGGATATTACAAAAGAAAGATCAGCTGAAGTGTTTCAGAAAGAAGGTTCGTGGGGGTTATGGAGAACGATACGCATACTAGACCCGATGTGGCTAGTGAACTGTTCGAGGGAAGATATTCGATGTTTTTTCTTGAACAAGATTTTTTATGAAAAGCGTGAAGAGGTACAAGCAATGTAGTATCAAAGGATTGTTAATGTTTGCTATGCTCATGGCGTAAATTCTGGAAGAATGTGGGAATCGAGTTGGCGAGAGTTAGAGCGTGAAGAGTTTTTGAAAGAAGAAAGGCGTTTGGAACGTTTTCATGAAAAGACTAGGGAGGCAAGACTTAGACGTTTTCAGTTTATGACAAAGGTGCCACCTACTGATCAAACGCCAATTCCTGTGCAAGAAAGAAGGAAGAAGCCATATAAGAATTTCTTTGGGCGCTGCAGATAAAAGATTGGAAGATAGAGCTTTTGAAGACTAATAAAAACGAAGACGATAGCCAAGGGGGAGTCTGTTAGTACAGTATGATTATGTCTTAGTCTTGTATCGAGTTTGTTTAGAATATATGAGATTCCATTAGAAAATGTCGTATTTATGTAAATAGGTGATCAAGTTCGCCCGGAAAAGTGATAAATGAACAAGTTCGGCCGAACTTGTTCAACAAGTTCGCCCGAACTTGTGTTATCCCCAGCGAACTTGACACACTATATATATGTGCCTCGTGGTTTCTCATTTGTAACTTTGCACACTTAGAGGCGAAGCTCTGTCGGATCCGGAACTCGAATGTAATTGATTTTGTGATAAATAAACAGACAATTAACGAGTAATTCTTGCATATTTGATTAACATGTCACTTAGTTTCCGCCTATTTGGACATTAGAAACCATTTTAGGTTCCTGAGCTATTCGGGAGCGATCTAACACATACAAACCATACCGTTCTAAGCCGTATAGTAAAAATGACAGCAATAGAGTGAATGGTGTTGAGGATGAAGATGCCGAAGAATATCCTGAATTATCAGAATATTGTTTTTCTGTTAATGTTCCTGAACTGATATATGCCATGCAGGGTTTAGGATATTAGGCAAGGTGGCCAAGGAAGAGCCAGCAAAAGGCTGATTGGAAGGATAAATCCAAGTGGTGTGCCTTCCATGAAGATTTTGGACATGTAACAGAAGATTGCATAGCCCTGAGGAAGAGATAAGCTACTTGCTGAGCAAAGGTTACTTGAAAGACCTTATGGGTAAAAAGAAGAGTAAGGGTCAGGATACTGATAAGGATCTGGAACGAGCAGCATCACCTCCGTCAGACGCCAAGATAATCAATTTTATATTTGGGGGATCTGATATTTGTGGGACTTCTTATTCTGCGGCTAAAAGGCATGCAAAGGAGGAAAAGGCAGAAAAAGGAGACAAACCAACCATGATGACAATGCTCACGAATGACAAAGTGATAATATTCAATAGCGACGATCGGGATAACATCCAGGATCCTCACCATGATGGTCTGGTAATTACTTTGTATATTGCTAACCATTTTGTATGCAGGATATTGGTGGACGATGGTAGCTCGGTCAACATCATCCAGCTGGAAACCCTAAAGAGAATGAACATCCCAGAAATGGAGATTACTTCAAAGTCCACTATCCTCGTAGGCTTCAGTGGAGAAGCAAAGAACACGATTGGAGAGATAAAGCTGCCTGTTTATGTTGAAGGAGTGAATTCGATGCAACGATTTTGTGTCATGGGCTCATTATCTGCTATAATCTAATATTAGGTAGGTCATGGATTCATGATATGAAAGTTGTACCTTCCACTTATCATCAGTGTGTCAAGATCTCTACTCCTTGGGGGGTAGTCAAAGTGGAAAGCGACCAGTAAGAAGCAAAGGAATGTTATTCCTCTTCAATGAAGGTGTCAACAAAATCCAGGGCAGGATAGCAATTAAAGAAACAGGCCCAGGATATCATGGAGACTTCAGAGTAGGATGTTAAGAAAGTTATCCTGCATCAGGAAATCCAGATATCTCGGTGCTTGTAGGGGCCAATATTCCTCAGGATATTGAGAATCAGCTTACTAACTTTTTGAAATGCAGGATGTCTATGTTTGCATGGAAACACGAAGACATCACAGGTATATCAAAAGATATTATAACTCATAAACTTGGAATTGGTAAATCTTTCAGTCCCGTTCAACAAAAAAGAAGGAAATTCGCTCTTGAAAGAAATGCAATTATACAAGAGGAGGTTGAAAGGTTGCTCAAGTCCAAGATGATTAGGGAAGTCAAGTTCCCAAGTGGCTAGCAAACGTGGTGGTGGTCCAAAAGAAGAATGGGAAGTGGAGAGTTTGTGTAGACTACACAGACCTCAACAAAGCTTGTCCAAAAGATCCATTTCCACTACCCCATATAGATTCCATGGTGGATGCAACTGCTGGACATGAAATGCTGACTTTCATGGATGCATCCTCAGGATTTCAACAAATCCAAATGGAACCATCTGACCAGGAGGATACAGCATTCATCACACCCACACGTATATACCGTTATACTGCCATGCCCTTTGGTTTAAAAAATTGCAGGTGCAATATACCAGAGGCTGGTTAATATGATGTTTAAATACAAACTGGGGGACATAATGGAGGTATATATTGATGATATAGTGGTGAAATCCAAGAAATCGGAGGATCACCTCCAGGATTTAAAGTGTGCCTTCAATATCCTGGATCTGTATAATATGAAGCTGAATCCTGCTAAGTGCCATTTCGGAGTGGGTGCAGGAAAGTTTTTAGGATACTTGGTGAACAAGAGAGGGATAGAAGCAAGTCCGGAATAGATTAAAGCTATCCTGGATCTTAAATCACCATCCAACATGAAGGATGTTCAGATGTTAACCGGAAGAGTAGCGGTGCTGAATAGGTTCATATCAAGATCCTCATAAAAATGCAAGGAATTTTACGATATCCTGAAGAAAAACAAAAAGTTTGAATGGGGTGAAAGACATGAAGCTGCCTTGCAAGAATTGAAGCAGTATCTTTCCAGTGCACCTCTGCTGATGAAACTTGAGGATGGTGACCCCTTATCCCTATATCTTGTAGTATCAGGGAATGCAGCAAGTGCTGTTTTGGTAAAGGGTCACGAAAGGTCAGCAGTATCCTGTTTATTATGTTAGTAAAAGTTTGTTAGATACAGAAACTAGATACTCAAACTTAGAAAAATTGATATTAGCTCTAGTCATGGCATCAACTAAGCTTAGACATTACTTTGAAACGCATAGGATACATGTTAAAACCAATTATCCTATCAAAAATGTGCTTAGGAAACCTGAAATGTCCGATAGGATGGCTAAGTGGTCCGTAAAACTTAGTGCATATGATTTAGTATATGAACCTAGAAATGCTATAAAGTCTCAGGCCTTAGCAGACTTTGTGGCTGATTTTACTAGTGATATTCAAAATGAGGCTGACCTAGAAGTACAACAATTAGGTGAGAATTCAGGATCTTGGATATTGTATACTGATGGTGCATCTAGCATAAGAGGTGTAGGATTAGGTATACTACTAAAATCGCCACAGGGGGACATATTACCCTAGGCTATTAGATGTGAATTTCCTGCTACTAATAATGGAGCTGAATATGAAGCCCTAAGCAAGATTAGAATTGGCTAAAAAATGAGTGTTAAATGTTTACAAGTATATGTTGATTCCCTGTTGATTGCTAACCATTTCAATGGATCTTATGCAGTAAAAGGTGAAAAGTTGGCTGAATATCTGAAATTGTTAAAAAAAAATTTGCAGGATATTTCGATGTGTTTACACTTGAACAAGTACCAAGGGAAGAGAATGCTGAAGCAGATGCCCTAGCAAACTTAGGTCTACTGTCAGGATACCGGAAGGAATTAGGATACCAATACTGCATGTCTTATATCCTGCGATGGAACATCCTAAGTACCAGGATAAGCATATAGCAAGTGTCCAGGATCCTGATGATGGGTATCCTGGAAAGGATCCTGAATCCTGGATGGCTCCAATCATGAAGTATCTACAAGAAGGAGATGTTCCAAAGGATGAGAATCCTAGAGCTGTCAGGATGAAGGTATCTCGTTTTACAATAATAAATATCTTGTACACGAAGTCTCTTGCAGGTCCATACCTAAGATGCTTAGAGGATCCTGAAACCAAAGAGGTGCTTCAGGATATACATGAAGGAGATTATGGCAACCTTACTGGGGGCAGGTCTTTATTCATGAAGGTGTTGAGAACAGGATATTACTGGCCAACCATGAGAAAGGACGCTATGGAATATGTTCAGAAATGTGATACCTATCAAAGACATAGCTATATACTGCATCAGCCTGCAGAACCACTATATCCTATCATATCTCCTTGGCCATTTATGAAGTGGGGGATGGATATATTGGGAAAACTCCCAAAGGCTCCTGGAGGAAAGGTTTTCATGCTAGCAATGACAAATTATTTCTCCAAGTGGGTTGGAGCAGAAGCGTTTGTTCAAGTTAGGGATCAAGAAGTGGTGTCTTTTATCAAAAGGAATATCCTGACAAGGTTTGGGATACCGGCCGAGATAATCTACGACAATGGTTCTCAGTTCATCAGCAAAAGAACTACGAATTTTTGTAAGAGTTGGGGAATCAAAATGATTACATCAACACTTGTGCATCCTCAAGCTAATGAACAGGCAGAATCCTCAAACAAGATAATTGTCAATAACCTGAAAAAGAGGTTAGGTACCAAAAAAGGAAAATGGGCAGAGCAACTACCATTCGTCCTATGGGCAGACAGAACAACTGTGAAGAATGCTACTGGGCAAACTCCGTTCTTGTTAGTATTTGGAGCAGAACCAGTGATTCTGACAGAACTGGTAATAACAACAGCTAGATCGAGTCTACAGGTTCCTGAAGCAAATCCTGAAGTCTTATATCAGGAATTAGACACTGTTGATGAAATGAAGGATGCAACAAAGCTAAGGATGGCAGCATATCAACAAAGGATAGCCAAGTCATACAACAAAAATTTAACGACCTGAAGATTCCAAGTTGGAGATTGGGTATTGAGAAAGCATTCCAGAATACAACTAATCCCGCTGATGGGAAGTTAGCTACAAAATGGGAAGGGCCATACAAGATTGAGTCAGAATCAGAAAATGGGGCATACCGGCTCAAGACCATGGAGGGAGATATGATACCAAGATCCTGGAATGCGATACATCTCAAGGCTTATTTCAAGTGAGATTAAAATATAATTTCTAACTCATGATAGTATGAATCCTATCTCTTCTACATATATTAAATTAATTTATTATTTTGAAACCCTATACTGACTTAAGCATCAGAGGGGTGTTAGCCAAGCTAACACCCACCTTAGTTTAAAAGGTGTTTTGTAGGATATGCTTCAGGATAATACTCCAGGATATTTGCTCAAGCTGATCGAAAGACAAGAGGATTGGCCCCCTCTCTCACGATTAAGGGATTCAGATCCCTTCACAGGTTTAAAGGTATTCACCTATCTTTCGAATTGGGTTTAAACACCCCGCCTGGAGCGCAAGTATCCAGGTATAGTTCAAGATGGCGGGACCAGTTCATGTAAAAGTGGCTGACAATTTCATCATTGTTGGTTATATCCCAGATCCTTATGGTATATGAGGATTGATCACCCTCTCTCGCAAAAGGGTATTTTCATACTCTCTAAGATTTAAAGGTTTTCACTTTTCTAAGTCTTGGAGTTTATACACTACGCTTGTAGCGCACGAGAATAAAGGGATTATCCCCAGGATACTGAGGGTTTTCCCCATGATACTATGGGTTTATCCCAAGTAAAATTAAAATCTTTGAAATATTCCAAATTGTGGTTGTGTTTACACACATTATTTTATGAATAAAACATTATGAAGTTCAATCACTAAGTAAAGAAATCTTCGAGCATGACATGCATTGATGCGATATCCTGCACAGACAGGGGACATCCATGTTGGGGACATTGCAAAGGATTCAAAGGTTGGTATCAAAACTTTTTGCCTAAGTATTCCTGGTATGATTTCTTATTTATCAAGTTTTGGAGATCTTATATGAGTAACCTAAGTTTTCTATAAAGATTATATTCAACCAAGTTTTTGTCTAACATTTTTTCATTGAAGGTGACAAAAGTTTTTCAGTATCCTGACCAGGAGATTTGATCAGGATATTCAAAACGTATTTTAAAAATAAAAACATAAAGCGGATAAGGCAAAAAGGTTGGTTTATTACTAAAGGATCAAAAGGTTGTACTCTTGGCTTCATCCCAAAGCGGGACCCATCCACCGAAAGTACAACTAGTTCTAAAAGCATATTTACATAAACAGTTGAAGGCTTCGTCCTGAAAACACAGGATCCCTCCACCTCCAACTGTTGAATTGTTCTAAAGCATGCAGGAAATGAAAATTGTTCAAGTGCAGGAAAAGTAAATTGTTTAAGGATTATAGACCATTCAAATAAAAAAGTGGGCTCTGGCGTAAGCAATAATATCCATCAATGCCTACTTCGATGCTCTCACACAGCAGCATCTTTACCAACCTTCACCAACTCCTCAGCATCAGCATCCGCTCCAATACTAGCACCAAGATCCTCACCAGCTTCACCACAAGCCTCTGTTGCTACCTCGACCGCCTTGGAAGACTCTTCAACT
This sequence comes from Scalesia atractyloides, assembly GCA_947069175.1. Taxonomy (NCBI): domain Eukaryota; kingdom Viridiplantae; phylum Streptophyta; class Magnoliopsida; order Asterales; family Asteraceae; genus Scalesia; species Scalesia atractyloides. Next base: position 32,269,046 of record CAMTDV010000009.1, on the reverse strand, counting down.
GTTGGCTTGGAAGGATATTCCACAGGATTACCACCGAGAACCTTCAACTTCGCCTCCCAAGCAATGATATTCCAGGCAGGGCAATCGAAGCCCGCAGCTTTGGCTTCATAAGCCATCTTCAATCTAGCTTGGAGGAGGGATATCACCACAGATCCTTTGAGGCCGTCGCGATAGGAGACCATATCCTGCTCATGTTGGGCATGTGCAGCATCCAGCTTGGTCTGAGCGTCTGAAGTAGCCTTCTCTGAAGCGGCTTTGGCATCCTGGGTGACCTTCTTTAGTTTGTCCTCATAATGTCGGGTCCTGGTAGCGGCGGCTGTTTTCAGCTGTTTAGCGAGTGCCTCCGATTTCTTTGCTCTAGCCTCATGGAAGACCGCTGTTCCACAAGCTTGTTCATACGCCACCAGTAAATGGTTTAGACCCTACAATGCAAGGTATGAGTATTATTATAACTAACCAGGATACCAGTCTAGTATATACTCACAGGATACAAAATGAAGATATTTACCTGGTTGAGAAAAGAAGTCATAAGGCTGCTTGATTCAGCGAACCCGAGATTATGGTAAGGAGAGACCTCAGCAGAAGCAGCAGGGGAATCGGTCTCCTTTCTTTTTCGAGAACTGGAGGCACGAGGCTTGGAGGTTGAAGGCTTGGGGACAACAGAGGGTTTGGAACTGGAGGAGGGCTTTGATATGACAGAGCGTTTGGAGCTTGGCTCTATCTTCACTGGAGCAGGTCCGGAGTAGCTATCCAACTCGTCGAGATCAAATACTTCAGGGATCTTAGATGGTGCTGCATACAGGGAGTAATTCCAAACTTATTTAGTCAATATTTTAACTGACCAAACTGATACAGGGATTCGGAAAAAAACGAGGTCTTCCTCGACATGTTGGAACTAGAGTGTTGGCTTGATGCTGCTAGATTTGGTGTAAAACTTCTTTCAATCTCTGGTAGCTTGTATATGGCTTCGATCCTCTCTACCGAGTCGGTAAGAGGAGGTGCTAGTTTCCTGAAATCCGTTGCACGAGAAAAACGAAGATATCAGAGCAGGATATTACACAGGATATGTTTGAAGATACCCTAAAACCCTAAATCCTACCCTTTGTTAACCACTTCACCGGATAATCCGCTCCACCAGGGATCGAACTTCTTTTTACGAAAAGAACTTGGATTTCCATTCCTCTTCATTCCTAATGGCTCGGAGAATCAGAGGGTCGTTGGAAGTGGAGTAAAACAGGAATCTACTAGACCCATGGGATCTTAGCCGATATGCTAGAGGAAGGTCATTAACAGAAAGCTCTGGAATGCGAGTGTTCTTGATTCGATCAAGAACGACCAACACACGCCATAGCATCGGCATGGCCTGACTGAAACTGAGGCCAGTGATGCGAAAGAAATCGGTGATGAAATCGGAAAAAGGGAACCGTAGACCTAGTGTGAAGGGGAAAACATTAAAACAGAGCCACTCGATAGAAGACATGTCCGATCGGAGTTCCCGATCATATGGTCTAAACACCGCGCTCTCCGGGAAGATGCCGGAGGTTTGAAGGTTTAATAAGAAAGGGTTATCAAACGTGCACACTTCCTTCTCCGGATGTTGAGGAGGTTTTGTGGTATGAACGTAGGAACAGAGTCGCTGGAACAGGATCTCGTTTGCCTCGCCATTATTGACCAAAAGAAGAAGAAGAATAAAGAGGAGAGAGGATTCTTACCTTTTCACTTTCTTTGGTTATGATTAAATGGTAAGCAAGTGGAGAAGATATAGGGAGGTAATGAGTAGATATAACCTGGGCAGTTACATCACATCACATCAGAAAATCTTATCTCTTTATGGCCTCGAAGAACGTAAAAATGTAACCGTTGGGACTCAGGATCCTCAACAGTAACATTTTTGGGGACAATTGTTATGGGTGAAATTCTGAGCCCATATCCTGAATTATATCTTGAGTAATTGATATCTGTTTACGATCAGGATACCGCACCAGGATATTGGTAACATCATGAGGCAGTATCCTGATAGTTACTAATAGTTTACGTGTAGGAGATGGCTGTAGAGCTTGCAACGTTTACAAATACTTTTTCTCCTGAAGACTCGCTCTATTTAGTTGAGAAATGGACGTTGAAGCCGGAAGACCAGGTCTCTAATGTTCAGAAAGGAATATTCCAAAGCACCCCAAGTTTATAGGAGAAGTTGTTTACTTTTGTAACTATAAAAAACGATAAGCCAGATCGTAGGAACACACAAATCGACACTCTTCACTCTCTACTCTCGATCTCGCATACATTTCTCTTGCGATTACACACTTACACTCACTACTTGCAATCATTGTAACACTTAGTAGCGATCTAAGCTATATCCTACACTGTATCCTGAATATTCAAGCAATAAGAAGAACAAGGCATTGCTAGCACACTACCTCACAAAACTATTTGATCACTAAATTGCTTTGGTAATTTTTGACCAAAACAACCATCCCCAACAAAGATTACATAGGCCTGCGCTACTTTTTTTCCCGATCTAGCTCAATTATTCCATTTTTTCATGATAAAAAATTCTAGAAATTTTAGCTTATAACGGCATTCCTTATACTATTATTGGCGGTTTCAACTTCCCACTTTTCCTAGATGAGTACCCACTAGTAAACCGAAAATTAGGGTATATTAATATCAAAGGAACCTAGAAACCGGATTGGGCCTACTCACAACTAAACACAGGTTCAATTTTTAAACTTATATTAATATTATTATTATTTGAAACCCGAACATATCCGACTTTTCTATCATTTTTCGTCTTTATTTTGCAAACTTCTTATTCAAAAGACATTTTTCTATTTTTCAATTATTTTTTTATTTTTAATTTTTTTCATTTTTTTGTGACTCAAAACTCTATATACAGACTCAAACGAAAGTTTCCCATCCCCACACTTAAACTCTACATTGCCCTCAATGTAGGAATAGAAATCGACTCAAAAGACTAAAATAAGTAAGATTAAAAAGACAAAGGGCATAAATGGAAAGGACTTAGCTGGTTAAATAATCGCGTAAGCTCTGAAAACTCTAGTCCAATCCAGCTCGATCGTATAGCATTTCATCGTGATCGGCTACTCTGACAGACTGACATGCTCGGTAAATGCATCGAACATTGACGAACAGCTCCGAAATCACCCGAATGGAGATTGTGTACGGGCGGTATGATTCAAACATGCACACACAAAACAAAAGAAATGCCGAAGCAATATCGACTTAAAAACTAAAAAAATGACAAACTATGACTCTATACAAACTCCACAAACTCTATGGAACCTCCCCACACTTGAATTTAATCAGGAGGTTTCTCTTTGATCTGGACCCTATCTAATCCGTTCAATTCTACCTGGCCCTCATATACATTTAAAAATTTAATGGTGGAATCGAAAAACAAATTAAAGATTTTTATAAAATTGAAAAACATTTTAAAACCTATAAACAGGCTAGACCACCAATATTTAAACTTACCTGGCATGGACCGAATAAGTGACATGTAACGAGAAGATCGGTCATGCTTGAAATTCAAAGGCTCCTTCTTCCCGAACTTGTATCGGCCCTTGATCCTCGTCTGGTTCAGATCCTCTCTTTTCCTTTCCTTTCCTTATCCTGTGGTTTTGCTGATTTTCCAGTTTCACCTACCATGGGCTAGCTGTTGTGTTCTTCCTCTTCCACCACTTCCACAAGATGATCCCCACACTTAGTCTTCATCTAGGGTAAGTTCAATAACCTCTGGCGATTCACCTTCAAGTAGGGCATCAAAATATGCTATATCCTCATCAGGATCCAACTCTCCTACCTCTTCATAAACAGATAAACTTTCTAACTCTAACTCTAAAAACTCATCTTCCCCAGACGACTTAATTTCAACCTCTTCATTTTCTTCTTCCTCTTCTTGGTCTTCTCCATTCCATCTCTTATATGCAGGCAGTTGAGCATCTATCTCTTCATTACTACATGAAAAATCAATTATGAACTTACCCGTATTCTCTTCCTGTTCATCCTGCTGAACCAGAGGTGGGACTGAGACGTCCATTATGGTCTCTGACTCTACTTGTACTACCAGCACGTTCAGACTTTTCATTATCTCTGCTAGTTCAGTTGCCAACTCTTTACTCTCTCGAAGCATCTCTTCCATAGATAAGTTATTTTCTACTGATGTGGTTGCTGATACGGGTCATTATACTGATAAGCGGGATACCCCTGTGAAAGTATATCGTGCTCCGCTAGGGTTTTCTGGGTATCGTATCCTTAGCAACCAATTGAACCAACAACTCCTCTATCCTACTCCAAGCACTATTATTATCCCCAACAAAGTTTCTATTGGAGTATTGGTAATAATATTGCCCCTCGTTATGTTGTGGCTGCGGATACAGATCATCATAATAGGACAAATTATACCCCTGTGAATAATATGGCTGCGGCTGCACATAAGGGTTAGCGTAACAACGTGCTAAGGACCCCACATATTGTGGATATATAAGGGTAAAATGGTACAAATTTCACACATATTTACAAGACTCGAGAAAAAATAAAAGACAATTAAACCTCTATAACTCAATATACAAAAAATTACCACGTATAAGATTAAGCAAGTCTAAACAGAGTAATTAACGCAATTGGCCAAAGAATCCCCGGCAACGGCACCAAAAACTTGATGTGCTAAATGTGGTCAAACAAAAATAAACTAAAATTAACATAATCTAGACACTCTAAGCTTTAAATTTATAAACTTAGACTCGATCTAAACCTAAACCACACAACCGGCAAGTGAACCGATCGATGTAGTAAAGCTAAAGTATGTCCGAGTATCGAACCCACGAGACTCTATAATTACGTTAATGACTCTACTAAGACCTAAACTGACATTGATATAACTAATTGTTTATTTGATTGGGGGTTTTCTAAAAATCCTACGAATGTAATTAAATTAAATTAAATAACTAAATTAACTAATACAAATTACTGTGGACATTACTCAGATGGTGAAACACTACCTAGAGGGAAATCATGTGACTTATTAATCGAATACACAAGATTTACTATTTAAATTGTCTGTTTATTAGTTCAAATCAATAGTACATCGAGTATCCAAACAGACAGAACTTCACCGTCGTCAACACAAAGTTCTTACAATGAAAGACCCAAGACAACCTATATATAGAGCAAAAAGTTCGCGAAGTGTGATTTGGCTAGCACAAGTTCGGGCGAACTTGATCTACCTTCACACAAGTTCGGCTGAACTTGTGCTTTACAACCATAAATACTTCAAATTCTAACAATTTCAAGCCCTAATCATACAGACTCGATCCAAGACCTAGACAATAGACATCATGTATCAACAAACTCCCCCTTAGATATTGTCGTAGTCTTGATCAGTCTTCAATCTTCAACATCTTCTGAAGAAGTTCTTGTACGGCTTTCTTCGATGTTCTTGCTTAGGAATAGGCGTTTGGTCAGTAGAAGGTGCCCACTTCATGAACTGAAATCGTCTGAGCCTTGCCTCTCTACCCCTTTCATGTATCTTTTCTAGTCGTCTTTCTTCTTTCAAAAATTCTTCTCTTTCTAACTCTCTCCATCTTGATTCACACATATGACCTAATTAATACCATGTGCATAGCATACGTTGATCACACCTTGGTATTGCTTTGCTTGGACTTCTTCACATTTATCGAAACATATCTTGTTGAAGAACAAACATTTTACATCTTCTTTCGAATACGTATAGTTCTCCACAAACCCCAAATCCTTCTACGTTCAATGCATTTTGGTTCTTTTTCCTTTGTGATATCCTATGTTTCTTCTGCTCGCAACACAATCACTGCTTCACTCATTTCTGGATCCGTTTGCCACCACAAGAAGTAAGGATGAAAATCTTGTTCAATAGGCTTTAGTGGCATGTTCATCATTGCTCTTGGTCGTTTCATCACCAGCGTAACATCTTTAACCCCAGTCTTTTTATCTATCTTTATTCTTCGCTTTGGTATAAACGGCTTCCACAATTCAAAACCTCTTAAAGCTTCAAACTTAATAACCCTCCATAGTCGTTGTTCGTTGAACTTCATCTGAAGACTTATGTTTCTCGTTTGCACTAACTCTCCAACATCCCAAAATGGTAAGTCTTTATATCAGCAAGATGTCTGAAGTACTGCACACCAAACTCTCTATTTATGGCATAAACATCAAGCTCTCTTATCCACCCCCAATGCAGAATATCACCAAGAGATTTATCTTTATCTCGAGTAAAGAACGCCAGTGGTCGTTTAAACCTTCCTTCTTTCGGCATCTCTTTAAACCACGACTTCTTCGATTCAGCAATCTGTTCTTTCGTGTAACGTTTAGGGATATTGCCTTCTTTCACCACTTCGTCAATCTTTTCCTTCAACAAGTTCACATCAATCTGACTCATGATTTCTTCAATCGTTAGAAAACTGTCAGTATTGACACCAGAATACTTTTCTGCTTCATCATCAGAAGAATCTTCAAATATAACTTGATCATAATCATCTACTTCAGATACACGCTTGTAAACATATTCCTTCGGTTCAAATATTTTGATGTTCACCAATTCTTCTTCACATTCAAATTCAAACGAATCAGCATCAACTTCGAACATTCTAGCCAACTCTTCTTTGGTGTAGTTATGAACAAACTCCCCTTCCTCTATACTCGGATCCAACATAATCATCAAAGGTTTTTCATGAACAGCAGCAACAGGCATAGCAACTATTGCGTCGGAAACATTAACATCTTATGGCCCTGTCTACTCTGTAGGCTCCCCCTTACTTTGACCATCCTCCATGTTCACATCATCATTAATCAAGGATTCAAAGTCAAAATCAGTGTGTACTTTAGCAGAATCAATCTTTAGACCAACGCCCCCTGATCATCATTGTCACCATCATCATGATCTGAATCATCTTTCGTATCATCACCTGCAGGGTCATCGTCTTTTTCATCATCTTCATCGTAGTCATCTTTTTCTTCTGTTTCTTTCTCAGAAGTTCTGATCGATTCATCATTCTTTTCAGAAACATCTTCATGAATAATCTCTGATTCTAGAGCTTTTTCTGCTTCAACAAATTCTTTTCTATTACCGGCTCCTCTGTGGGTTTAGGAGCACCTTTAATAATCCCTTTGCCTTTACCCTGTTCTGCCAATTCTTTTGCAGCTTTGTCTTTGACCTCTTGCAGATCAAGTCTTTCATATTCTGCTTTGAGATCAATCCCCAAGTTGTTTGTTAACACTTTCTGAAGCCTTGCAAACCTTCTATCATTCTGATCTCTTTCTGTTCGAAGCTCAGCGATCTCTTTCTCTAATTGTTCGTTTGTAGCACTCAGACTGTCAACCATCGCTTTCATGTAGCCTCTGTCATCTTCAAGAAATTTGACTTTATCTTGCAGAATCTCTTTTTCGACCATGCTTTACTTTATTTTGCTTTCAAGAGCTTCTTTTTTGATTTCATTCTGTTTCTGTTTATCCTCTGGAGCTTTGATTCTTTTCTCTAACATATCAACTGGAGTGTCTTCAAACCAATTTGAAAGATCTTCAGCTGTGGCAGGATGAGTAATATTATCTGGAATATCGCCAAAAGCATCTTTAAACTCTTTAGCTCTAGCACTATGTGGAGTAGACTGCTTTGATCTCGGAAGAGTTGCCTTAGGAGTACCCTTTGTAGTAGACTTTGGTATTGATTAAGGCATACTCTGACGCTACTTCAATAACATTTGGTGGTTCTTGTGTAGGAGTCGTTGGTGGAACTTGCGCTTCAATAATCGGAATCTCTTGCAAGTTAGAAACAGGAGGTTCATGTGTAACTCCTTTCTTACTTTTCTGACTCAGAAATCTGCGACTTTGAGGCTTTTCCTTTCCTCTGGTACTAGGAGAACCCGTAGTTTTCTTTAAGTCTCCAGCTTTTGGTTTTGAGCGCTTTGTCTTTTTCTTGGGACGTTCTTCATCGGAACCCTCTTCAGCAGATGGAATGTATAGATCTTCACCAAGCTTTTTCAACCTTTCTTCTTCTTTTTGTTTCTCTCTCTTTCTGGCGAATATCAGTTGAATCTTCAGACGATTCATCATCTTTGTCAGAAGTTGCTGAAATAACATCATCATCATGATCACCACCTGTTGTACCAGCTTCAATTTCTTAGCTTTCAACATTAACTGATGCGCTCGATCCTTCAACATTTTGAGCATTTTCTAAATCAACATCAGGCTCGTCAATTAACATGGTATCTACTTTCTTTGACGCCCTTTTACGTTTCGGCTTCTCAACTACAACCATCACCCTCTTTATGTACCAATCACCTCTCTTCTCCTTGAAATTCTTTAATAGTTCAACCTCGTCTTTATCGTCTCCGCTACCATCCATTCTCCATTTGTTCTTAGGTGGTGTGACATAATCAGCTTTGACGATGGCACCAAACACAGGTTTTGAAATAGGAGCAGAATCTTATTTCTGATATATCTTTAGTTTCTTTAAAGTTGTTTCATCCATATGACTCAGATAAAGAATCTCGTTCGGATCTTTAGTAATATCATTGAATTTCTCGTCTATCAGCATCTGAACGAACCTTAGATACATCACCAATCTATCCTTTCCCATATTCTTCGACATAAACTTGAAGATCACTTTCGAGTAGTTAAACTTCTTGTTTAGCACCAACGCATTAACCATGCAGGCCATGTAATCCTGAATATCATCTAGCCCTACTTTCCTGTGACTGAAAGCATGAATACGAGCGTGAATAAGAAGTTTGTACGGTAGAGGAACACCGCATTTCTTCAATGTAGGCTCATTTACGTGCCCCTTATAACCCATTCGATAGAAACAGCCTTTTACCATCCTCTCTTCAAAGCTAATTGGATCAGTATCATTGTCGTTGAACGCTAGAACCCTTCAAATATCAGCTTCGGTGATCAAAATCTCCTTGTCTTCATCACCAACACGGACAGCAGACTTTATCACTTTGTTTGCTTCGTCATAAGATGCTGCGTTCCAGAAAAGATATACATGTAATCTGTAAACGACATGTTTGTCGGTAATTGCCTTTGTTATTGGAATTCTCCCCAAAAACTCTAGAATCTCTGAGAATGCAGTCAGTGTAGGATAAATATTCTCATCCAGCGAAATACAGGTGTTATGAAACTTAGAAAACGAAAGTTGGATGTTCTGCGGACAAGAAAATCAAGTGAATTAGACAATTTCACAATTTTCAACAAAGCTTCATCAAGTTCGGGCGAACTTGATGCCAAACATTACCAAACACAACAACTTCGCTCGAACATGTGTTTCACATTTTATTTTCCGATTTAAACAAGTTCGGGCGAACTTGTAATGAACAATAATTTTGACAGTTTTACAACAAGTTCGGGCGAACTTGTTGTGATTGCATGATTTGAATTTTCAAGCAAGTTCGGGCGAACTTGTTGAGTTTTCAAAAATTTATTCAAAATGATAACAACTTCGCCCGAAGTTGTCTAAAAACAACTTCAACAAGTTCGGGCGAACTCGTTATCTTCCCCAATAAACCTGCATTATCAAAAACAATTCATATGTTCAATTTTATGGTTTGTTTATGATGTTTACATGTTTATTAACACATTTAACCGTTCAATTTTATCAAATCAAACCTATATCTACTCAATTTTAACATATCAGTCCAACACAGTTCAAATAAGTTTGATTCATGGATGGTTTATGCAAATTATACCTTGGCCATGATTATAAGTGTGCCAATCACTTATAACAGGTCTTAATTTTGGCAGCACAACGGTACAATCTTTGCAAATTCACAAATTTTCTCAATCGCACTTAAGTTCGCTCGAAGATAATTGAAATAGATAAAATGAGAATTTGAGCGAACTTGAACATTTATACTCAATCAAGTTCGGGCGAACTTGACTTTCAAAAATCAAATTTTCTTTAAACAACATCGCCCGAAGATATGCTATAGAGAAACCATTTTCAATCTATAACTTCGGCCGAACTTGATCAAGAACAATTTTAAACTTTTTCAAATTTTTCACTTTTAACCCTGAACTTTCACATGTTTACCAGTTATGAAAATCCACTTAGTTGACCAAGTCCAAGTTAATGACCTCGGCTAGCCGATTTGTCTGCCGAGTCCAAGTTAATGACCTCGGTTTGACCCGTTATGAACAAACTGATGTTTTTCTTCAAATTAAAGTTTCAAATTAATGAACTTTTTATCGTTTTTCGTGTATTTTGATTTTACATATTAGCTCCCAACCCATTGTCATCAAGATTTCCAACAACTTGCACCTTTCCGAACTCCGAAGATTCGTTTTCCATCATTGGCTGTTGAAAACAATGTAAAATAAAATCTTTTTGAATTTTCGAAAGTTTTTGCTAAAACACACTGAAAATCGTTTTGGGTTTAAATCTGAAATCAAATAAGCTATGTACAAACATACTTACAGGCATATTTTTGTGAATTCGTGTCTAAGGATCATATCAGTTGAATGAGACGTATCACCAGTATCGTTGACCTTTTGATGACTTTAAGTTCTAAACTTGTTTTACCTAGATTGTCGATATATTTGTCCACTTAATCTTTTAACATTTCTCATTTGTTCCAAGATATCTTTAGTTAGAATTATGAAACTTGACTCAACTATGGTTTCCATCTCAGAATATACTTCCGTATCAAGATTCCCTAGATTTCATCTTACAGGTGAGTATAGCGTAATTGATATCTGTATCTGTGTTATGCGAAGCCTGAGAGCTCAGGTTAATACCACCATATCGACAAAGAGATGAAGGCTCGACTTTAAGGTGTGTTCCAATTAAGGAATCTTTTAAGCACTGCAATTGATTAGATCTTTCGATTATTTCAATTTTGTTGCAGATTAGGGGTTTTTAGCAAAAGCAATATAGAAGTTCTAGCCCATTGCTTCCGCACAATCAGAAGAACTTGTATAATACCCCAGATATCATTCATCTATAAAGACCTCGTATCTCAGAATCAGGCAATCTCTCAAACGAAATTTCGGAGTACTAAGTCCATATATCCGAGAGATGTTAATCCACAAGTTTAAGCAGTTGTAAAATTTAGTTTATATCCCGAAAACAATCTACTGAACGTGTAAAGCCTATCGACACATCCACAGTAAGACTTGTTTAAACTTTTTAAACTTTACAATTCCTTAGCATACTATGATAGTCAGCAGTTGTAAAATTAAGTTTATATCCCGGAAACAATATACTGAACGTGTAAAGCCTATCGACACATCCTGTCACACCCCAAAAATCGCAGCGGAAGACAAGCATGATGGTGATGGAGGTTGGCAACCAACAATTATAGGGCAAACATAGATACTTAATTAAAATAAACAAAATAGTATAAAGTTATTACATTCATCCCAAAATGTATTGTTTAGAGTGTTCATGCTCAAAACGTTCCATCACGTGAACCATGACACCAACATTATTATTGTCCATTTTAGAGTTTCCCTAAAACCCTCATCAAACTCCGAAGCCACTTATGTACCTGAAAACACGTTTTAAAATATCAACACAAAGTTGGTAAATTCACGGGTTTTACTAACTTATAAATATCAAAATATTTATTCTTGTTTCCATTCGAAAAACACGATACCATTAGATCGGCATGTAACATCGTAAACTAGCTAGGAATACGAAATAATGTTTGCAACCAAGAGCCCATAATCAAAACGAAACCTTAATCGTTTCCCATATTCTTCTTTTCAACACATATTCCTTGTCTTTTATGATCGGAGCGACCGATCGACAAGCTTGGGGTTTGTCAAAACCCAATAGATCTATCAATATATCTTGTGCCCTCCAACCAGAGGCTAATGATTACAGCGGCAGGAAAATGTCCATGGATGCACCCTCGTTAGGGTAACTTAAGGCCCTTACGCAAGGCCAACATAGGTTACATTTCCTTTTGTCATCTTTTGATCATATTAACTCATAATACTTTACGTGTTTTCTCCCCGAAATGTAAAAACATAATTTAAAAAGGGGTCATGAACTCACCTTTGGGTGTGTTAAAAGTTTGATACCAAAAGCCCAAATCAAATAGGTATTCGCCTATTATTGCCCTATATACAAGGTACACTTTCAAATTAATTTCAAGTCTACTAACGAAGTTGTTCACTCAACCCTTTAGACTTATAAAAATAGTTTTGTGTGTTTGACTCGTTACTTAGACAACCCGTTGGTGACAACGACCCTTATGGTTATATTTTTCCTACTTTCTTAACATTCAATCATATCAAATGAAACATAATTTCCCTCTAAATATCCACTCAACGACGCACACCAACACATACTTATTTACACCAAGTTTTATAATAACGATTTCACATAACTCACATCCATACTTAAGAGTTTCGTATTATAATCACACAATACTCAATCTAATTACATAAGCCACGTAACTCATCTAAACAATCATATTACATACCATCATCATCACAAAATCATACTTTAAGAAAATCACATAGTTTCCTCATAGTAACACCATACGTATCATGCGTTTGTATTAGCTACTTATCTTGCATTAATCATTCCATATTCATCATGTAAAATACACTTTATATCATCAAGATACTCATGTTATACATTATCTTATCATTCAAAACAATTTATGTCATAAAGTTTACGCATGCAAAGATATGTCCATTTTTAAGCGTAGAATTAGTGTTTTCGACTCATACTTTCACATAGAACATATCAAACATGGACACATCATAATATACACTTTAAGAACTATTATAACATGATATTATATGCCTAAATTTTCTGTTTTAAATCAGATTTACATTGCATGCTTCGATTATACCCAAAATCGTCATTTTTACGCCTTTTTAAGCCTATAGTGACAACATAAGCAATCCAAATCACCTTGACCATATTCCAAACTTATAATCTGATTATTATAGATAAAATATCATGTTTTTAACATCTTAGTTTCAGATCTACATAAATCATCTTATTAACATAGTTATAATCGCTTTTAACACCATTTTAAGCATGATTTACTAGATTGTAAACTTCCAACTCATAGTTATCATAAAAATTAGATATTACCTGAATATTATATACAAAATATCTGTAACATTCGTGAAAATCGGGTTTCAAAAACCCGCCCCGTTTATCAATAAATTTTCAGTTAAAAAGTTCGTTGCGTATTTAACGTGTCGGTTATTTAAAATAATACATAATTAATAAATATTTTGAAGATTAAAGACCATAACTAATAAATAATAATAATTAATGAAAAAAATTAAATAAAGAAACCGAATGGGGTAGCCGGGTTTCGAACCCGGGTCTCCACCCAACCAACACACACAATACACCACTACACTACACACGCATATCTGTTAAAATCCTAAAGCAATTAATTTATATACTAAAACAACTCTTGAATTTGAATTCCAAATCTCAGAACCTATAACAGTCGGAACATGATTCTAGCAATCAATCCAAATAACCGTTTTCCTTTTGATTAACGCATGTAACTGCTTTCAATCATCAGATTTAACGGAAATCTTGAATCAACCAGCTTCACAAGCCGTACCCCTCCAAGCTATCCCAATCACTCAAGTAGCACCCAACTCAACTTACCCAAATAAGAAACCTTACATTGGACCTCACCCTCAATGCAACACCTGTTTTTATCACCATCCATCTACCTTACCTTGTCGACTATGTGCTAATTGTGGGCGTTATGGTCATTTGAGCAAGACTTGTCGCGCCTCTCAAAACCAAGCTTCACCCCCTACTCAAAACATGATCCAAACATATCAACAACCCCAATACCCCATGTTTCCATATGTTCGAACTTGTTTTAATTGTGGCGACCCTACCCACTTTAGAAACATGTGCCCTCGATTGGTTAACATCATAAACGCCCAAGCGCAAGCAAACCCAGTTAACCAAGCAAATCAAGCAAACCCAGCTCCACCACCAGCAAGAGGAAGAGCTTACAACATCAACGCCAACCCTGTTGAAGATAATAACGACCCAAACAAACAACCCAACTAGCCTTCTTTCACCAAGAATCAAGACCCAACTCCAACCGTTTAGTTTTTATGTTTTCTTATGTTATCTCAATCTTACGTATCTCATTTATAATTGGAAATTTATGTATCCAAGAATCTTAATGCGAATTACTATCTTGTTTTATACACACTGATTTAACATTCATATCATCATACATCTCGACGTATCTAAATCTCGTCATTTAAAGAAGTTGGGTTGTGTCTCACTTTTACATAGACTAACCCCTTCATCATAACAAACGAGAGAGGTACTGTCATCATTCAATCATGTATCCTTTCAGATTTGAGACTCAAGCTTTGGCTGTTGTGTTTGTTTTGTAGATTTTAGAGTCACATAGAACTAATCATAACTTACTGACAAAGCCAATGAAAATTTGACAAGAATATGGTGGATACGCCGCTGGTACTTCCTATATATAAGTATTCTTGTCAAAGGATCAACAGCATTGTCAGGCGGTTATGAGAGGTTCCATGTAGGTTTTAGTATCGTCATGGTTGAAGCTTTGTTTTATGATATAATCTTATCTTTCCAAACGTATCAACTCTCTCAAAACTCTTATGCATGAGGTCATACCTAGTCAATCAACTCTGTTTATCAATATTCCTTATCTTAGGCATCAAAAAGCGATTCCTGTAGCAGGGTATTCAACCCTTACTAGGAACGTTACCGCCTCAAATAAAATTTAAACTCTCACCCCTTCTAAGTATGTAATTATCAAAACCACCCTCCTTTCGAGTCAAACATACCACTACTTAAATTTCGGGACGAAATTTCTAAAAGTAGGGGATACTATAACATTCGTGATAATCGGGTTTCAAAAACCCGCCCCGTTTATCAATCAAATTTTCAGTTAAAAAGTTCGTTGCGTATTTAACGTGTTGGTTATTTAAAATAATACATAATTAGTAAATATTTTGAAGATTAAAGACCACAATTAATAAATAATAATAATTAATGAAAAAAAATTAAATAAAGAAACCGAATGGGGTAGCCGGGTTTCGAACCCGGGTCTCCACCCAACCAACACACACAATACACCACTACACTACACACGCATATCTGTTAAAATCCTAAAGCAATTAATTTATATATTAAAACAACGCTTGAATTTGAATTCCAAATCTCAGAACCTATAAAAGTCGGAACATGATTCTAGCAATCAATCCAAATAACCGTTTTCCTTTTGATTAACGCATGTAACTGCTTTCAATCATCAGATTTAACGGAAATCTTGAATCAATTCGTCTGAGCTGAACGAAATCATTGACCGTTAATCCATGAATGAAACCGAAATTCAACATCCCCTGTTTTTATATAAATACCAGACAAATTCCCTTCAGAATTCGTTCATCTCTCTAGCTTACTCTCAAAAACTCGATCGCCTGAAAGGAGCTTTGCCCCACCAGAGAACCACCGGAATCGCTAAAATCCACTCACCAGAAAACCGAACCCATTTCATTTTTTTTTTTTGCCTTACTCTAAAATAAGATTTCTAGAGCTCAGACAGAAAGCACCGCACTCACCTCAAACTTCTGGTAAAGCCTTTGTCGCAAGTTGAACTTCGCCAGAATTTCTTTCAGTCGCCGGAGTTTCTGCACATTACCGGAATCCAACCGGAACTTCCATCGGTATGAGATCTTAATCTTTTCTGTCAGTTTTATTCAGTTCATTTGTTTAATCTAAAACAGAAGATCAGTAAATCAAAATGTTTAACAAATCTGTTTTTCGGTCCTGAGTTAATGAAGAAGATGAACAGCAAGTCGTTTATAAATATAATTAAAATCAGTAATCTAAATAGGTTAGACACACAGTCCAGCGGTGGACTGTGTGCATTTTACATACATGATGCCGGGTTCGAGTCTTGAACATATCCGTTCTGCTGAAATAAAATCCATTTTTTGAAACCAAAACAGATTATCCCACAGTATGTTGTTAAATATAATACAAGAACTATATAATACGGGTTAGACACCCAGCCAGTTGGTCGGGCTGGGTGCAAGTTAAGTCGATGGTCACGGGTTCGAAACATGTTATGCGCGTCCGGTTCAGGCCAGTATAAACCTTTTTAATTAATTAAATTCCAGATTTAAACCAGTAAGTATATAAATATAATTAAAATCATAAATATTTCGGGTTAGACACGTAGCTCAGTTGGTAGAGCTGCGTGCACGTATACGAGAGGTCACGAGTTCGAACCTCACTCAGCGCATAGAATAAACACAGTCCGACCGGTCAACGGTCAACGGTCAATGGTCAACGGTCAAAAAGTTAACTTTTTATTTTTCTTTTATTTATTTATTTAGTTGAAAAATCAATTAAAAATACCTCAAAATAAGGTTTTAAAGCCTAAAAACTTGCATTAAATTCACAAAAATAAAACTAAAAATCTTATTAAGAGCACTTATTAAAAATATTAATTTCAAATGAACTTTATTTATTTATCGAATTATTACATTGTTATTTAGGTTAGTTTTCCTCGTCGGTCGAATCACAAATTCGTGCGCATTCATCATTATCAAGGAACGCACCCACTGTGAGTGAATCCTTACAAATTCCCCTTTTTATTCATGTTTTGGGGTGTATCATGTGTCGCTTTAATTATTTCGTTTATTCAAACTTGTGCTATTACCATTATATGACCTAAACTTATGATGTAAATATTGTTTGTTGTGATACGTGTTTACATTCTTGTCAAGTTGTGTGCAAATCATTCATTAGGCCCATCAGTTCCTCGTGGGAGACGAGTTGAGCATCAGGTGCCTCATTTGATCGACTCCGTTTGATTGAGCCTTGATCTCATTGTTCATCATT
The DNA here is from genome assembly GCA_947069175.1 of Scalesia atractyloides. Taxonomy (NCBI): domain Eukaryota; kingdom Viridiplantae; phylum Streptophyta; class Magnoliopsida; order Asterales; family Asteraceae; genus Scalesia; species Scalesia atractyloides. The sequence goes on along the minus strand of CAMTDV010000009.1, from coordinate 32,252,155 downwards.
TGGTGTGTGTGCTTGTGCATTAATTGATATTATGTGTTTTGTGATTAAATTTACATTTACGTTTATTCATATTTGGTTATGCACAATTTTATTCAAATAACCAATATAACTAATCCTTTCTAATATTTAAATAAGGTTCACTCGCCAACTTTTGTTGACCCAAAACCCTATTTTACACATGATACAGGTCATCCGGTTGAGAAAAGAAACACATAGGATGGCCTAGAAGAATAAACAAGTTAATGCCTTGGAATGCACGTTTAGTTTTGTTTTTCTTTGTAATTGTACTCTAGTTGTAATTTGAATGAAAATGTATTTGAAAATGTTGTGTTTGTATGTTTATTGTAACTTCTTCTTTAAAGAGAAATAATAAATATGAAACTTTATAGTAAATGTCATGAGCTTTGATGAAAACCCAATCATGCCCCGACTACCATTTTCCGTTGCGGGTCGGGGTGTGACAGATTGGTATCAGAGCTTTTGACTATAGGGATATAGGATAGGTTATTAGACCCTTAGAGCCTATACCATAGTTGATTAGATTTTAATTGTTTATGTGGTTACATGCAAACTCATGATGTTTATTTGTTTTGTATTTATTACCCACACAAATGCAGGCAAACACTTCCCAATCATTTTGTGTGATACTTAATGAGTTATACTTATTGTCAAACTTAACATGCTTACATATACATTCATCACGCATATTTCAATGTTCACATATTCAAATCATCCTCATATTTCCTTTATTCGAGATTTTGTCGCAATTTTCGTTTTTCAATCTCATCAAAGTGAGTTCTACGACGGGCATGTAGTAACTGTAAGGTACAAGTACCGGTAGTCGGAACGTCCTGTCTAGGTTGGCATTCGTATAAATCCAATATAACGGACCAGTTTGCCTACCTGGGGACTAACGATGAGAGTACGAAGGACCTATTAGGCCAAAGCATGCCACACCAAACGTCGTTCGAACTAACCCCACTTTGAGGTGTCACCGTGTCCACACCTGGATGCACTCCGAATTTCATACGTTACATTCATATTTCTCGATTTTCTCCGGGTTTTAGTGTACGTTACCAGGCTAACACATGCTAACCATATGAAAGCCCGGTAAGCATGGGGGCCCACATGATTACGAAGGTGAAGTATGGCGGCATGCAAGGTCCAATTACGAGCAAAGCCCAAGACATCCTATGGATGTAGTAAATTTATTATTCTGCATTTGTTTTATGAATGTTCATTTCTAAATACGACACATGACACCTAAAACGTCAAACTCATACTCTTGATACGTATTCCTTGTAGATGTCTTCTAGTCACTCTCGTAGAAAAATGAGGTCAGGAAAATCCCGCGAGCGCATGGCTGCCCAAATCGCTTAACAAATGGCTACCGTAATACCCAATATCGTAGTTCAAGTTCAACAAGCCCTTACCGCTAATCCCGTCAACCCAATCAATCAAGAAGATCAAAACGTTGTCAACCCTCCCCCAAATACCTCTAAATGCACCTTCAAGCATTTCAAATCCTGCGACCCTCCAAAATACGAAGGGACTGAAGGTGTCACCGCTCTCCTCCATTGGTTTGAGGAAATGGAAAACACTTTTCTCAATTGCGACTGCCCCGATGATCGCAAGCTGTGATATGCTACCGGTCGTTTGTTTGGAGTAGCACTTACATGGTGGAATACAGAGAAGGCTAAGCGAGGTGCTGAAAATGCTATGACTTTGACTTGGGAAATTGAGGGAAATCATGACAAGACGTTTCTGTCCAAGAAGCGAAATCAAGAAACTAGAAGATGAGTTCTACTCTTTGAAACAAAAGGAGGGCGACCACACCACATACAACAAAAGATTTCTTTAGTTGAATCAGATGGTCCCCAACTTGTTCACTCCCCACTACCGTTTGATCGAACACTACATACGAGGTCTTCCTTCAAAAATTCAGGACCCTGTAATAAGTACTACGCCTGCAACTTTGGAAGCAGCAATGGAGTTAGCTACAGAGCTCACCGAAAACCACATACGGAATAAAGACTTCAAGGAGGAGAAGAAGAAGGATAAAGCATCAACCGAAACCTCAAACTCCACTCAAACCGAATCCCCTCCTCAAACCACTCCTAAGAGAAAACGAGATGGACAAAATTTCGCTATCACCCAAGGCAATCAACCAGCTTCACAAGCCGTACCCCTCCAAGCTATCCCAATCACTCAAGTAGCACCCAACTCAACTTACCCAAATAAGAAACCTTACATTGGACCTCACCCTCAATGCAACACCTGTTTTTATCACCATCCATCTACCTTACCTTGTCGACTATGTGCTAATTGTGGGCGTTATGGTCATTTGAGCAAGACTTGTCGCGCCTCTCAAAACCAAGCTTCACCCCCTACTCAAAACATGATCCAAACATATCAACAACCCCAATACCCCATGTTTCCATATGTTCGAACTTGTTTTAATTGTGGCGACCCTACCCACTTTAGAAACATGTGCCCTCGATTGGTTAACATCATAAACGCTCAAGCGCAAGCAAACCCAGTTAACCAAGCAAATCAAGCAAACCCAGCTCCACCACCAGCAAGAGGAAGAGCTTACAACATCAACGCCAACCCTGTTGAAGATAATAACGACCCAAACGAACAACCCAACTAGCCTTCTTTCACCAAGAATCAAGACCCAACTCCAACCGTTTAGTTTTTATGTTTTCTTATGTTATCTCAATCTTTTCGTATCTCAGTTATAATTGGAAATTTATGTATCCAAGAATCTTAATGCGAATTACTATCTTGTTTTATACACACTGATTTAACATTCATATCATCATACATCTCGACGTATCTAAATCTCGTCATTTAAAGAAGTTGGGTTGTGTCTCACTTTTACATAGACTAACCCCTTCATCATAACAAACGAGAGAGGTACTGTCATCATTCAATCATGTATCCTTTCAGATTTGAGACTCAAGCTTTGGCTGTTGTGTTTGTTTTGTAGATTTTAGAGTCACATAGAACTAATCATAACTTACTGACAAAGCCAATGAAAATTTGACAAGAATATGGTGGATACGCCGCTGGTACTTCCTATATATAAGTATTCTTGTCAAAGGATCAACAGCATTGTCAGGCGGTTATGAGAGGTTCCATGTAGGTTTTAGTATCGTCATGGTTGAAGCTTTGTTTTATGATATAACCTTATCTTTCTAAACGTATCAACTCTCTCAAAACTCTTATGCATGAGGTCATACCTAGTCAATCAACTCTGTTTATCAATATTCCTTATCTTAGGCATCAAAAAGCGATTCATGTAGCAGGGTATTCAACCCTTACTAGGAACGTTACCGCCTCAAATAAAATTTAAACTCTCACCCCTTCTAAGTATGTAATTATCAAAACCACCCTCCTTTCGAGTCAAACATACCACTACTTAAATTTCGGGACGAAATTTCTAAAAGTAGGGGATACTATAACATTCGTGATAATCGGGTTTCAAAAACCCGCCCCGTTTATCAATCAAATTTTCAGTTAAAAAGTTCGTTGCGTATTTAACGTGTTGGTTATTTAAAATAATACATAATTAATAAATATTTTGAAGATTAAAGACCACAATTAATAAATAATAATAATTAATGAAAAAAAATTAAATAAAGAAACCGAATGGGGTAGCCGGGTTTCGAACCCGGGTCTCCACCCAACCAACACACACAATACACCACTACACTACACACGCATATCTGTTAAAATCCTAAAGCAATTAATTTATATACTAAAACAACGCTTGAATTTGAATTCCAAATCTCAGAACCTATAACAGTCGGAACATGATTCTAGCAATCAATCCAAATAACCGTTTTCCTTTTGATTAACGCATGTAACTGCTTTCAATCATCAGATTTAACGGAAATCTTGAATCAATTCGTCTGAGCTGAACGAAATCATTGACCGTTAATCCATGAATGAAACCGAAATTCAACATCCCCTGTTTTTATATAAATACCAAACGAATTCCCTTCAGAATTCGTTCATCTCTCTAGCTTACTCTCAAAAACTCGATCGCCTGAAAGGAGCTCTGCCCCACCAGGGAACCACCGGAATCGCCAAAATCCACTCACCAGAAAACCGAACCCATTTCATTTTTTTTTTGCCTTACTCTAAAATAAGACTTCTAGAGCTCAGACAGAAAGCACCGCACTCACCTCAAACTTCTGGTAAAGCCTTTGTCGCAAGTTGAACTTCGCCGGAATTTCTTTCAGTCGCCGGAGTTTCTGCACATTACCGGAATCCAACCGGAACTTCCATCGGTATGAGATCTTAATCTTTTCTGTCAGTTTTATTCAGTTCATTTGTTTAATCTAAAACAGAAGATCAGTAAAATCAAAATGTTTAACAAATCTGTTTTTCGGTCCTGAGTTAATGAAGAAGATGAACAGCGAGTCGTTTATAAATATAATTAAAATCAGTAATTTAAATGGGTTAGACACACAGTCCAGCGGTGGACTGTGTGCATTTTACATACATGATGCCGGGTTCGAGTCTTGAACATATCCGTTCTGCTGAAATAAAATCCATTTTTTGAAACCAAAACAGATTGTCCCACAGTATGTTGTTAAATATGATACAAGAACTATATAATACGGGTTAGACACCCAGCCCAGTTGGTCGGGCTGGGTGCAAGTTAAGTCGATGGTCACGGGTTCGAAACATGTTCTGCGCGTCCGGTTCAGGCCAGTATAAACCTTTTTAATTAATTAAATTCCAGATTTAAACCAGTAAGTATATAAATATAATTAAAATCAGAAATATTTCGGGTTAGACACGTAGCTCAGTTGGTAGAGCTGCGTGCACGTATACGAGAGGTCACGAGTTCGAACCTCACTCAGCGCATAGAATAAACACAGTTCGACCGGTCAACGGTCAACGATCAATGGTCAACGGTCAAAAAGTTAACTTTTTATTTTTCTTTTATTTATTTATTTAGTTGAAAAATCAATTAAAAATACCTCAAAATAAGGTTTTAAAGCCTAAAAACTTGCATTAAATTCACAAAAATAAAACTAAAAATCTTATTAAGAGCACTAATTAAAAATATTAATTTCAAATGAACTTTATTTATTTATCGAATTATTACATTATTATTTAGGTTAGTTTTACTCGTCGGTCGAATCACAAATTCGTGCGCATTCATCATTATCAAGGAACGCACCCACTGTGAGTGAATCCTTACAAATTCCTCTTTTTATTCATGTTTTGGGGTGTATCATGTGTCGCTTTAATTATTTCGTTTATTCAAACTTGTGCTATTACCATTATATGACCTAAACTTATGATGTAAATATTGTTTGTTGTGATACGTGTTTACATTCTTGTCAAGTTGTGTGCAAATCATTCATTAGGCCCATCAGTTCCTCGTGGGAGACGAGTTGAGCATCAGGTGCCTCATTTGATTGGCTCCGTTTGATTGAGCCTTGATCTCATTGTTCATCATTTGGTGTGTGTGCTTGTGCATTAATTGATATTATGTGTTTTGTGATTAAATTTACATTTACGTTTATTCATATTTGGTTATGCACAATTTTATTTAAATAACCAATATAACTAATCCTTTCTAATATTTAAATAAGATTCACTCGCCAACTTTTGTTGACCCAAAACCCTATTTTACACATGATACAGGTCATCCGGTTGAGAAAAGAAACACATATGATGGCCTAGAAGAATAAACAAGTTAATGCCTTGGAATGCACGTTTAGTTTTGTTTTTCTTTGTAATTGTACTCTAGTTGTAATTTGAATGAAAATGTATTTGAAAATGTTGTGTTTGTATGTTTATTGTAACTTCTTCTTTAAAGAGAAATAATAAATATGAAACTTTATAGTAAATGTCATGAGCTTTGATGAAAACCCAATCATGCCCCGACTACCATTTTCCGCTGCGGGTCGGGGTGTGACAATATCACCATATTTTCAGTTCACCATTAATCTCTACATGCATGTCAAAATCCTACATTTATCTTGCGTTTTGTTCATTAATCATACACCATACACCCTCCTAACTTATGGTTTTTCATCCAAACTTATCATCAAACATTTTTAGACCATAAAACACTTCAAATAAAGAATCAAACTCAGATTACACAATACCCTAATTTATCACTTTGCATGTCACTTTTAACACCGATTTAAACATCATTTTAACCCATAAAAGCTACCATTCACACACCTTTCAATCATAAATCATTTACACACATAATAACCTTCACAATTTCTTATTAAAACCCTAAACTTTCTGATTTGATTTGTTCATTAGGAAATCCTCTTGTTTGGTGAACAACTTCACTTTTAAACAAACTATGATCTTAAATCTTAGGGTTTTGAGAGATGGATTACTTAGATGAATGAAATAGGGTTCCTAAGAGTATAAGAGCTTCTTGGGGCTAATTATTCCTTTTTGATCTTCTATGGATGCTTGGATCCTTCAAAGAATACTCAAGAACTTCAAGGTGTGTGAAAATGGAGGTGAAATGAGTGTGTTTTATGAGATATGGAGTTGAAACAAAGATGAAATGAAGGGAGGGAGGGGGTGAACGATTTTTGAAGGTAGGAGAGAGGAGAAAGGGTGTCTTGGGAAGGGTTGGGAATGATTAGGGAGATTGAGTGTGGGTTTGGGTTAAATGGTGAATGGATGTGTAAGAGATTTTTAGAGGATTTAGGAGATTTTAATGATTAGGAAGATATTTAATATTTTATTTTATTTTATTTTATTTCTTTTTGTAGGTATATAATATATATATATATATATATATATATATATACTTATACATATATTTATTTTTATACATAACTTACACTTTTATAAAAGTCTTGCAACTTTTATAAAAGTTTAGGGCTTAATTTCACTTGATTGAACTTCTTGATTATGGAATAATATTCACTTATTAATTCCATCATAATTTTACTAATTAGAACAATACCGAATGTTTAGTGGTGTCTGGGTTTGCTCAGGACTGCTAAATGTTTGTCACACGAGCAAATTTCTGAACAATTTAGACAGAAACCACCAATTAAGGCGTATGCGCTTTTCTTCTAAATTTCCCCCAATGACTTATAATTCCACCATATTTTAACATGCTAGGCACATTCATGGGCTTCCAAACACTAACCGGGTCGTCACCAACATTCGTTACAGGCATATTATCACTTTAAATTACGGAAATTCTTTAAATCTCACAATTTGCAAATTCCATTGCACATTAAGGCTTATAAATTTTTAATTGGACTTTAATCACACATAAAGTAAATATTATTGCACTACTTTATAATAACACGTTCGTAAATAAAGTGGTAATGAATCTCGATATGCTTTGTTCAAGAGTGATGAACTGGATTTTTAGTTATGTCGATTGCTGCCTTATTGTCTACATATAATGGAGTGTCAAGAAATTGCAATCCATAGTCTCTCATTGTATCCACAAGATTTGTGAACAACAACTGGAAGCCGAGATGTACTTAGCCTCATAAGTAGAGAGAGCGACCGTGGTTTGTTTCTTGCACTGTCAAGTTACTAATCGAGTTCCGAAGAACTGGCAACCGGCCGTTGTAGACTTTGAGTTCAATTTGTCTACACCGAAATCAGAGTCAGCATATCCCGTCAGGTCGAAGTTGTCATTCTTTGGGTACCACAAGCCGGTGCTTGGACATCCCTTCAAGTATCTGAAATTCGTTTCACGATCTGCATGTGAGATATTCTAGGACTTGACTGATAACGGCACAGAGGCAGGTAGGATACATTATATCCGGGCGAGATGCCGTCAGATACATAAGTGATCCTATCATCAACCTGTAGAGAGTATCATCAACTTTGTTCCGGTTTCATCAATGCAAATTCCGTGATTGAGTGCCAGAGGAGTAGATAACGGCTTCGTGCTATCCATCTCAAACTTCTTCAAGATATCATGAACATACTTGGTTTGGTGGATAAAAATACCGTCTGGCAGCTGATCAACCTACAAACCGAGGAAGAATTTCATTTCACCCATAGAGCTCATTTAGAATTTCTTCTTCATGATTTTTTCAAACTCTTTCCAAAGATCGTCATTTATTGAACCAAATATGATGTCATCCACATAAATTTGTACGATAATCAGATGACTTCCAACTTCTCTGGTAAATAGTGTACTATCCACTGTTCCTCTAATAAAGTCGTTGCCAACGATATGTTGAGATAACGTCTCGTACCAGGCTATCGGGGCCTGATGCAAACCGTATAATGCTTTATCCAGAAGATAGGCTTTCTTTTTGTTCAGCTGATCAACAAAACCCGGTGGTTGGCCGACATACACTTACTCTCGTAGCTTACCGTACAGAAAAGCTGATTTCACATCTAATTGATACACTTTAAATCCTTTCCAAGCAGCGAATGCAAGGAAAATGCAAATGGACTCCAATCTTGCAACTAGTGCATATACCTCTGTATAATCAATTCTTCTTGTTGATGGAATCCTTTGACAACGAGCTGAGCTTTGTTGCGCACTATAACTCCACGATCATCGCGCTTGCACTTGAAGACCCATTTAGTATCTATCACCTTTTGATTCTACGGAAGGTCAACAAGCTTCCATACGCCTAGCTTTTTCGAACTGTAATAATTCTTCTTGCATTGCAAGCACCCAATTTTCATCTCCCAAAGCTTCAGTAACATTCTTCGACTCAATTTGGGATATAGCATGAATAATAGCAATACTCTTGAGTCGGAGCTACTTGAGTATAGAAACAACTCAAAGCTTTGTTAATTTGGCTCCTTGTTCTTACACTAGTTTGCAATTCACCAATTATGGAATCCGATGGGTGGTATGAATATGTTTTTGGCATCACCTCACTTGGAACATCAACAGTACTTTACTGATTAGTAATATTTTGATCAACCACTGTTTCAACTACTGGAGCACTAGAAGACTCTTCATTTCGAGTACTTGGACCAGCAGATTGATTCAACATACTTGTGATCTTCTCAGTTCTTCGTTAGAAGAAGATTCTCCATCATCATCAAACGTCGGAGCCTCGTCAGAGTCGGAATTATCTGCTTGAGAAAGATTGGGTTCCTCTATAACATTTACTGGTTCTGTAACAGGTGTCATTTGTTCTGCATGAGTTTCTTGAACCCCGCTAGTACTTGGACCTACACAAGAAAAGATGATCCAACAGTTGGTTGATTAACCACTATTGGTCTGATAATCTGCTCTTGATTAGCCGATTGATGTAGATAATATAACACAGCAATGTCTTCTTCAGAAGGCTCTTCTAGTAAGTCAAATGATTTCCACAGTTCACTATAATTGAATAACCAAGCATCGCCTGCTCTTTGAATTGGAGTTGTATATCGAAAATAATCGACGTGCTGTGCTTCTACCACTATTCTCAGACTTGGAAGATAAACTCTCTAGAGTGGAGTTGCGTAGCCGACAAAGAAACCATCTATTGATTTGGCACCATACTTTCCGTCTGAATCAATAACTGTACAAGGTACACCAAAAGGTTCTAAGTACTTCAGATCGGGTTTCCTTCGGTTTAGAAATTCGAAGTAAGTCTTCTTGGTAGGTTTGACCGTCAAGACTCTAATCAATGTATAGCATGCTGTTGCGACTGCTTCACTCCAAAAACTGACAGGAAGCTTTGAATCAGCAAGCATAGTTCTTGCTGTTTCTATTAACCTTCTGTTCTTCCTCTCAGCTACTCCATTCTGTTGTGGAGTGTATGGAGCACTGAATTCATGTAAGATCCCTTTTTCGTTGCAAAATTATTTCATTCGGGCGTTCTTGAATTCTGTACCGTTATCGCTTTGGATTCGTCTAATAGGGAGATGGTAAAGATTTTCAATCTTCCTGAAGAGGATCATGAGATTATCAAACATTTCATCTTTGCTCTCTTGGAAGAAGACCCATGAAAACCTTGAATAATCATCGGTGACGACAAGACAATAAAGATCTCCAGATATACTACGAACATTCACTCGACCGAAGAGATCCATATGCAGTCTTTCGAGCGGCAGCTTGATGGAGTTGAGAATCTTTCTTGGATGAGACTTTTTAATCTGCTTTCCTTTCTTGCATTCCAGACAATTATCAGTCATATGAAAGCTTCTAAGATTCACTCCTTCAACCAAATCATTGTGAACCAAATGATTCATCTTTCTGAGGTGTATATGACCCATCTTTCTGTGCCAAAGAATTGATTCCTTCTCTGTGGCCTTCGTTACGAAACATTGAGCCGACTTCAAAGTAGTTGTAGCAACACTCATATCTAGCACATAAAGATCATTCTCGCGAGGAGCACGCATGAGAATCCACTCCTCTGGAATCTTAAAGCCCGGTTTAATAATCATGCACTCCTTGTCGTTGAAATGGGTGGTAAACTGCTTATCACAGATCTGAGAAATACTAAGAAGATTGTTCTCCAGCTCCGCGATATATTTGACCTTAAATGACACCACACCATTTGATAGCTTTCCTTCTGCAACTATTCTACCTCCTTGATTACCCTGAATCCCACGTACCCTCCATTGATTGCTTTGATATTGAACAGTAAGGCACGCATCCAAGTCATGTAATGTGAAGCTCCGCTATCCATAATCCACTTTGACAAAATGGATCTTTGGAGCCCCTGCACATTCAAAGAAACTATTTAAAGAGGGAAACCCACGCCTTACCGGTCTTGGGTGGAATCGGGATATCGTAAGTAGGAATTTTCAAAACAACATTCGGAAGTTTCTAATCAGTATTTGTATCATTGACGTTTTCGTTCTTGACTGATGCAGATTTTGCACTTTCAGATGATGATGGTGTTTTCTTTGCAACCCATGATTGAGATTTCATTCGAGCTTTCTTGATGTAAAATTTTGAATCTTTGTTCTCATTTGATTTAGAAGTTTCACCTTTTTCAAATGTTGGTTTCTCAATTTTCGATTCACTTTTAGGTTTCGCTTTGATGTTAGATTCATTATTTCGTTTTAAGATCGTGATTGGCTTTACGATCTCTGGGCGCTTAAGTTTCTGATCATCTGAAGTTGTCTTTCTTCAGTGATACACGGGCTTTGATTTCGGACACTTGCGAGCAATAAGACCAACTTCATTGCATTTAAAGCAAGTCCGAGTATCAGCAGAATATCCATTTGTGGGTCTTACTCCACTTGTGGATTTAGCCTTATCACGAAGTTCCTTTTCCTTCTTAAACTCATCATTTGATTGCTTTCCAATCAAATTTTCTTCCTGAACCGTGTTTGTCCCAAACACGAATTTCATGTTTTTATTCTTATATTCGTGAAATGGTGACTTCTGTTTCCTTTTCGGTTCATCTTCTACCTCCAAACCCAAACCCGCTCTCCTGTTCTCAGGAAAGTCACCCCCATTCCTTCGGTAGTTGTTATAAACTTTCTTGCATTTTGAGTAAAACTTCTTTTCATTTTTCTCTAGATCATCTGATGATACTTCAACAAGTTTGAATAGTTTATCGATTTGATCTTATTTCACATTCCGAATCGGAAAACTGTCGTAAAAATATAGTCTATCAGAGTCCTTAACTTTGTACATTACAACGTTAGGATCATCACTTAGGCTATTTTCTGATGAAGTATCTTCATTTTCAGATTGTGTTTCAGAATTGTTCATACTTGAGTTGGCGCTCTCAAAGCTGCCATCATCAGAATCATTTCCCAAAACATTTTCAACAACATTTTTCACGACTGCTTCACTATCATCATTGGATGTCGTGTAGACTACATCAATGTTCTCAGGCAACCTATCATTTGTTTCTGATAAAAGTGTTATATTAGTTGCCTTCTCAATCCCATCCACTTTCTTGTGACAATAACTTGCGCACAATGGAGGTGGAACATTGCAATACTCTCCACGCTTCTTACCTTTTGGCTTCAAATCATTTTCATCCGACGAGATCGTTGGAAGAATATGATCGATGACATAAGCGTTAGTCGTATAACTGAGCAAAAGTTGTCTTACTCGCTCAGTTTTAATTTTCATATATTGAAGCTCTTGTTTTGTTTCAGCAATAGTGTTTATATACATGTTAATTGCTTCTTGTTTTTCAATTACCGTTGCTTTTAACATTCTTCTTGTAGCACCTTGTTCTAAATTAGCTTTTTAAACATTACAATAAGTGTCTTTCATCTTATCATAAGCTTCTTTCATTGTGCAACAATCGTATCTAAAATTTTCATAATGCACAACCAATTCGCTTATGATTAGTGATCTTTCAGCACATTGCTCACAAGGTTTTGTGCACTTTGTGCAAGGTTTTTCAACATCCACAACTTTCACAACTTCCTTTTCAATCACCTTTACCTCTGAACCCACCTGTTCCAGATTTGCCATCATGGCTTTATCAGCAATCTTTGTGAGATTTTCTTCGTTCATCTCCTTTGTCACATCAATGACCTCCTAGACCTCTGGTTTCTTTTCTTCAACCACTTGCTCTTGTGATGTATTTCAAAAGCAACCTACAAAACTAATGAAAGTTAGGAGGGATTATTTTCTTCATCTTTGTTTCGTGATAGATCATTTCCTCTTCCTCTGTTCTTTGCAGATATTCTTCTAAGATCGCATTCTCCAAGAGCTGCATCATCAACCATTGACTCTGATTCATCCACAATCTCTGCCATTAGTGAAACTCCAGTCTTCTTTCCAATATACTTATTCCAATCAAACCCTTCGTCTTCATGAGACACAACTAGAGCTTGTTCAATTGGCTTTGAGGAATTTTCTTGAACTTCTACTTGAGTTCTTTTTGGATATGGCTTGTACTGCAACGCTTTCTTATAATAATCATTGTTGTTTCCAAAAGGGCTTTGATTGCCGCTTGCTTCTTGGTTCGTGCATTCGCGTTTGAAATGCCCTTTTTGTCTGCATTTGAAGCACGTTACTTTCGACTTGTCAAATCCAAGTTTATTGCTCGAATTTCCAATGTATCTTCCTGTAAGCGCGACAAACTTCGTGACTCTTCTGATAATCGATGCTAAGCTCCACTTGATATCCATCAATTCCAATTCCTCTTCATCAACCTGATCGTAATCCTCAGCCGTCATCTTTGAATTTCCGATCTTCCCCGCAACTAAATTTTCATATGATTCGAGTATAGTTGCAAGAAGCGCTATATGTTGTTTTACCACTTGTTCAGGGAAAACGTTCTTCAGGTTAACTGCAATGTTGCACTGAAATACATTTGGATCAGAACTAGAATGATTTTTCTGATTTGTCTGATCATAACTCAGGTATGATTGAGTGTTTGGTTGACTTTGGAACGAATGACGAATTCATATTCGCACTAAACGCCGTTCGAATTTTCGGACTCGAAATCTCCTGAACACCTCCTTTGTAGTACACACCTACATCTTGCACAACATTTCATTATTTGATTTTGCCATTTTTAGCAACTCCATTTCATGTCCTTCTAACTTGTCAGTGAAAGTTAATAGCTTGAAATGCATCCAACTTGGACTATTCTTCAATACCATCAAGTAGTTTGACCACTTCCCCTCAGGAAGTGCATCAGCCAACTTATCAATCGTCTCTTCATCAGTTTTGTGAGTACCGTGTCTTCGCATCTGAACCATCAAGACAATATCTATCGATCATCTGCTTCATGGTTTCGCCTTTGATCATCGTGAAAATATCAAACTCTTTCTTTATTAAAGCCTTCTTGCTTTTAATCATCTCGGCACTTCCCATATATTTAGCACATAGTGCATTCCACAACATCTGTGACGTCGAGCATTCAGGTAGCAAGATCAAGATGTCTTCTTTCACTGATTGCTGTATCAGACTGATCATTTCTTCTCTGCCACATATGCATCTTTATGTTCTGGCGTAAACTTTACTAATGGAGGATCTTGATCACGCTCATCCTTTGGCCACGTATATCCTGTTTGAATAGCAACCCAACTATAGAAATGATTCGCTTGAACCTAGTTCACGAACTTTTCTTTCCAGCCTTCAAACTCATCCATGCTCATCAACTTTGGCGGCTTAACTAAAGTTCCCATCTCTTTATCCAGATTCATCTAGTTTACCGCGTTTGCATTTGCGTTCGCATTTGATGTAGAAGCCATTGTTGAAGCAAAGGCGTTACAGAAATCATCCATCTCAAAAATCAGACGATTATGACTGAAACACGCTCAAAAACACTTGAAGATTGATTAGCAAACAGACAAGTTCGGGCGAACTTGTGCAGAAAACAAATTTCAAATTCAATTTTAACAAGTTCGGGCGAACTTGTGTAAAGAGTTCAGAAAAATCTCAATTTTAAGCAAGTTCGAGCGAACTTGTATTAATTTTGAAAATTTTCGGAGTTTTACCAAGTTCGGGCGAACTTTTGTGAAATTTGAACAAAATTTTGACAAGTTCGGGCGAACTTGATCAAAAATCTTTGAAAATTTTAACAACTTCGCGTGAAGTTGGTTAAAATCAACAAAAATGATGATTTTAAGCCAAGTTCGGGCGACTTGTAGTCTAAGTTCGAGCGAACTTGTAGTCTAAGTTCGAGCGAACTTGTAGTAAGCTCGAGCGAACTTGTAGTAAGCTCGAGCGAACTTGTAGTCTAAGTTCGAGCGAAGTTAGGTCTTCAAACATGGTTTTTTGACATTTTTTACATGAAATCAATTGAATTTTGGCTCTGATACCACTTGTTAGGATCGCTCCTCCACTGCTAAGGAACCTAATTTGTATCTAAAGTCCAACATAAGCGGAAATTATGTGACTTTTTAATCGAATACACAAGATTTACTGTTTAAATTGTCTGTTTATTAGTTCAAATCAATAGTACATCGAGTATCCAAACAGACAGAGCTTCGCCGTCGTCAACGCAAAGTTCTTACAATGAAAGACCCAAGACAACCTATATATAGAGCAACAAGTTCGGGCGAAGTGTGATTTGCCTATATCAAGTTCGGGCGAACTTGATCTACCTTCACACAAGTTCGGCTGAACTTGTGCTTTACAACCATAAATATTTCAAATTCTAACAATTTTAAGCCCTAATCATACAGACTTGATCCAAGACCTAGACAATAGACATCATGTATCAACATGTGATAAAGATCATCACCAAGAATTATGCGGAGCAATAAACAGTGTTCAAACAATATTAAGCATGCATACACATCTAGTCAATAATCAAATCGCCTACAATTCATAAATAAATCCATAAATATCAATTATCCATAATAAAAATCCAAACTTTAGCAACTATTCATCTAATCTAGATTGTTAAAAGAAGTCTAGCCAAGAATCAACATCAAGAAAAATAAATAAGGTTTAAATTCAGAATTCATTGACATAAGAACAAAGAAACTAGAAAATAAAAGAAACCGAGTAGCAAAACCTGTTGATCCCTTGATCTCCAAGCTTCTTGCTCAACTTCAATGATTCTTGAGCGTTCAATCCAATGCAAAGATCCTCTCGAAATCGTCCCAGGTCGCCTCTGGTTCAGCCGTATG
The DNA here is from genome assembly GCA_947069175.1 of Scalesia atractyloides. Taxonomy (NCBI): domain Eukaryota; kingdom Viridiplantae; phylum Streptophyta; class Magnoliopsida; order Asterales; family Asteraceae; genus Scalesia; species Scalesia atractyloides. Next base: position 32,236,660 of record CAMTDV010000009.1, on the reverse strand, counting down.
CTTCTGTTCGTCGCCTCCTCTGATGTCGTACGTTGCTCCTTCAATTCTCTTCCAATACGCCGTTGTATTTGAGTTGTAATACACCTTTTACGTGGGCTCTTTGGCAGGTCCCGTAAGGTGTGAGAGGCCCAAATCGTAATGCTCTTAACCAGCCCACATAGATAAATAATAATGGCGATGGCAGTATTTTTTCTAATTCACTCCGTACAGCTTCTTTTAATTAATTGTTGCTCAAGATTCCATTCCCAACTAATTAATTGTTGTCATGCATCCATGCTTATCCTTTTTGCCATGCAATTTCATAAAAACACAAACAATTAATTAATATTAATATAACTATTAAAAACCAATTAAGTTTCAAAACAAGCTATATATTCTCATTTATGACTTTTGCACGTGATGTATGCCAATTCTCACATCTTGTTTAATTTATAAACTTGCTTATGCTTTTTTCCATGCAATTTCATAAAAACACAAATAATTAATTAATGTAACTATTAAAAACCAATCAAGTTTCAAAACAAGATATATATTCTCATTTATGACTTTTGCACGTGATGATGTATGCCAATTCTCACATCTTGTTTAATTTACTATAATCACCATGCATTTATTAGTAGATTCTTTTTACTCGTTTTAGTTCATTCTCTTTTTAAATGTCTAGACTTTAACTATAACTAATTAGGAGTGAAATTTAACACTCAAAAGTGTTGGGAAATATTTATATAAAATATGTAGAATTTAGAGCATATCATAAATACAATCAACCGACATATTTTGAAAATCTTTTCATAAATGGATTTAAGTGCACCTGGTACATTTTTATAAATAACTTGGGACAGTACAAATGACCTTGTATACAGTTTTACAAGCCTGCCAATACATATGGGGCCCAGTACAAAAACCAAGACATAATCGACTGACACACCACTTCTGAACTTTTACACAGAAAGCAGATAATATAATTTACAATTGACCGGTGTATGCCTACACCCCATGCTTAAGGTCGTGGCCACTAGCGCTTTAGTGAGCCTAAGGATATCCCAGACACGGTCAAGCCAACCCCCCAATGTTTAAGTTATCAGGCAATACAGATTAACACGAGTTATGAGATTTATTTATAATCACAACTGGATAATACATGATCCCATACCCGACCAAGCGGTAATAATTTACCGTGTCCCAAGCCCGTATAAGGGAAAATAGGTTAAGAGTATTTACCTGAGCTAAATCTTCGAGAAAATAACAACTCAACCGCAAATCAAATGATAAGTACAAGCACAATCTACCGGAAGGCGTCTAGTCTGGAATGATGGTGTTATTAACCAATTAGAATGCTAACGGGTCCTTAGTTAAGTCGTAGACTTGAACTGGTTAGTCTTACGTTTAATATAACACGGTACGATACGCTAGATTAAGCGGAGACCAGAATAGAATATTATTTAGACCCGACAAGTATCTAGACTTGTACAATATGGGTAAACACATAACATTCTGGATTTTGATATAAAAATGATAAGATTAAACCCGTTTCGGTTAAAATACGTAAACTAGTCACGTAGGCTTAACCAAGCGCATATAAGCGAAACCGGGTAACCGGATGAGTCATATACAAGTTCCATATGCCAATATGTTTTAAACATGTTATATATCAGTAAGATATCAACATGTATGCCCGTAATGATTTTAAAATCGAGTTACGCCTAAAAGGGCGTTTTGGTCATTTTATGTTTTATAAAAGAGGTTTGCGAGTAAACTGATGTCAAGGTCATAAACATTCTGTAAAAAAATATTTTTATGATGTTATATCAGTAGGATTTCAAATATATGTGTGGTTGTAGTTTTAAACAAAACTATGTCCCGTAAGGGCCTTTTGGTCATTTCACACATAGCTTTGATGTCATATTTGGGATTCTAAGTTTGTAACTTGTACCTGCTGTAAAAATATTTGAAATAAATTTAGAAATCAGTAGGTAACAAGTTTTGGTTCATAGTTATGGTTTTAAACCATACTATGTGCCGAAAGGGCGTAAAAGTCGCTAAATGCCGATTAATTCAATTTTTAATGAAAACTGAAGTTATGATCAGTTTTATATAACCAAAATAAGTCATTTAACATATTATATCAGTAGGTAAAAGATTTGGTTACGAAAAAGTTTGCTTAAAACCATTTTATGCGAAAAAAGGGTAATTTAGTCATTTATCGGTATTACACGAATCTTAAGCATCAACCCAGTTTATGATCTGAATTAATATCCCAATAGGTCCTACTTATGATATTACATCAGTAGATAAATAGTTTTGGTGTAGAAATTATGTTAAAACCTTTTAAAATGCCGAAAAAGGCATTTTAGTCATTTAAAAGCTTTATTAACGACATTAGATCAAAACGTAGCCTATGGCCAGAATGTTGACATCAAAATAACTTAATTAGGTTTACAAATTAGTAGGTAAATCAATTGTATGCTTATTGGTGTTTAAAATCTTATTTTATGCGAAAATGGCATTTTAGGCATAATTAATGGACACTTGCATAATGACTTTGAATACTACATGACCATATAGTATGACTCCAGAGAGTGATTACTACAATATAGCATGGTCATAATGCAACTTATATTCAGATTCTAAAGTTACTAATTCGGGTCAGAACTGAAAGTCAAAGTAGGAGTCAATCCTTGTGACTTTCGGTTGCGAACCGACCTTAGACCTGAACTTGACGGGCCGTACATGTTTATACATGTTCTAACTATTATTTCCAAGTTATTAATGTGTTAAAACGTATTTTATAACACCTACATTACTAATTATGAATTTATTTCAAAACAGACCCGTTGACTTTTTAATTACATAACTTTGACCCGTCAATTGGTCAAGCAAACGTGGTCATCAGGAGGTGCCCTTTTAAGGGAGTAACACCTACCTATTACGATCACATAGCCATGTTCGCATCGAACAATGACTGGACCGTGATGATCTAAGCCGAAGGTCAAAGCGTTTTTACGTAAACGCTTTGACTTTGGCTTATATGCCTACAAAACTGAAAAGGGGGAGTTAAGGACACTTACACAAGGTCCTAGCTCGAAATAGAACTGATTTGGAAGCTCCCTTCAGTTGGGAATCTCCAGAATAGATAGGAGGAATGATTTTAGAAATGAGCAAGTCCCCTTGTTTCAAATGCAAGGGTATTTATACTTGGGGAGGAGGCATGGAAGCTTGCTAGGTGTTAGGGGCTATTGTAGGGAGTGTACAAGTGGTTTGAGACGTGTAGCAAGCTTAAGAATGGGTGGGAATCACGACAAAGGTGGCAGCATGCAAAGCTGCCTAACAATCTGCCAGTTGTGACCCTCTTGCGGACCATATGGACATCAGCTTACGGCCCGCAAGGCTCCTGAGCACCTCTGGTTTTTAATTTGGTTACGGACCGTAACCAAATAGGCTTGCGGTCCGTAACCGCCTCCCAGAAACTTAAATTTTGGCATTTTACACATATAGTCCCTCAACTTTTATAATGCCGTCGTTCAGAGGTTAAATTAACATAACGATGCTTTTGGTCCCTCTCGGCCAACCTGGTAAACGAGGATCAACGGGACACGTGTCGAAAATTTATAGAACGGGTTTTTACGAGGTGTTTAACACTACTACAATAACTCCACACTCATTTTCATTGTAGTAGCTACAATGCATCGTCCCAATTACAAAAATGCGCTTCTTTTAACTTGAATTATTATATAGTAAAGTACAAAATAAGTGCTTCAAAGGCTATTTTAACAGTTTCGCAATTTTTATTAATAAACGTTTTCTTACAAAACTTCTATCTTCTAGATTAGTGTACAAGTGTTAATACATGACAGATAGGTTGTTTATCCAAACTTTTCCTGACTTTTGTATTATAGGTGTGGAGATGCTAATTTCATAAAATATACTATCCTTTTCACCCTTAAGAAAAGTTATATAGTTAAACCATAATAAAACAAAAAATAACAAATTATATACATATATATAAGAACAACTTCAAATCACTGTAGTAGTGCTACAGGGAAAGTGTTTTTTCTTTTCTCTTTTCTTTTCTTCTTTATCTTTTTGTGGTTTAGTTTTTTCTTTTACTTTTAACCTTTTAAATTCAACATTTACTTTTTAGTCGAGTTCTACGTCTTTATTTTTATTTACGAGTCGATGTAAACTTAAGTTGATTTACATTTCGACATATTTTTTTTTCTTAACTTTCAGCATTGACATTGACAACCTTATAACTTTCTAAGTACTTTTGTAATCAAGTTTTCCAGTCGATGTAAAAAACGTGTCGACATATTTTGTACTCACCCCGACTTTATTTTGTAAGTTTTCTATTGTCGATTGCTATATCGGATAAAAAATCGGGTCCCCGCCACGAAGCGCGAGTGTAACCCCCTAGTTAAAATAATCAAACAACTTAAAAAAACACCGTACACACAAATTTAGTTACATTATTTTGTTATTATGTTGGTGACATTTTATGTATTTAAAACAAATAAGTTAACAAATCACAATCATTAAAACTATCTGATATACTTTTCTTTAATATTATTTTTGTTCTTAATGGTCGAACCAATGTCACGTGGTCTGAACAGATTCGATAGTGGTATCTATACAGTTTTATATGATAAATGGTATAAATTGTATTCGCGTTGGAGAATATTATTATTATGACATACCGAATTGCTACCATCCTAAGAATATAGGTACAACGAATTAAAAAGTCGATATCCTTTTTAGCACTGATTTTTTTTTTTGGGTTTTCTATTTCGATTATCACAACTTTTTGTTTTTAGGTTTATCTTTCGATTGTCGTACCGAATGTTGTTTTCATGCTGAATCGATTAGATACCAACTGAATTACCATTGCGCATGCAAAGCACGGTGGAAACCTACTCGTTATATATATATATATAATATATATATATACAGGACAAGGATCCGTTAGGAACCACCCTTTATTGCGAGAACCATGAGAACCAGTGTGAACACAAACAGTAATACCTAAAAAAATACAAAAAAAATTGGTATTTTTTTTGTTTTTTTAATATTTTTTTAAAAAATTCGCTATATTTACTCAACAATAAAAAAATTCAAAAAAAAAATTTTTGAGTACCAACTATCCATGCACATGTGCATTTTCGTCATTTCTTTGATAAATTCCGTAATACATTACAAACATTAGATAATTGTACTTTCATTTACACTACCATGTGTAACACACTACTTTTTACGTCACCAATATTAGCAATGCACATGTGCATCTATATATATCAACATGAAATAAGGTGTTTTGGTACACTAATTTGAATACATTTTCTCTTTCATCTATCATGCCATCCATAAGAGCATTCACATCCAATCCACTAAAAATATACATATATCCCACCAAAAAAAATAACTCCTATATCAATATATTTCACTAAAAACAAATACTTTTGTCCCGTACATAACAAGATGAACTATGCAACTATGCGATGAATCGAGTAATTTCGGGTGCACAGGTAATTATAAAATTCGGTGCATAGGAGTCATAGTAAGTTTTGTCGTGTGTTATAGCACATAACCTATAGTGATATAGAATAACGAGAAGAATGTGATATGATAGGGATATGGTGGATACGCCGCTGCTACTTCATATATATAAGTGTTCTAGTTATATTGACAATCGTAGCGTTATTCGAGCCACTTGAAGTTTTATGATATTTTGACCCTGAACGGTGTTAGTAGAAATTGTTGGCATGATATCCATTAAACGTGTTAAACTCTATACTACGACTTATCACCATCCCAACTTCAATTGATGTATCCAATCTTTGGAAATTCAACCTATATATTATTAACCTGTTTTCTAACTCACCACAATTCGTTTTCTTATTCTTATTTATCCTCTATAATATCCACCCATGCTTGAATGGTCATCTCTTAATAAGTAAACACTTTTGAAACCATCAATTTTATTACTTGAACCTTTTGCACCCTTCTAAACCGGTATCATAAGCCATAATGTATCGTTTCAACATATCCAAGAATTCACGATCTTATCTAACAGTCTTCAATAAATTCATTTTCGGGACGAAATTCTCAAAGTTAGGGAGACTGTAACCACCCAAAATTTTCAATTTTTTTTAATGTGTGTGTATATATATATATAGGTATTTCTTTTATAATGTAATTCCATTTTATCCTATTAGACAAGTGATTATTTCTATCCATCAGCTTCCATTGCCTTTTTGTTTATTTTCATGGTTTCTCAAAAATCCTAAAGTTCAAATTTCTAGAAAAAGTAGACTATTTATTTATTGAATTGGATACAAGTTCTATTATTGAAAAATAGAAAAATTATTAGTGATTTTTAATCATTAATAATAAATATAAAAAGATACGTAAACTTAAAAGTTTAGAAATGTAAAGTTTTGATAAAATAAATTCTATAGTTATATGACTTATAATATAAATCATTTTATTTAGAAATTTAAATAAAAGATATTTGTTATATAAACTTCAAGGGTCCTTTGTGTCATATTGGTGAAACTTATATGTGAGTAAAACAAAATATTTCATTATATTGTAAAACTTTAATAAATCAAGGGACCTGTTGTGTAAATTCCTAAAATTTTGAATATGGTTTCTTGTCCTCCAAGACTATGCACGGAAATCTCGGATCTTTTTGATCCGTAAAATATTCCAATCAAAATTCGTGATCGTGTTTCCCATTTGGTAAATCATGAATCTGGACATCATTACAAACCATTGCACTCGAAATTTTCGGCTAAATCAATGTATCTCTGAACCAAATCGTTTGTTAACGGAAACCATATAAAAATCAAATCAACCAGGAATTGTTGCTTGTCGGTCCGTGTATGCTTTAATAATATATATATATATAGAACACACACACACCTCCCTTGCAAATCCGAACCTTGGCACCCCTAGTTTCACCTTCAAAAATCTTTGTATCGCACCTGCGTTTACTGGAGTTCGATGCCTCGCCGGAACCTCCACCGCTCAGTCATTCTTGCAACCCGTAAGCTCTTTCTTTTCGTACTTTTACTTCCGCTATATTCTCTGACTAAAACTTCCAAAACAGATCTCATGTTATATAAAAAAACTGCATCTGATTAGGATGACTCAAAATATTTTTCCATACCCAATCAAATGAATTGTTGGTTAGGATGAAGGACTTGTTTAAATCTGATTTGGTTGCAGGGATGAACTGAAGCAACATTTAAAGATAATTAAAAACCTTAAGAAATCGCAAGCTTGGCTTGCTGGTTATATGCGTGTGTATGTTTCAGTTAACTCGAGTTCAAAACCCGGCCTACCCGTTAGCCGATATTTTAGTTTGGACCAGGCCAGTTAAACATTAAATAAATTATGAAACATTAAACAAACCCAGGGAACTCTGCTTTTAGATTTGACTGTTTTCGTTCTTATTTGTTTCATTATTCCAAGTCTTCAGCAAGCAAAGTGATGACACTTTTTTTTTACGTATTATATAAACTTACCCATTAAACCATAAAGATTTACTACATGTTTTTTTTTAATATATGTTAGTGGTTATCTTCTCTTATTAAAATATTATTTTTCTTTTCTTCTGTATTTCCTAAAATACAAAATTATTTTATCGTATATAAGAAAGTGATTTAATACATGTGTATAAACTATTGATTTGTTTAATCTAAGATTAACCAATTTAAACAGTTTAGGGTGAATTATTAAAACAACATGGTTAAATTCATTAATTAATCACTTGTCTAATATCAAAGCTTACTTCAACTGATTCTCTTTTAATTTTCTCAACGGCTAAAAAAATGATATGTTTCTTTTAAAACCAAATATGTGACCCGGTTATATGTATCAAGTTATTTAAATGTTTGTATATTTAGCAGCTAAAGATATATACTTTATTTGCCACCTTGTGTATTAAACTAAGATAGAATCCAGCTCCATTAAAATAGTTAACTTATAAACTAGTTAATTTTTTTTAATAAATGGTTTCTTAATGATAATAAATAAAAGCGGGTTATTTTATAATCAAATAACTAATACCTTGTTTTTTTTACTAAACAAATGATTATTGGTATCTTGTTAGTGGTTTTGGTCAAATAAACAATAACTCTTTGTCATAAACCAACTTTTTTAAATTAAACAACTGATAACACTTTTAAACAACGTTTAATTAAAGCCAAGACTCTTGTATTCCCAAATCAGAATTTAAAAGTCCCTAGTTCCCTATGGATCTAGCATGCCTTAAACCCTAGCTCTAGTCATTCTAATCTTATTATATAATTTTTTATTAAATGTAGCATATTAGGATTTCTCCTAACCTCTTACACGTTTGCAATTGTTTGGTTTTACTTGCACTCTAAGGTGAGTTCATAGTTCCTCTTTTACCTCTTTTTGGGATGATACATATGTTGCATAAATTTTGCTTAAACTTTTATATCATTCATTATTTTTATGGGTTATGTGATCCTTATTTGCTTTGTATTCAACATGGGCATTCATTAACTCCGTACAAGCCGCCCGGTAGTATATTATAGCGCTATAGGTGTGACGACCCATCTGCACTTCCATTTGGTTTTGCTTATTTTGCTTTTTGGGAAGTGGAAGATGATAGAATCCGTTAAACATGTCAGCTTAGGTTCGAATGTGCCACCGTGACCCATACTCGTTAAATGCAATATGCTTAGTGTTCTACTTGCGCCATATGAATTGTAAATAAAATATTTTGTTACATGATTTACTATAAAACCTATGTTGCTCGCCAGCTTTTAGCTGACCCATGATTTTCTCACATATGTTTCAGGTGGTAACAATTGATGATGATTTGCAAGCTTCTATCACTTAGGATCATGGAACTTTTTGCCTTAGTTAAACTTTAAAACGATTATTATGTTTTATTTTGGACAAGTTGTTTCATAGTTTGTTTGATTTGGTTGTTGAACATGAATTTTACTTAATATATATTTGAACTTAATTTAAATAGTGTCATGTGTCTTTGAGCATCCTATCATACGTGGCGCTCCGACATTTCCGTCTTCGGTTGGAGTGTTACAGATTGGCATCAGAGCCATGGTTATAGTGAATTAGGTTATTAGATTGCTTTTGACCTAGACTATAACCTTTCTAGGACACCAAACATAAGTTATCTCATGTATCTTATGTTTTATCTTATCTTGTTTGTCTTAGTCTTTATCCCTATTTTTGCTATACTCTGTTATTTGATTTTCTCTACGTTACTAAATTATCATCTATCCTTATATGATTAAATTCCTTATCTTTGGGCTTAATGCCTTAAAATATTTTAAAATCTCATCAACGTCTTAGGCTCGGACAATCATTATCTAAACCTATATATATTTTGACTTGTCATTGTTTTCGTTTATTTCTTAAACAATCATGACCATTGAGCCGTTAGTTTACCATGTTACCTCCAGTGACATTAGTTTTCAAAATTTTCATCATACGTATGGATTATAACCTCATGACCTTTCGTGTGCCCTCAATGTGTTCTCAATTTCTTTTACAAATTCCTCTTGTGTTATCCCTCATACTTTGGATTATACAAATATATAAAATTTTATATGTGATTTTATATAATTAGTTATCTAAATATTATATAATTAATTTAATTAGATACGTTTTAATTTAAAATAATTTTGTCCTCTACAAAATGGATAACGAATAAATCACATGAATCATTAATCTGTTTTATATTTTATGAAAATATAACAACACCTATAATTCAAAATTTATAAAATCATTTATTTTCTCATTCAACTCTATAAAGTTTCATAACAAATATCAATCGAGCATGTTTTCTTTAAAAGCAATTTTATAAATCTGTTTTTATAAAACTAAAGACAGAAAAATAAGTTCAAATTAAATATATATATATATATATATATATATATATCTTCATCAAATTGATTTTTATAAATGTACATATTGTTTATCAAACTTTTTCTATCTATTTTGTTTTTATAAGAATTCATTTATCTAATTTAGTTAGATAAATTTACCAATGTTGCTTTTATAAATAAAGTCTTGCTTATCTAGTGTAATTAGATAAATTTACACTACTTACATTATAATTTTTTTTTTGTCTAATTTAATTATATGAATTCACACATGCTTCGTTTATTGAACTTATTTATCCAATATAATCAAATAAACTTATCAATGCTTTTATAAAAAAAAATTGTATATCTAACTTAGTTAGATAAATTTATTAGTATTTATAAAACTGTTCTTATCCCATTACTTTTAGATTTCATACCTCTCATACATGTCTCTAGAGTTTATAAAATTTACATTATGATCTCATAACAACAAATCCCTACTTTTTTTTTTCTTTTTTCTTTTTTTTCATAAAACACCTTCAAGGAGGAACATTTTACTATCTAAGGTTTCAAAATCTCACGATTACTTCCTTATACATATAGCTTGTTCCATACGTGTACATCTTCTCCCATCTAACACTTTGTGTGGGACACGCTCCTAACCTCAAGTTGGTGCGCTGACTTCCATGGTATTAACTAACAGATAATTGTTTAGAGTGGCAACTATTCTTTTTTAGAGTGGCAACTATTCTTTTTCCTCAAACCTAACCTTTGATTTCACACATTTAGAAAATGACTTTTTTTGTAACAAATAATCTTCGTTGAAAAAAAAAGGTTTTTGATTTTCAAAAGCTGGAAGAAACCAGTATTGATAAAATTTTCAAGATAATCAAAACATCAGTTAACATCCTCAACTCTTTTTTTTCGAAGATTCATAACCAACACAATACTTGCTTTTCTCAATTCATGGGAATTATCCAACCTAATCCAACATAGACTACATTACCCATCTTCAACAATCAATCATCTTTGCACAACTCAAGATCCATTTTTGAACAAACCTTCCTATCTATGGGAGGATTAAACATTTCAATTTCTCATACGATACGCACTGGTAGTCTTTTCGGGAATGCGGTCTAGCAACGTTTACCTCGTACGCTTGAACATAAAGTTTTGTGAATCCTGTCATACTCCTTGTCACACCCATGACGCTTTGTCACTCTATAAAGCATGATATCCATAAAACCTTATCTTACTATGAAACATGAAATTTTCCTTGAGTTACGGTCCTTATTTCAAACTCGATTCTCTATAAAACTGATTACTCCATATAACATGTGCTTCTAGGAACTTGATTTTCCCTTGAACGTGATTACACATGAGTTTGATTTCCCTTATGCAAATTTATTTATTCCATAAACATGCTTCAATTTTCCATGAGCATGATTGCATAGGAACATTTTCCCATAAACCTAATTGCACATAATTTGAAATTTTTTTTCGAACATTAGGCTTCGATATCTATGTGCTTTGTTCATACATAAAACAACATCCTATGAGTTAAAATCCAGATTACAATTACATTTCAACTCATGATTTTGTATGATATCTTGGTTGTTATTTGTGTATACTTGCTTGGTTAACTACATTACATTGCAACCTTTACACTATCAAGAGGTTAATGTGTTCCTCACATACCTAAAGAGGTTAACTTTACCCAGATCCTCACTTATACTCATGTCGAATTAGGGTTCCTGAGTTTCATATCATCTTAGATTTGGACGTTTTGAGTTTATTTTGTCCCACACATAACAAGATGACCTATGCGACTATGCGATGAATCGAGTAATTTCGGGTGCACAAGTAATTATAAAATTCGGTGCATAGAAGTGATAGTAAGTTTTGTCGTGTGTTATAGCACATAACCTATAGTGATATAGAATAACGAGAAGAATGTGATATGATAGGGATATGGTGGATACGCCGCGGCTACTTCATATATATAAGTGTTCTAGTTATATTGACAATCGTAGCGTTATTCGAGCCACTTGAAGTTTTGTGATATTTTGACCCTGAACGGTGTTAGTAGAAATTGTTGGCATAATATCCATTAAACGTGTTAAACTCTATACTACGACTTATCACCATCCCAACTTCAATTGATGTATCCAATCTTTGGAAATTCAACCTATATATTATTAACCTGTTTTCTAACTCACCACAATTCGTTTTCTTATTCTTATTTATCCTCTATAATATCCACCCATGCTTGAATGGTCATCTCTTAATAAGTAAACACTTTTGAAACCATCAATTTTATTACTTGAACCTTTTGCACCCTTCTAAACCGGTATCATAAGCCATAATGTATCGTTTCAACATATCCAAGAATTCACGATCTTATCTAACAGTCTTCAATAAATTCAATTTCGGGACGAAATTCTCAAAAGTTTGGGAGACTGTAACCACCCAAAATTTTCAATTTTTTTAATGTGTGTGTATATATACTAGTGGGAAACCTGCGCGTTGCAGTGGAGTCGACAATACGGGACGAGAACATAATTCAAATCTTGTAATGATAGAAAAAATCATGTATTAGTTTTGTGTGCGTGTATATATAGATATATAAGCACCCGCGCTTTAGGGCAAGATAAGTTTTTAAGGGCTACAAAGAACATTTGAACAGTTAAATGATAGCATGCCACGTTGTAAATACATTTTGGTCCAATATAATATTTACAAGGGTCAGAGTTTACATTAACGTAGGAAGTGAAAATTGTAATAAAAAACAAAAAGGGCGGAGCTTCTTTTAAATGATAAACATCATATAAAAAGACACTAAAGCATGAATAGCATACTCCCATTTATAAAGTGAAAATTTATCTAAGCATTTGTTTTATATTTTTCTGTAGTTTTTTAAAGACAAAAAAGAAAAGACGAATGGTGTTAGTGATGTAAAACAATGCACTATAAATTAAAGGTTTATCTATGCATTTGTTTTAATCTTTTTTTGTTATATTAAAGACCAAAAAAGAAAAGAAGAATGGTGTTGAAAGAAAAACCAATGCACCCTATATAACTTGAGCAAAAAAAGTCAGCTTTGGCATTCGGAAGTCAACTATATGAACACAAGTTGCCTGTTATATAGACACAACCACACAAGTCAATGTCATGGAGATCACAGCATCCATAAGCTAAACTCACCACTCCAGCATCACCAATTTTCTCACACCAACCAAGATTTATCGTCTCAAGTTGTTGACAGTTGTACCCAATAGCCTGTAAGCACAACTCAAAGAGGGTTTATAAGCATCCCAAATTACAAATAAATCCCAGTTGTACATTTGTAATTCTATCATACCTTCAGAGCTTATCGGTGGCCGCTTTCACACACCCACAAAGGTTCAAAATCTTCAACTTTCTATAGTAACTACCAAGAAACTTGAGACCACGGTCACTAAAAGCCGAGCAGCCACATTTGTTGAGCTTAGTACGTTTTGGACAGCCTCGAGCCAAAGCATGAAGGGACCGGACCGATGACCAAGTTTAAAGCTCTTGCTGAGGTCAAGATCCTCCAAATCATGATCGTAATTAGCAATGATCTCGTTTGCATTACCATCAAGTAGCGGTTTATCTTTTTGCCGAAAGTTCAAAACCCTGACCATGAAGCAGAATGCAAAATTGACTCACCTTTCATCGATCGCTGAAGCTGCTAATGATATAACTCTACTGAGTCAAATTATTGTAATTTGTATGTAGTGAGTGGTTGACCAAATAAAAACTAATCTTGATGCTTAACAAGGTTGACCATAACCATTATTTAGAAGTAAAAAAAAACACAACTCTCTTAAATGATATTTACCAATAGTCCAATACCATACCCATGGAGCTCATCAATAGTAAAAAGCTTACCTGCAGCATAAGTACTCGACTCAGGATTGATCTGGAAGTTAAAAAAGAACCTCGAAAAACGAGAAAATGAAAACATTTTAGAGATTCCATAGACAAACCTGTCATGAGAATACGTGAGGATACGTGAGAATACGTGAGGAAACCTATCGCTAATCCTTCAGTGATACCACCATGGTAATTACCATTAAAATATACTAGTAACCTGTTGTTGAAGGAACCACCGGTGATGCATCAGTTTTCTTCGTTAGTAACTGCATTACCACGTCATCTTTACTAACAAGGTATCACCGAAGGTGTTCACTCTCACCAATGGATTTTGATGGTTTCGTCTATCGCCGAAGTACTCAGCTTTGTAATGTTACTTTATAACCTTTTACACAAAGGTTTAGATACATTTTGCATAGCTAAAAAGGTTTCAAAAGATTGAGAGAGGAATAATCTTAGTGTATCCAAAACCTATAAAACAATGTGGAACGCTACATCCGTGCATGTGAATGTGGTATGCTATTGGAGGACGACCATGTAATTTAAACATGCTTTTGAACGAATAGAGAAACAAGCATGCGTTAAAATGGAGACGCAACCAAATGTCGTGTAACATCTTCTATGTATTTAGTTAAATAGTTAATTACTACATGAGACGGTGCTATGTGGGCTCGAGGACATAAGCGGGCGCTAATGTGCCTCGTTACCCCGTCGCATAACACCGCCCCCGGTCTAGATTTTAGTGAGCTTAGGGACTCACCCCCGTCTTCCCTGCTGAAACATTTTGTTGAATTCAAAAAATTATACCCTTGTATGACGGCTCTTTAATAAAGAAATCAATTAATTTTATTTTAAACACTATATAAACCTCATTTTTATATCAAAAAACTCACCACGCTCTCTATTTTTTCTATATTCTTCTCCTTCATATATATTTTCTAAAAAATAGTTGCCATGAGTTCTTTATCGAACGAGGAAAATGCTAGAAACTTTTTTCTTAGCACGATGCTTGAGACAACGAAAATTATTACCAAGATGGAAGAAGATGGCGAAAACGAAGGAACTTCACATCAAAAAAAGGGCCACTTCGGTAAACAGAGATCACGAACGTATATTTTTTTTTACAATTTATATTTTTAAAATTAGTTGGTGTTATTAGTTTTGTTATTTATTTTTAGGATTGTTTTGTATAATTTATTAGAGTTAGTTTTCAAACTTTATTTAAGGTGCACATGATCGTTTGGTGACTATTTTGCTGAAAACGGTGTGTACATTGACGAACAATTTAGACACTGTTTCGAATGAGTCACCGATTGTTCGTAAGTATTGCTAATGATTTGGCTAATTATGATGAGTTTTTCACATTATGCTATGATGCTAGAGCGAGAAGGGGTTTTACTATGTTTCAAAAATGCATTTCCGCACTTCGTCAATTAGCGTATGGAATTGCTCGTGATTCATACGATGAATATTTAACGATGTCCGCTAGAATGATTCCCGAGTGTTTGTATGAATTTTCCAAAGGTATTGTGAACCTCTATAGCAAGGTGTATTTGTGTATACCAACGAAGAAGGATATCAAAAAGCTTTATGTATTCCATGAAGAGAGACATGGATTTCCTTGCATGCTAGGAAGCATTGATTGTACGCATTGGCCATGGCGTAATTGCCCTACTGTGTGGCATGGTCAATCTATTCTGGATACAGGTTATATATCCTTCAATAAACCTAGTAGCCATTTGCTCACAAAGGTTTATTCGTTTGGCATGCCTTTTATGGGTTGCAGGTTCAAACAATGATTTGAACGTTCTAGTAAGATCTGATATTTTCAACAACATCAATAAAGGTACAGGCCCTGATTATTCTTTCATGCTCAATGGGGTGTCATACAAGCATGGGTATTACCTAGCCAGAGATATATACCCAACCCATACGACTATTGTTAAAACTATTTTCTAGATCCCACCGATTAAAAAAGAAAAAAATTGAGAAGTGCTAAGAATCGGCAGGAAAAGATGTCGAGTGGTTGTTTGGTGAGGTAAAGTCAAAATGGGGGATAATACAACAACCGAATCGTGCATGGACACCAAAAAAATGAGATACATTATGTATGATTGTACAATACTACATAACATGATTATTGAAGGCGAAGGTCGAGCAATATGCGAATATGACCCAAATGACATTGATGAGAATGTTGATCTGGGTGACAAGGAGCAACAAGACTCAAATTTGTGGGCATTACGCAATAAGTATTTGCATGGAAACCGATGTGCGAATTTAGTGGACTTATTTCTCACCCTCACCCGTCATCCAACATGGTTCGCACCAGCGTTATTTGACTCGCTTAGTCCATCGCTGCTTTGGAATAACTTCCGTGCCGATTCCGTTAATGACGAGTAGTGGTGTTCATAGGTTTAGGAAATATTTTTTATGATTTTGGTATGTAATTTTAGATTATAATTTGTGATTATTTTTTTTATTTTTAATTTTCTATAATTTTTATGCAATTTTTATTTTTCTTAAAAAATATTCGTATTTATCATAAATAAAATACATTAAATGAATAAAAGAAATGTTAATTATAAATTTACAATACTACAAACATAAGTGTCGGCGGGGAATAGTGGTTGCAGTTGGTTGGCCAAAATCGCGGTCAACTTTGTGTTTTTTTTATAAAATAGTTATTTATAAGTTCTGTTAAATTACGATTTTATCCATTGTTTCAAAGTACAATACTGCCCCCAGTTTGAAAGTAAATTCATGTTTTGCCCCCGATTAAATTTATGATTTTGCCCTCAGTTAAAAAATACGATATAATTTTCCCCTGGTTCAAAAAAAATTATACTTTTGCCTCAGCTACAATGCTGCCAAATTACAATTTGGTTCCCAGTTCAAAATAAACTTTTTGTTTGCCCCTTTGCCCTTAGTAAAAAATTACGATTTTGCTCCAAATTCAAAATAAAAGCATGGTTTTGCTCTCAGTTCAAAATATTATTTTACCTCCAGTTTAAAATTACGATTTTACCCCAGCTAAATATTCCAACCTCGCCATCGTTTTTTGGGCCTTATTATTTTACTTGGTTGAGTCAATTTAGTTTTTCTCCATGCCAAACAGCTGCCTACCACTCGCTAATTGGTCCTGACCAATTATTGTTTTGCCCCCAAGCTTGCTATCGTTTTAGTTTTTTGTTTTATCAATGATAGTTTTTTCTTTACTTGGTTAACTCGATGTATCTTTTTTGATATCGTGTTATAAGTAGCATGTATAACTAACCAAAATAAATGCGTGTATGTTATTAAAGTAAGAAATATTCAGTTTAGCGCCCCGCAATGCGTAAGTGGGAAGAAAGGGGAACCGAGGAAGAAGTTCGGTATATGATAGAAGTCATGGTTGTAAAAAGTAATCATGCGAGTTAAGAAGGATACTCGAGTTAACAACTTGAAATGGATTGTGACCACCATTTCATGTAACGTATATAATGTCATGTAAAGAAGCACCTCTCAAAAAAAATACTTTCTTATAATTTGTTGATATTATATTAATCATATACTTGAAATAAAAAAAATTGCCGACTTGCATACGCACGTGTATGTTGGGCCCGAGCCAGATTATGTAATTGTCAAGTTGCATGAATGCAGGAGGATTTCAAACCCCTATAATGATAAAAGGGACGTAGCGAAATCTTTTATAACTACAAATAAGAAGGTCGGCGGGAATAGTTGGCGGCTTTTTTTTTTTTTTAACTTTGCATGTAATATATATTTATAATCATTGAAACATATGTCAAGTAGCTATGTGTCCCAGTTTAAAATTACGTTTTTGCCTCCAGTTCAAAGTAAAATTTCGGTTTTATCCCAGTTCAAAATAAAATTATTGTTTGCCCTTAGCTATGCTCCTGCCAAATTACGATTTTCTCCAGTTTAAAATTACGCTTTCACCGCCAGTTCAAAATAAAAAAAATTATTTTGCCCCTAGATTAAAATTTCGATTTTGCCCTCAGTTAAAAATTACGATTTTGCCCCCGGTTAAAAATAGAAGTATTGTTTTGCTGTCAGTACAAAATATGATTTTGCCTCTATTTCAAAACTACGATTTTACTCAGTTCAAAATTGCAATCTTGTCATCGTTTTTTTTGACAAAACTATGATAGTATTTTATTTTACTTGGTTGACTCAATGTAGTTTTTATTCGTGTCAAACAGCTGACTAGGACTCGCTAATTAGTCCTGCCAAATTATTGTTTTGCCCCAGCTCTAAATTACATACTTGCCATCGTCTTTTTTTTCTTTTTGGGTGTTTTGGTTTAATTGGTTAACTCGATTTATCTTTTTTTGAACTAACCAAAATACAGACGTACATGTTATTAAACTAAGAAATATTCGGGTTAGCGCCATGCAACGCGGGCGGCGCATAACACTAGTTATAAATATATGTTAGTAGATGGGAGCTCAAAATTACATTATAATCTATAAATAAATTAGATGTGATGTTCACAAACAATCTGGTAGCGTCCCAGTTACAACTGAAAAAAGCATGTTCAATACATTCTTTGTATTGATTGTTTAGTCATGCGATTATCGGTAATGAGTTATGTTATGTCACATCTGTTTTAATTAATACAATTTTATATATAT
The DNA here is from genome assembly GCA_947069175.1 of Scalesia atractyloides. Lineage (NCBI taxonomy): Eukaryota > Viridiplantae > Streptophyta > Magnoliopsida > Asterales > Asteraceae > Scalesia > Scalesia atractyloides. The sequence goes on along the minus strand of CAMTDV010000009.1, from coordinate 32,218,263 downwards.
ATATATATATATATATATATATATATCCAGAATACGTTTATCCATAGGGTCATTCATAGATTTTTAGTAACGTCCCTTTTTTTATTATTATAATTTCAAAACAAAATTATTTGCACTACTAAACTCTATGTTTTTATGTGATATAAAATATGGTTGGAATCAAATACAAAATGCAAAATAAATAAGAAAAGTGAGAAAGATTCTTTTACATTGATATTAGACATGAAGAGTTAAGATTAGTTTTAGCAGAACAAAATTTGGTGAATGACACAAAGGGAATATCCTCTATTTGCAAATTTTCTCTCTCCACATGTAATAAATATCTCAATTCTTCTATATTTTAAACCGTTCAAAACTTTTCATACAATATCATGTGTTTTACGAAACTGTGTTTTCAATTTCTTAAAAAAAACGGAATACAAATTAAAGATAAAAAAACGCTAGATTTTTTGGTATAGGTTTTTTAAGAAATGACGTATAAAAAGTTACAGACGTTTAAAAAATTGGGTAAATAACAATGTTTCAATGAGCGGACCAAACACCAATCCGGTTGTATGACTGGTTCATTGGTCGGACCGGTCCGACCGGTCAAACCAGATTAAAAACCGGATAACTTTATAAACATTATAAAAAATATATATAAAAATAAAACAATTTTCTTGTGGCATTAATATCTCCAACGGATCCCAAAGGTTTATTATATCAAATTTAGTTTGACTTTACCTTATTCACAAAGCAAGTTAGTCACATCGATCTAGACTTTATTTTTCTTTCTATTTTTCCCCTTTGCAACATTATCACCGGCCAACAACTGATATCAGATCAATGAGCTTTATTTCTTCATTTTCCATTTTCGCCGGTTAATCATCTCAAACTCACCATTAAATCATCTTATACCATCTTAGATCGAACATAGAGCTACAACAAAAGGTCTCGCAGAAAATATTTACTTCTGATCTGAACGAATACTGAGCTTAAACCGAAGATCACGATCGGCCCGACTAGAAAAACGACCAAATTTCCGGTTAGGCCGCTGGCCTCCGAGCCGGCCGGCCGACCACCCTCAGAACGGGCCTACTACACCAACCGGACCGCCTATGCCTACAGTCCCAGGTTCAACCGGTCCGGCCGGCCAGTCCGATACGGCCCTCAAAACGTTAGTAAATAGCATGTGACTTGCATTGTTACATCTGCTACAAAACGACCAGAAACGTATAGCGGAAAAACTTGCCCAAAATTTTCTTTTGTAATTAAATAGTTGAACATTCATAATTTCTATAAAAGTGCTTCATAATCATGCTTTTCATAAAAAAAACGTCATACAAGTGTTACTTAAACTATCCTTTTAAAAATAAATTGTTATACAATATAACCCGATGACCCCATCCGTACAATCCATGCTTCCAACTCGATCTTCATAATCCTTTCATTATGACAATGACCCGAATCACCTGCAACCACCCATAACCATGACATTAGTGATGTAAGTGAATCCGTCAAAACAAACCGCTTAATTAACATGCAAATAACAATTATACTGTTTGACTCCATATGCTCGAGTCTGTCCCGAAGGCAAACCCTGAACCCCAATTCCTCGAGTTCTACTTCCACATGGTCATATACATATTACCTGTTTGTATACTAGCACTTTCATCCATACTTAAATAATTTGGTTACTCACGACAGCTACTTATATGCATATACTTTCATGCATTCAAGCAAATCAAATCTTACGCACAACTAAGTTCACCAATATATTCGACTCACTATAAGTCCAAACCAGCTCTTCATGTCCAATTATGAAATAAATTAGACTCATAGGGCTTCTCAAGCATGTAAGGCTCGCCTCCACTGGAATTTTCTGTGATTTATACACATTTCACAAAAACAGGATAACAACACGTTTTGCTTTAATTAGCCTGCTGCTAATTGACCTTGTTGTTGTAATTCTGCATTTTCACCATTTTAACACTCGAATCAGGTTTTCAAGTAAACTAATGAAACGTAGGTTACTGTAATTCTGATAAGGTTTTCACCCTTTTAACCAAAAATACCTTTCTAGACATATAAAGAACGTCTCCTAGCGATGTGTAAATCATTTTATATGAATTTTCTAAGCTATTGCTATCAGAGGAAGTAATAATACAAATTTTAACTTCATAAATCACTTATCTCGAATCCCTTACGTCCAAGCATGTTCTCTTTTATAACATTAATTCCAAAATAGCATTAACATGCATAATCTTGCCTAAGGTTCATTGCATTCAAGCATTTCCAACTTCCATTATCAACTAACATTTTACAATCATTCCACACGCATAGCACCCACGAAATAAATTCAACCATAAAAGCATATCTAGACATGCTATAATACATCGTGCATCTACACAAAGTTATCATTTTCCTACATAATTATGCACTTATACCCTACACTTTACAACATCATTTAAGATAACCAATTTAACCTTATCTAACACATTACTTTCTCTTGTATTCATACATTTAACTACTTCACCATATTACATCTTGCATATAACCCAACACAAACAAGCATAACACATTCTAAGCTTTTAGCACAACCCTTTTATGCATAAATTTATGCCAGTATATTCAATCAACCCATTCACGCAAGAGATCCAACTAAACTGCATTATTTATGTTAGTTTACTACCATTTACAAAAGTTACCATGTTTCATGATCAACCAACAAGCTCTTGCATACAAAGTCATCTACTTTCATAAACTGGGAATTTCATCAAACACTTGGTGTGCATACAACATACCAAACGAAGTGTACAACTAATTTATGCATAAAATCCTATTTAGATGTTCCAATAACCATATTAACGCAAACTTTCACATTCCATTCACACCATGATCATTTTAACTAGTAAGTAATAAACCATTTTAGCCAACATAATATAATCTAATCAAGACTTGTACATGGTGATTCACCCATGTCGCCACCTTTACCATCATCCAAGGGTTTCATCTAAAATCACCAAATTATCAAGAATTAGGCCACCTTTATCATCATCTGGGTTTAATCTTAAATCACCAAATTATCAAGAATTACTCTTGCAACTAGTTTAATCTAGTGATTCTAACACAAAATCATGTTTATTAACACACAACATCAAGATCCATTCATGCAACGGTTTTTAGGTCGTTCCCGACATCTATTCCTTTTTTTCCAAAAGCTTGTTTCCATAATTATTTATTTTATGTTTTAACTAGGTTACGCGACCTAGTTAACTTGGCTTAATCCGCAACACAGATCTTGGCAGAAACTTTAGTTTTGGGGCATTACATGCATGTGCATGATTCTAGGCAAATGACTAACATGTGTATAGTTTTTTTTTCTCTTTTACAAAATTACCCTTTCCACTTGATCCCTCTTGAGATATATGTCACTGTATGATGACTTCTCATTCTTCTTATTTATTTTAGACTTTATAGAATATCTTAACCCAATGTAAATAAACATGCTATATTATATATCTTATCACAGTTATTAAAATTAAATAAATTTGATAAAAACACATTAATTTTACGCACAATTCAAATTGCAATGTCATATAAATATTGTACAACTCTAAAAAGCTTACAAGTAATATTTTTTTACGTTTTATTTAGAATAATAAAGTTGATTATCATATATTGAGTGTTTTATGTAGAATAATAAAATTGATTATAATATATTGAGTTGCGTCATGTGGTTTAAGAGTGGCATCAACATACGTTGCTACTTTTAAAATTTTGCATCCTAAGCCTTTGTGGGTTTACTTTTCTAACACCCTGAGTCACTCATGCTAACCGCTATTTCATGTTAAATGACCATTTTGACCCTACTTTTACAACCTCCCACCAACCACCTTAGTCTATATCCATCACCACCACTCCACCACCAATGACCTACCATCCTTGTGTAAGACCTCTAAAGCCTAGTGTCTTACAATTAGGTCATCATTGCACAAATGATTTAAAACATTTGATTTTTTCCTTTAAATATATTAAAGAATATTTTATATATATATTAAAGAATATACAGCGAAAGTCTTGAAGCACATATTCCAAAAAAAAGGGAAACATCCAAATTGAAAATACAAAACATAGTTTATAGAAGTTTAATAAGAATTTTAATGTCTTAAATTTATCTATTAAAGCATCATCTTCTACTAAAAATGCCAACTTTAATGCCGGGAAGCTTCATAAAACAAACAAGCGGCTCATCGTTCATCCAACTAACCTGAAATCAATCTAATATCATGCAAAAGAAAGCTACGCTGAGTGAGTTCAAGTTTATTAAATGTAATACAAAAAAAACAGTTGTAAAACATCTACTTCGCATTCTTGAAAAATAATTTAACAACATTCTTCAAACAGGTTAAGCACCCACCACATATAACCGTAAGCTACGTAATAACATAGAACTATATCATGACTTTAATTTTGTACTATTACTATAACATGTACACTATTTTTTCATACTTGATCAACCTCTATAGGCAAGCAACAAATGCACTGACATTAAGTACGAACTCGGAGGTAACCTCCTGTAACTACGGACCAAAAGGTAACGCCTCTAAGTACGGCCCCGAAGGTAACCACCCGAATACGACCCTGTGATAATAGCCTGTAAGTACGGTCCCGAAGGTAACCGCCTGAAATACGGCCCCGGAGGTAACTGCCTGTGATGGTAACATGCACCCACAATACTACACACCATTTAGTAAAAGTATAACATCTAACAAAAACTTCAAAACAAGCGCTCAAAACATGCACATTACCCTGAAAACATTGGAACGCTTTAAAAGGGCAACATGAATTCACACATAAATACATATATAAGTATATATATTTATAAATATTATTCTCCTCAGTATGTCCCTTCATTTAAATAGGTAGCCTACTTACGTTTCATGCCTAAAAACCATATGTGTAAACATGAAATCTTAAATAGGTAGCCTTCCATCAATCTTATTAAGTCTTCACCAACCATGATATCATCTCATGACTTCATGCAACCCCTTAAACCATTAAAACTAAATGGCATCTGAAGCTAAACAAAGGTTAAACACCATCAACATACTATTTGAAACTAAAGCATGAATCCAAAAGATAACAGCAATGTTACGTGTCTTTTTAGTTTATTTGTGTTTCTTCATATTATGCATTATGTAGGGAGTAATAAGGGTTGTTTCTATTTGTTTAAGGGTCTTATGTGTAAGTTTGTCTTTTATAAATTGAATGCTACGTAACAATCTGGAGGGTATTCAGAATTTGACTCAAATACTTCTCAATCTTTTAGCTTCTTTCTCTACAATACGGTTATAACCCTATCAAGGGTATCAAAGCCGTTCAGATCTTCATCGGAATTCATTGGTCACCATGACTAATACACGCAACCATGAAGTTGACAAGGCCATCAAGGAGCATGAGAAGCAGATTGCAGATCTTCAAGCTGCCCTAGCGAATATGACGAGCCAGCAAGAGCAAATACTGAAGGCTGTCAATAACAAACCCAACGATCTCGAGACCTGCAGCGGCAACAAAAAAATACGCGTAGGAAAGGTTGAGTTTCCCAAGTTCAATGGAGAAGATGTAGAAGGCTGGATCTATCGCTGTGAGCATTTCTTTAACATCGATGAAACACCGACAACATAAAACTCAGTTGCGCGGTCATTCACCTTGAGGGAGATGCTATTCAATGGCATCAATCCTTTATGCAGACTCGTGGGGTTACTGTGGCCGAATACCCTTGGGCAGACTACGTGAGGGCCATCACAACTCGCTTTTCTAATGCCATGTTTGAAGACGCAATGGAAGAAATAGCGTCTCTCATGCAAACGGAAGCCCTACAAGATTATAACTCGGCTTTTGATAGTTTGCTCAACAAGGTTACCATTAGTGAACCATATGCCGTTAGCTTGTATTTGAAGGGCTTGAAACCAGAACTCAAAGGGACGGTGAAGATGTTTAAGCCTCGAACCTTGCACGAGGCATATGGGTTAGCACGGACCCAAGACATAAACATCAAGAACTTAATGTGTGCAATAGCCACCAAGGGCGGCTCTCGGAAGGAGAAGGAGAATGAAACAACAAGAATTGTCCCTCCGGTTAATGGTTCGAAACTACCCTTGCTGCCAAGTCCAACAACCGAGCCATCTAGTTCTAAACCGCCATCAAGTTCTAAACCGAGAATTCTTAGCTCGAGGCGTTTGACGAGTGATGAACTTAAGCAAAAAAGGGCAAAAGGAGAGTGTTTCTAGTGTACTGAAAGGTTCGTTCCAGAGCACAAGTGTAAGAAAAAACAACTGTATATACTTGAAGTGATAGATGATAGAAAAACAAGCAACGGAAGAGGATGAAGACAAGGTTTCTTGAAGTACTTTTTGAGGGCAAAAAGTAGGTTAAGGGGAGTATTGTTACGTGTTTTTTTAGTTTATTTCCATCATTTCATATTATGCATTATGTAGGGGGTAATAAGGGTTGTTTCTATTTGTTTACGGGTCTTATGCGTAAGTTTGTCTTTTATAAATTGAATGCTACCTAACAAACCGAAGGGTATCCAGAATTTGAGTCAAATACTTCTCTATCTTTTAGCTTCTTTCTCTACAATACGGTTATAACCCTATCAAGCAAACACTTTATTCACACCTCAAGCTTAACCTAAATAAATCACCATGCAAACTTGCTCGACTAAAGCCACTAATTCCAGGTTCACTGATCGGTGCATTTTAGGTACACACTATTGAATATTAGTTATGGTAAAAATGCATTGATACACGTATAAATTATATTGCTTTAATTAGTTTTTATATTTTATAGGTTATGAAAGGTTATGAAACAAAATGAGATAATAATAATATAAACATCTGTAATTTGAAAAGTAAAGATTTTGTTTGACAATTAGATGGCTTCTAAAATGCTACAAAGAAATAAAATAAGATCAAGCATTACTAAAATAAAGATCAAGCATTATTTAAAATATATATGATATATGTTGTGCTGGGTTTTGGTCAGGAAGCATGAAGCCGTGAGCTGAATATGTTATACAGTTATAGAGTTATGGGGACATCAACATTTAGGCAAACTAGTGGGCTTCAACAAATCAAGAATTTGATGTGTGGGCTGAAAGGAAAGAAACGAGATTAACCAACTTTGGGCTAGGGCCACTTATGACAAAAGATAAAGGTCAACCTGATGGCAAATGAGCTTGATCTGGATGGAAAATACCCGACAGTCTTATGACAAACAACAACTGTTCCCTGCGAGATACAGACACACCACCCGCGAGTCTCGTTGAGCAGATTATACTAACCCGAACTCTCGATACAGTCACACCACGAGAAGCTGAATTAGTCGCCCAAGTTCACCTCCTAAAACCTGCCAAAATTTAGGATAGCAATGGACACAAAATACCCTCTGACTGCAGAGAATAAGTTTTCAGAAAATTCAAGTCTCTCTTTTTCATTCCCATTTTCCAGTATATATTTATGAAAAAAAAGAAACTAACAAAAGCACTTCCACCCCACGTTTCCTACACTTGTGGAATCTCAAAATAACTACTTGACAACTTCAAATAAAACAAAATAAACTAAATGGAAATTACTGAAATAAAAAACAAAGAACATGCTGTGAAATAAAAACGTGGGGTATGCAACTGGTGACATGCGACTAAGTGTCTGGATATATCAGCTGGGCCAAATTGATCCATTTCTGACTGGGCTTGGGTCCAGTGGGTTTGGGCTTGGGGTCGTCGGGTTGTGGGCCGTTTCCCTATCACAACCCAAAGAAAGTCGGTGGACTGACAAGGGGATTATAGTATTCGACAACAGTTCGCATACGAAAGAAGGGACAGTACGCACGAAACCAAAGGTTTGGCTTTTTGGCACGCAAATCAAAAATGATCAAAGGGTTGAACCCGATGAACATGTGAGGCTAAATCTCTCGTGGACACTTCGGGTGAATGATTCTTGTGAGACACTTTTGATTCTAGTTTTGTTTTGTATTGAGATTTGGATTTGTAATTGGGGGACAACCGATCTTTTTGTGTGATTATATAATTTGTGTGACAGACGATTTATGAGACAATCAAAGTTATAATCATGTTTTGAATCTAATTATGCTTTTGTTGATTGAATGATTGCTATGTATGCTTGTTTTAATATTAATCTCATCAATTGATATTCAGATTTTGCACTGTATAGATAATTGGTAGATGTAACAAATTTACTATTTGATCAATAGCATATAATAATTTTTTAATGGTGTACGGTTAAGATGTCGCTAACCGGGTTAGTAATTAGTATGTTAATATCACCAAGTTAGTATTAAAATCCCCTTTGCCTGGATTTGAACCTAGGACCCCCAAGAGAAGCAAAGCTTCCCACCACCCTTAACCACTAGGCTAGAGATCTAGGAAAAAAAATAATTAGTGTTAACCACAGACTCTCAGTGGAATACAATACCTACTTATCGTTGTACCAGTTTTCATGTTTTAGTAGGTCTTTGCACAGACCTCGATGACAGTCTGTCATTCACATGCCCGACCAAAGTTTGTCATTTAATTCGAGACTACAAGGGACAAGAAAGTTACCTGGAATGCTTGTGGAACGGTTACGAGACTGGGATCCATAACCGATTCACCTCCTGCACTTGATTACTGAAGCCAAGAGAAACGTTATTACGTTTGCGTTATCGACCATACAGTAGAAAATGAGCCCAGAAATGTTGAATGGTTTTTTGGTGCAAAGATTCAGCATGGCAGCAGACCATTCTAGGTTTAACCCGCCATAATCCTCCCTTTCTGTGGGCCAAGCCAAGAGAAACGTTATTACGTTTGCGTTATCGACCATACAGTAGAAAATGAGCCCAGAAATGTTGAATGGTTTTTTGGTGCAAAGATTCAGCATGGCAGCAGACCATTCTAGGTTTAACCCGCCATAATCCTCCCTTTCTGTGGGCCAGACTCATTGCAAAGACATGCAGAATGAATTGCCAATCTTTTGTGAGACCTTTGCATTTGATCTTATTCTTGGAACTAAAGTCTCCAACATATGTCATTCCCTTGAATCCATCCAGAGTATCATCTTTCTTTAAGCGAAATGGATCCTTATGATCATCTCTGAGACTAAGTACCCTTCGTACACTGTCTTCTATTACAATGTCTTCCTTGTTTCGAACTGTTGCTGTGATTCTCTTGACCTTGTTGACAGTCGTGACTTTTGCCGTTTTCCAGAATTCTTTGATATGAATGTTGTATATAGTAGGATCTGCTTGGACAACATACCTAATTTTGCGTGAGTTTATCCAGTCTGCCACGTCTTCAAAGTTTTTCGGCTGCGGTTGTATCTTGCATGGCTGACTGTGTTTCTGTGTTTTATCCCAGGTTATCTCTTTCAACATTTCTGAAAACATGGAAACAAGCCAAGTGAGATCTGGGTTTCGAAACATAAAGGTTAGTTGGTTTAAAACTTTACAAAGTGTTTACATAAAAAATATTTACATTTAAAAAAAATAGAGTTAATTGCCTGGATGGTCCCTGTGGGTTCACGTTTTTTCATGTTTAGTCCCCACCTTTTGGAAATAGCAGGTATGTTCCATATGGTTTGTTAGTTTGTTACTCGGATAGTCCCTTGAGTAAATGTCAGGGGACTATCCGAGTAACAAAATAACAAACCACAGGGAGCATACCTGCTATTTCCAAACTAACTGACATTTACTCAGAGGACTATCCGAGTAACAAAATAACAAACCATAGGGAGCATACCTGCTATTTCAAAAAGGTGAGGACTAAACATGAAAAAACGTGAAATCACAGGGACCATCCGGGCAATTAACTCAAAAAAATATGAAAAAGAATAATATATATATTATATATATATATATATATATATATATATATATATATATATATGTAAAATATTAATTTCGTTGATAAGCCGAATTGTGTGGGCTTGATTAAATACGTTGGTTGCAAAGAGTATACACACCGGTCATGAGAGGCAAATACGCTGGCTAAAACGTATTTACGCTGGCCATATAGTTAGTTACACCGGTTATTTACGATGTGAGCTAATGGTGTAATAAAGGCTGAACACATGTTTTCGATCATCTACGCTGACTGACCGGTGTAGTTATCAATTACGCTGGTTGCTCGAACTCGCGTTCGAGCCTTAAATGCGCGACTCATTGATCTCTAATAAATGAGCTGCCTTCAACCTAAATACGCCATATTCAAGTTAAATAAGCTGGATTTAAGGGTTTCTTCATAAATCCTTTCGAAACCCCTAAAACTCGATCCAATCTCTGATCACAGATGATTCCCAGTCTTGTTAGTGACTCACGATTGTTCGACATCATACTTAATGCAGCTAAACATAGCGTAATGTATATCAAACACTAATAAGATCGGTTCAAAGGATTTGTAAAGAGAGAGTTTTGTTTGCTGTTTTGAAGATGGAGATGATAAGTTCTAATGAAGAAAGCTGTTCAAAGTTTCAAAAAGATGAAAATATATACAAAAATATCTTCCAACAATTTATTAATATGCTGGAAACTTAAATACGCCGCCCCCTTTAGATTTCAAGGATTCTTCAAAACAAAGAATTCCTATTCAAATACGCTCGAAAATCTTAAACTTTCTCGAAAAATGTGCCCCCTTTTAACTAAAAATAGTGCAAAAGCCAAAAATAAGTTTGAGAAAATAAATAATTTTGCAATATGGACACCGAAATTCGTTTTTCGAACCGAGGAACTTCCTTTTTCACTGTCTTCTTTTGTTTGAAATTCCGTGTTGTTCCCACAAAAGATCATAATGTGAACACTTGTCTGTTTATTATTATAATTTTGAATAATCGAGGCGCAAGAAAAACTGTCAGTATGTTTGTCCTCTTAAATCTATGCATCCTTCTTTCAAAATGCTTTCGGTGAGCTTTTTATCATGTTGTGGTAATATTGACAAGAATTGCAATGGCCCCCACTCAAGCTAGATGGTTAGAATATTATGTCCGTGAGTCCCACGTCAGGACATACCCCCGCGATCAAGGTATGAACAAAGCTTCCTCATAACATGTCAGTATACTGAATTCATTTGTTTAAAAGATACAAGATAAGCGCACTGGTGAACATGTATGCACAAACGTACAGTCAAAGCGACCAATGCTGTCTTGACCAGGGTTAGGCAGTTTTGATTGGCTCGTGTGGTTGAGCTTTTTCAATTTTAGGGTTTTTAGCCTCCTTGGCTCTTTTGAAAAGATATCATAATCGTGTCTATGTTTGCATATATCTGGATGCAACAGAAGAGCGATTATGATATCCTCGAATGATAAAACAATATAAAGACCCGAGATCTCGGATTTTGGCAATCTATCAACGCAAGATTTAAGACCAATAAGCCATATACCGCAACATGTTATCGACAGACAACACAATATTTTGGGTACCCAGAACTCTTGTGTCAACATTATCTTTTGTCGCCTAATCACAGTTTACTCGATGGTATTGCTGAATCTACTGAGACGTCATTGCTTGACACCCCGATTTATTTGCAATGCATCTCGATTTTCTTTTCTTTTCTGTTTCAACAAAAGATAAAGTGTTAGTAGTTTTCTATCATTTTTTAATAACAGGAGATCAAAATATTTTCTGGATATCTTCCCCCCTAAAGTTTTATTTTCGAGTGTCCATTGCTTGAAAAATGAAAAACCAGATTTTTTTTTGTTGGGCAATGTTTTAAGATATTCGTTTATTTTGGAAAGCGGTTTTTTATTTAGTTTTTTTATTTTTATTTTTTATATATAGAGTACGTACAACGGTTTTAACATCAAATTTCATTTCCATTAAAGAAAATTGATCATTTCGAACCAGGTTACCAACTGGTTGAAACGAGTTTTGTCGAAGGCTTTCGTGAAGATGTCGGCCTTCTGTTGTGTAGTATCCATTGGCACCACTTGAATATATCCTTTCTCGTATGCATCTCGAATCGCGTGAATGCGAATCTTGATATGTTTTGTTCTCGAGTGCTGAATTGGGTTCTTCACAATTCTCAGATACGCTTCATTGTCGATGAATACCAGAGTCTTTATGATATTGATTCGATAATCCAACATCTAATTTTGTATCCAGAGAACTTGTGAACAACAACTGTAGGCCGTCGTGTTTTCAGCTTGAGCAGTAGAGGTGGAGATTGTAGTCTTCTTTTTGCTTTGCCAAGATATGAGACTGTAACGCCCCAAAAGTTAGAAATTCAATTCACTAGTATGTTTACTTATGTACTGGTATAAAATAAAATAAATAAGTTATTTAACTTGGTTAAATAGTTAGTCAAACAAGTGAGGAATGAAACTTAGTGTCAAATATGACCAATTAGTAAACATGAAGGACCAAAAGTGGGAAGAGGGATGGAAGTTCTATTAAATAGAAAACTCAGTATGTTAGTGTGGGTATGTGTGTGTATTCGATCAGAGAGAGAAGAGAGAAGAAGAAAACCCCTTCAACTCAAGAATGGCTTAATTGATCAAATTAGGATGGAAAATGGAGCTAAATCGGATGCATGAGCTCAGATTCTTAATCATCTAGACAAGATGAAGACATGGTAAGTGGTAATTTTGTGATTTGGTAATCTTATATGAAATGGGTTTGTGATCAATCCTTGAAATTGTCGAAATTGAGCATGGATATGTGTTAGAGTGATCAGCTAGAGCTTATTCCATATATTATACCAAGTAATTTGATGTTTAAAGGTGAAACCCATTTGGGTTAATGAAAGTGGCGACATGGGTGTATCACCCATATCCAATTCTTGTCCAAAAATTGATGTAGTAGGTTGTGTGTGATTGATTCTTGTTAGTTAGGCTGGGCATGATATGGAAATTTGTTGATATCCACTTATGTTGATGAATGAAAATGATAAGTACGAAAAAGTGCATGAAATACTTGTACATTTTGCATTAAATTGTGTACGCACGCCAGGTGTTTGACAAGACGCTTAAATGACAATATTATGTGAACATGTATGTTAACAATAGATGAACATGTGTAGAATGTAAGAATGACACAATTGAAGGTAGTTAAACATGTAAAATGCATTGTAGAAGGAATTCATGAGAAGGTGTAGTCGATGGTATGAATTGGTTAAAAATATGCATTAGGAGCTTGTACTCTATGTGTGAACGGCGAGGCGCGCACCATGTGATGGACGAATTGCTTATTGGTAATCTAGAAATGAATTTACGCTAAGTATATAACATATGACCTTGCTAGCAAAGAATGATGTCGTGGCTTTGTTAAAGTGACTAGCCTTATGTGCGGTTTGTCAAGTGAAAGATAATAGAAACAAATTAGCATGTGTAAGATCGATTGTGTGTGTATACATATGTAACTAGAGATTTCAAGGTTTTATATACCCTACTACATTGGTGCGAAGTGCTTATGGTACCATTAACACGACCGACTACATCGATATGGACATATGTTTTAAGTTGGTAATTTGCATACTTGATTGTTAACATGTATAATTGTGTACGCTAACAAGAATGTGATTTTGATGACATGAAAGTATAGGAATCATCTCGAGATGGACTCAAGCACGAAAGGCTAACGGGTCAAGAGGAGGCAAGGAAGCGAATACGAACACGGATGCGTAAGGTAAGTGATTTCCGGAATCACGTTATATTCGTTTTAAGTAAAATTACATACTAGTTATTCAAGTATGATAATTGAAGTTAAATAGGGTTTGTTTGTATGAAAACAATGATTTTCGCTAGTAGAACAAACGGGTCAAAATGATGTTTTATTTCTATATCGGAATGAGTCTAATGTATACCGAGTATCGGGTGCTTAAGTTCCTAAGTACAAACTCCTAAGGATGTAAAACTTTTATAGTTATAATGTTCATGTGAGTTTTGAGTTCAAACAAATGAGTTGTTTGATAAAAGCGTAAACGGGTCGAATAATTCGTAAATGAATATTAAGACAAAAACATATAAGTCAAGAATGTCCTTAATCCGGAGGTTAGATTTTTAGTCTATATGATAGAGGACCAAATTACGATCACGTAGGAAGAAACAAGAGGTTAAACGGGTAAACGGTTCAAAAGTTATGCGCGTTTTAATGCGTACGAACGACGAAAACAACAGAGCAGAAAAATGGCTAAACGGAGGGGCGTCGGCGATGCACGGGGGGCGTCGGCAACGCACACCCCTTTTGTTGCCGACGCACTAAGTTGCTGTCTACGCGGGTTCGTTGCCGGAAACTCGTTTTTCGCATTTTTCGCACTTTTGCTTATGGAATCAAGCAAAAGTGCGAAAAATGCGAAAAACGAGTTTCCGGCAACGAACCCGCGTAGACAGCAACTTAGTGCGTCGGCAACAAAAGGGGTGTGCGTCGCCAACGCCCCTCCGTTTAGCCATTTTTCTGCTGTGTTGTTTTCGTCGTTCGTACGCACTAAAACGCGCATAACTTTTGAACCGTTTACCCGTTTAACCTCCCGTTTCTTCCTACGTGATCGTAATTTGGTCCTCTATCATATAGACTCAAAATCTAACATCCGGATTAAGGACATCCTTGACTTATATGCTTTTGTCTTAATATTCATTTACGAATTATTCGACCCGTTTACGCTTTTATCAAACAACTCATTTGTTTGAACTCAAAACTCACATGAACATTATAACTATAAAAGTTTTACATCCTTAGGAGTTTGTACTTAGGAACTTAAGCACCCGATACTCGGTATACATTAGACTCATTCCGGTATAGAAATAAAACATCATTTTGACCCGTTTGTTCTACTAGCGAAAATCATTGTTTTCATACAAACAAACCCTATTTAACTTCAATTATCATACTTGAATAACTAGAATGTAATTTTACTTAAAACGAATATAAAGTGATTCCGGAAATCACTTACCTTAAGCATCCGTGTTCGTATTCGCTTCCTTGCCTCCTCTTGACCCGTTAGCCTTTCGTGCTTGAGTCCATCTCGACATGATTCCTATACTTTCATGTCATCAAAATCACATTCTTGTTAGCGTACACAATTGTACATGTTAACGATCAAGTATGCAAATTACCAACTTAAAACATATGTCCATATCGATGTAGTCGGTCGTGTTAATGGTACCATAAGCACTTCGCACCAATGTAGTAGGGTATATAAAACCTTGAAATCTCTAGTTACATATGTATACACACACAATCGATCTTACACATGCTAATTGTTTCTATTATCTTTCACTTGACAAACCGCACATAAGGCTAGTCACTTTAACAAAGCCACGACGTCATTCTTTGCTAGCAAGGTCATATGTTATATACTTACTGTAAATTCATTTCTAGATTACCAATAAGCAATTCTTCCATCACATGGTGCGCGCCTCGCCGTTCACACATAGAGTACAAGCTCCTAATGCATATTTTTAACCAATTCATACCATCGACTACACCTTCTCATGAATTCCTTCTATAATGCATTTTACATGTTTAACTACCATCAATTGTGTCATTCTTACATTCTATACGTGTTCATCTATTGTTAACATACATGTTCACATAATATTGTCATTTAAGCGTTTCGTCAAACACCTGGAGTGCGTACACAGTTTAATGCAAAATGTACAAGTATTTCATGCACTTTTTCGTACTTATCATTTTCATTCATCAACATAAGTGGATATCAACAAATTTCCATATCATGCCCAACCTAACTAACAAGAATCAATCACACACAACATACTACATCAGTTTTTGGACAATAATTGGATATGGGTGATACACTCATGTCGCCACTTTCATTAACCCAAATGGGTTTCACCTTTAAACATCAAATTACTTGGTATAATATATGGAATAAGCTCTAGGTGATCACCCTAACACATATCCATGCTCAATTTCGACAATTTCAAGGATTGATCACAAAACCATTTCATATAAGATTACCAAATCACAAAATTACCACTTACCATGTCTTCATCTTGTCTAGATGATTGAGCTCATGCATCCGATTTAGCTCCATTTTCCATCCTAATTTGATCAATTAAGCCATTCTTGAGTTGAAGGGGTTTTCTTCTTCTTTCTCTTCTCTCTCTGATCGAATACACACACATACCCACACTAACATACTGAGTTTTCTATTTAATAGATCTTCCATCCCTCTTCTCACTTTTGGTCCTTCATGTTTACTAATTGGTCATATTTGACACTAAGTTTCATTCCTCACTTGTTTGACTAACTATTTAACCAAGTTAAAGAACTTATTTATTTTCCGAATACATAAGTAAACATACTAGTGAATTGAATTTCTAACTTTTGGGGCATTACAAATCTACCCCCTTTAAAGGAGGTTTCGTCCCCAAAAGCTTTCTCATTCCTACTCCTACCCCCTTTTCTGTACACCTTAAGAAGGCACATTTCATCACGAATACATTCGGGACCTTGGCAAAAGGTTTTATTCATGCATAAACATGATTGTAAGCTTTGCCTCTACCTTCTTAGATTAGGTGAACTACTTTCACAATCACATAAGAGTCAGAATCTGATCCAGAGTTCTTATTAGTGTCGCTTTCACTCTATATCGCTAGTCTCTAACACACGTCATCGTTAGCGGTCCATTCATTTAATTTATTTCAAATGTATGCTATTGTTCGTACAGGCCTAAGTCTGCAACTTGTTTCTAACTTTCTAATTAAGTATAACACATTCATACTAACTTTCTAATTAAGTATAACACATTCATACATTTAGTAACAAAAATAAATCGATTTATTTCATTCTACTCACACATCCTATACGATCCTTCGTTTCATTAACTATGAGCCATCCTCAACATCCTATTGCTAACGTCACTTCTAATTACCTTGATGTTCATACGAGGGGTCAACATTTCTCTTATTAAAATCATTCCTTCATGATTAAAAGTCCTTTCTATGATAAGTCTTTATTGATAATTACATTGTTCATTTCATTTGATACATAAACATATCATATAGTTAGTAACCGCAAGGCCACATATTCCCGTACAATCCGTATTATAACTCGATCTTCATTTGCTCACGTCTTTTGATGGTTATGACCCATAAATCTACACAACCTGCATTCACCACATACATTCACATCATTAGTACTTGAAACATTATACAATCTAAGTATATAACTAAAGGATCACATCGCGTTTCATCCTCCTGTACGTTCCAATTTAGACATCCTTCTGAATTCGAGCATTACTTTCCAAGGTCTATCCTTTGAGGAGTATACGATAAATACCTGCGCTTCATTTCATTCTCAAACAATTCAGTTAACATTATAAATCCTTACATATTAACACCATGAACTTCTTCGTACGAGTCTCATGCTTTGAAATGTATAAATTAATGATACATGTACAAACCATCTAATCCAAATCTTTCATGTATATAAAAGACCCTCTACGAACTTACATACCTTCCTACCAATTCTATTAGATAAGTCCTACACGCTTACTTAACCATTAAGTGCATCATATACGTATAACAAGAATTGTACTTATAAGATTTAACCAAATCGTACAACCACATGGACATAATCTAGTTTACATATCACGTGTTCGTACACGTTCCACAGGCTTCCGTTCTTACCCGAACTCTATAAAAACTTTAAGGTAGGCTTGGGATACCTTTGGGGAAGCTAAATGGGCCTTGGAATCAAGCAAAAGTGCGAAAAATGCGAAAAACGAGTTTCCGGCAACGAACCCGCGTAGACAGCAACTTAGTGAGTCGGCAGCAAAAGGGGTGTGCGTCGCCGACGCCCCTCCGTTCAGCCATTTTTATGCTGTGTTGTTTTCGTCGTTCGTACGCACTAAAGCGCGCATAACTTTTGAACCGTTTACCCGTTTAACCTCCCGTTTCTTCCTACGTGATCGTAATCCGGTCCTCTATCATATAGACTCAAAATCTAACATCCGGATTAAGGACATTCTTGACTTATATGTTTTTGTCTTAATATTCATTTACGAATTATTCGACCCGTTTACGCTTTTATCAAACAACTCATTTGTTTGAACTCAAAACTCACATGAACATTATAACTATAAAAGTTTTACATCCTTAGGAGTTTGTACTTAGGAACATAAGCACCTGATACTCGGTATACATTAGACTCATTCCGGTATAAAAATAAAACATCATTTTGACCCGTTTGTTCTACTAGCGAAAATCATTGTTTTCATACAAACAAACCCTATTTAACTTCAATTATCATACTTGAATAACTAGTATGTAATTTTACTTAAAATGAATATAAAGTGATTCTGGAAATCACTTACCTTACGCATCCGTGTTCGTATTCGCTTCCTTGCCTCCTCTTGACCCGTTAGCCTTTCGTGCTTGAGTCCATCTCGACATGATTCCTATACTTTCATGTCATCAAAATCACATTCTTGTTAGCGTACACAATTGTACATGTTAACGATCAAGTATGCAAATTACCAACTTAAAACATATGTCCATATCGATGTAGTCGGTCGTGTTAATGGTACCATAAGCACTTCGCACCCGTGTAGTAGGGTATATAAAACCTTGAAATCTCCAGTTACATATGTATACACACGCAATCGATCTTACACATGCTAATTGTTTCTATTATCTTTCAATTGACAAACCGCACATAAGGCTAGTCACTTTAACAAAGCCACGACATCATTCTTTGCTAGCAAGGTCATATGTTATATACTTAGTGTAAATTCATTTCTAGATTACCAATAAGCAATTCGTCCATTACATGGTGCGCGCCTCGCCGTTCACACATAGAGTACAAGCTCCTAATGCATATTTCTAACCAATTCATACCATCAACTACACCTTCTCATGAATTCTTTCTATAATGCATTTTACATGTTTAACTACCATCAATTGTGTCATTCTTACATTCTACACATGTTCATCTATTGTTAACATACATGTTCACATAATATTGTCATTTAAGCGTTTTCATCAAACCCCTGGCGTGCGTACACAATTTAATGCAAAATGTACAAGTATTTCATGCACTTTTTCGTACTTATCATTTTCATTCATCAACATAAGTGGATATCAACAAATTTCCATATCATGCCCAACCTAACTAACAAGAATCAATCACACACAACATACTACATCAATTTTTGGACAAGAATTGGATATGGGTGATACACCCCATGTCGCCACTTTCATTAACCCAAATGGGTTTCACCTTTAAACATCAAATTACTTGGTATAATATATGGAATAAGCTCTAGCTGATCACTCTAACACATATCCATGCTCAATTTCGACAATTTCAAGGATTGATCACAAACCCATTTCATATAAGATTACCAAATCACAAAATACCACTTACCATGTCTTCATCTTGTCTAGATGATTGAGCTCATGCATCCGATTTAGCTCCATTTTCCATCCTAATTTGATCAATTAAGCCATTCTTGAGTTGAAGGGGTTTTCTTCTTCTTTCTCTTCTCTCTCTGATCGAATACACACACATACCCACACTAACATACTGAGTTTTCTATTTAATAGAACTTCCATCCCTCTTCCCACTATTGGTCCTTCATGTTTACTAATTGGTCATATTTGACACTAAGTTTCATTCCTCACTTGTTTGACTAACTATTTAACCAAGTTAAATAACTTATTTATTTTATTTCATACCAATACATAAGTAAACATACTAGTGAATTGAATTTCTAACTTTTGGGGCGTTACAAGTTCTAGCTGCATTGTACTGAAGTCGAATTCCCTTTTCTTCACAGAACAAGATAAACGTTTGATTTTTGAATTCAGATCCATTATCATTTCTGACTGACTTGACCTTTAGTTTTATGACGTTCTCTATCATAGGAATGAAAGTCTTTAAGATGGAAGCAGTTTCGCTTTTGGTTTAAGAAAATAAACCCATGAAAATCGATAAAAATCATATGTAATCACCAAGAAATAGGATCTTTTAGCTAGACTTTCAACCCTAATAGGACCTAAAAGATCCATGTGCAGCAATTGCAATGGTGCTGTTATCGTATTCACTGCTTTGGACTTGTGTGGCTTTTTATTTTTCTTGCCTTGGGCGAATGCGATACATTTTTCTGAAAAAGGAAATTATTTTATCAGCAAACCTCTTACTAGATTTAGTTTTGAATACCATTCGCCTATGCCAAATTAGTGATTCCGATTCCGACGCTTTGGAGATCAAGCACGTCATTTGCTCCTTGGTTCTAGCATTTTTCATATTAAGGACGTAGGTGTTGTTTTGTCGTGGAGCTATGAGTATAATCATCTTTGTAACAACTCTCCACAACACCCACACCAAGCCATGACCATAACCAATCACGCATAACGAAACTTAGAACGCGAAACGAGGAAACAGGCACCGTTGCGCCACGCGCCAGACACACTCTCTCTGGTGCCACATGCGGGGGACACCAGATAGACATCCGTCTGGTTCCGCCAAGTGCCAAGCCTATGCCTGGTTACCGGGCTAGCCTAGGCCTAGTCGGCTGCCGTCGCGCCACGAGGGTGCCTTGGCTCTTGGCGCGCCATGCGAGGGAGGCCAAAGTCGGCTATATAAGGCCAGGCCTGGGACTTGGAAATCTGCTTACTTTCGATCCTCTGAATCGATCGTATACTCTCTCGAATCTCTGTTCTAAAACACCTCCTAAACCCCTAAAGCTGCGAAGCGCTGCCCTGTTGTAAGTATTTTAACCCCTGATCACTAATTCGTTACCCTACCCGAGTTAGAACCCACTGACGCATGTCAAGGCTCTGCCCGACTAAGTTCGTTGGGGTTCTATCTCGTGTTGTACGGTTATCCTACCTGATTGATTTAGGTCCCACCGATGCATGTCAAGGCTCTGCCTGACTAAGATCCGTTAGGGTTCTGTCTCGTGTTGTATGGCTAAAGTGATTTGGGTTATTTTACTAACACGCGTGCATTGTATGTTTTAGTAGACAGTAATCAGGAATTGTCACCAGAAAGGCCGTAGGAATACCTAACTTTTCAATGTGAGTACATTCTCTTTTTCTCACCGTTTGTGAGTATGTTATAAGTCAAACTGTTTTACCAAAACCTCAGTTGTTTAAATTATGCTTAACAGTGACTGAGTATATGTATTCTACGATTACTGTTGGTATGTTGGGGTTTTGTATACAAAATTTGAATCAGTTACCATTGGACGAAGAGTTTGCCAGTTGGTAACAAGACCCACAAGTCAGGTGTGATAGTACTGATTGAGTAATGGGGTAGATATAAACATTGTAAATGCGGATGCTCTCAATCCTGTAAAGTATAAAAACTTGTTTTGATTAAACTGGGATTCACTCACCAGTATTTCTTGCTCATAAAACGTTTTTAAACGCGTTTCAGGTAACTTAATGTGAAGCTAATAGAAGCCAGGTGGAGAGCACTGAAGGCTTAGAAAAGTGGCTATAAAAGTTACCTAAATAAAAAGGAGTTTATGTTTTTTCATAAATTAGGGTACATCCCTACAAATGTATTGTGTTTTAAACTTAGGTTTTCTCCCATTTATTATTTATAAAAAGTTGGTGTTTTGAAACACTGATAATATTTCCTAACTACGATCCTAATGTTTTAATTTCGCTGCCAAATTAATAAACACCGATACCACCGGCTCTGTGTCTCGCGGCTTCCGGTCCCGGGGTAGGGGTCAGGAGTTGTGATAGAAGGTGGTATCAGAGCTATGCCACTGGTTTAAGCCATTTAGGTGTTCTTCTAAAATACCTAAATTTTAACCAAATTGTATTAGGAAATATCCGCGACTACTATGCTATTCTGTGTAAATATTATTTTGTGTTATTTTGACAATTTCTTTAGTTTACAGTATGAGTGATCGGGGTATTTCTGACGCTTATCGTCATCTACCTCATTCTCTCATGGATGAAGGAACATCCCAACCAACCCTCGGATACGCTGCCGATTCCGAAGACATCTTTGTTTTCAAAGCCAAATCCGCGAAACCCTTTCCCCCCTAAAAAAAGAGGTTGGTTTAGTGAAGCCAAAGGAGAAAAGAGAAAAAGAATGAGACAAGCACAACAACAAGCCCTAGCAATTAGAATCGAGAGAAATACCCAAAACCCAAAAATTAGACCCCTATGGGAAGAAGAGTTGGGTAGGCAGTTAGCTGATTTTCACATGTTTGGAAATATAGGAGGAGAGCCTAATTTCAACCAAGTAGCAAATCCAGAACTACCGTTACTTCCTTTATTTCCTGACCAACCCATAAACCTCGAATAGAATCAGGAAAACCAATTCCCATTCCCAGCCTTTGATCCCAATGAGATACCTAGAATTCCAGCACCAAATCCTTTAGATCAGTGGTGGACTAACAACTGGGCAATTCAGAACCTACTAGAAAACCCATTCCCTTACGAAGAACCAGTTCTACCTTACCCTGAACCAGTACCAGCCCCATTGCTACCAAGAGAATATGTGGAGGAACTCCGCCAGTATGGAGAAGAGTTGATTGAGGAAGGAAACCGAATCCACCAAATCGGGGAGAAACTCGTCTGGAAATATGACGAGCGGGAGATGCGATTTTAAGAAAACAGTCACCTAATATATATATATAATATATATTGTGTGTGTGTGTGTTTTAATTCTGTTACTAAAAAAAACTAAAATAGATATAAAATAATATATACCACCTATATATATATATATATATATATATATATATAATTTCATCGATGCATAGTTACTGATGTTTGGATCCCAGCTATGTTTGTAATAGATGAATACATATATGGAAAGAGTAAAAGTCGCAATGCTCGACATTTTGGTTCACTGTGTTTGAGTGATTATTATTTAACTTATTCTGTGTATTAATACCTGATAAATGTTTACAATTCAGATGTCAGACGAAGTAAATCAGGAAATCCAGAATAACGATAATAACGAGAATCAAATGAATAAAAGTGCAATCGAACACATAGTGGCCCAAGGAATCATAGATGACATGCCCTATATTATCAATACTATTAAAAAGGCAGAAAATGGTGATTCCAGGAATAAACGTGTACCCCCTGAATCAAATCGTAGCGTGAATGGAAATCACGAATTGTTAATCCAAGCTCCAATTCCAAAAGAAGAAGAACCGTCTCATATGGTTGTTCTTATAAAGAAGTCTTATCATGCAAACCGATAGAATTTTCAGGTAATTTGTGTTGGATAGAAAAGATAGAAGCAGTCTTAAAGATAAGTAATGTGCAAATGAAGATAAAGTCATGTATGCTTCTAATCTTTTTAAAGATGCAGCTTTAGAGTGGTGGAATACCATTCTTCAGTCCAAAGGAAGTGACAGGGTTTACAGTATGGAATGGAACAACTTTAAGGAAATAGTTGAAAAGAAATTATGTCCTCCTAATGAAAAGGAGCAGATTGCTAATAAATTTCTAAATCAAAAGAATGATCGGGGTAGATTGCAGAGAATATACTATCACATTCTTTGAATATGCAAGGATTGTACCAACCCTGGCTTCACCAGAACCAATATTAATCTCCTGTTACATCCTGGGGATTAATCAGTGAGAGCAGACATGTAGTCAAGGCAGCAAGACCACAAACCATAGAAGAAGCAGTAGAACTAGCAAACACGTCGACAAATGAATTGGTACGTACGCAAGAAGAAAACCAGAAAAGGAACCTTGCTCAAAAGATCACCCAGGAACTACATTATGGTAATTCCTATCGCGGAAAAGGGTACAAGTTCTTCTTCACCCCCATGTAAGTACTGCAAAAGGAAACATTTAGGAAAATGCTCTACAACTGCAACTTCTACAATATGCCAGGGCATAAGGAAAAAGATTGTAGAAAGAAAACTAGCAATGGGCTATGCTACAATTGTGGAGAAGCTGGTCATATTAAAACGAACTGTCCAAAACTAGCTCTAGCAGCAAACAACAAAGCAAAGACAACTGAAGGACCCAAGAAGAATGCCATAGCATTCGTCTGACCATCGAAGAAACCAAGATAATCCCGGATGTAATTCCTGGCACGTTTTTAGTTAATGATGTTTATGCTAAAGTATTATTTAACTCTGGTGCAAACCAAAGTTTCATAAATACTTTCTTCCATAAACTTCTCAATCAACCATTAACTAAACTTCACCAAGATTGTCTGGTGGAGACGGCAAATGGAACTTCTCTCAAAATAAGCGAAATCCTGCAAGGAGCAAGGATAGAAATTTTAAGTCATAATTTTACTACTAACCTTTTTCCAATGGATCTAGCCGGATTCGATATCGTGCTAGGAATGGATTGGGTAGTAGCCAAGCAAGCAAGGATATTATGTGATCAAAAATCTGTAGAATTAAATGCACCAACAGGTGAAAGGATCACAATTAAAGGAGATAGGTCGACAAAGCCAACAAAATTGATCTCTTTGATGAAAGCTGAAGGTTATATACGGAAAGGAGGAATGGTGTATATGATTTCCATAATCATTAACACTAAAGGAAAAGAATTAAAAGATATTCTCATAATATCTGAATTCTCTGATGTTTTCCCAGAAGAATTGCCTGGATTACCGCCAGATCGAGAGGTTGAATTCAGAATTCACCTAATACCAGGAACGACACCGATTGCCAAAGCACCCTATCGCCTAGCACCGACGAAGATGCAGGAATTGAAGAAGCAATTGGACGAATTACTAGAGAAAGGTTTTATACAACCTAGCTCGTCGCCATGGGTTGCACCGGTGTTATTCGTCAAGAAGAAAGACGGATCAATGCGTATGTGCATTGATTACCCGTATTGAATAAAGTAACAATAAAAAATCGGTACCCGTTACCGAGAATTGATGATTTGTTCGATCAACTCCAAGGAGCCCGATTCTTTTCTAAGATCGATTTGCGCTCACGATATCATCAGTTGAAAGTGCAAGAAGAGGACATTCCTAAAACTGCTTTCAGAATGAGGTACGGTCATTATGAATTTACAGTCATGCCATTCGGTTTAACCAATGCCCCAGCTGCATTTATGGACATGATAAACAAGATATGTAAACCATACCTGGATAAATTCATAATTGTCTTTATAGATGATATTCTAATTTACTCTAAGAGTGAGGAAGATCATGCAAAGCATTTGCATATACTCCTGTCATTGCTGAGAAAGGAAAAGCTTTATGCGAAATTCTCAAAATGTGAATTCCGGTTACAAGAAGTACAATTCCTTGGACATTTGGTAAACCACGAAGGAATTCATGTAGATCCCACAAAGATCGAATCAATTACCAAATGGAAGGTCCCAGAATCACCAACGGAAATAAGAAGTTTTCTTGGATTGGCAGGATATTATAGACGTTTTATTCAATATTTTTCTAGAATAGCATCCCGTTAACCAAGATAACTTGCAAATCAGTTAAGTTTGAATGGGGACCAAAGCAAGAAGAAGCATTCAGGATTTTGAAGCAAAACTTAACTAACGCACCAATACTCGCTTTGCCAGAAGGAACAGAAGACTTCGTAGTTTATTGTGATGCGTCTAAGTTAGGATATGGATGTGTGCTGATGCAATGTCAAAAAGTAATTGCTTATGCTTCTAGACAACTTAAGAAGCATGAAGAAAACTATACAACCCATGATCTAGAGTTAGGAGCAATAATTTTTGCCCTTAAGATTTGGAGACACTATCTTTATGGTAGTAAGTTCGTTGTGTTCACAGATCATAAGAGTTTAAGGTATGTCTTTGGACAAAAGGAATTAAACATGAGACAAAGACAATGGATGGAAATCCTTAGTGATTATGATTGTGATATCCAGTATCATGCAGGAAAGGCGAACGTGGTAGCTGATGCTTTAAGTCGAAAGTATCAAGAGAAGCCGAAAAGAGTACGCTCTGTTAGACTATACCTGCAGATAGATTTAAATGAACAAATTAAACAGGTCCAAGAAACCGCAATCAAAGACGATGCTGAAGGATTAAAAGGAATGATTAAGGAATTAGAAAAAGTAACAGATGAAATTTAGAGATTCCATAAGGAAAGATTTGGATACCTATCCAAGGAGACCTACGGAATTGAATTTTAGAGGAAGCCCATAAGACTAAGTATACAATGCATCCTGGAAGTGATAAAATGTATAAAGACTTAAGAAAGAATTTCTGGTGGATAGGAATGAAAAAGGATGTAGCAAATTACGTTGCCAAATGTCTAACCTATTCACAGATTAAAGCTGAACATCAGAAACCTTCAGGATTATTACAACATCTGGAAATACCAATTTGGAAATGGGAATTGATAACAATGGACTTCGTTACTAAACTAACCAATACACGAAAAGGTAATGATACAATCTGGGTGATTGTAGACAGATTGACCAAATCTGCTCATTTCTTACCAATGAAGGAAACTTTCAGTATGGAACAGTTAGCCAAGTTATATGTAAACGAAATAGTTGCATTGCATGGAATTCCTTTATCTATTGTGTCTGACAGAGACAGCCGTTTTACTTCTCATTTTTGGACAAGTTACTAAAAAGCAATGGGAACTAGACTAAATCTAAGTACAACATATCATCCTCAAACAGACGGTCAAAGTGAAAGGACAATCCAAACAATGGGAGATATGTTGAGAGCTTGCGTAATTGATTTTGGAGGAAATTGGGATGAACATCTATGTTTGATAGAATTTTCCTACAACAACAGTTATCATACCAGCATCAATGCTGCACCCTTTGAAGCACTCTATGGACGAAAATGTCAAACCCTAGTATGTTGGGCGGAAATTGGAGAAAAGCAACTATCAGGTCCTGAAATTGTGCAAGAAACAACTGACAAAATCATTCAAGTCAAGGAAAGACTGACAACAGATCGAGATCGTCAAAAGAGTTATGTAGATAACAGACGTAAACCCTTGGAATTTCAAGTTGGAGATAAAGTACTATTAAAAGTCTCACCATGGAAAGGAGTTGTAAGATTATGTAAGAAAGGAAAGCTAAGCCCAAGGTATGTTGGACCTTTCAAGATTATCAAAAGAATAGGACCAGTAGCTTATCAGCTACAATTGCCAGAGGAAATGGCAGGAATACACGATGTATTTCATGTATGTAATCTTAAGAAATGCTTAGTAGACGAATCATTAGTAATACCTCTTCAGGCTAGAGGTAAATGTGAAACTTAAGTTTGTAGAGAAACCCATTCAGATTGAAGATAGAAAGATCAAGAATCTCAAACGCAAGAGATTAGTTCTGGTCAAAGTAAAATGGAATTCAAAGAGAGGACCGGAATACACATGGGAGCTCAGGTCAGAAATGCAAAGGAAGTATCCACGCCTAATCTAGTGAATCTCGAGGATGAGATTTAAAACAAGGTGGGGAGGATGTAACAACTCTCCAAAACAGCCCATACCGAGCCATGACCATAACCAATCACGCACAACGGAACTCAGCATGCGAAACGAGGAAACAGGCACCGTTGCGCCACGCGCCAGACACACTCTCTCTGGTGCCACATGCGGGGGACACTAGATAGACATCCGTCTGGTTCCGCCAAGTGCCAAGCGTATGCCTGGTTACCGGGCTAGCCTAGGCCTAGCCGGCTGCCGTCGCGCCACGCGGGTGCCTTGGCTCTTGGCGCGCCATGCGAGGGAGGCAAAAGTCGGCTATATAAGGCTAGGCCTGGGACTTGGAAATCTGCTCACTTTCGATCCTCTGAATCGATCGTATACTCTCTCGAATCTCTGTTCAAAAACACCCCCTAAACCCCTAAAGCTGCGAAGCGCTGCCCAGTTGTAAGTATTTTAACCCCTGATCACTAATTCGTTACCCTCCCCGAGTTAGAACCCACTGACGCATGTCAAGGCTCTGCCCGACTAAGTTCGTTGGGGTTCTATCTCGTGTTGTACGGTTATCCTACCTGATTGATTTAGGTCCCACCGACGCATGTCAAGGCTCTGCCTGACTAAGATCCGTTAGGGTTCTGTCTCGTGTTGTATGGCTAAAGTGATTTGCGTTATTTTACTAACACGCGTGCATTGTATGTTTTAGTTGACAGTAATCAGGAATTGTCACCAGAAAGGCCGTAGGAATACCTAACTTTTCAATGTGAGTACATTCTCTTTTTCTCACCGTTTGTGAGTATGTTATAAGTCAAACTGTTTTACCAAAACCTCAATTGTTTAAATTATGCTTAACAGTGATTGAGTATATTTATTTATTCTACGATTACTGTCGGTATGTTGGGGTTTTGTATACAAAATTTGAATCAGTTACCATTGGACGAAGAGTTTGCCAGTTGGTAACAAGACCCACAAGTCAGGTGTGATTTACCTGATTGAGTAATGGGGTATATATAAACATTGTAAATGCGGATGCTCTTAATCCTGTAAAGTATAAAAACTTGTTTTGATTAAACTGGGATTCACTCGCCAGTATTTCTTGCTCATAAAACGTTTTTAAACGCGTTTCAGGTAACTTAATGTGAAGCTAATAGAAGCCAGTTGGAGAGCACTGAAGGCTTAGAAAAGTGGCTATAAAAGTTATCTGAACAAAAGGAGTTTATGTTTTCCATAAATTAGGGTTCATCCCTACAAATGTATTGTGCTTGAAACTTGGGTTTTGTCCATTTATTATTTATAAAAAGTTGGTGTTTTAAAACTCTTATAATAAAACTACAATTCCAATGTTTTAATTCCGCTGCCAATCCCGATGTGTCTCGCGGCTCCCGCTCCCAGGGTAGGGGTCGGGGGTTGCGACAATCTTGGCTGGAACTGAATATTGGGCTTGAGAGAGAGACATTCCACATCGTTGAATAGCACAGATAATCATATGTCACAGACTTGTGATACACTCATGAGATTGTAACACAACTCTGGTACATAGTTAACATTTTCCAATGTGAGTGCTTCAGATACGACGTCTCCAATTCCAACTATCTTTCCTCCTTTTTCATCTCCGGCAAAAGATACAAAGTCGTCGTCGATAAATTGAAAGTTCTTCAGTAGTTCCTTTAATCCGTTACAAGATATACTCCTTGAGCATTCGAAGCCATTTTGCAGCTTATTCTAACATACAACAACAACAACAAATATATACAAGTTAGTTAGATTTCGAAACCCAGGCTTGCTTCAATTTTAATCTATCATGATTTTGAACGAAAATATCTTCTTTTCTTTTCCAAAAAACATGTTGTATTGACAGAATTCTTAAAATTATCAAATTGCTCTATGAAACTTTTGACAATATTTTGTTTTGGTTCAAAAATTTTCTTGCTTTTGCAATGTTTTGTTGTATGTCCTAAATGACCACAGCGAAAACATCGTCTGAAATTTGCTCTTTTCTTTTTGGAAGATGATGTGTGGGAAGATGATGTATGTGATGAGAGTCTTGACCTGCTTGAAGCGTTGTATGATGATGCAGTGCAGCTTGAACTTTCAACTTTCTTCATTTTCATAACAATGCGACTTTCATCTTCCGAGCAATCTTCGTCATGGTCAGTGTGATGAAAAATCCGACTCTTGTTCTTTACTTGATTCATCTAAACCTTGATCGTCAAATGAGTTGAAATTTCCTCCATCATCTTCTGAAATTGCGTTGTTTGTGTCCTCACTGCTGCTGTCTTTATTGATTTCCGTTTCAGTCTCTGATTCACCTGTGTGAGATGGTACAAATTATGGAATTTCCTCGGTGAGGAATTTCCCAAATCAGTTTTGTTTCAATTCCGGAACAAACACAGGAGGTTTACACGTAATATTTTCATCACAAAAAGCGGAATTTAAATTGTAACCCTTGTGCCAAAATCTCGGGCTTTCAAAAATCTTTTTCTTTGAAGGCTTTCCGATAACTGATACTTAAACGTAACCTGTTTAATGTAACGTACGCACTAGGACAAGGACATAGGCTAAACATACCCTAAATATCCTTTACATAAATTAGAAATAAGTTTTGAGGGTTTCGGTATGGCAAAAACACTTTATTGTAACTCCATGGACTATTTTGCAAATTCTGCGAAAGTATGCTGATTCGCGTATTTCTTAATACAGAACACGTACGTACATCCAAAATATTTTGTCATCATTAAAATATTGCATTTTAATGATTGGAATGCAAAAATATCATTCGTTACGTAATTACGGTCATTTACGCGTTAATTAAAGCGTTCGTCGTAATTAACCGAAAACACAGCCGTTTAACCGAACAAACTTACATCTGAAACATTTTTGGACATATTCAAGTTTCCTATGCTTATTCAACCTTATAAAGCTTAGAAATTAGGTTGACGGGTGTTAGAAACGACGAAACGCGACAAAAGAAGTCCATGGGCCAAAATTGCCATTTTTGGAAAATTCAGCCCCTGCAAGGCCTTACGGACCGTAAGGCAAAACCTCCTACGGTCCGTAAGAGCTCCCCAGCTCAGCAGAATGTTGCTGCTACTTGGCAGCTTCTTGATACATTTCTTGGACACCTAGAACTCGAACTTGCCACCCATTCTCCTGCATCTAACAAGTGTTATGACACTAATCCAAACCCTTGATGACTCATGGACACTTGTAATGACCTTGTTGATCCAAGAACTCTATAAATACCATGTTCATCATCACATTTGAACTTTTACAACATCCATTCTTGCTCTCATCTGCCTTACTTTGAAGTTGCAACCATTTGTGAAGCTTTCTCCTGAAATTTCTTGGTTGCTTTGAGTGTAAGTAAGTGTCCCATTCATGCCTTGTTCTATTCTTTTAGCTTAAATGAGCTAAAAGTCGAACATTTTGATTTCTATTTGACTTTCAGTTCTGACCATGATTTGGTCAAAACAAAGTCCAATTGAACTTTGCAATATGATCATAATCATGATGG
Organism: Scalesia atractyloides; assembly: GCA_947069175.1. Classification (NCBI taxonomy): domain Eukaryota; kingdom Viridiplantae; phylum Streptophyta; class Magnoliopsida; order Asterales; family Asteraceae; genus Scalesia; species Scalesia atractyloides. Next base: position 32,187,446 of record CAMTDV010000009.1, on the reverse strand, counting down.
TTATGGTCCGTAGTGATCATGCCTACTGAATTACACGTTTACTAGTTGTAGTGACGAGTCAAATTTTCGGTCGGTAATGCGATAAATGCGCTTTGTACGATGGAAATATTTTCGGTATCAAAACACTTTGTTTTGATACCAAATCAGTTTTATAAACTTAGACATGTTTGACATGTCTAACTCGTCACTTTTAGTTTAGTCCTTGTTTAGGGTCGTAAGTCGAGCGGTCTTGACCACCGCTTTGACTTTCGAATCGACCCGTTTGGACACCTTTAGGATCCGACCAAGCCCATTATTATGACCATAGTATTATAGGGAATAACCCTCTGAGGTTATACCATTTAGTCATACCGTTTGGATTAGTCAAATGACAAGTAGACTATGTATTCTTTAAAATGCCGAAAATGCCATTTTTGTACATAAATTAGCTCTAAACATATAAGAACATTGTTTTGACATCTAACTGATTATACAACTTAAATAAACTAGCTTTGACATATTAGACTTATCATAGGACCTATTTAACCATCCGAACTCATAGTTACGATTATGACCCATTAAAGTGGCGTAAACCACTTTAGCGAGCCGTAACGAGTCAAAACTCTTTGAAATGCTTCCAATTCAGAATGTTAGGTAATATGAACCATATTATACAAGATCCAAATATTTTTTAGTTTATATACCTCATTCTATCCGATTTCTCGTTTTCAAGTTTCGACACATTAACATGTAGTTATGCGATACACTAGGAATCATTTCAATACTTGAACTCTTGATCCTTTGAGCTTTGTTACATCATTTGAACAAGATCTATACGCAATCCCAGGCGAGTACTTAGCTCCCCTCTTTTACGTTTTTTTTTCAAATGTTTTTGGGGTGATTCATATGTGTAATCATTGTTTTACAATGTATGACAATTATGGGTTTACTAAATGCATTTTTGTGTAATATTCCTTTTATGCAAGACATGAAAATTGGGGACACGAAACAAATCCTTGTAGTATCTTTCTATCTTTATAGATTGATTCTTGTAGGATACTTGAAGTACAGTCTTAAATCTTCTATCTTCATAGTAAGATTTCTAAGAAGTGTTTTACACGACGATTGACAAGACGAATCCTTGTAGAATCTTTCTATCTTCATAGTTAGATTCTTGTAGGATATTTTAAGTACAGTCTCAAATCTTCCAATCTTCATAGAGGGATTTTTAAGAAGTGCTTTACAAGACGATGGTTATTGTTTATGTGTAGAGATTTTGGTGATTTAGATAACGAAACTAGAGTAATATAATAAGGACATGGTGGATACGCCGCTGGTACTTCCTATATATAAGTGTGCTTAGTGTATTACCCTGCGTAGCCTTATTTAAATCACCATTAGGATTTAGGATTTTGTGATACAATGAGACAAGACAAGTGACTAAACTAAATCCTTAAAGTATCAATCTATCTTCATATTAGATTCTTGTAGGATGTTTAAAGTACTAAATGGTAGTCCTTGATTGGATTCTTTGTGTACTCTAATGCGTATGTGACAAGACGATGTGACGAGACTATGTAACTACACCGAATCCTTAAAGCATCTATCTATCTTCATAGTTAGATTCTTGTAGGATGTTTAATGTACTAATTGGTAGTCCTTTATTGGATTTTGTGTATATTAATGCGTATGTGACAAGACATGTGACTAAACCAAAATCCATAATGCATCTATCTATCTTTATAGTTAGATACTCGTGGGATGTTTAATATACTAATTGGTAGTCCTTTATTGGATTCTGTGTACATTAATGCGTATGTAACAAAACAATGTGACAAGTTGACGATGATTATGTGGTTATTATGATTAGTTGTGATTTAGATAACGAAACGAGTGTAATACCATAAGAACATGGTGGATACGCTTCTTATTGTATTACTCTTGTAGCGTTATCCGAATCACATTAGGATTTTGTGTTCGATTGATTCAAAGTACAATATTCAAATCCTTGTAGAACTCTTACATATATTTATATGTTAGATTCCCAGAAGGATAACCAAAGTATTATTTTAAATCATTGATTTGATTTCTAATAATATTCACGCAGTTATGACAAGTTTTCAATGTTGCTGTTATTAATCCTTGATTGGATTTCTAATAACACACTCACAAGTTTTATGATCAAATTCAAGGTGATTACAATGAAGAAAGTACAATTTTTAATGGCATAAAAATTACTTAGTATTAATCATGTTGCCATGTACAAAACTATTTTGTCACAAGTTTCATAATCAAGTTAATGTATTGCAATACTAAATCTTTTTGCCATTCCTTGGCTTTAAAGAGTCCATTTTCAATAGACAACTCATGTAGTTGTCGAAGTATTGCAACACTAAACTTTTGCCATTAACTTGACTAACAAAACTTGTACTCGCCAACATTGTTTGTTGATGTCTCGTTTTTTCACATATGTTTCAGGTTTCAATTATTCAAGCTTGCTGCACTTAGGAATGCATCCGGGCTTTAGACTTCTTTAATCAAAAGACAACTTCATATATTCTTTGTATTGTAAAACAATGTTAATAATAGTGAAACAATTTAGTATCAGTTGTGGTTGAGCAATTTGTAACGTGACTCCTCGATATTTCCATCGCGTGTTGTTGTATTACGCGATCGGGGTGTTACAGATTGGTATCAGAGCACTGGTTATAGGGAATTAGGTGATTAGAATGCCTTTAACCTAGTCTATAACCATCCTAGGGACCCGAACATGAGTAGACTTAGGATCTCTATCCTAATCCTCATCCTTACTCGTGCAACAACTACTCTATGATTTACAAATCATCTACCCTTAGAGGATTTATCTTAAATCCTTAAGCTTTATGCCTCCAAGTATTCCTCAAAATATTTTTCTCAAAAACATTTTCATTGGAATACTTCTCAAAATGTTTTCTCAAACGCTCTCAACAAAATGTTTCTCAACCTATTTATCTCTAACATTTCGAATTGCTTTCTCAAAGGTTTTCGTCAAAATGTTTCTCGATTTATTTATCTCAAACATTTATAAAAAAAAGATTTCTCAAAATGTTTTACTCTCAAACATTTTCATCGTAATCTTGGGTTTTAATAATGTGAACTCATGCAATCTGGAAGGGTGAATGCCTGTACCCCGAGTTTTCCGTCTAAGGCTAGATGTTCGTACAAATCCGCAATATCGGACCAGTCACTCTTACTTGGGAACTCTTAGGGTGAGTGTTCACTTATAGGCTAAAGCATGTCTTCTCAAAAACATTATGAAAACCCATCTACCTTGATCAGTCGAAGGATTCCTAAACACTACTACTTTTGTGACATTACTCCGACATGTTACCTTTGTTAAGATGTTACGACTATATCCAATGCATTTGAAACAAAATCCATTTCATTTCATGACACTTTATATTCCAACTTCATTTTCAATTACTAATTTTTCGCCTTTCAAATTTCAATTTTTTTTTCATTTGGATGAGAGTTTTCAAATTTTATACACAAAGTCTCTTTATTTTTAAAATTCGATTAAAGATATTTTTACTTTAAAAATTAATTTTAAAAGGTAAAGAATTTTCAACACGAACCATTAACTTGGTTTGTATTTTCTCATCCAAAAGTATAACAAAAATTCATTTTAAAACAAGTTTCGAAACAAAATTCACACCACTATTTTTCCTAAGTACAAGAATAAGATATTTGAACGAATACTAAGTTGAGATTGTCAATTCACTATGGTATTTAGATTTACAACAATTTTACAAAATCTAACTTATTTTTTTTCATTATAGCTACTTCTTAAAGATGCCTCCTCATCGTGACGTCACGAGGAACGCTGAAATGGCGGCAATGATAGCTCAGCAAATAGCTGTTGTACTCTCGAACCTTGTGGCCCAACTCAATCAACTCTACTACAATAACAATAACAACAACAACAACAATTTTCCTACGCCATATAACTATAAACAATTCAACTCGGCTAAGCCACTCAATTTTAATGGGTCTGAAGGAGCAACTGGGCTCCTACAATGGTTTGAGAGTATAGAAAGCACATTCCGCCCTGTTCAATGTTCTAATGAGCGTAAGGTAGAGTTCGCCACGAGTGTTTTCCAAAAGAGAGCACTCACTTGGTGGAACAGAGTCATGAGAGACAGAGGTGCAGAAGTAGCTATGGCACAAACGTGGGAAGAATTCAGGAATCTTATGATGAAAGAATTCTGTCCACGACACGAAAGGCTACTTGAAACTGAATTCTATCACCTTAAACAAGATAGTGGGGAAAACCGTGCCTACACTGATCAGTTTGAATAGTTAAGCCTACTCTGCCCCACTATGGTGACACCTTTGGATCGGGCCATTGAGAAATACATTGATGGCTTACCTGATCCAATTCAAGATATTGTCACTGGCAGTAAACCAGCAGCGCTTAGGGAGTCTAAGGAATTAGCCACTACATTAAATGACTCCCAAGTTAGAAAAGGGAAACTATTTCGAAAGGGAGACAAGAAACGAACTACACAAGAAACAAAGAGCGAACCTTCCAAAATTATAAGAAGTGTAAGACTTCAAAGAATTATACTATCGATGCACCAATCCCACTTAACTCAGTACCCGTTAGGGGGTCTTATCATGGGAAACATCCTCGGTGTGATCGTTGCAACTATCACCACCCAGCAAATTCTCCATGCTGCCAGTGTACAATTTGTGGTTTTCATGGACATCTAGCTGCGACCTGTCGGGTTCAAAACCAAACAGCCCCTACTCAAACACGACCTCATTATCTGGCTAGAGCATGTTTCAATTGTGGTGAATTGAATCATTTCAAGCGAAACTGCCCTAAGCTTGCTAACGCAAATGGACGAGTATACAATGTCAATGAAGCTCAAGCTGATAATCAAGCACTTATGATCATCTGAACATTTTACATTCTTGTTTATTAGCTAAGAACAATGTACATATTTCAATAATATTTATAATGACAATATAAATTTCAAGAAGCTTTTTCTTCATTCTTGTTATTCGTATTTCAGTTACAAATTCCAGTATGATTACACTGTGTGTAATTACAACTACATACCAAACTTCAAGGATTATGTTCTTTATTGTTAGGAACTAAATCTCGCAAGAATAGCATATTATGATTTGCACACTAGTGCATTCATACAATCGCTGCAAAACAAACAATACAAATACTATGTGCCTATTACTATTTCTTTTGTTTTTCATGTCATTTACATACATGGTTTGTTAAACTATTATGTATAGTACATGATTACAAATACACTATTGCTTAGTATGTTGACTTAGCATACCTAGCACACGACTTCAAAAAAATTTACGATATACTTACATTGTTTACGATTTCATGCTTAGTATATGATGCACGCTATCTGTATGGCTAGTGTGAAACATATATTAATATTTGTACTAGAATGAAATACTTGCTACTAGTTTTTGTTGGATGCAAAACAAGTAGTGTTATCATTGCTAGTATGAAACATGTTCTGATTCAACAGATCTTGTGGTTATGACGATGCTTATTTGATTTGGATATTACAACGACTTTATTATCTGTTCCCTTTACTTAACAAGAGGAGCTATGTGGACCATGTGACGAAACGCGTAATTATGGGTGCACACTTAATTACGGGGATCGACACATGAGAATCATAGTAAGCCTTGTTAAGATGGTGGCATAAAGTCTAGAGTGATTAGGTAATGGGAAGGGTATGATGCAATAAGACCACAGTGGATATGCCGCTGGTACTTCCTATATATAAGTGTTCTTATTGTGTTATTCTTCGGAACGTTACCAGAGTCACTTGAGGGTTTTATGTTATCTTGGACCATTATGTGACTGTGTGATTATTTGTTATCTGTTTATTAAATGCAATGGACGAGATGAGTACATTCATTAACTCTATTCGAGCCGACCGGGAGTATATTATGGTGTTAAAGGTGACGACCTTGATTCCATAGGTATGTTGACCCGTCTCCTATGCATGAGATGCTCATGGTACATGGGACGTACCTCGTGGGACGTTAGAAACCGTGTACGTATGGCTAGGCTTGAATGTACACCCCTTTTTGTTTGCTATAGATTTACACTAAGTGCCTAAAGTATAACATAGTGTCGTACAAAACAATTTTTATACACGATAACATTTTAAAGATTCAGAAATTCTAAAGGTAGAATACCTTAAGATGCTTTGAATATCCTTGTTTACGCTTTGGATCCCCCAAACATCCCCAACACCAAATGATACACCACATCTTTAGAATCTCGAGCTTTGTTATTATTCAATTATTCCAAACTCACTATACTGTCTCCTTCGAATAAATTTCGGGATGAGATTTTCTAAAGTAGGGGAGACTATAACCCTTGTGCCAAAATCTCGGGCTTTCAAAAAACTTTTTCTTTGAAGGCTTTTCGATAACTGATACTTAAACGTAACATGTTTAACGTAATGTATGCACCAGGACGAGGACATAGGCTAAACATACCCTAAATATCCTTTACATAACTTATAAATAAGTTTTGAGGGTTTCGGTATGGCAAAAACACTTTATTGTAACTCCAGGGACTATTTTGAAAATTCTGCGAAAGTACGCCGATTCGCGTATTTCTTTATACGGAACACGTAGGTACATCCAAAACTTTTTACCATCATTAAAATATTGCATTTTAATGATTGGAATGCAAAAATATCATTCGTTACGTAATTACGGTCATGTACGCGTTAATTAAAGCGTTCGTCGTAATTAACCGAAAAACACAGCCGTTTAACCGAACAAACTTACATCTGAAACATTTTTGGACATATTTAAGTTTCCTATGCTTATTCAACCTTATAAATCTTAGAAATTAGGTTGACGGGTGTTAGAAACGACGAAACGCGACAAAAGAAGTCCATGGGCCAAAATTGCCATTTTTGGACCGTAAGGCAAAACCTCTTACGGCCCGTAAGAGGTCTCCAACTCAGCAGAATGTTGCTGCTACTTGGCAGCTTCTTGATACACTTCTTGGACACCTAGAACTCGAACTTGCCACCCATTCTCCTACATCTAACAAGTGTTATGACACTAATACAAACCCTTGATGACTCATGGACACTTGTAATGACCTTGTTGATCCAAGAACTCTATAAATACCATGTTCATCATCACATTTGAACTTTTGCAACATCCATTCTTTCTCTCATCTGCCTTTCTCTGAAGTTGCAACCATTTGTGAAGCTTTCTCCTGAGATTTCTTGGCTGCTTTGAGTGTATGTAAGTGTTCCGTTCATGCATTGTTCAATTCTTTTAGCTTATGAGCTAAAAGTCAAACATTTTGACTTCTGTTTGTGTGACAATCGTGAAAAATCCCGTTAAACTTTGATTGTACAAGTTCGTTGAATCCTGATGTGACATGTATATCATGATATTGTTGCGATTATGTGTGATGATATGAATTCTGGAAAATGTTACACCGACAATAATAGGAGTATGTGCCAAGTAATTACCAAAAACATTACATTGATGCTATGCATCACCTACATGGCAAGACAAAGTCGTGAATGGATTGACGACTCTGGGAACACGTCATGGTTGACATGACACTATTAAGGGCCAACGATGTGAGGTTGGTGTGCTTAGTCTTTGACAGCGTGTTAAACGAGAACTTGACGTTCAACAACGCATTAAACAGTCGACCATGATTCTTAGGCCAATGGTAGGGCCCTTTAAGATTCCAAGTTCACGAAACATCTTAGTTATGTGCCATAGACTCTGACATAAGATTTGAAACAAATCGGTGCTCGGGCACGCAAAACAAGGCAGTCCCGGTTAGGGAACACCTTTGCGTTAGGAGCAATGAAAGACAAACCAAACATGCAAGGAATGGTCAATCAAGCCTAAAAACACTTAAACTAACCTAAAAAAAGGCTTTTATGATTAAAACGTAACCGTGCTCGGGCTTCGAAGACAGTTATGCTCGATTTTTAAAACCGAGTCTTTTGACACTAAACGCGAAAAACAGAGCCTGTTTCGCAAATCGGAGACGCGTAAGGGACCCGAAAATGAAAGACGAAGATAAATATAATCTTTTAACACAAAAAGACAAAGCACGACAAAGCACGGTGGGGTAGGGGCACCCCACCTATTCCCCCCCCCTTATTATATAGTTTTATTTTTTCCAATTTTTCTTTATTTCCTTCATTTTCTTCATCTTCTCAACAAAAACTCTACATTTTCCTTCAAGATCCGTGGCTGCTCATCCCTTAAATGCACCGAATCAAAGGTATTTTTTCAAGTTCTAAGGGATTTTGATAAGGTTTTCTTGATTTATAACCGAAAAACCCTTTTTAATCCATGATTTTGGAAGGTTTAAACAAGTTCTCTCGGATGAATAAGAACACCTTGTGAATTCCCTGGTGTTAGATGGTAGCCAAGACCACAAAACTTTGGGTTTTGATACCCTAATCAACACCTAATCGACCAAAATTGATTAACAAAGTGATTAACCGAAAAACTATAAAACAAGGCTTGATTAACATGGGTTAGGGCATGGTTGGATTGTTCTTGGTATATAGGTATTTTATATGGCTCACAACCACTTCTGGACTCAAGAAAAACACTTGTAATCGAAGAAATCGCTAGTTATATCACCCGAAACTCGAATCTAGAGTAGGCGGAATATTGTTTGAACCATAACTTTGTCTGTGGATATTGGATTGAGCTGAAATATGGTGTGGTGATGTAGGGTATTGACAGGAAGGTCTACATAAAATTTTAGAATTTTTGGAATTTTTTACGATTTTTGGTGAATTTTTGACAGTTTTACAAACGAAATTCGAAAAAAAAATACCAAACAAAGTCAATAAATCACCAAAATTTAAGAAACATATGGAAAAGGTTCTGGGAAGTTTTGGAGTCTGTTGGTTGGGTTTTGATACGGACTAAAATCCGCGTTTTTATGAGTTTTCGGTATCCGGAAACGCACTGAAACAAAATCGGAAAAATCCTAAATTTTTACAAAGAGTTTTCGGACATGTAAGGAAGTTCCTGGAATATTTTGGGAATTTTTGTACATCAGATGATAAACAAAGTGAATTATTCGGGTAAATACTGATTTACAAATGATTTATTTGAGAAGTTAAAATAGCTTTATAAATTCCCAAAATATTTTTGCTTGAATCTATATATTTTTATTGAGTTCTATAAAAATTTAAGAAATTTATGAACTATGTAGATTAAATGGTATTTTTCGACTTTTAAAACGCTTATTTTGATTAAATTCGACAGTTTACCGGACAACAAACCTACCGAAGCCGGGAACGGACCAAAACCTATTTTGACTATAATTGGAACACCGGTAGTATTTTGGGAGGTGCCAGGGTAAGCGGAACACTTTGGGGGTGTTCCACCACCGTTCGGGAGAATCCTTGATGGCGAGAATGGAACTCAAATTTGGGCAACCTAAACTCCATAAACACCCAAACTCCCTTAATGAAAAGTTAATCTTTCTTAAATCACAACACGTTGGCACTATTGGTATTCCCATACCATTACCCGAACGTGTCAAACAACCAACTTTGGCTGGCACGCGAACCGGTGCCCGAGAGCCAAATGTGAAACTAAGCCTACCCTAACATCCATCACCACACCCGGATACTATATGTGCAACAAGGACTGAAAATACCCACTCGGACCAGAGTTGTAGGCATTACCGACCTAGCGACTGATATTAGTAATTGCTTGCATGAGTGCTGTTAAAGCCGAACCAACTTACATATACTCCTATTGCTACATGTGATGCTACTATCCTGTGAGTTTACTTCCCCGCTTTTAAATTGTTTTACAGTTTTCTTGGGACTTGTATGTTAAAAACTGTGTTGATTACACCAAGTTGGGAGTGAGTTTCACTCCACCACTTTTAAACTGTGTTATACTGTTTTTGGAGTGACTTGCATGTTACGAAACTGCGTTAATTGCACCAACTGTGATGATGTGAATTATCTAACACACGAACACCCTCCCCTCTACAAGTGATTAATATAAGCAGTGGGCAATGGATAGTACTAGACAAACCCAGTTGAGGCTGGATGGTGCGATGCCGGCCACAAGTCAACTGCACTTGTCCTCATTTGGTTATGTTGTTAGGCATAACTGCAGGGGAACATTGAACTGCTTGTGATGCAGTTGGTGGGAAGTGTCTGGGGTGACACGACCCGGTGCAATGATGTGTCTGTATGACACAGAGTGACTATGACAAGTCAAGATTTCACTTGTGTCCTCGTGTAATTCCATCTGTGACTATGACCAGTGCAATTAAACTTGTTAACACATATTGTTCCACAACAACTAAACCAGTGGAACTCACCAGTAGCGTTTAGCTGACCCTTTTTAAAATTAACATGCATTTCAGGTAACTTGAGACTGGTGTGATCCGTGTATGTTGTTCAAGACATGTTTATAGGCGAACCCTGATATAGACGCATGTGGCTTAGAAGACTTATGTGGTTCATGGGAACAACGCAGTTGTAACATACATGTAGTATGTAATCAACCTTTTGTAAGTAATAAAATGTAGTGTCATTATAAACAATGTGCTTGTACCAGAGGTGTCTGTTGCATCCCGTATTTTTTCTTCCGCTGCAAGTCGGGGTGTGATAGAACATGGTATCAGAGCCATTGGTTATAGAGAATTAGGTGCCTTTAAGGAAACCTAGACTATAACTACAGTCTTGGACTTTAATGGACATCATTGGAAAAATTAACCTCTACTCAAAGTGGTTAGTGAATACTGTAAAGTATCCTATTTGCAAGTACCAGGATGGCCTTGTGGGGCAAGTGAGTTATTATGGTCCGGAACGTAATAACAGACTTGCTCATACGAGGCAGTGTTGGGAAAGTCGCGGTTATAAACACACTTAAATACGTGGAATGATACATACGTGTACCAAGGTGGTAGTGTGTGAATGTTTGTGCGTGAATTGATACATGAATTGGGATTGGTGGATAATGCGTTACTACATATGCCTTCGGGATAGGCAGAAAACTGGTATTACAGTCCATTCCACATTTCTACTGATCACATACTTAATATACACTAGAGTTGGATTCCTATCACTCATACAGTTGTTACATATGTTATGATGTTAGAACCCAAGCCTTTGGTGCAATATGATCTCACCAACTCTATTCTTATAGCTACTATAACGACGATTATGTATCGGAATAAGACTTCAATAAGAACATAGATACCCAAAGAACGCGCAAGTCGTTCTGATAGCCGGGGAGGACGTGTACGGATCCTTATTCCACTTCTCGTTGCTTCACATTCGATTGTTATACAATCGCAGAGTTTAAACATCTTATGAAACTTTTTCGTCCTTGGATCAACGGTTCATTTGATTGTTCCCTGGATTCCTCTTCTGCTTATAATATTGGCTTTAGCTTTCACGTCGTGTGATACTATGATGCTTAGTGGTGCTCTTTAGCACATGTTTTGATATATGTTATGTATGGGTATGATGATCTCCGGATTATGGAGATGGCATGGAGTGCGTGAATAAGTTACCCTTCCCGTTGTCATTCAGTTCAAATTGGGTATAAACTTTTGATTATACCGATTCCTTTGAAACGCCTTGCGTTGTTTCGTGTAACCGTCAGTTACATTATGTTCTTTACGATTAATGATTGTTTCGGATTTTAGTTAGTTATTCGCGGAAAGCAATATTAGGCCCGAATATATTGGTGAACGGAACATTGATCATGTATATGGGTGTGGTGGATATGCTGCGGTACTTTTTATGTATAAACACCCGGCTACGTTATCAAGGTAACGTTACTCAGGACAAACGGGCTTCACGTTGTGATCCGTTCGGTCATGTTTGGGACAATACACTGTGAGACTTCGACCCTGTTTGATGCGATAAATGATGCCATAGTTGTTGTAACAACGACACCTATATACGTTTGCGGTGATTTTAAATGAAAGGTAGTTTGGGGGTTGACATGTAACGACTTTTGGGTTAATCCTGGGAAGGTCATTCTTAGAATATGTAGTACGACTTTCTAAGGATACTACACCCTGGTAGTACTTTGTACTGAACTATTCGGGTATAGCCGGTAATAGCGTACCCACATCAATTTACCCAATGTTTGATTTATGATAAGTGACAATGTTCTATCTTTGGTAAGATAATTCAGCGTAATTTCTTTTTTGGCGGGATTTGCTCGAACGTATAGTCATATATTCGAAATCACTACATTACGACAAACCAATTATACTTATGTCACCGAACGTCGTCTATGAAGCTATTCGGTTGAAGCATATATTCCCTTTACTAGCCGTTGTTTGCTAGTGATACAATCTCTAATTCTTAGTAAGGACACGTAATTAGCATCAGTGTTGATAACCCAAGGGGATTTAGGGGTAACACATAAATGGAGAAATTTATTTGATGTAATCGAAGTTCAGCAAGGAGTTGTGTGGATGCAGATCTGATGGTAATAAGACTTGTGGAGGCGAGAACAATTTTGCCTATATTCCTCGTAACCGTTAATACTTCGTATTAGTAGGACACTCCTATGTTACATTTATTTATAAATATACAACATTAACCGTGGTCCAATCCAAGTGTCAATTTGGTAAATCTCGGTTGAGGGTGACGTAACCCCGGTGCGAAGTAAGAAAACTATAATCATGAAATAATCCGACTCAGTGCTTCAAATCAATTCAATTCTTCTTACTAACACTATTGGAAATTGGTAAGGTCCGGTTTATGTACTTACTAATTTGATACACCCTATCCTTTCTAATCAGTATTCAGTTATGCTACGGTACGTTAGCTTCCTATGGAATTATGGCGGGTATTTCGGTGATAGAACCAAGTGGCATACAACCTTGAATCCTAACGATTTTGTTCAAACTAATACAAGATAAATCCCCCGTAACCCGAAATAATAATAAATGAGCGATACGAAGGACCCGTAACGAAGCTACTTCTTAATGCATAATTAATAAATGAAATGATACAAAGCGAATTTTTTTTCATCGGACGATTATTTTAATTATATATATATATATATAGATCCAATTCAAAGGACGATATTTAAAAGAATTGTATAAAATTTTTATATACCAAACGAACCCTTGTTTTCAGCCTCGCATAACTTAGTGAAAATATGTTCTAATGAAAGACGAGATCGCCTTCGAGTAGTATTCGAGTACCGTAATACAATGATTAACCTATGTGACAACTCTTATTTACATCTTCAAACTCTAGACTACACGGGGTCCTGACCTGAATTCTTTCGGTAACCCTGAGATACTAAGTCTTGCATCAATATCACCCGTATGAGGGCGGTGCATTCATGCTAGAAATCGCATAAAGGGATACATGGTTCTTTGATTCCTTTTGATTAAGGCTTTTCACGTCACAATACCCACTACGGCCGTGCGAGTGGTCATGAGCAGGGACCAACTCAGATACTTGTATGCCTATAAGACATATTGACTCCCCGACGCTACAATCATAATAACTGGAGAACACCATACGTCTCCTCCTCTTCCTTGAAACACCCGAGGGGTCCAAATTTTATACATAATGAATTCACGATTCATAGGGGATGATCGAAATTCCCTTCGGGCCATTGTATAGGTGTTATGTGGTAGTGGTCTCCTACAGGAGTTGGAGATGATGCATGAAATACACTGACTTTCATCCATCGATTGGACACAAAGTGAACGATACCCTACGCTTGTGAGTAACCAAGAGTATGCGCTAAACGGTGTTGCTTGTCCTCATGAGCATACGAGAAATAAATTCTTTAGACCAGGGGAGTATTGTTGAACCATCGCGCATCTTCCTTCGAATGGTTGGTACCTTCAATTGATTTCAGTCTGATCGATTTAAATAAGTATTCATAAAATACAATGCTACCAAGAAACCCGATTCTTCGTTATTTTCGAGTGACGAAAATTCTTGTGTTACTTAAGGAAACAAGAACGGGAGAAATCTTAAGTATAATACTTAAGGAATGCATTCGGGCATTAGACTTCTTTAATCAAAAGACAACTTCATATATTCTTTGTATTGTAAAACAATGTTAATAATAATGAAACAATTTAGAATCAGTTGTGGCTGAGCAATTTGTAACGTGACTCATCGATATTTTCGCCGCGGGTTGTTGTATTACGCGATCAGGGTGTTACATAAATCATGACATTCAACCACCAGATTCTCGTGGTTGTGGGTCTTAAATGTAGGCACATGGCCATTATAGTCATCCCAAATATTAATTTAGGCACATGGCCATTATAGTCATCCATCCTAGTTAAACTATTACAGTCATCCCGAATAGAAGTATTGTTTGTCTTATTACAATTCCAGGCGAACCAGTTAACAATAGAATAACTGTCGCCCGAATACCCTATCCCTATTTTTGATCCTCCACAGTCATCATCCTCTTTGCACACATCTTCTTTCCCCTCAAACACATCTGCACTACTTTCAGAAATGTTAGTATCCTTTTCATTTTCATAAGAGACATTTTGAGCAAAATTATCATTTTTATTAGTTAAATCATTTTCAGGATGAAGAGACGGCATGGGTACATAGTTTATGCTATGTGGAGGAGGAAATATTTTTCTTTCACATATGTCGGTCGTTGGCAGTTTTCAATGTCAACTAGTGCCTTTTTACTGATGTTCCATTTATCGATCGTGATTACAATCTATTGTTTGCATTTTAAGATTTTTCTAATTTTTCAGTTAAATCGTTTATAACAAAATCTTTTCTGAAAACGAACTCTTTCAAAGTCTGCATTCAGCTAAAGTTGAGTTCAGCTTTCTCTGATATGCTGCTTCATTTTGTTTCAGTTCTTTGTTAAACTGCAAAAACTTTTCTTTTTCTCTAATCATGTCACGGTTGAGGGATTTATAATGTGCCACGACGTTCACACATGGTTGGGAGCAAAGATGTACTTTAGATTCATACAATATGTTGTTTACCAAATCCTTATCCTCTTTGTCCTTTGCAGATTCAGCTTTCATGTCGGCCTCATGAGCTTCAACTTTCTACTTCGGCTCAGGCTTCTCAGCTTCTTTCTTTCCCTTTTCTGCTTCTGGTTTCATAGGAGTGATTATGCTCTTCAAACCTTTATTTGCAGCTTTGTCGCCCTTAGGAATTCCTGCAGCTTGTTTCCCAACAAAGCTTGATGATGATAAAGCTGGTCCGGTGGAAACCTTAGCCATAAGAGCTTTGTTAACTTCCTCCTTTGCTTCAGTAATCTCCTCAGCCTAATCATAGTCTTCCACAGCCAAAGCCTTTGGTGTATTATCAACAGCATTCTCATTTCCTTCAGTAGCGATTGGCCTTCTAGCTGGGGCAATCTCAGCATTCTCGTTCTTCAGCAGCGGACAATCTCTTTTGAAGTAACCTAAAATCTTGTAGTTGTAGCATCACAACTTTGACTTGTCGAAACTAGCTTTTCCGAGTGACAATCTCTTTCCTGTCTTGTCTTGAAATTTATTCAGCCTTAGAATGATCATAGCCATTTGGCACTTCAGATCCATTTCCTCCATATCATCTGGATCAACTTGGTACATATCTTCAGCCGAAAGAAAGTCCCATTTCAGTTCACCCGACATAAGAGCCTCATAAATGCTGAGAAATGTGTTAAATAGTGCAACATGTTCAGTAGATATCTTTAGTGCTTGAGCATCACCGACCACATTAGCTTTCTCATTGGATGTGGAGCCTTTGCAGAGTTTGCGAAAGCGTTAAAAAAGGATGCATTAGTACTTTGAGAACTTGGACCACCGGAAGTAGTAGGAGCAAGGAAGCCCATGTTCTTGGGCATAATGACAGCAGCTGATTGAGCAGACTTTTGTGAGTATCCTATCTGATTCATCTCCCTTTTGAGCACATCCATTTCAAAGGCCTTTAGAGTTTGATCAGATACAATAGGGTAACTGGATTTGTACTGGTTAGGAAGGTACTTTTGATCATCATGCACTGTAAGCTCCACTCTTTTGGAAGAGAGTCCAAAACCTTCTTGATTGAAGCATAGTTGGCAACGGGATTACCAACTTTCTTCATTTTCGTTAAAACAATCAGAAAGCGGCTGATGTGATCTGACAGACTTTAACCTCGAACACTGTCGAACATATCGTATTCTTTCTACACCATGTCTCTCTTGTTATCCATCAGCTCGTGATTGCCTTCATAATGATCGATAAGTGCCAACCATAGTTCATGAGCTGAGGTGTATTCTTCAAACAAGTTCTTGTCATCCTTTGACAAGGCATTGTTAAAGCAGTGTGAGCCTGACGGTCACGTTGGATCAATGTCTTGTCTTCTTCAGTGAAGGTTGTGGGATCTTCGTTGATTGAATGAACATCATCACGAATTACCATAGGAACATGGGGTCCTATAGTGACAGACATCCATTGAGTATAGTCTGTATTACTCAAAGAATGACTTGATTCTGTTCTTCCAGCTACTGCAGTCTTCAGATCCTTTCAATTTCGGAGGTCTAGTTGCGGTTCCAGTTTCAATTTTGGCTTGAGCGATCTGATTCAGTTGATTAAGTGACATTTTGGTTTGATTTTAAGTTCAAATTGCAGGTCAGCGGTTAAATACGCTGGTTATGCTCTAATTATGCTGGAAGTTTAGTGAGAACAGTGAGCAAATACGCTAAGTTCAATAAGTACGTTGATGGTTCTTGAGATCTTGTACCGGCGACAATAGCTAAATCCGCTGGCACAAACAAAACAAACATGATTTTGGCTAACTACGCCGATCACCGTGATAAAATCGCTGTGGATCTTTATCATTGACTTCGAAGTATCCTTCGATTAAAAACGCTGGTACTATTTCGTTGTGATAAATACGCTATATTCAAATTTATCTACACTGACTTCAAGTTTAAATACGCCCAACAGGGTTTAAGTAGGAACAAAAACCTTCTAATCACTAAAAAACGACTCAAAATTCATGTTTCTTTATATCAAAATGACCCAAATGTTCACCAAAACACTGATTAACAACAACTTAATGATTAAACACACCAGATCA
Organism: Scalesia atractyloides; assembly: GCA_947069175.1. Classification (NCBI taxonomy): domain Eukaryota; kingdom Viridiplantae; phylum Streptophyta; class Magnoliopsida; order Asterales; family Asteraceae; genus Scalesia; species Scalesia atractyloides. The sequence continues at coordinate 32,170,371 of CAMTDV010000009.1, read as the reverse complement.
AGGCATTTTAAGTCCAAAAATTTGAAAAACCTTGAAACTTTGAAAACTTTTGAAAACCTTCAAAACTTGAAAAATCTTAACAAAACTCAAACAATCAAGAGCACAAAGGCTCTGATACCAAATTGTGAGTCCCAAATGCAATTCGGATCACAGTAGTTTGATTGTTAACACCCAAATACCTATTGATTAGGTGTTTGAATGAGTAAAAGTTAAGAAAACCAAAAGACGAAGATGAAGATTCTTGTATAGATCAAACAACAAGTGTTGTTTATGGAATCCCAAATTATATAATCACTAAAAGCACCTGAATGTTTAGATTTAGCACAAGAACAATAATCACAACATAAGAGAAATCACTAAAACTTGTCCAAGAACCTTCAACTTGGGTTTCCATTGATAACATATCTATACAAACTGACTACCCAGCGTATTTAATAAATACGCTGGGTTCTTAAATACGCCACCAATTGGGACATTTCCCTATAGTTACACGTTTTACCCCTGAACTATCTAGAACTTGCTAAACTACAACAAAACAATCCAAAACGTAATAAAACCAAGTACCAACGATCTCAAATCTAACAGTAGTTGAATGTATATGCCATTAAGAGTGAGTTTGGTGTGCAATATTTCAAGTATTTGTGTGATCTGAAGATGTTACCATACTGGGATGTAGAAGAACTTGTTCAAACCAAGATGATAAGCTTTCAGATGAAGTTCCATGATCAACAGTTATGGAAGCTGATCAAATATGAAGCAACACATGGTTTTAATAGATGGAAGCCATTCATACCAAAGAAGAGAATCAAGATAGATCCTGTAACGAAAGAAAAGGATGTTACTTTAGGGATGAAAAGGCCGCGTGTGATGAATAATATGCTGTTGCTGAAAATAGAGCAAGATTTCCATGAGTTCTTCAATTGGTGGCAAATAGATTCAGAAACAGGTGAAGCGGAAATAGTTGAAAGCTAATGATACCTAGAAAGCCACTAAAGAGCTACTTCCACAGATGATTGAACGACAAAGGATATGGGAATTATGGAGAACTATCAGAATACTAGACCCAATGTGGCTAATGAATTGCTCTGAGAATGATGGAGATGTTTATTCTATAACAAGATTTGTTATAATGTCAAAGACAAGACGCATGTGATGCAATACCAGGGTGTAATTAACGTATGTTATGCACGAGGTATTAATTCAGGGAAGATGTGGAGTTCGTCGTGGAGAGAGCTAGAAAAGAAAGAGTTTTTGAAAGAAGAAAGGCGTTTGGAAAAGATTAAAGAAAACTCTAAAGAAGCACGTCTCAGGAGATTTCAGTATATGACGAAGATTCCACCGACTGATCAAACACCGATTCCATTAGAAGAACGTCAAAAGTAGCGAAAGAATTTATTTGGACACTAAAGTTAAATGTTTGAAGTTTTTAAAGACATACCAAGACCACGACAACATCCGGGGGGTTGTTGGTGCATTATGTCTATTGCCTACGTCTTAGGGTTGTGTCTGTAATAGGGTTGAGCTGTTAGAAATGTTTTGTTTTGTATGTATTATCTTCATACAAAGGTAGCTTACCTTCGTACGAAGGTAAATTACCTTCGTACGAAGATAGACTTTATCCTCGTAGGAAGAGAGCTTCAAGTCTATAAATAGTAGTGTTGAGGTTTATGTTTGTAACTTTTGGTGACTGATACGACGAAGCCCTATTGGATTTCACGGTGATATGTAACTGTTAAACAAACAATGAAATCAGTAAATTAATAAGTAATCTTGTAAATCGTCACTAGTTAATATGAATTCCGCGCATATGGACTAGATAACCAAATTAGGACCTTAGCTATTGGACAAAATGATCCTACACTAATTATTCAATTAACGAACAATTTAGCGATAATAACCGGTAATTATTATTTAGAAATCCTTATGACATCTTGTACCTTTTAATTACCCCCAATATTATTCAACGTTATTTATCTATATCTATACTATATATAAGCATATACAAGAGACTACTTAAGGTAATTTGCCACTTCTCTTAAAATTCCTTTGATGCATGATGTACAAGTGTTTAAAGCACACGGATATCAAAAGTGAATTAACTTTCCAATAATACCCTTTTGGGTCACTCAAACATAAAACACGGACACAAATTAGGGTTTCACATATGTCATCTCATTCCTATCCGCCTTCGTCTCTCTCTCTTTCTCTCTCTTGCGGGATTCATAAACATGAAGCTATCTTCACCAGATCTTTTTGAGATTTTGCTTTCTTCGGCTGCTATTGATGGTGGTTGTCTGGTTAAGTTGGCATTCCTACCACTCGACAACCGTAAGATAAGCTTTGTTGTTGATTGTGGTTTTTTCCATTGAAGATTTGATTGTGGTTATTTCTTATGAACATGTAAACCCTTGAGAGGTACAGCAGCGATGCAACATGAACAAACCAGATCAACACAGCCTTGAGAGATTAAGGTTTGGTATGGGATTACGACGGCTAGAACTCGGAGCTCCGGTGAGAACCGAGTGACCTGAACCAGGTATCAAGAGTTATCATCTTTATATTATTTTGGATTTTTTATATGATTTAGGTTGATTTTATTAATCGTTCTTCTCTGCTTGGCCCTTATTTACAGAGAATCACCAATTCTTCATGAACATTAGGATTCAGGCAACACCATGACCCCTTCTTCTTCTCCAATATTCCATTACAAAACCCCTCTGTAAGTGTTCTTTTTTTGCTGTAATTTCGAACCCTTTTGTTTTCTCCAAATGGATAATCTTTAATTTGGTGGGGTTTAGGGTTTTTGCATCTGGGTTTCGATTAGATTATGATTATTGATATGGGTTTGTTTATTCGGTCTTTCTTTATGTTTTTGCATCCGGGTAATTTCAATATTATAGACTTATATTTTTTAAGTTGAAGTTAAAAGGTTGAAAGGAATTGTAAATTATTAATTATATATATACTGATAATTGAACAATATGAATATTTTCGTGCCTTGAAAAAAGAATTGAGTTTTTTATGACTTTTAAAGCGTTAAAAAACAGCATTAAAATTATTTGAGTTATGCATGCGATTGTGTGATGACAGTAGATGATAAGTGTGTTTAGTTTTTCCCAAGTTCTATTACATGTGGCCTCTTGGTGGTTAGAATTGTGTTAATGTATGCAAATTTTGTTGTTGTTTGTTTCACTTTATGATTGATTAATAGTTGAGTATTTTTTCCCATGTTGTTGAGTTAGGTTATTTCAGCACTGGAACAGGTATGGGATCGGGGTACAGAGAACATATGACAAAACTCAATATTTCAAGATACGGGTACGGCAACAAAAAATAAAAATATATTAAACAAATTTCAAAACTACTACATCTTCAAAAGGTAATTAATTATCAATAATCAAATTATTTTCAAATTCCAGTTCATCTAGTGAGAGAGAGGCAATCGCTAGAGAATTAGTGAGACTTGAGAGTTTAGAGATTAGAGAAGCCGAATATGATAGGTCTATTTATTTATGGCCGGTTTGGAATTTGAAAGGGTTAAAACCCTAAAAATAAATGGAAACGAGCTGGATACTTCTACTAGATACGTCCCCGATATTGGAAACGTCCCTGACGAGTACCCATGACGTTTCCGTCTCCGACAAATACCCGAAACGAGTACGGCCACATAAATAAAGCCCCTGAGTTACATAGAGTTATTTTTTTTTTCAATTAGGCTAGATGCAAGAGTCACAACTGAAGAAAAGACAAAGTGGGCTTTGATCTTGGCCATGAGGTTTCATAAAGGATCAGTACAGGAGATGTGAATTTGCAGAGGTGGTGTCAAGTGGAAGAACAACACGTGGAATCTATTATGACGCGTGGCCATAAACATTAACAATTTTGTTGTACTTTACTTTTACTATTGACCAAACATTTTTATTGCTCTAACCTTGGCCCTTAATTACATTTGGACGCACATCTGAGGAGAGGTTCGACTTAAACCTTGACCCTTTTATGTTTCTTTCGTGTGGTTTGTTAATGTTTTTTTTACTTGTTTGACTACTGCACATCGTTTTTGAAATTGATAAGGAAACACAAATACTTTTACCTCTTTCAAAAATTCTAATCAGATGTTAAAAACCATTACTAAATTTCATTAAATTTTGGGAATAGTTCAAACTTTAAGTGAATAATTCGAAATTATTCTTAAAATCTAGCGAGATTTGTAGCAAAAAGTATTGTTTCAACTTTTAACGCGTCTATATTTATCGAAGAAAGGGGTATTTATCGATCAAAGATAACTGACGTGACCAGTTTTTAAACTTTTTCTTTCCCGCACAGGATGTGTTAGCAAAAATGATGTGGTTCTCACAGAACAGCACAAGGGCTCTATGTGTTTAGTCAGCAAACGATGCCGTATCTAATGTGACACTTAGGCAATCAGAAAAACCGTCACGTATGAGGTTTGTTTATTGTTTTTATCATTCACCTCAACCAGGGGCACTTTAGCAAATAATATGTCAGAGGTGGGAAACGGTGATAGGTCGGGTAATGGGTTTAAACAAGTCAGGTTTAAAATTTGAAATGAGTTGTTTGTGGTAGACTGAGAGTTGTCGGGCACACAAACATATCTTTGTTCGTTTCTTAGAAATTTTTCGAGTAAAGTACACAGATAGTCCTTGTGGTTTTCCAAAATTTTGGATTTAGTCCCAAGCTTTCCAAACGTACAGGGGTGGTCCTGTGGTTTAACTTTGTAACGCATTTAGCCCTTGGTCAACAAATCTAAGGAGGTCCGAGTTATGGGCTAAAAGCGTAACAACGTGCAAACTATGGGGACCATCTGTGTACTTCTGTAAAGTTAGGGACCAAATCCAAAATTTTGGTAAACCATAGAAACTATTCGTGTACTTACTCAAATTTTCAATGCGTTAAATATGATTACAAAACCATGTTATTACAGGAATTCATATTTTAAGTACAAAATGCTTGCAAGCATTAGAATTACCATTTGGGCGACTTGCAATTTGTTTGACCCGTTTACCTCTTGGATATGTGAATTTAATAAATTTTCAGTGCATGAAAGTCATTTGTACGGTTGTTAATAAATGCAGAGAAATTTTGAGATCCTTTCTCTTTTTGGTTCATTTATGGTGTCTGAGGTTGACGGTCAACGTATTCGAAAGGGTGGGATAAACGTGGCACTGTCCGGTCCCGATAGTCGTGTTTTAGGCGGTAATTTGGCCGGCATCCTAACTGCTGCATCAGCTGTTCTGGTTTCTTTTCCCCTATCCATTAGCACCGTTTATTGTTGTTTCAAATAAGGTAGGTTCATGTTGTAGTTCGTTGGTTTTGAAAGTGTATGGATATGTTGAATTCGATTCGGTTCTAAAACCGGTTTTAACTGGTTTTTTAAATCACGAAGAAGAACCGCACTATAACCACCAAGTCTGGTTGAGCCCCAACCGGTTTTCAAAAAATTGGTTTCAGTTTTTTTCGGTTTCGATCCTGAACCAGTTTTTTTGTACATGTCTAGCTACATTTTGCTTTTCACTTTAGATTTCTTTATTTGTAAGTTTTTAATCAGATGTTTCTTTTGCTCTAAAAGTTTGCACAATGGGAGTTTCAGTTAGTTGGTTTTGATGTTTCTTTATGCATTTTCATATTCGCTTAGTTATTTTTTGCAGCAAATGTTATTCACAGAGATTTGAAGTCGAAAAATATATTGGCAAATGCCGACTGCAAACTCAAGATCTGTGACTTTGGTCTTGCAAGAGTCGCGTTCAACGATACACCTACTTCAATATTCTGGATAGTATGTCGCTAACATCTCTAAAATACAGTTTATCGTTGAAGCTAGGACCCGTTTTATTAGCTTTATTTTTGGGATTATGGCCTGTGATTAGAGGTGCACAAACCGGTTATTTTCTCTAACAGGTTTGGTTAACCTAACCGCCGACAGTCGTAGTCTAACCATTCATTTTGCTTTTACAATTTTCAACTACTAAACCTGTTAAGTGTCAAATACTAGCCCTTTTATTGTTGTCCTTTACCTTTTACTGTTTGTCCTTTTCATTGTAGAGATGTTTTACAACTGTAATACATGGTAAAGCATTGGAAGTCTCCAACTTTTCCCATGCTTTTTGATATTGGAACACTTACCATACTGAACATCAACTTGACATCTCCTACAATACTCTCAACTATCTTGGTATTATATATTCGTGTGAAGCTTCAATAATTCTTTTTAACACTCTACAAACACTCAACAATTCTTTTAGATTTATTTTTTTTTTGGTGTTTTGTCCAACTACTTGCTTGTTTTGTACTCTTCTTGTTTTTAATTACCACTTCCTTCTTTTGTACTCTTCTTGTAGATAGATCACGCTGAAGCTATAGCTAAAAAATTAACAAAAGTATATCACCAAAAATCAATAAAATAACAGAAAAACCAGGGAAAACATATCACGAATAAGAAAACTAACTTACGTTCTATACAGTATATCACGAGACGAATGATAAACTAACGGTAAACAAGTATCCTATTCTAAATTGCCACTCCCGCCGCATCGCGCGAGTAAATGACTAGGTGATCATATATTGGTATTCGATCCGTGAAAATTATAAGCTTCAGCGTTAAAAAACGGATAAAAATAATAATTGTGCGATTTACCAGACAATTAATATACTTACTTTTCCGAAATGAGGTTATATCCGTTATTTTCTTTGAACACTTATTAATGCTATCTGTTTAATGTTCCAAAATAGACATGAAGCATAAATATGGTTGACAAGGAACGTACCAGTGATGACGTCATTGGAGCTTTGAGCCTAGGCAGAGGTGAGCACGTAAGCTCTTCCTTTAGCAGGCTGAGGCTGCTGCTGCTGTTGGAGTTGAGGACAAACGTTGGCGAGATGATTGAGATCGCCACACTTGTAACATGCTCGTATAGGAGCAGTCTGGCGTTGAGGTTGAGGTTGAGGTTGGTTGGGAACAAGGCTTGATCTTGGGTGGTTCTGAGGGGCTGACGGCAACGGTCGGCGAAATGCCCAAACCTGTTACAGTTCGCGCATTTGCGACACGGGGCGATTGCAAGATGGTGGTAGGTGAATCGATCACACATGGGCCAAGTCCCGGTGTAGTTTCTCTAGGGTGGTTCGGTGTTTGGGGTAGTGGATATGGAGTTTAATGGTGTTGGGTTGGGCGGAGTAAACCGCACAATTTTGAATAGAAGCCTTCCGTTTCTTGTTCCTGTTGTTTTTCTTGGCTTGAGAGGGTGAGGGTTCAGCAGTGGTGGTATTGGTGGTAGCTTGGTGCGCGTTCTTCGTGGAGACCTTGTCATAGGCTCCATGGAGAATGCAGTTGTGGTTGAGCTCGATCGCGATGCTATAAGCTTCCTCGATGGTTTTAGGGCTTGCGGCCGCTACATGGTTTATCAACTTAGGGGAGAGGCAACGAATAAACTTGGCGATTGCCTTGGGAACATTATCCACTTGTCCAAGACAAATGATACTTAGTTGTTTGAAGCGTGCGACCAGTCCTTCGGCGTCGCTCCCCTTTTGGGCAAGATTCCAGAATTCGTTTTCAAGTTTCTGGGACTCGCGAGGGGGGCAGAATTGGTCTTTCATAAGCTGCCTTAGCTCTTCCCAAGGTAACGCGTGGGCTGCTTCATTGCCACGTTTGTTTCTCTCAGTGGTCCACCACTCGAGGGCTCTCTCACGAAAGACCCCTGTGGCGTTCAAGGTTCGGAGCTCATCAGGGCATCCACTTTGCAAAAAGGTGAGTTCGATCGCGTCGAACCAGTTCATCATGGCAGTAGCGTCATCATTACCAGTGAATTCCATGGGCTTACAAGCCATGAACTACTTGAACTGGAACGTTGCTTTGTGAGGGTCCACCTTTGAGTCAACAGAGGATTTGGGGGTTTCATGGATGGTTTGGATTTGGCTCACGATGTTGGGGATAATCTTAGCCATCTGCTCGGCCATTTGTTCCGCAATTAACCCTACTAGTTCCTGCTTGGAGATAGAGTCCCCTTGGTTGTTTGAACCCTTCTTGGAACCCTTGGATTTCTTGGATAAGCTTGGAGAAGACATCTAGGGTTGAAATAGAAAGGAAAAGGATGAGACTTAATCATAATATAAAAATAAGTTTTGCATGTTTAAGCATGTGCATGTTCATGTATTAATCACATAGGTTGCATGTATTTGACGAGTATTCAACATGTATTCAATAATCATAATCACGTATGAATGTAAATTTAGTTTGTTCACGAGCATTATTATTGTTTTTGATTGCGAGAGACGTGCGAATCGTGTAACGATTCAAAACGAATAAGGTAACAAGTATAAAAGTCACATAAAAATGGAGATAACATAAAAGATTGGCTCAATAAAACATAGGATTGTTTCGGGTAGAGAAACGTCGACTATTCCAAAGTGATTCATAAGATCTTTCGAGTTAGGGAACATGCTTTGGCCAATAGGTAAAACGCTCTTGTCGAGAAGCGATTAACGGCATTTTACCCTTCCAGTTACTACATGTTCCTAGTCGATCGAAAATTCAAGACTTTGGCGAGATTGAAAATCGAGGAACGGGACTTAATCGATAAGGTGCGGGTTTCACCCCTAACTTGACGATTTCGTACCCTAAGTGTGGTTGTTTCTTACTAAACAAGGAGCATATTCCGACTCGTTTGTAAGATCCACTAGAGTATGAAATGGAAGTTTTCCATCAAGATGTGGATATCACTCCTAATTTGATGGCGTAACTTCGTGAAATCGAATACGCGGAATGCGGGATTTCACCAAAAATTGTAAGTCATTGGACCTATCTTGGTGCAAATCTCCTCGTTTGCATCATGAGTGTCTTCAAGTCTTCAAGTGTATTGTGTAAATGTCTTAAGAAAGACATTATGTAGATATTAAGACCAAAAGAAAGGAAGGAGCAATGAAGGAAGAATAAAGTTTTAAGCATGATACGAGGATGGTAAAAAAAGGACACTTAAACTATAGACTAGGTCGAACATGGCAATTCTACATAATTCCCTATAGTTATGGCTCTGATACCAATCTGTCACACCCCAACCGATAGCGGAAACATCAGAGTGAGACGAAAACGAGATTGCAAGAGACTTCATAACACTAATTGTGACAATAATTTAATAAAGACCGATTTCATTCATAGAAGATATTCAAAATACAAAAATGTTGTAAAGGAAATACAACATTCAAATAAGATAACAACAATACAACATGTTTAACGATTACAACATAAAAAATCTAGTAAGTTTCTGATGGGTTTCTAAGGTAGTCCTTACTAGCTTTCATCATGCGAATCATCTTCAACCTATAAGATGTTTAAAATACAATTCAATGCAAAAGCAAAGGTGAGTACACAAGTTTGGTGATACATAGCATAACTATAAAAAGTATAACTCGAATCCACATGTTAAACGTTATGTAAGGTAAAAGCTAATAATGCAACACTAGATCAAACCCGAGTTTCCACAAGTATAATGAGCTTCCCTCGTCACAAAAGCAACGAGACTAAAAAGTATGAATAAGCTTAACATAACCCCGACGGGTGGTGTGCTACTCCTATAGCGCTATATATGTCAAGTTGGGCTAGCTAAGTTAATGATCGAGCATGTATAATTCTAGCATGTATCTAAGCATAACAAGTATCGTGTATTAACGGATTGAGCATGTAAAGCATAAGTTGTGAATTGTGTATTTTGATAGGTAAACATGTTACAACCCAAAAAGTGAGAAAGCGGTAAATGGGTCGAGTGTAGTCAGGGTTTTGCAAAAGTGTTCCAACTAGAGAAATCCGCGAGCTTGTTGTTCATTAAGGATTGGCACCTTGTCCTTCTACACGAAGAACATAGGTATGAGTATGGAGATTAACGGAAGATTCAGAATATTGAGCATAAATAATGAATAATAAAGTAAAGTATGTAGGTATAAAAATAGTCACCAAGGTCTAGCACTCGTTTTTGACACTATAATAACCCGTAAGGGTTTGATGTGGTTTCATAGGTTGGAAACCTATTAGAATTGTAACGAGGAACTACACACTTTGGTGATAAACTTAATAACTTGACAAATGATTAGTTAGTCATTATCAAGGGTTCGGTTTTAGGTTCATTATATAGTCCATAAATATACATATATATTATTCTACAACTAGCAAGGATATTCATAGAAGTCATATAGGAGGTAGGAGGTATAACCTTCCATTTAGGAACCTCATGTGAAGTTCACCACTACTCAAGTTGTCATAGACAACAAGGAGGGTCAAGACCAAGACTAAAATGAAAATGAAATTGTAAGTATTCACTATACCAAGTAGCCAAGTAAGCTACAACCCGGGTGAGCCGACGTTGTCACAAGTCGAAGGCTAGGCGGGGCTGTGTTACTTTCAACTACCAAACTACGTTGGGGATAGTGATGAGAAATCATCAAGTGATGTGTGGACTTGGTTATAGGTTAGCCCAAGCTAGCTGATGTGCGTGAATTATATATATTTTTAATTAGGTTTTTCTTCACACAGATTTAGTTTTGAAAAGGGTTTTTCACCTAAAAACTAACTACACACACAAAGGGCAAGTGTACCCATCGGAGGTAATATAATTTGTCGGCAAGAATCGGATATCAATCCGTGGACGCGGTGTCTCGATACTAAACTTTTGTTACTTTAAAGCCTTTCCAATCGATGGTTGATTTTGTTTCTAAATTACCATGCAAAAATAACAAACTACTAACTAAGCTAAGGATGAACAATATCTAAAAGAGGTTGCCTAAACTAAGTATCCACTAACAAACATGTGACAACTAGAGGAAGAGGCTAATGGTGATGCAAGATCCAAATTTAACTAAGTCCCAATCAAGGCTTCCTAGTTTATAATCCTTAGGAGAACTAAAATGAAATAACATTCTAATCACCTTCGCATTATTATTTTTGAGCTCACTTGCTAAGTTAATGTTAATCTTTAAACATGAGTTATTTGTTTGCTAAAACTCCTAACTCTACAAGTTTGGAAAATTACTATGAACAACATAAAAATCACCCTAACTTGCTTTCAATTAAGTAGCACCTTCATCATGTTCTTGATATGAACCACAAGCATGGTCATGCTAGATAACAATCTTAGCCTAAATCATCATACTAACATAACACCAACTATAGAATTCATATAAACATTCTTTTGATTTTTTCCAAATCTAAATGCAAGAGTTTATACACATGTTCAAATCACCATTCTAATCATGTTAGCAATCACCATTACTATTAAGACTAACAGAAACAATCACCACAGCTACTTCCATAATTATCACATGTTCATAAGCTTCAACAAAGTCTAAGCAACACAAATGTTTAGCCCAAAAGGCTCATTGACCAAATCAAATACAATAAAGCATAAATTGTTCATAATGTAACTAGTAAGCTAACCAACTTAAAGACAAGATTAAATGGTGTTTGAGTAGATCTTCAAGTGATTAAGTCCTCTTCAAGGCTCCCTCTTGGCTCCAACAAGCTTCCAAGACCAGATTCTTGAGAGAAAACTTCACCAAAATGCTCCAACTCCCATCCAAATAAGCTTAAACCACGTATTTATGCTACTAGGAGTTTGGCACGACCATGCCACCTTTTGGCACGGTCGTGCTTGGTAAGTGTCAGAGGCCTTTTTTCGAGTGTTGACTTGTTTGCTAGCCATTTTGGTAAAAATCCCGCTCAAGCGTTTCCGAGGTGGAACGACCGTGCATATCGACAAAATATTCGACAATGGCTGAATTGATTCCGGGAACAATCTGATCTGAGACTGGTTTGGCTTGGCACGGTCGTGCCAGTCTTGAATTCTTCCTGGACATGCTGAAACTGGTAGTTCTAGATGAGAGTGCCGGTCACCGTTGGCATGGTACGGTCGTGCCAGTGGTTGGCACGGTCGTGCCATATCTGGCAGTTTGCTGGAAAACTCCGTTTTTGCTCATTTTTGCTCCAAAAGCTTCCATTTCAACACCGGGCCGAAGCCCGAACCTGTATTTTCACAAACAACTCAAATGAGTACCAAAATCAATGAAAATACAACAAGTTATCGCGTAAACGGGCTATATTTGACGTTTAAAAGATGTATAAATTCTTATACATCAAACATCCCCACACTTAGACTTTGCTTGTCCTCAAGCAAACTAAAACAAACAAAAACTCTCTAAATGGCAATCATCTCAACTAGCCTTTTATAAGCACAAACAAACAACTCGGGTTATAACAATTAAGGACTACTCGACATGACAGAAAAAACCAAAAAGTATATAAAATATGTTTATGAGCAATGGTCCATCTTGGAAATCCCTACAAGTCTACCTCACATCCTCACAATGTTTACACACACTCGGCTAATATATCGGTGCACATACGATTTATGGAGTATGTGTAGAACACTCGATGCCACGACGATGACTATGCGATATCATAAGCTTGTGGAAGGATCAAATCTAATCACTCGACAAAAACATAACATGAATCATGAGGTCTTGTTTGGGTTGTAACTTGGCTAGGGTTAAGGGTATGGAAATGGATTTTTAAAAGTGACCCGGTTGTTCGATTAACTTGAAACAAAAGAAAACTATATAACTCACTAATAACTAACCGAGAGCTATCCAACAAATTTACCTTTTCCATTTCAAATTTGCTCTAATGAAGCCAATTGATAAGGCTTTTTCAAACTATAATCATTTTCTCGTTTTTTACACATGCTTGAGAGGGAAACTAAGTACGTTTACTTAGATAAAAACTCTACCCCATGATGTTGCAACTACAAACTAAGATACTATACAAAAGTAACAAGTTAATCACTAACCAAACTGGGCTTCCAACCAAAAATGGGTTAAAATATAAAAGGCTAATTTGGCTAAGTGGCTAGTATTTAGTGGTTTAAAAGAAATGAAAGAGAAAGGCTCAAATTGGTTTAACTAAAGGAATGATTTGGGTGAGGGAATACATAAAAATTGGTTAAAAACAAAAGGTTTCCTAGTGCCTCAATCATTTTATGCTATATGTTTGCTTTTCGGCCTCGAATTGTATACCTAACACAAGTTCTAAATCGCAAAAGTCATCCGGCTCACTCAATCTTTGCCTTCAAAAACATGGCAAAAATAATTCTAAAGCTATAAAGGCTCTTCACGAAAACGGGCGTATTGGGTAAATATGTAAGGCAAACAAGTAGGTCAATCGCTTGATTTCTCATGCTCAAGTTTATACAAAAAAATTGCTACTTAGTGGTAGTCCTCACGCGAGCGAGCCCTTTTTGCGTTCACCCTTGTATATTTGTCAAAACTTTTAGTGCTTTTATAAAAACTTATGTTGATTTGATTATTAAGCCACAAAAATTGTTCGAGAGAGCTTTGTATTTTTATTATTATTATTATTATTATTTAATTTTTTTTTCAAGAACAACAAAGCTCAAGCGCTAAACCACCTCCCCACATTTGAATTGTACATCGCCCTCGATGTACAACAAACACAAGTATATGCAAGCATATATAATGAAAAATGGAGGAAATGGGAACACGAAAACTTCCCTGAAACGAAACTGCTGACGATGGAGCTCAATGAAGACATAAGGAGCATCTACCACACACCGCCAAGCTATCCAACAAACCAGCATCTCAACAAGCAACCACTATGCACTAGCACAACAAGGTCAAACAAACAAAAATTACCCAACCCATTTACCCTTGCCTTTTTTTATTCAACCCATTAAAACTAAAGAAAGGAAATTAAAGTTCACGACGGAGGGGTGTACGGACAATGCAAAATGGCACACCCCTCAAACACAAAATAGTAAAGGTACAAAATGGGAGACGGGACTAAGACCTGCCACCGGACCCGGAGGGACCGGCGTCGTCTCGTCTATCAAATATGGATCTTCTCGAAAACTGCGGAGGCGGCTGTGTGTACGGAGCATTCATCGAGTTCGCGAGGTGCTGCTGCGAACTGAAGAGCCAATCGAAACTACGCCGGCTCTGCTCGTACATGTCCTCTAGGAAGTTCCCTTGCCTCATTTGCTCTGTATGAAGAAGATCCACATCGCGTCTCACCACCTGCTGCTCAAGGCAAGACCATCCATCCTCCGCCATAGGTCGACCGCGGACGGCTCGTAAGGACCGTAGGCACCGTACTAAAACCACCACCACCATACTCATCATGCACGTTTTCCCAATTTGGGTTCATGAAACCATGACCCAACTGCATGTTAGGAATCGTTCCCCCAGCGACTCCCTCATGCTCATGCACCAGAAAATCCTGCATGTGAACGTCATCACCACCATCACCACCATAACCGCCATCACCATCATAGCTATCATCATCATCATCATCCCCCGCTTCGGGAAGCGGATCCCAAATCCTACCTAACTTGTCGACAAGTTTTGGGATACCGTTAACCTTGCGTATCATGTGCATGGAAGCAGCTGGGCCACGACGAGCAGACCATAATCACAAGCTTCGGTTAGACCATCTAACCGAACTCGGTAATGTTTCGTGAGTTTGGTTGCGAAAGAAGCCCTACAAATTTTCGACGCGGGCGTTGAACCAATGCCTCAGAAAATAGACTCTACAATGCTTGCAGCTACATTGCAGTTCACCCCGGAGATAATGCAATAAAGATGAAAAATGTCACAATTGGTGATGTTCCCGGTGCTATCTCCCCTACTACCGATGACGTGAAAAATGGCTTGCTCAATGATTACGCGGGTCCCAAACCAGACCCGGTACCGTGATCTCGTCCCAAAATGCTGCTCTATCAACATCCGGTTCCCAATCTTGCAAACTACCATAAAAAAGCTCTTTGTCGATCTCATCATCCTCGTATAAACCCAAAACTTACCCGAAACGACTAATGAATTGGTGGTGCCATTTCCGTCTCAATCTATAGCGCACCCCAACATTTTTATCATAAACATCCGGGCAAGGAAATGTGCATCGGACGGATGTGAAGAACTCGACAACAAGCTGCACATACTGCGGTTCAGCGATGTCGAAGAGGCGGTTCCATGGAGGTGTCATCAAGTCGTCAAACCGCTCTGTTTGACCGAGCAAATCCAAATCAACCTTTTCTAGCCTCCTCATGGGTTCGATCTGGTGCCTTCGTGCCCATAACCACTGAGCTCTTTCTATGGAATACCCTTCCCTGGCATTGTCACTAAATTGCATGTATGGGTGGTTCATCTGGAAGAACAAAAACCAGTCAGCAGCAAAAAATGGGAAAGAAACAATAATCTAAACAGATGGCATGATCGTGCTAGGATATGGCACGGTCGTGCGTGCTTGGTTTTCAGCAGGTTTATGAAGTTTCTGGAAAATTTATGAAGTTCTGGGCTGTTCTTCATGGAGCACAATCGTGCCTGGGTTTGGCACGTTCGTGTTTGACCAATTTCTAACTGATTTTTGGGCGTGTTTGAAGATCTGGTAATTTTTTATGAAGAGCACGATCGTGCATATAAGTGGCACGACCGTGCGCGATGAATTTCTGGGCCAAAATTAAACAATCAGTCACTGGTTATGAAGACCACGATCATGCGCATGTTTGGCACCCTCGTGCGTGACGGAACCCAGCATCGCGAATCCCTTCAAAACTCACCCAAAACCCCGATTTTCCATCTTTTTTGCTTGGGGGTTTTGTAAATCGGTTACTGGTGGTCAATAACAACACAAAAAAAACTAAAAACGGGCTTGAATCGGGTGATTTAGACCAAGCCCTAAAAACTAAACATAAACTACTATGAAGAACAAACCCTAGACTCAAAAACTCAACAAAGAAAAAGAAAGATTCGTACCTGGAGAGATTGTTGGGATGGAAGAAACAAGTAATCTTGGAGGAAGCTAGGAGATGCAAGGAATTTCGTGAGTGCTTTGAATGGGTTCAAGTGAGGAAGAGGAAGATAAAGGAAAAGTGGTTGTATTATTGATGATAGGTTCTATTAATGGTTCTGCAAGGCTGACAATATCAGGATGGTAGTGCCAGATTTTTGGATTTATTTTATTTTATTTTTATTCTTTTTTTACTTCCTAAAGTTTAACTTTGAAAAACATCTATAGTTTGTACAAAAATTAATTTAGAAAATAAAGGGTGAAAAATAAGAATTAAACGGACTCCTT
Organism: Scalesia atractyloides; assembly: GCA_947069175.1. NCBI lineage: Eukaryota > Viridiplantae > Streptophyta > Magnoliopsida > Asterales > Asteraceae > Scalesia > Scalesia atractyloides. Next base: position 32,154,230 of record CAMTDV010000009.1, on the reverse strand, counting down.
GAACCCGGGGCACTCACGAAGCATCTCCTACCTAGAAAAGAGCCGAACTAACATACCTGAGAGCCGGCAACAAGCTCTAACATCCCTCGCGACCAGAACGAACCGAAACCTGAAAAAAAAAAACAACCAACACAATATATATACAAAAACGGGCTAAGTTTATATACGAGTCTTTAGCTAGACTCCCCACCCCGTATTCATTTGTTCTTGGGGTGGAGGGTAACAACCTCCTCACTCTGATCAACGGGCCCTCCAACATAAGCCTCTAAGCTATGCCCGTTGACTTTAAACAACCGGCCATCCTCGTGACCTATCTCCACTGTCTCGTAAGGAAACACTGACCGTACAGTGTAGGGACCCGACCATCGAGACTTCAGCTTACCAGGAAACAACTTCAGACGTGAGTTGTATAACAACACACGATCACCCACTCGGAATTCTTTCTTGTCCTTCAATCGGCTATCGTGAAGCGTCTTAGTGCGTTCCTTGTATAGCTTGGAACTTTCATACGCGTCATTCCTAAGCTCCTCAATCTCATGGATCTGCACAAACCTGTTCTCACCCGCAGCATCCATATCAAGATTAACTGTCTTCAAGCCCAATAGGCTTTATGCTCGAGCTCCACGGGAAGATGACAAGACTTTTCATAGACCAATTTAAACGGTGTGGTGCCTATAGGAGTCTTGTAGGCTGTCCGGAAAGCCCAAAGTGCATCATCCAAATTCTCGGACCAATCCTCAAGGCTAGAATTAACCGTTTTCTCCAAACTCCGCTTGATACCCCGATTAGTGACCTCGACCTACCCACTTGTATGTGGGTGGTATGGTGTAGAAAAACGATGCTACACACCATGTCGGGACAATGCTTTCTCAAGCTGTGCATTACAGAAATGCGTCCCACTGTCACTAATCAATGCCTTTGGGGCACCAAAGCGAGCGAACACCTTCTTTAAAATCATAACCACTACCCTAGCATCATTAGTGGGCAAGGCCTATGCTTCGACCCACTTGGAGACATAATCGACAACAACTAGGATGTAGCGGTTACCAAAAGAAGTCGGGAAGGGACCCATGAAGTCTAGCCCCCATACATCAAAGATCTCATAGACTTGGATGCCGTTTTGTGGCATCTCATGGCGTGCTGAAATGTTGCTTGCCCTTTGGCAAGCATCACAAGACCTTACCCACTCATGGGCATCACGGAAGATAGTCGGCCAAAAGAATCCAGAGTCGAATACTTTCTTTGCAGTGTTATTCGCTCCATGGTGGCCCCCCGTAGGTCCCTCGTAACAGTTGCGCAAAATATCCCTCGCCTCGTCACCATGCACGCATTGGTGGATCATCTGATCCGCTCCTACCCTAAACAAGTAAGGGTCATCCCAGAAGTAGTACTTAACATCCGCAAAGAACTTTCGCTTTTGCTGATAGGTCATCCCCTTGATCAGGATGTCACTAGCTAAGTAGTTCACGAAGTCAGCTAACCATGGGGAATCGTCACTAGTCTCGATCCTCATAAGGAACTCGTGGGGGAAATTGTCATTGATGTTGGGCCCGTGAATTTCCTTCCTCTCGGGATGCTCAAGTCGAGATAAATGATCAGCTGCAAGATTTTCAGCCCCTCTATTATCACGGATCTCAATATCAAACTCCTGCAGCAAAAGAATCCATCGTCTCAATCTCGGTTTAGCATCTTACTAGCTAAAGAGATACCGAAGAGCTGCATGATCTGTGTACACAATGGTCTTGGAGAGGACGGGATAAGACCGAAACTTATCGAATGCAAAGACTACAGCTAGGAGCTCTTTCTCTGTCGTGGTATAATGCTCCTGAGCGTCGTTCAAGGTCTTGCTCGCATAGTAAATCGGGTGAAAGTGCTTATCCTTCCTTTGACCCAAGACGGCCCCGACTGCGAAATCACTCGCATCACACATCAACTCAAAGGGTAGTTCCCAGTCTGGAGCTACCATGATCGGGGCATTCACCAACTTCTCCTTCAACAACTCGAATGCCTTAAGGCATTCATCGGAGAAAACAAACTGGGCATCCTTCTCGAGGAGTTGAGTCATGAGACGGGTGATTTGGAAAAGTCCTTTATGAATCACCGATAAAAACTTGCATGACCTAGAAAACTTCTAATAGATTTCACTGATGTGGGAGGCGGAAGCTTAGAAATAGTTTCAATCTTGGCTCGATCAACCTCGAGCCCCGCCTGTGAAATCTTGTGCCCAAGCACAATGCCCTCCTTCACCATGAAGTGGCATTTCTCCCAGTCAATACCAAGTTGGCTTCTTCACATCTAGCCAACATCTTTTTCAGATTCCCGAGACACTGATCGAAGGAACTCCCAAATACAGAAAAATCATCCATGAAAACCTCCATGGAGTCCTCGATCATGTCATGAAGAATGGCCACCATACATCTCTGAAATGTGGCCGGGGCATTACACAGTCCAAAGGGCACCCGCCGGTAGGCAAATGTGCCATAGGGACATGTGAATGTCGTCTTCTCCTGATCCTCAGGAGAGATGGGAATCTGAAAGTAACCCGAAAAACCATCAAGGAAGCAGTAGAACATCCTACCCGACAACCTCTCCAACATCTGATCAATGAAAGGAGTGGGAAGTGATCCTTCCTCGTGGCATCATTGAGTTTGCGGTAATCAATGCAAACTCTCCATCCGGTGACAGTGCGAGTAGGAATCAACTCGTTTTTCTCATTCGTCACCACCGTCATATCTCCTTTCTTTGGGACTACCTGCACAGGGCTAACCCAAGTTGAATCAGAGATCTGGTTTATCAAACCTGCATCAAGAAATTTGATGACCTCTTTCTTCACAACCTCCTGCATGTTCAGGTTCAAGCGCCTTTGATGTCACACCCCGACCCGCAGCGGAAAAGGTGATCGGGGCATGATTGGGTTATCATTAAAGCTCATGACATTTATTTTAACGTTTCATATTCATTAATACACTTTAATGGAAAATTACAATCAATATTACAACATGTCCTAAATATCAATCTAGGCTTCATTGTTTTCTTCTAAGGCATTTCCTATGTTTTCCTTGCTTCATCCTGTTCACATGTATCATGTGTTAAAAGGGTTTTTGGATCAACAAAAAGTTGGCGAGTGAATCCTATGGAAAACATTTGAACAAGTGTATTTAATTGATTATAAAAGAGAGTGCACAACCACACATGAGTAAAAATAGATGTAAACTTATTCACTAATCAATTTAATATTAAACAATACACACATGAACAATAATGGATCGTTTAGAGGCACGCGTTGCTCAACTCGTCTCTCACGAGAAACTGATGGGCCTAATGAATGAATTGCATAAACTTGACAATATGAAATACATAACTACAAACAATATAAACTCAATAATACACACATAGACAATAATGGATTTGTTTTGAGGCACGCGTTGCTCAACTCGTCTCTCACGAGGAACTGATGGGCTTAATGAATGACTTTCATATAAGTTGACAAAATGAAATACATAACCACAACAATATAAACAATCTAAGTTTAGATCACAATATGGTATGGCACAAGTTTAAATAAACGAGTTAATTATTTTGTGACACATGACACACCCCAAAACGTGTAATTAAAAAGGGGGAGTTGTAAGATTCACTCACAGTGGGTGCGTTCGGTTGATGATGTTGAATGCACGCGAAGTGGTTTTAACCACGAGTGAAATTAACCTAGATAAATAGCATTATGGTTCGGTAAGTAAACGGATTTTATTAATCCATTTTAGTAGGATTGTTGGGTGTATTTTTGTGAGTTTAAGGCTATTTTCTAACCTTAAAAATGTTATTTTTAAGTATTTTTAATTAAAATAAATAAATAAAAATAATAAAAAAAATTGACTTTTTTTGACCGTTGACCGTTGACCATTGACTGTTGACTTTGACCGGTTCGTATGCGTGTATGTGTGCGCTGAGTGAGGCTCGAAGCCGAGACCTCCCGTACGCGTGCACGCAGCTCTACCAACTGAGCTACGTGTCTAACCCGAAATATTTCTGTTTTTAATTATATTTATATATTAATTAGATTAATCCGAAAATCAACTTATTTCTAAAAAGATTTTAATCAGTGACTCGGTGCGCTCCACAGGTCTCGAACCCGGGACCTGTGGTTTAGGTTAACACACAGTCCACCGCTGGACTGTGTGTTTAACTTGTTATATAAACCGATTTTTATTATACTTATATACAAACTAAACATTTCCATTTCTGTCTTAAATAAAAAGTTTAATAATTGTCCGGACCGGTGCGGTAGCCCGGACTCGAACTCGTGTCCTGTGATTAAACATACACACAGTCCTCCGCTGGACTGTGTGTCTATCTTGGTTATTATTCTGGTTTTTATAAACTTAACATATATCAGCGGTGACTCCTGTTCGGTTAAAAAAAGGACATTTTTATTAAGGCAAGCATGCGTGGGACAACATTCGAACTCGAGACGTTTACGAGTTTAATGTGCACACAGTCCACCGCTGGACTGTGTGTCTAACCCGAGTTATAACTTGATTTAAATTAAACTTATATGTTAGCGAAACTTCGTCTTCTTCGTCAGTCTTAACCAGAAACGATGACTGACTGGTTCGAAGTTTTAATCATGTTCGTTAGTGTCTGGTGGTTAATTACATGTGAGATATATAAAAAGAATGAAAGATTTAAGCGTAAGGTAAACCGACTGGACTTCTCTGTTTCTCCGGCGAAACTCCGGTGACAGCAAAAGATTCTGGTGACGTGTGTCTTGCGGCACAGGGTCTTCAACGAGCTTGAGATGAATGTGGGTAGCTTCGGTATAAGTTCTGAGTGTTTAGTGTTTTAGAGTAAGGCACAGAAGTGAGAAACCTGGTTTTCCGGCGATTTGCAGGTATTTTCCGGCGAGTAAATTTTTGCCGAGAAAAGGTGCGGTTTTGAGCGAAAAAGCTTGTAGAGGTTCGAGGGGGTATTTATAGGGCAGGTCATCGATGAATTTGGTCCGATTTCCGACTTGATTCGTCGGTTATAAATTCTCCGGCGGTTATAGCTTGTGTCGCGGACTCAGGCGTCGGTTATAACCGATGCAGTGTTTAAGGTTTACGTTATAACTGAAGTAACCGTCCAATCTCGCGAGATCGCCGGGATTTCCGACGACTGCATTTGGGCGCGCCGATTTTAAATTCGAGAATTATAATATGTATTAATTGTTTCCATTAATTAACAAGGTATACAAGTGGCGCAATGGTTGAGTGTGTGGGTGTTAAGTCGTTGACCCGGCTGACTGACCTGGGTTCGAAACCCGGCAGAAACATTATATTTTTATTTCATTATTTTTAACAATTTTTCAAAAACAAATTATATATTCCAATATAATAATTAATTATGTATCGTTTAAAATTAATTTGGGCATTAAATACGCCACGAAATTTTAAACTGATTGTTCGGTTAATAAACGGAGCGGGTTTGCTAAAATCCGTTTTTTGACGGATGTTACAGTATCCCCTGCTTTTTAGAAATTTCGTCCCGAAATTTAAGTAGTGATATATTTGACTAAAAGAATGATGGTGTTTAGTTTGACAGTTACATACTTAGAAGAAGAGTAAGAGTTTAAATTTTTGTTTGAGGCGGTAACGTCCCTTGTAAGGGTTAAGTACCCTATTACAAGAATCGCTTTTTGTTGCCTACTGTAAAAGTATTGATAAGCAGAGTTGATTCGCTAAATATGATATCATTCATAAGAGTTTGGATATGTTTGGAATGATATGGTTATATCTTAAGGCAAAACTTCTAATACTACAACCTACATGGAACTTCTCATAACCATCTAACAATACCTCTGATCCTTTGACAAGAATACTTATATATAGGAAGTACCAGCGGCGTATCCACCATATTCTTGTCAAATTTTCTTTGGTTTTATCAGTAAGTTATGATTGGTCCTATGATGTAACTCTAGAACATAAATAACACAACAACCAATATTTGAATCCACATTCTGATAGCATATAGGTTTGAATGGTGACAGTTCCTCTCTCGTTTGTTATGATGGAGAGGTTAGTTTATGTAGAAATAGAACACAGTCCAATTTCTTTAAATGGCGAGATGATATGAATGTAACACAAATTTCAACCAAGGCAATACTAAATCCTATATGGAACTTCTCATAACCGCCTGATAATGCCTCTGATCCTTTGGCAAGAATACTTATATATAGGAAGTACCAGCGGCGTATCCACCATATTCTTGTCAAATTTTCGTTGGTTTTATCCGCAAGTTATGATTAGTTACCAAGAAACTACTAAATCCTACATAGAACTTCTCATAACCGTCTGACAATGCCTCCGATCCTTTGACAAGAATACTTATATATAGGAAGTACCAGCGGCGTATCCACCATATTCTCGTCAAATTTTCATTGGTTTTATCAGTGAATTATGATTAGTCCTATGTGACTCTACAACCAATACAACAACCACATAAATACTGAAAATGAAAAAATGTCTGTGCGATCAAGGCTCAATAAAACGGAGCCGATCGTATTGCATGTACTGAAAATGAAAATGTCTGTGCGATCAAGGCTCAATCAAGCGGAGCCGATCGTATTGCATGTACTGAAAATAATAAATTTAATCTAAACAACAATCACACAGACAGCTTATACATGGAACCTCTCATGACCGCCTGATAATGCCTCCGATCCTTTGACAAGAATACTTATATATAGGAAGTACCAGCGGCGTATCCACCATATTCTTGTCAAATTTTCATTGACTTTATCCACAAGTTATGATTAGTTCTATGTGACTCTACAACAAACACAACAACCACAAGATACTGATAATGAAAATGTCTGTGCGATCAAGGCTCAATCAAACGGAGCCGATCGTATTGCATGTACTGAAAATGAAAATGTCTGTGCGATCAGGGCTCAATCAAACGGAGCCGATCGTATTGCATGTACTGAAAATGAAAAATGTCTGTGCGATCAAGGCTCAATCAAACGGAGCCGATCGTATGTGGGCACGCCGGGTTCACGCTCATAATGAAATGGGGAACATGCTTAACGCTCATAATGTAATGGGGAGCGGCGGCCTATGAAATTGCATGTACTGAAAATAATAAACAATAATTACTCAAACAGTTTACACATGGAACCTCTCATAACCGCCAGATAATGCTTCTGATCCTTTGACAAGAATACTTAAATATAGGAAGTACCAGCGGCGTATCCACGATATTCTTGTCAAAGTTTCATTGGCTTTATCCTTAAGTTATGATTGGTTCTATGTGATTCTAAAACATAAAGAAAAACATAAAACTAAACGATTGGAGTTGAATCTAGATTTTCAGTGAAGAGGACTAGTTGGGTATCTTTGTTTGGGCCGTCATTATCTTCGACAGGATTGGCGTTGATGTTGAAGACTCTTCCTCTTGCTGGTGGCCTAGCGGTTGGGTTTTCTTGGTTTACTTGGTTAACTGGATTTGATTGGGCTTGAGCGTTTATGATGTTTACCAATCGAGGGCACGTGTTTCTAAAGTGGGTAGGGTCGCCACAATTGAAACAAGCTCGAACATATGGGAACATGGGGTATTGGGGTTGTTGATAGGTTTGGACCATGTTTTGAGTAGGGGAAGAGATTTGGTTTTGAAAGGTGCGGCAAACCCTGCTCAAATGACCATAGCGTCCACAAGTTGCACATAGTCGACAAGGTAGGGTAAGGGATGGTGATACAAACAGTTGTTGCATCGAGGGTGAGGTCCAAGATATGGTTTCTTATTTGGGTAAGTTGAGTTGGGTGCCACTTGAGTGATTGGGATAGCTTGGATGGGTATGGCGTGTGAAATTGGTTGGTTTCGTTGATAGTAGCAAAAAGTTGCCCGTCTCTTTTTCTCTTAGAATTGGGTTGAGAAGGGGATTCGGTTTGGGTGTAGTCGGAGGTTTCAGTCGATGCTTTATCCCTCTTCTTCTCCTCCTTGAAGTGTTTGTTCCGGATTCGGTTCTCGGCGAGCTCTGTAGCTAACTCCATTGCTGCTTCCAAAGTTGCAGGCGTGGTACTTATTACAGAGTCTTGAATCTTTGACGGAAGACCTCGAATGTAGTGCTCGATCAACCGGTAGAGGGGAGTGAACATGTTGGGAACCATTTGATGTAACTCGAGGAATCTTTTGTTGTACGTGGTGTGGTCTCCTTCCTTTTGCTTCAACGAATAAAATTCATCTTCTAATTTCTTGATTTCGCTCCTTAGGCAAAATCGTCTGGTCATGATTTCTTTTAATTCATTCCAAGTTAAAGTCATAGCATCTTCAACACCTCGTTTGGCCTTCTCTGTATTCCACCAAGTAAGTGCTATCCCATATAATCGACCGGTAGCATATCGCACTTTGCGATCATCGGGGCAATCGCAATTTAGAAAAGTGTTCTCCATTTCTTCAAACCAATGGAGGAGAGCGGTGACGCCTTCAGTCCCTTTGTATTTTGGAGGGTCGCATGATTTGAAATGCTTGTAGGTGCATTTAGTGATATTTGGGGGAGGGTTGATAACGTTTTGATTTTCTTGATTGACAGGATTAGCGGTAAGTGCTTGTTGGACTTGGATTACAATGTTGGGTATTACGGCAGCCATTTGTTGAGCGATTTGGGCAGCCATGCGCTCGCGGGCTTTTCCTGCTCACATCTTCCTACGGGCGAGGCTAGAAGACATCTACAAGGAATACATGTCAAGAGTATGAGTTGGATGCTTTTGGGATCATGGGTCGCACTAGGAATGAACATTCATAAAATAATTATAGAAAAATAAATCTACCACATCCATAGGATGTCTTGGGCTTTGCTCGTCATTAGGCCCTACATGCCGCCATACTTCACCTTCGTAATCATGTGGGCCCCCATGAATACCGGGTTTTTCATATGGTTCGCATGTGTTAGCCTGGTTATGTACACTAAAACCCGGAGAAAATCGAGAAATATGTATACAACATGTGATATTCGGAATGTGTCCAGGTGTAGACACGGTGACACCTCAAAGTGGGGTTAGTTCAAACGACGTTTGGTGTGGCATGCTTTGGCCTAATAGGTCCTTCGTACTCTCATCGTTAGTCCCCAGGTAGGCAAACTGGTCCGTTATATTGGATTTATACGAATGCCAACCTAGACAGGACGTTCCGACTACCGGTACTTGTACCCTTCCAGTTACTACATGCCCGTCGCAGAACTTACTTTGATGAGATTTGAAAATTGCAACAAAATCTTTGAATAATGAGAGTATGAAAATGAATTGAATATATGAACATTGATATATGTATGATAAATGTGTATATAAGTATGTATGTTTGACTGTAAGTATAAACAGATATGAAACAAATAAATATCATAAGTTTGTATGTAACCACCTAATTAATTAAAATTTAGGCAGACTATGGTATAGGCTCTAAGGGTCTAATAACCTATCCTATATCCCTATAGTCATGGCTCTGATACCAATCTGTCACACCCCGACCCGCAGCGGAAAAGGTGGGTCGGGGCATGATTGGGTTATCATTAAAGCTCATGACATTTATTTTAACGTTTCATATTCATTAATACACTTTAATGGAAAATTACAATCAATATTACAACATGTCCTAAATATCAATCTAGGCTTCATTGTTTTCTTCTAAGGCATTTCCTATGTTTTCCTTGCTTCATCCTGTTCACCTGTATCATGTGTAAAAAGGGTTTTTGGATCAACAAAAAGTTGGCGAGTGAATCCTATGGAAAACATTTGAACAAGTGTATTTAATTGATTATAAAAGAGAGTGCACAACCACACATGAGTAAAAATAGATGTAAACTTATTCACCAATCAATTTAATATTAAACAATACACACATGAACAATAATGGATCGTTTAGAGGAACGCGTTGCTCAACTCGTCTCTCACGAGGAACTGATGGGCCTAATGAATGAATTGCATAAACTTGACAGTATGAAATACATAACTACAAACAATATAAACTCAATAATACACACATAGACAATAATGGATTTGTTTTGAGGCACGCTTTGCTCAACTCGTCTCTCACGAGGAACTGATGGGCTTAATGAATGACTTTAATATAAGTTGACAAAATGAAATACATAACCACAACAATATAAACAATCTAAGTTTAAACTGATTGTTCGGTTAATAAACGGAGCGGGTTTGCTAAAATCCGTTTTTTGACGGATGTTACAGTATCCCCTGCTTTTTAGAAATTTCGTCCCGAAATTTAAGTAGTGATATATTTGACTAAAAGAATGATGGTGTTTAGTTTGACAGTTACATACTTAGAAGAAGAGTAAGAGTTTAAATTTTTGTTTGAGGCGGTAATGTCCCTTGTAAGGGTTAAGTACCCTATTACAGGAATCGCTTTTTGTTGCCTACTGTAAAAGTATTGATAAGCAGAGTTGATTCGCTAAATATGATATCATTCATAAGAGTTTGGATATGTTTGGAAGGATATGGTTATATCCTAAGGCAAAACTTCTAATACTACAACCTACATGGAACTTCTCATAACCATCTAACAATACCTCTGATCCTTTGACAAGAATACTTATATATAGGAAGTACCAGCGGCGTATCCACCATATTCTTGTCAAATTTTCATTGGTTTTATCAGTAAGTTATGATTGGTCCTATGATGTAACTCTAGAACATAAATAACACAACAACCAATATTTGAATCCACATTCTGATAGCATATAGGTTTGAATGGTGACAGTTCCTCTCTCGTTTGTTATGATGGAGAGGTTAGTTTATGTAGAAATAGAACACAGTCCAATTTCTTTAAATGGCGAGATGATATGAATGTAACACAAATTTCAACCAAGGCAATACTAAATCCTACGTGGAACTTCTCATAACCGCCTGATAATGCCTCTGATCCTTTGGCAAGAATACTAAATCCTACATGGAACATCTTCTGCTTCTTCAACCTCCCCGGATTTGGAATGGGAGGGACATACTCTCTGACTGGCTCCTTGGGTCATGTTGGATTTGCTAGGACTCGCCTCTATTGCACCTCACCCGGAGACTCAATCTCAATCTCCTCAACAATCTCATCATCAGTCGGCTTTGATGAAGCAGCCGAAGTGATGGCTCAGCGGTCTTGCCGCTTCTCAACGTGATGGCCTTCGCAGTAGCATTCAGATTAGGCTCCGTATTGCTTGGAAGGCCCCCTATTGTCTCTCAGACAACATCTAGGCAATCTGGCCAACTTGGTTCTTAATGGTCTGCATGGAAGCCTTCTGGCTTCTTAACTCACCCTCGTGCCTCGCAAAACGCCCGTCATAATCTTTGAAACGCTTCTCATTCTCCATCTTTATAGAGTTCTGACCGGCTAAGAGTTTACTAAACATATCCTGCACACTAGGTTCACTAGTGTGGGATGTCTGTTGAGGCCGAGGTTGACCATATTCTCCTGGAGCTGTGGGACGTGGGGCAAATCCGGGTGGATGCTGAGTAGACGCATCAGGTCTCCAACTGAAATTTGGGTTATTCTTCCACCCCGGATTATAAGTATTGTTGTAGGGATTATTCTGAGGACGGTATTGGTTTCCCATGAAATCTACATGCTCGTGTGACATCTCTCCCGTCGGAAAATCGCCTACATGATATGCTCCCCCACTCGAAGTACCACTCAAGTGTATCTTCATCACCCGATCAAATTTCGAAGATAAGGCATCCATATATGTTGTCATGGCAGTGAAGTCGTCCATGTGATGAACTCCCTGTCGAGAACTCTTCCCTCTCGGCGGCTGCTGTGTACGATTTTTCACGGCGCATTTCTCTAAAACCTCAAATGCGTTGGTGGCATTTTTCGTGCCAATGTATCCGCCCGAATATGTATCGACCATCATCTGCCCCGGACCATCTAAAACATGTAGAAGATCTGACATTGTTGCCACTTGGGCAACCTGTGGTGTGGGACCTTTCGCATAAGCTCTTTAAACCGCTCCCACGCCTCGTAAAGGGACTCATCCTCATCCTGACGAAAGTTGAGAATCTTGGTTCTCAACCGAACAGTTTTCTCTGAAGAGAAATATTTCTCTGGAGAGAAATATTTCTGGAGGAACTCTCAGCTAATTGATTCCATGTAGTGATAGATCCAGCTGGAAGTGAGAGAAGCCACTCTTTGGCTCCATCACGTAAGGAAAACGGAAAGAGCCGAATGCGTATCGCATCCGGTGATGCGTCCCGAATCGTGAACGTGGCACAAACCTCCAGAAAACTGTTGATGCATATGTCTGTTGCCTAGTCATCATATAATATCGAGTCTGTATTTAGGAGCGAAATGTCGAAGAATATGTATGTCTGGGAACAAGTTCGCCCGAACTTGTCATGTGGTTGACAAGTTCGCCCGAACTTGTCATATGGAGGACAAGTTCGACCGAACTTGGCCAAGGACCATCTAAGGCGAACTTGTTCTACTATATATAGGATAGTTGTGTTCTCATTTGTAACATTCAGAGATTTTATGTACTAGACGACGAAACTCTGTCCAAGTGTTTCCATGAGTTGTAACATTTACTCATTAATGAAACAATGATTAATCAGTAAAGAACTTGTCATAATGTCACCTATGCAAACGGATTCCGCACGTTTACCTTAGGTTTGCCAAATTAGTGCCTGAACGATCCGTACAACGGACCTACAAGTGATATTAGAGCAGGATTGGCCTAATTTGAAGACATTGGACATAGAACATCTCACTTTCTACCTATTTCTTTCTTTTTAAACTTTTCTTGGACATTTCATGGACAAAATGGACTGATTTTCAAGTATAATACGTAAAATCCATAATAGTAAAACCCTTGAAAGTTTCAGACCTTAAAACAAATGAATTCATGTCAAAAATGTCAAAAAACCATGTTTGGTAAACACACCTTGCACGAACTTGTAGAACAAGTTCGCCCGAAGTTGGTTTAAAATCACACTTTTTGTGAGATTTAAACAACTTCGCGTGAAGTTGTCAAGGTTTTTTTCAAAATTTTCAGTCAAGTTCGCCCGAACTTGTCACAAAGTGAAAGTTTTTCTTAGAAGTGTCACAAGTTCGACCGAACTTGGTTTAAAAGTGAAAATTTTGAATTCTTGAAACAAGTTCGCCCGAACTTGTTAAGTAGGTGATTTTCACAAGCTGTTACAAGTTCGCCCGAACTTGTCCAAAGGTTCCTAAAAAAACGTCTCGGACATTATATATCGTTAGATTCGTATGAACGAGACGATTTTAAAGATATAATCAGGTAAACAAAGTTTTCGGAAAAATTTTAAACGTTTTTAGCAAACCGATAAGTGAAAATTGTCAATTAAAAGGTTGAATTTTGCATAAAATTTCTGAAAACGAAATTTTTTGTCGGAAATGGAAGATATTAATTTTGAAAAATTGAATGAATGGAAAGAGGATCCTGACTATTTGAATTCTCCTGAACGTTTAACTATTTGAATTAAAAGATTTGAGAATTTTAAATGTAAAAAGGATGTCGATTTTATGTCATGAACAACAGGTTATACGAGTTTTATAATGTCTTTCGATTACAGGATCATGAAAAGATTTTAAATTTTGCAGATGCATTCCCGAAACAATTAAGTGATTAAATTGGTTTTGTGAGGTAGTGTGCTAGCAATGCTTGTGAGAAATATGTTGGTTTATTAGCTTACGAAAACAGTCAGGATATAGCCTCAGGATATGAAACTATACCAATAATCAAACAATGAGCTGCAAAAGTAAAAATGGACACGGGATATACGAGGAAAGCCCTTGATCAATCTAGATCTCCGGCATAAAACCTCGGGAGCTGACAATCGTCCGCTGCCTTGTTCTTCTTATTGCTTGAAAATCAGGATACAGTGCAGGATAATGCTCAGATCGCTACTAAGTGGTACAAAGATTGCTAGTTTAAAGTGTTTGTGTCTGATTGCGATAGAAATGAGTGAGAGTAAGAGAGCAGAGAGTGAAGTGTGATTGCTTTATGTGTGTCCTACGATCTGGCTCATCCTTTATATAGTTACAAGAAATAAACAAATTCTCCTATAAACTTGGGGTGCTCCGGAATATTCCATTCTGAACGTTGTAGACCCGGTCTTGGCGGCTTCAACGTCAATATTCTAACTGAAAAGAGCGAGTCTTCAAGGGAAAAGGTCTTCGTATACGTTGCAAGTCCTACAACTATCTCCTGCACGTAAAATATTAATAGCTATCAGGACACTCCCTCAGGATGTTACCAATATCCTATCGTGGTATCCTTGTCGCAAACAGACACTAATTAATGAAGATATTAGTCAAGATATGGGCTCAGAATTTCACCCACAACAATTGTCCCAAAAAATCTTGCCATTGAGGATCCTGAGTCCCAACGGTTACATTTTTACATTATTCGAGGCAATTAAGAGATAAGACCTTTGATATGATGGTTTACAACTACCCAGGCTAATTTCACTCATTACCCCTCTGTATCTTATCACTTCACTTCTTATTTTATTCTCTGCCAAGGGATCAAAAGGTAAAACCTTCTTTCTCTTCATCTCTTCTCCTCTTTCTTTTCTTATTTTCTTGTCAAGAATGACAAGACAGACACGGTCTAACTCCGGCGATTCAGCCCCTGTCTTCATACCACAAAACCTTCTCCGAGTAAGCTTGCTCGTTTAACAATGCCTATGTAGCAAACCACCAATCCTCTTGTATTTTTCCGGACACAGCGGTGCTTCGTCTGTACGATCGGGAACTCCGATCAGATATGTAGCAAACCACCAATCCTCTTGTATTTTTCCGGACACAGCGGTGCTTCGTCTGTACGATCGGGAACTCCGATCAGATATGGTGTCCACATAATGGCTCTGCTTCATTGCTTTTCCATTTACCTTAGGTCTTAGGTTTCCATTTCCTGACTTCATCACCGATTTTTTAAAACCACCGGCCTCAGTTTCTGCCAAGTTATGCCAATGCTATGGCGTGTGTTAGTCATTCTTGATCGAATCAAGAACACTCATATTCTAGATCTTTCTGTCAACGACCTCCATTTAGCATATCGGTTAAGATCCCATGGGTCAAGTAGATTTTTGTTCTACTCCACTTCCAGCGATCCTCTGATTCCCCGAGCCACCAGGAACGAAGAGGAATGGAAATCCAAGTTCTTCTTTGTAAAAAGAAGTTCAATCCCTGGTGGGGCGGATTATCCGGTGAAGTGACTCCCCAAGGGTAGGAGTTAGGGTTTTAGGATATCCTCAGATATATCTTGCTCAACATCCTGTTTTATATCCTGCTCTGACATCTTCGTTTTTTTGTTGTGCAACAGATTTCAGGAAGCTAGCACCTCCCCTTGTTGATTGAGATCAGGATTAAAGCCATCTACAAGCTGCCGGAGATTGAAAGAAGCTTCATTCCAAACCCAACAGCATCAAGCCAACATTCCAGTTCTAACATGTCTGGTAAGTCCTCACGTTTTGTTTAAAGTCCCTGTTATCAGTTCAGTTAGAGGAAATATTGAATAATTAAGTTTGAAATTTCTCCCTGTTTGCAGCACCAGCCAAGATCCCTGAAGTCTTTGATCTCAACGAGTTGGATAGCTACTCCGGACCTGCTCCGGTGAAGATATAGCCCAAATCTAAACCTTCAGCCGCGCCGAAGCCCACTTCCAGCTCTAAGCCTACCGCTGTCCCCAAGCCTTCCTCAAGTTCCAAGCCTCGGGCCTCTAGTTCTCAAAAGAGAAAGGATACTGACTCAGTTGAAGCCTCTCCTTCCTACGAGAACCTTGGATTTGCAGAATCCAGCAGCATTATGACTTCCCTTCTTAACCAGGTAAATATCCTCATCCTATATCCTGCGAATATATGTTGACTTGATATCCTGTTTAATTATACTAACATTCATACCTTACATTGTAGGGTCTTGAACGCCTGACACATCTCCAGGTTATGGCTTGTGATTCTGTCAAGGCATTGGAGGTCAAACTAAAGAAGGCAGAGATCACCGAGGCCATGTCACAGCATACGAAGACAAACTCAAGGCTATGACCCGGGATGCTAAGCTTGCCGAGGAGAAGGTAGCTCAAGAGGCTCAGGCTAAACTGGACGCCGCTCAGCTTCAACACGAACAAGACCTGATCGCCTACCGGGAAGGCCTCAAGGGTTCCGTTGTCATCTCCCTCATTCAAGCCAGGCTAAAGATGGCTTATGAAGCCAGAGCCGCGGGCTTTGAATGCCCTACCTTGGACATTGAAGCCTGGGAGGCGAAACTGAGGGACCTTGGTGGCAAACCCGTAGAGCGCATTGCCAAACTGGCGGTTGAGGAGCCCCAAAGGCGGTTGAAGCTATCGAGGATTCTGGGGCTGATGCTGGTGGTGATGCTGGACGAGATGCTGAGGCTAAGGAGGCGGTGAAGGTTGGTGAAGATGTTGCTGTGTGAGAGCATTGAAGTGGGCAATGATGGATATTATTGCTTAGGCCGGAGCCCACTTTTTTTATTTGAATGGTCTGTACCCCCTTTAAACAATTTACTTTTCCTGCACTCAAACAATTTACATTTCCTGCACAATATGATGGCCAAAGGTGGAGGAATCCTGTGTTCCAGGACGAAGCCCTTGGCCATCAATGTTCATATGATTTAGAACTTATCATACTCTTGGTGGATGGGTCTTGGTTTAAGATGAAGCCAAGAGTGTGACATTTTGATTTATTAATAATAAACTAATCTTTTAGCCTTATATGTTGTTATGTTTTTGTTTTGAGAGATATGTTTGGAATATTCTGATCAAATATCCTGGTCAGGATACCGATAAAATGTTCAATACTTTTGTTATCTTTGAAAATATTAGATAAAAGCCTGATTGAACATTACTTTATAGAAAACTTAGGTTATTCAGATAGGGCTTTCAAGATTTGAAAAATAAAAAGCCATACCAGAAACACTTATGCAATAATTTCCAACTTCAATCTTTGAATCCTTCGCAATGTCCCCAGCACCCCCTGTCTGTGCAGGATCTTGCATCAGTGCATGGCATACTTGAGGATTTCTTCATTTAGTAATTGAATTTCGTAGCTTTTCATCCACAAAGAATGTGTGTAAACACAATCATAGTCTGCCATATCTTTAGAATTTGTTAACAACTTTAGTTTCACTGGGGATAAACCCTTAGTATCCTGGGGTTAAACCCTTAGTATCCTGAGGTTAAACCCTTGTTTTCATGCGCTACAAGCGGGAGTGTATAAACTCCAAGACTTAAAAAGGTGAAAACCTTTAAACCTTTGAGAGTATGAAAATACCCTTTCGCAAGAGAGGGTGATCAATCCTCATGTACCTTAAGGATCCAGGATATAGCCAACAATAACGAAATTGTCAGCCACTGTTACATGAACTGGTCCCGCTATCTTGAACTATTCCTGGATACTTGCGCTCCAGGCGGGGAGTTTAAACCCAATTCGGAAGAAAGGTGAATACCTTTAAACCTTTGAAGGGATCTGAATCCCTTAAACGTGAGAGAGGGGCCAATCCTCTAGTCTTTCGATCCGTCTTGAGTACATATCTTGGAGTAATATCCTGAAGAATATCCTACAAAACATCTTCAAACTAAGGCGGGTGTTAGCTAGGCTAACACCCCTCTGATGCTTAAGTCAGTATTGGGTTTCAAAGAATAATAAATTTAATTAAATATATTCAAAAAAGATAGAATTCATACCATCCTGAGTTAGAAACTAAATTCTAAACTCACTTGAAATAAGCTTTAAGATGTATAGCATTCCAGGATCTTGGCAACATATCCCCCTCCATGGTTTTGAGTCAGTATGCTCCCTTCCCGGATTCTGATTCAATTTCATATGGTCCTTCCCATTTTGGGGCTAACTTTCCATCAGCAGGATTGGTTGTATTCTGAAACGCTTTCCTCAAAACCCAATCTCCAACTTGGAACCTCCTGGTTCTTAAATCTTGTTGTACTACTTGGCTATCCTTTGTTGGTATGCTTCCATCCTCAGCTTTGCCGCATCCCTTGTTTCATCAATAGTGTCCAACTCTTGACATAAGACTTGAGGATTTGTTCAGGATGCCATAGGTTTGACCTAGCTGTGAGTATTACCATCTCTGTTGGAATCACTGTTTCTGCCCCAAACACCAAAGAAAATGGGGTTTGCCCAGTAGCATTCTTCATAGTTGTTCTATCAGCCCATAGGACAAATGGTAATTCTTCTGCCCATTTTCTTTTTTAGCACCTAATCTCTTCTTCAAATTATTGACAATTATGTTTTTCGAGGATTCCGCTTGTCCATTAGCCTGAGGATGTACCGGTGTTGACGTGATCATCTTAATTCCCCAACTTTTGCAAAAATCAGTAGTTTTTTTGCGGATGAATTGAGAGCCCTTGTCACAAATTATCTCGACCGGTATCTCGAATCTTGTCAGGATATTCCTCTTGATGAAAGATACCACTTCTTGATCCCTTACTTGGACAAAGGCTTCCGCTTCAACCCACTTGGAAAAATAATCTGTCATTGTCAGCATGAAAACCTTTCCTCCCGGAGCCTTAGGTAGCTTTCCCACTATATCCATGCCCCACTTCATAAATGGCCAAGGGGATATGATGAGATATAATGGTTCAACAGGCTGATGTAGTATATTGCTGTGTCTTTGGCATGCATCACATTTTCGAACATACTCTGCAGCATCCTTTCTCATGGTCGGCCAGTAATATCCTATTCTCAACACTTTTGAGAATAAAGATCTGCCCCCAGTATGGTTGCCACAATCTCCTTCATGTATATCCTGAAGACCTCCTTGGTTTCAGGATCTTCCAAGCACCTTAGATATGGACCTGCAAGGGATTTCTTATACAAAACATCATTTATAATAGTAAAACGGGATACCTTCATTCTGAAAGCTTTGGGATTCTCATCCTTTGGGATATCTCCTTTTTCAAGATACTTCACAATTGGAGTCATCCAGGATTCAGGATTCTCCTCAGGATATCCATTACCAGGATCCTGCACAGTTACTACTTCCTTATCCTGAGACTTGAAAAGTTCCATAGCCGGGTACAGGATATGTCGTATTGGTATCTGAGTTCCTTCCGGTATCCTGACAGTAGATCCTAAATTTGCAAGAGCGTCTGCTTCAACATTTTCTTTTCTTGGTACCTGTTCAAGTGTAAAATTTTCGAAATATTCTACTATTTTTTTTTTAACAATTTCAAGATATTCAACTAACTTTTCACCTTTGACTGCATAAGATCCATTGAAATGGTTAGTAATCAACAGGGAATCAACATACACTTTGTTTGGGTATAGATTTTTATAGTTATGGATCATGTATCCTGAAGCGTTGCCTGGATCACTTATCCTTAGCGGATGGTGCAGGAACTCGGAGGATAAGGATCCTTAACATTACTTATGATTTCTAACAATTATCCACATTTTTAATGCTTATACGCAGGTAATGGACGTAGTGGACTAAATGGACTAAATCTCAGCTAGAATCTCGGGAATATTGCATTTAAGATGCTACTTGGTGGCCAAGTAACGATCATGTGAACATGGGCATGATCTTCCTAGAAAATAGGACTTGTAGTTAGCTTATTTAAAGGGGGTTGATCAAGTGTTTTAGGCTGATTATCACATTCATTTACACACACTCTCTCGAAATCATCACAAACCAGAGCTTTCACAATACACTTAGCATTCAATCATTGTACCACACTTGATCAACATCCAAAGTTGTAATTTTTTTTATGCAATACAGTTGGTGATCGGTAGTTTCCATCACCCGAGGTATTTTATGCCGGAGATCTTCATCGATAAAGGGCTTTTTTCCTCGTATAAATCTCTGTGTTCACCTTTGTTTACGTTACACATTTTTTCATACAGTTATTCATCATTCAAGCACTCAACCTCACAAAATCAGATTTGGTTACATGATCCTTATTGTGATTTTTGACCAAAACAGTTTGGCACCCACTGTGGGGCAATCGGTGCTTCAAATCTAAAAACTCATTCATCTCATTCATTTCTATTCATTTCCATCAATCACATGGCTTCTCAAGGAAAATCCAGTTCAAGTGCCATACCGGCGGTTACCACATCTCAGCCTAGTGCATCATTGCCACCCATTCCTCCTGCATACCAGAAGAGTGCTGAGAATCTCCAGAAGAAAACTACACATGTTTATACAGGATCAAAAACCTCTGTTGTTTCCTCATCTACTCCCACTAACAGTGATCTCTCTACTTTGATTTTGCAGATGAAGGATACATGGAACAACAGGACAAAACCAACCAGAGGATCCTCAGGGAGATTGATGAAATGAATAAGCAGAAGAGATCAGTGGAGGATCACTCTCCACTGATGCCCATGTCATTGGATTTTGCTTCTCCAGCATCGACGATCCAGTATTCTCAAGGATCCGGTGTCCGAATGCAAGGGTCCTCCAACTATCATCAAGGATCATTGGCGATGACACAGGCTCAATGATCATCTATCCTTCAGCGAGGATCACTAGGAATCACGGATGCCTCAAGGATTCTTCCATGAATCTGCAGGATCGCAAGGGACGTACCAATCCAGAGGATTCTATGTACCATATCAAGGATCCTCATCTCAAGTTCAAGGATCCAACTTGTTTCAGGATCAAGGATCCTTAGGAAGACAACCGTCCAGGAACTCTGAAGTTCATATAGGAGACTTCATTCCTATGCAGACTATTGTTTCATATGGTCCAACTGTTGCACCTGAAGTGTCTACTTTTGGATGCACTTCTGCGATACCGGTTCCAAACCAACCAGGAGGTAACCATGTCAATACATCTTTTGGTACTAATTACGGTTCCATGCAGGATACAGGTATCAATCAGGCTAGGGCACGGGAACTTCAGAAGCTTAAGGATATGATATCCAGCGTCCCAGGAGTGGTTAAGCCCATTCCTGAGATCCCAGATGGAAGTCACAGGGTGTCTCGTTTTGCACCTCCTATATGCAATGCTAAGATACCGAAACACTTTCAATCCCCCAACATGAAACTATACGATGGTACGACTGATCCGGAGGAGCATGTGGCACAGTACCGGGAAAGAATGGAGATCAACCCCATTCCAGAAAGGTTAAAAGAAGTCTGTCTTTGTAAGGGCTTCAGATCCACACTCACTGGATCGGCGCTGAAATGGTTGCTAAGTCTTCCTCCTTACTTAATTACTTCATTTTCTCATTTAGTTAATTTGTTCAATAATCAGTTTTCATGTAGTAGAACCTTTGAACGATTCACTAGTGATTTATATAGGGTAACACAGGGTCGTGATGAATCCTTAAGGGATTATATCACTAGGTTTAGTAAAGAATCCTTAGATATCCCCAATCTGGATATTGCCACTGCTGTGGAAGCATTTAAAATGGGATTACTTGGAGATTCAAAATTCTATGATGATCTTGTTATGACACCTTGCAGGAATTTAGATGAAGTAAGGAACATGGCATTGAGGTTCATTCGGTTAGAGGATGATAAGAGGATCCAAGAGAGACTGTCAGGATCCTCAAGACAGGAAAAACAAGGATCATTCTTTAAGAATAATCGATTTAAGTCATACTCTAAGAATGACAATCACAATGTGCATGCGGTCGAAGAGGAGGAAGATGATGAGGATTATCCTCCAATTTCTGAATATTGTTTTTCTGCTGATAATAATGAACTAATCCTTGCTATGCAGAATTTAGGTGATAAGGCTAGGTGGCCAAGGAAAATTGACAAGCCCGGAGCTACAAAGGATAAATCTAAGTGGTGTGCTTATCATGAGGATTTCGGTCATCTCACCGACGAGTGTATAGCGTTGAGGAAAGAAATAGGCTATCTTTTGAGAAAGGGATACCTAAAGGAGTTGCTCGGAAGGAAAAAATCAAGGATCCAGGATCCTGGAAAAATTCCTGAAAAGGCTCCTCCTCCACCAGCTGATGCTCAAATTATAAACTTCATCTTCGGAGGTTCTGATATATGTGAACCTCATTTTTGGTAGCAAAACGACACGCCAAGGAAACGAAAATGGAGAGTGGGGATAGACCCATTCGAACCTCCACTCTGACTCAGCAGAAAATTATATCCTTCGATGAGGACAACCGTGTAGACATACAGGATCCTCATCACGACGGTTTACTGATTACATTGTTTATTTCTAACCATTTTGTTCGCATGATCCTCATCGATGGAGGGAGCTCAGTGAACATAATACAGTTGGATGTCCTCAAGAGAATGAACATTCCTGAATCCGAAATCGTTCCAAGATCATCAGTGCTTGTGGGATTCAGTGGAGAAACCAAGAATACACTGGGGGACATCAAACTCCCAATTTATATAGAGGGAGTGAATTCTATCCAAAAATTTTGTGTAATAGATTCATTATCTTGCTGTAATGTTAACCTTGGTAGGCCATGGATACATGATATGAAGGCAGTTCCCTCAATGTATCATCAGTGTGTCAAGCTACCAAATCCTTGGGGAGTAGTAAAGATAGAGAGTGATCAGCAAGAAGCAAAGAATTGTTACACTTCCTCAATGAAACAAGCATCAAAGCCCAAGGAAGCATAGCAATTAAAGTATCCTCCAAGAGACGTCATGGAGGCTAGAGAACAAGACGTCAATAATATTCTATTAGATCCCGTGGATCCTGAATCCAAAGTTTATATAGGATCAGGGATCCTGGATAATATTGAACAGGATTTAATATCCTTCCTGAAGAGAAGGAAATCTACCTTTGCTTGGAAACATGAAGACATGACAGGTATATCTAAGGATGTTATTACTCGTAAACTTGGCATTGACAAATCTTTCAGGCCAATACACCAAAAGACGAGAAAGTTGCAGCTGAAAGAAATGCCATTATCCAGGAGGAGGTAGATAAGTTACTAAGGGCAGGTATGATTAGAGAAGTCAAGTATCCAAGATGGTTAGCCAATGTGGTTGTTGTTCAAAAGAAAAATGGAAAGTGGAGGGTATGTGTCGATTTTACTGACTTGAACAAGGCATGTCCCAAGGATCCTTTCCCTTTACCCCACATTGACTCCATGGAGGATGCTACGGCGGGTCATGAGTTGTTAACTTTTATGGATGCTTCATCTGGATTTCAGCAAATTCAGATGGAACCATCTGATCAAGAGGATACAGCGTTCATGACACCCACCGGCATATATTGTTATATTGCTATGCCCTTTGGTTTAAGAAATGCAGGTGCTACATACCAAAGGCTGGTGAATATGGTGTTCAAAGAACGACTTGGACACACGATGGAGGTATACATAGATGATATGGTGGTCAAGTCTAAAAGAGCTGAGGATCACCTTAAGGATCTTGAAGAAGCATTCAATATCCTTGACCAATACAATATGAAATTGAATCCTTCCAAATGCCATTTCGAAGTCAAAGATGGAAAGTTCTTAGGATACATGGTGACCAAGAGAGGGATCAAAGCAAGTCCAGAGCAGATAAAAGCTATAATCAACATCAAGTCTCCTGCCAATGCTAAGGATGTACAAAGATTGACAGGAATAATTGCTGCCTTGAACAGATTCATCTCAAAATCCTCAGAAAGATGCAAGGATTTCTACGATATTCTGAGGAAGAATAAGAAGTTCGAGTGGACGGAGAAGCATGAAGCTGCTCTATGTAACATTTGTAAAAAACGGGTTTTCCAAACCCGCTCCGTTTGTAATCGAATATCAAGTTATAAATGTTTCGTTGCGTATTTATGTCAATTTTAATTTTTAATGATGCATAATTAATAAACAAACTAGAATATAAAAGTTATAATTGATAAAAAGTAAAAATAAAATAATTAAAATAAAAATCAGGCTGCCGGGACTCGAACCCGGGTCAGCCGGGTTTAAGCTCAAAGACTTATCACACACACATATAACCACTCCGCCACTTGATGTTTTCTGTAAATTCTAGGAAACAATTAAATTTATGGTCAATCATAAATAAATATGGTTACGCTAACTGTAACCGAAATCGGTCACCAAACGTCCAAAAACGTTTGATTATTCGCGGTTTACCGATTATAACCGCTACACCGACACCTCCAATCAATTTAGCTTTGAATGGACTTGAATTCAAGAGTGGATCGGTTTTAATGACCGAAAACTTGCATTTTCCGAATTACTTCAATCATAGACCCCTCTCGCGACTCAAACACATCTGCAGACCTTCAAATTTCACTTTCGCAATACTTTCAGTTCGCCGGAGAAGCTATTTGAACTCGCCGGACTTTCGCCGGAAAACCGTGTTTTCCATCAAATCAGTAAGTCTCTCAATTCTTTCATTGTCTATCAGTTGTTAAGCTGTTGCTAACTCAAACCCTTCAATCGGAATCAATTTCAGACGTCGATATCGGATAATTCACTCTCGCCGGAAAACTTCTGAAAATCTCTATCTTCCACTGTAAAACGGTATAGTCATTCAAACCTTCTGATAACTATTGTTTAGTACTTCAATTCCACAATTTACTAATCAAAACTGTTAATTTGTTCGCTCAGTCGAAGTTCATAAAAAACAGAGCCGACGACTTGTCGGAATTCTGAGATAAATCGTTCCTTCGGTATGTTTACTTCCAAAATCGTCTCTGCCATTTCATTATAGTCTTTTGAATGTTTGTCAATCGAATTAAACAAGAAACAATAGAGTAATCGTAGGCTGTAATTCTGTAACGAAGAAGACGAAGTTAAGTTGATTATAAGTTTAACTTAATTTGGATATTATCTCGGGTTAGACACACAGTCCAGCGGTGGACTGTGTGCACACATATATCACACGCTGCGAGTTCGATCCTTGATACACACACACTCTCTGTAATTAAAATGTTCTTTTTCTAACTGAACCGGATTAACTTACGTTAGATGTTAAGTATAATAAAAATCGGTATATTAACCAGGTTAGACACACAGTCCAGCGGTGGACTGTGTGCAACACTAACTCACAGGTCCCGGGTTCAAGACCTGTTGCACGCTCCGGTTCGATGACTTAAAACACTTTTTGAAAATAAAAGAATTTTGAATAAACTGAATTAGTATATAAATATAATTAAAAACAGAATTATTTCGCGTTAGACACGTAGCTCAGTTGGTAGAGCTGCGTGCATGCGTATGGGAGGTCTCGGGTTCGAGTCCTGCCCGGCGCATACATTCACACAACAGAACCAGTCAAACAGTCAAGCAGTCAATGGTCAACGGTCAACGCAAAAGTCAACATTTTTTTATATTTTTATTTATTTAATTTAATTCAAAAATCAATTAAAAATACTTAAAAATAATGTTTTTAAAGATGGGAAATAGCCTTAAACTCACAAAAATATATCTAAAAATCCTATTAAAATTATTAATAAAATCCACTCATTAACTATACCTTCCGTTATTATTTAGGTTAGTTAATCCTCATTGTTCAATCCTTCAAACTCGTACGCATCTCATCATCTCCAACCAAACGCACCCAAGGTGAGTGAATCTCTACAATTCCCCGTTTTAATCACGTTTTTGGGGTTTATCATATGTCTTACCATTTATTATATTTAAATCATTGTGCATACATCATATCATGAACAAATATGTATTCAGCTTGTATCAACTGTTGTGTGGTTATTGTTTAGATTTAATTTATTATTTTCAGTACATGCAATTTCATAGGCCGCCGCTCCCATTACATTATGAGCGTTGAGCAGTTCCCCATTACATTATGAGCGTGAACCTGGCGTGCCAACATACGATCGGCTCCGTTTGATTGAGCCTTGATCGCACAGACATTCATCATAGGCCGTCTGTTCCCCATTACATTATGAGCGTGAACGTGACGTTGCCAACATATACAGTTTCATTCATGTTATATATTCATGCAAGTTCATATGTTATTGTATGTTATAGTATGTTATTGTTTGTGGAATGTTAGTGTTATTGTTGGATTATTTACATTTGCTCGCATATGATTATTGCACAATTTTTCCTTGATAAAAATAACAAGAAATCAATAATAAATGTTTAACTAACAAGGTTCACTCGCCAACTTATGTTGACCCAAAAATCCCCATTTTTACACATGATACAGGTGAACCAGCTGCAGCAAGAAACACATAGGATTGGCTTAAAAGAATAAACTGGTTTAGAGCTTGGATTGTTTAGTTGGTTATTTTCTTTGTATTTGTATGGACATGTTTGGATTACTGAGAATGTAATTTTGACTTTAATAAATATGAAACATATTAGTAAATATCATGAGCTTTGGTGATAACCCAATTATGCCCCGACTCTTATTTCGCTGCGGGTTGGGGTGTGACAGATTGGTATCAGAGCCATGATTATAGGGATATAGGATAGGTTATTAGACCCTTAGAGCCTATACTATAGTTGATTAGATTTTTTAAAATGTGTGTTACATGCCAAATTTCATGATGATTATATGTTTTATGTTTAATGTTACATTCAATGTTATGCAAGCATGTTCATAAGTACATATTATTATATAATGCCTATCATGAATCATATTCTCATAACATATCATATCCATGCAAGCACACACCACATCATTTTCATGATTGTTTTTGCAATGATTTTTGTATTTTCAAATCCCATCAAAGTGAGTTCTCATGACGGGATGTAGTAACTGGAAGGGTACAAATACCGGTAGTCGGAACGTCCTGTCTAGGCTGGCATTCGTATAAATCCAAAATAAAGGACCAGTTTGCCTACCTGGGGACTAACGATGAGAGTACGAAGTATCTATTAGGCCAAAGCATGCTATACCAAACGTCGTGTGAGCTAACCCCACTTTGAGTTGTCATTGTGTTTACACCTGGACACATTCCGACCATACATCTCGTAAACATATCGTGGTTTTCATTCGGGTGATGCGAGTGTTAAATCGCCAATACTAATGTGAATCCTACCAAGCCAATAGTCATGGGGGCCCACATGACTATACAGGTGAAGGTATGGGGGACATTTGAGGCCCAACATGAGCAAACCCAAGACTAACTATGGATGTAGTTGCATTATTGATATTTATGTTATTTTCATTTTCTTTAAGACACATGACACCTAAAAAGACTCCATAAACTCACAATCTTCTTATGTATGTTCCTGTAGATGTCGGCTAGACAACAACGAGGGGGTAAAAGATCAGGAAGGTCTCACGAACGCTTGGCCACACAAATCGCGAAACAAATGGCCGCGGTGCTTCCTGACATTGTGGTTCAAGTACAACAAGCTCTCGCCACAAATCCCACTAATCCTCCCCAGCAAGATGACCAGAACATCGGCAACCCTCCTACCAGCAAGTGCTCATATAAACATTTCAAGTCTTGCGATCCTCCTAAATTTGAAGGGACCGAAGGTGTCACTGCTCTCCTCCACTGGTTTGAGGAAATGGAAAACACCTTCCTCAACTGCGATTGTCCCGAGGATCGCAAGGTACGATACGCAACCGAGAGATTATTTAGGGTAGCTCTTACCTGGTGGAATACTGAAAAGGGTAAGAGGGGAATCGAAGATGCTATGGCCTTAACGTGGGAGGAATTAAGGGAAATCATGACGAGGCGATTCCGTCCTAGAAGTGAGATTAAAAAGTTAGAGGACGAATTTCATTCTTTGAAGCAAAAGGAGGGAGATCATACTTCCTACAACAAGAGGTTCTTAGAGTTGAACCAAACGGTGCCTAACTTGTTCACCCCGGTTTACCGCTTAATCGAGCATTATATTCGAGGTCTTCCCTCGAAAATTCAAGATTCAGTTCTCAGCACTTCACCAGCAACACTTGAAGCTGCTATGGAACTAGCTACTGAACTGACCGAGAATCGAATTCGCAATGGTAAGTTTAAAGAGGAGAAAAAGAAAGCCCCCGTTGAGGGCCAAACTTCAAGCCATTCCACCTCCTCCTCTAAGTTTGCTAACAAGAGGAAACGTAACACCAGAAACTTACGCTGTCACACAAACCAATTTCCCTATCCCTGCTGCACCCATTACCCAAGTTGCCCCCTCACCTGCACCATACAAAAGGCCATACTCTGGCCCATTACCAAAATGCAACCGTTGCCAATACCACCATTTTCCTGATCATCCCTGCCAACATTGCACCGGCTGCGGTCCCGCAGGTCATACTATTCAAACCTGTCGCATACCTCAGGGAACGAACCGCCACCAGCCTTCAACCCAAACCCACCAACAAATAATGGGTCAAGCCCAACAACCCCTACTACTACCACCTACCCAACATTTAGCCCAATCATACTATCAACCTAACTATCCCATGGTACAACCTATACGGGCTTGCTACAATTGTGGAGACCCAAGCCACTTTAGAAACACTTATCCACGGTTGGTGAACATTATTCATGCTCAAGCCCAAGCCAATCCGGTGAATCAAGCTAACCAAGCTCCTCCACCTGCAAGAGGAAGAGCTTTCAACATCAACGCTAATCAGGCTAGAGTTGACAGCAATGTGGTTAACGGTACGTTTCTTATCAACGGTAGTTATGCATCCATGTTGTTTGATACTGGCGCGGATAAAAGTTTTGTGTCTTTAGAGTTTGAACCCATCCTAAACCAAATTCGTGAGAAGCTCATGGAATCCATAACAGTAGAAGTTGCTGATGGAAAACCGGTCTCATTAAACTCTATATTACGCAATTGTACCCTCACCTTAAACGACCACGATTTTCCAGTTGACCTTATTCCTATGAAGTTGGGAAGCTTTGACATTATAATTGGTATGGACTGGCTCAGCCAACTTCAGGCTGAAGTTGTATGTCGCGAGAAGTTATACGCATTCCTCTTCCAAACGGTCAGACTCTACGAATCTTTGGAGAAACCCCATCGAAAGGGCTCAGATTAATGTCCTGTCTTCAAGCCCAAAAATATCTTCGCAAGAATTATGTCGCATTTTTAAATCATGTCGTCAAAAAGGGAACCATGGAGAAGAAACTCGAAGACATCCCAGTAGTAAAAGATTTCCCACAAGTTTTCCTGACGACATTTCAGGACTTCCTCCCGTGAGAGAAGTCGAATTCCGCATTGATCTTATACCGGGTGCTACACCCGTTGCAAAGTCTCCTTATAGGTTAGCCCCCTCTGAAATGCAAGAGCTAGCCAGTCAATTGCAAGAGTTGACTGACAAAGGATTCATCACCTGTCCTTTTTGTGAAGAAGAAAGATGGAACGTATCGCATGTGCATCGACTACAGAGAACTCAACAAGTTAACGATCAAGAATCGCTATCCATTACCTCGCATTGATGATCTTCTTGACCAACTTCAAGGCGCCAGCTGTTTTTCAAAAATCGACATTCGTTCTGGTTATCATCAACTTAGAGTACATGAAGAAGACGTCCCAAAGACCGACTTCCGAACTCGTTATGGTCATTATGAATTCATGGTCATGCAATTTGGTTTAACCAACGCTCCAGCTGTCTTCATGATTCTAATGAACAGAGTCTGCAAACCCTATCTCGATCGTTTTGTTATAGTCTTCATCGACGACATCCTCATTTATTCAAAGTCTAAGTCTGATCATGAACGGCATCTTCGACTCATCCTTACACTCCTAGAGAATGAAAAGCTTTACGCCAAATTCTCCAAATGCGAATTCTGGTTAAAAGAGGTACAATTCCTTGGACATGTAGTCAATGACAAGGGAATACATGTCGACCCCTCAAAAATCAAAGCGGTACAAGAATGGCAAGCGCCACGTACACCAACTGAAGTAAGATCATTCCTTGGTCTGGCTGGTTATTATCACCGTTTTATTTCAAACTTCTCTCGCATTGCTGTACCACTCACGGCTTTAACTCATAAGGGAAAACCTTTCATATGGGGACCCAAACAAGAAGAAGCCTTCCAAACCCTTAAACAAAAACTCTGTGATGCACCAATCCTCACTCTTCCTGAAGGTTGTGATGACTTCGTGGTTTATTGCGACGCGTCAGGGCAAGGACTAGGCTGTGTTCTAATGCAAAGAGGAAAGGTTATAGCTTATGCTTCGAGACAACTCAAGACTCATGAGAAGAACTACACCACCCATGACCTAGAACTTGGAGCTGTTGTGTTCGCTCTTAAGATATGGAGACATTATCTCTACGGTACTAAGTGTGAAATATACACTGACCACAAGAGTCTTCAACATATCTTCAATCAAAAGGAGTTAAACATGAGGCAACGAAGATGGGTCGAACTTCTAAATGACTACGACTGTGAAATTCGGTACCACCCTGGCAAGGCAAATGTGGTGGCTGATGCACTCAGTCGAAAGGGTTATGCGAACTCCATTCATCTTCTATGTTTGCAAATCATAACTGACATTAAAGATCAAATTCGAGAAGCCCAACATGTTTCAGTAACGGAAGACGACGTACGAAGGGAGCTGTCCTGTGGAGCTGAACTTAAAATTGAAACTAAATCTGACGGTATTCTGTACTATCTAGATCGCATATGGATTCCTGACCACAACAACCTTCGTGAATTTCTTATGAATGAGGCTCACAAAACACGATACTCTATACACCCAGGAGCCGATAAGATGTATCAAAACACGATACCCTATTGGTGGCCTGGAATGAAAAAGGATATTGCTGTTTTTGTTTCCAAGTGCCTTACATGTTCCAAGGTGAAAGCTGAACACCAAAGACCTTCAGGACTTCTGGTCCAACCTGAAATACCTGTATGGAAGTGGGAAAACATAACCATGGACTTCATTACCGGGTTACCTCGCACTTCTGGTGGGTATGACACTATATGGGTAATCATTGATCGTCTCACAAAATCAGCTCACTTTATTCCTATCCGCGAAGATTTCAAGAACTAGAAGCTAGCTCGTATTTACATTAGCGAAATCGTAAGCCGACATGGTGTACCGTTAAGCATTATTTCAGATCGTGATGGTCGTTTCACTTCACGAACATGGCAAGCAGTACAAGCTGCTTTGGGTACGCGATTAGATCTCAGTACCGCTTATCATCCTCAAACTGATGGACAATCTGAACGCACCATTCAAACTCTTGAAGATATGCTTCGAGCATGTGTCATAGACTTCAAGGGAAATTGGGACGCTCATCTACCATTAGTTGAGTTTTCGTACAACAACAGCTATCATTCAAGTATCGGCATGGCACCTTTTGAAGCTTTATATGGTCGTAAGTGCCGATCTCCAGTATGTTGGCACGAAATTGGGGAAGCTCAAATCACCGGTCCAGAATTGATTCAAGAAACCACAGACAAGATCCATCAAATTTGAAACAATCTTCTAGCGGCTCAAAGTCGTCAAAAGAGTTATGCAGATAAACGACGGAAGCCTTTGGAGTTTAACATTGGTGACCAGGTACTTTTAAAAGTATCACCGTGGAAGGGAGTAGTTCGTTTTGGTCAAAAAGGCAAGCTAGCACCACGCTACGTAGGACCTTTCAAAATACTCGAAAGAGTAGGACCTGTAGCATACAAGCTTGATCTACCAGAAGAACTCAACAGAATTCATCCCACGTTCCACGTATCAAACTTGAAGAAGTGCCTCGCTGATGAGAACCTCCATATTCCTCTGGAAGATATTCAGATTGATGAATCTATGCATTTTATTGAAAGACCAGTAGAGATCATGGCTTCGGAGAAAAACGTCTACGACGAAGTCGCATTCCAATTGTTAGGGTACGCTGGGAGTCGAAACGGGGACCTGAGTTTACTTGGGAACGTGAAGACTCAATGCGCGAAAAATACCCGCATCTTTTTCCTACTACTACTACTTAAATTTTGGGACGAAATTCCTAAAAGTAGGGGATACTGTAACATTTGTAAAAAACGGGTTTTCCAAACACGCTCCGTTTGTAATCGAATATCAAGTTATAAATGTTTCGTTGCGTATTTATGTCAATTTTAATTTTTAATGATGCATAATTAATAAACAAACTAGAATATAAAAGTCGGGTCAGCCGGGTTTAAGCTCAAAGACTTATCACACACATATAACCACTCCGCCACTTGATGTTTTCTGTAAATTCTAGGAAACAATTTAATTTTATGGTCAATCATAAATAAATCTGGTTACGCTAACTGTAACCGAAATCGGTCACCAAACGTCCAAAAACGTTTGATTATTCGCGGTTTACCGATTATAACCGCTACACCGACACCTCCAATCAATTTAGCTTTGAATGGACTTGAATTCAAGAGTGGATCGGTTTTTAATAACCGAAAACTTGCATTTTCCGAATTACTTCAATCATAGACCCCTCTCGCGACTCAAACACATCTGCAGACCTTCAAATTTCACTTTCGCAATACTTTCAGTTCACCGGAGAAGCTATTTGAACTCGCCGGACTTTCACCGGAAAACCGTGTTTTCCATCAAATCAGTAAGTCTCTCAATTCTTTCATTGTCTATCAGTTGTTAAGCTGTTGCTAACTCAAACCCTTCAATCGGAATCAATTTCAGACGTCGATATCGGATAATTCACTCTCGCCGGAAAACTTCTGAAAATCTCTATCTTCCACTGTAAAACGGTATAGTCATTCAAACCTTCTGATAACTATTGTTTAGTACTTCAATTCCACAATTTACTAATCAAAACTGTTAATTTGTTCGCTCAGTCGAAGTTCATAAAAAACAGAGCCGACGACTTGTCGGAATTCTGAGATAAATCGTTCCTTCGGTATGTTTACTTCCAAAATCGTCTCTGCCATTTCATTATAGTCTTTTGAATGTTTGTCAATCGAATTAAACAAGAAACAATAGAGTAATCGTAGGCTGTAATTCTGTAACGAAGAAGACGAAGTTAAGTTGATTATAAGTTTAATTTAATTTGGATATTATCTCGGGTTAGACACACAGTCCAGCAGTGGACTGTGTGCACACATATATCACACGCTGCGAGTTCGATCCTTGATAGACACACACTCTCTGTAATTAAAATGTTCTTTTTCTAACTGAACCGGATTAACTTACGTTAGATGTTAAGTATAATAAAAATCGGTATATTAACCAGGTTAGACACACAGTCCAGCGGTGGACTGTGTGCAACACTAACTCACAGGTCCCGGGTTCGAGACCTGTTGCACGCTCCGGTTCGATGATTTAAAACACTTTATGAAAATAAAAGAATTTTGAATAAACTGAATTAGTATATAAATATAATTAAAAACAGAAATTTTCGGGTTAGACACGTAGCTCAGTTGGTAGAGCTGCGTGCACGCGTACGGGAGGTCTCGGGTTCGAGTCCTGCCCGGCGCATACATTCACACAATAGAACCGGTCAAACAGTCAAGCAGTCAATGGTCAACGGTCAACGCAAAAGTCAACATTTTTTATATTTTTATTTATTTAATTTAATTTAAAAATCAATTAAAAATACTTAAAAATAATGTTATTAAAGATGGGAAATAGCCTTAAACTCACAAAAATATATCTAAAATCCTATTAAAATTATTAATAAAATCCACTCATTAACTATACCTTCCGTTATTATTTAGGTTAGTTAATCCTCATTGTTCAATCCTTCAAACTCGTACGCATCTCATCATCTCCAACCAAACGCACCCAAGGTGAGTGAATCTCTACAAATTCCCCGTTTTAATCACGTTTTTGGGGTGTATCATGTGTCTTACCATTTATTATATTTAAATCATTGTGCATACATCATATCATGAACAAATGTGTATTCAGCTTGTATCAACTGTTGTGTGGTTATTGTTTAGATTTAATTTATTATTTTCAGTACATGCAATTTCATAGGCCGCCGCTCCCCATTACATTATGAGCGTTGAGCAGTTCCCCATTACATTATGAGCGTGAACCTGGCATGCCAACATACGATCGTCTCTGTTTGATTGAGCCTTGATCGCACAGACATTCATCATAGGCTATCCGTTCCCCATTACATTATGAGCGTGAACGTGACGTTGCCAACATATACAGTTTCATTCATGTTATATATTCATGCAAGTTCATATGTTATTGTATGTTATAGTATGTTATTGTTTGTGGAATGTTATTGTTATTGTTGGATTATTTACATTTGCTCGCATATGACTATTGCACATTTTTTCCTTGATAAAAATAACAAGAAATCAATAATAAATGTTTAACTAACAAGGTTCACTCGCCAACTTATGTTGACCCAAAAATCCCCATTTTTACACATGATACAGGTGAACCAGCTGCAGCAAGAAACACATAGGATTGGCTTAGATGAATAAACTGGTTTAGAGCTTGGATTGTTTAGTTGGTTATTTTCTTTGTATTTGTATGGACATGTTTGGATTACTGAGAATGTAATTTTGACTTTAATAAATATGAAACATATTAGTAAATATCACGAGCTTTGGTGATAACCCAATTATGCCCCACTCTTATTCCGTTGCGGGTTGGGGTGTGACACTCTACAGGCTCTCAAGGATTACCTATCCTCAGCACCGGCTTTAATGAAACCTGAAAATGGGGAACCATTATCCTTATACCTAGCTGTTTCAGGTAAAGCAGTAAGTGCGGTCCTTGTTAAGGATCATGAAGGCCAACAACATCCGGTATACTATGTAAGTAAAAGTTTACTTGATGCTGAGGCCAGGTATTCTCATTTAGAAAAACTTATTCTTGCTTTAATTATGGCTTCAATCAAACTAAGACATTATTTTGAAACTCATACTATTGTCATTAAAACTAACTTTCCTATTAAGAATGTTCTCAGGAAACCAGAGATGTCGGGGAGAATGGCAAAATGGGTTGTCAAACTTAGTGCATATGACATTAAGTATGAGCCTAGAACTGCTATAAATCCCAAGCTTTGGCTGA
Source organism: Scalesia atractyloides (assembly GCA_947069175.1). Classification (NCBI taxonomy): domain Eukaryota; kingdom Viridiplantae; phylum Streptophyta; class Magnoliopsida; order Asterales; family Asteraceae; genus Scalesia; species Scalesia atractyloides. Next base: position 32,119,447 of record CAMTDV010000009.1, on the reverse strand, counting down.
CTTTGTGGCTGATTTCAGTAGTGATCTACAAAGAGAAGCTGAATTGGAGATACAACAACTTGAGGAGACCAAGGATCCTTGGACACTCTTCACAAATGGAGCCTCGAATGTCAAAGGAACTGGACTAGGCCTACTACTAAAATCGCCACAGGGGGACATTATACCCTAATCAATAGTATGCGAATTCCAAACCACTAATAACGAGGCAGAGTATGAGGCCTTGATAGCAGGTTTGCAATTAGCTAAGCATATGAGGATCAGGTATCTTCAAGTATTTGTGGATGTCTCTATTAATTACTGTGACACCCGGCTATTTAGGCTGTCCCATACAAATGTAACACGTTTCATGAATGAATAAAAGGTCGTATTTGATTATTTATGATGTTTATATATTGTATTTGATGTGTTGGCAAATCCAAAGTTTGATAAAATTACGTTGACAATATTAAGATAAACGCTTATCGCGTAACGGTTAAAATGCAAAACGAACATCGGTGACCGCCGAATAATGTTAGAATCCCAAAAATAGTCTGTTATGAGTTAAATAATATATTTAATCATACTCGTGAGGAAAAATAATATAAAACGCTAAGAAACTCTATTTTTCGAGTTTAAACGCGTACTGCGCGATACTGCGCGTATCTAACAAGATACTGTCAACACATCCAGTTCAGGGCAACCAATAATTATTATAGTAATAATTTGACAAGTTTATTTTTATAGAATGATAAAAATAAATTAAAACGCTTAAAATCCTTATTCTGCGAATTTAAGCGCGTACTGCGCCACACAACGCGCATACTGCCAATTACCGACAACGTAACTGGTCCTGGCAAATAAAATATTGATTAATAATATTTTGGTGTGTTTATTTTTATATAACACTGAAAATAATTTAAAACGCAGTTAAAACGCTAGATAAAAACCGTTATCCAGTTAAATACCTGTATAATCTATATATATGTGTCTGTATAAGAAATATATGTGAGAGTCGGCATAGGTGGCGGCAATGTGGGCTGCCCACCTTTTGATTTGTGCTTCTAATTGGACAAGTGTTCACCTTGGAAGAAAACATAATCATTTAACATACTTACACACTCCATTTAAACTTGAAAAGATCAAACAAAATCTCCACTCTCTCTCTCATCAAAAAGCTCGGCCGAACACCCCCACAGACACACACATTTTCATTTTCAAACTTCATTCGTGAAGATTCATAATCATTCAAACAAGATTCAAGTCCATTTGAAGGTTTGGAGGTGATTTCCAAGTGTTTCAAGCAAAATCCAAGCTACATATCATCAACTCTTGTTCAAAACTCACAAGAATCTTGAAGGTATAACATTCATTTTTAAAAACTTGTTCTTGACTCTTAATGAGTGTTGATGATGGAAGAAGTTTCTCTTGTTCTTGGATTTAAACACTAACTTGAAAACAACCACAAATGGGTTTTTAAAAGAAATAAAAATGGACATGTATATTTATATGTGGGTGGTCGTGAGTATGTATGTATGTATATAAGAGAATGAGTTTTGGTTCTTGAATGTTTGTAAAGTTTAAAGTTCATGCATGCATCAAAAGTTGTCATAAGAGAATGTTCTAAAGGTTTTTAGTGATTTGAAAAGGATATGATGAAAAGTTGAACTTTGGAATCTTGTATATATATGTATGTGAGTCGTGTATATATATATGTATATGCATACACACAAAATTTTGTTGTTAGTACTTAAATAAGAAGAACATGATACATGCATTTATGTCCAATGATTTGATGATGATGATGTTTATATGAAGGTGTTCTTGAATGTATGAACATGAAATAAATACATGTTGAATGCATATTAGTTCATACAAAATGATGAAGACATGATGTTAGTGCATTAAGTGCTTGTACATGGACATGCATGTGGGTGTATGTACATAGAAAGATGAATAAATGATGATATGATAAAAATGGTTTTAGATCAGAAATAAACCTTAAAAATAAGGTTATCTCATGTATAAAAGTGGTATGAAACTTTGATATAAAGTGTACTAGCTTTGCATGTAGTACTATGTGCTTAAAAAGTTGTAAATTGTGTGAAATCGCATGAGTTATGTTCCTTACACAAAACTGCACTAATCTGGTTATAACCATCATATTATTCAGTATATAACATGTCATGTGCTAAAATTTGAAGTAGTTTCGAGTTCGGATGGTTAGGGTAACGTTTGACGCAAAACTATGCGGTAAAAACAGTAAAAATCGCCTTTTTAAGAGGTTTTTATGAAACTGTTTTAAATCAGTAAATAAACTGATATTTTTAGTATAAATATAAGTATATTAACTTATATTTAGTTTATTTGGTGTTTGGTTAGTCATACGTGACTTTCGGCACCCGAAAACATTACCGAATCACTAAAATACGCATTTTTCAACATACACTAGAATGGGTTGTTCATGGGTGAACCTTATGTGTTTAAATGTGTTATGTGATTTAAATATGTGAACATGATAATATGTTAAGTGTTGACATGATAGCGGGGATTAAGACTATGCATGTGCGCTTGTATGTTTAAAACGGTAGAATCGGTAAAAATCGCGTTAAATGTGTAACTTGTTTATCGAGCATGAAAATTGATACATAGGTTAACTTAATTAGTTATTTCATGTATGCATGCTTTAAAAATGATAAAGTGAATAAGTTAATGAGTTTTCGCGTGTTATGATAATGTGAATATATGCACGTTTATGTATATATATTACGACGCGCAAATCGTAGATATATAGTGTTTATAAACGGGAGGGTAACAGATAAAACATTAAGGTCACCAATAAAATCGTTCAAGTGGCAAAGTCTTAAAATATATATATGAACTCATATATATATTAATATGCCAACAAAACCAAAAATAAGTTTTCGAGAAAATCTCAAAGTTATGTGAAAATTCTAAGTATTGGAGAAACTTAGGAATTTTGTAATATATTGATTATTAAATCGTGCCTACGTGTATTAGGACGTGTAGAATCAAATTGTGGGATCGCGCTATTTTAAATAGCACCCAAAGGTGAGTGTCACTAAACCCCCTCTTTTTACTGTTTTGTATATGTTTTGGGGAAGAACACGCCTTAAAAGGATAAGTATACGTTTTCGTATAAAATATGCCTTTGATTAAACTATAAATATATTTTCATGAAAATATGATTTAGAAATTTGTGATATGTTTTTGGAGAAAAACATGGTTTTGGATATAAATATGTTTCGGGATGAAACGGATTTTGGAATAATGATATATACGTTTCGGGGATGAAACGGGGATTTTACGGCGTTATGGGATAGAACGACCGTGTGGATTTAAAATGTTTAAATCTAAAGTTGTAACGAATTGGTCCGCTCTCAAGAGAATAAGTATCGGGATTAGGCATACGTTTCGGTGGGGATGTCGGGGATTCGTACGTGTTATATTAAATTTTATCATTTTACTAGGATATATATATTGTTCATAAGGTTGGCACCTTGGGTGACCCATTGCGGGCACTTTGCGCAAACTTAGTCATTTAATCATTAATATGGATTGCGTGGAATTGTTGATAGATCTATTGGGTTGACAACCCCATCGCGACCTGTAGCTCCGTGTCATGTCAAGCGACGAATTTATATTCTGTTATTGTCTAGCATTGATTATACCCTTAATGTTAATATATAGTTCGTATTGTCTTGCAAACATACGAGTCTGAACATTTGATGCAATAAATTTAATATGTGAAACTTAGGAAGATGCTTAGTTCAGAGGTTTCTGGGAAACGCTTGCGATGGCTGACTCATGGATTTTATTAAGGAAATAAATTAACTTTCGAAAATATTATTTGGATGTTTTAATAATAAACACATAATTCGAAAGTTTTTCCTTGGATCAAATTATTTTAAATTTGAATATGTGAGCTCACCCTCCTTTGTGTTGACACTTGATTTTAACGTGTTCTTCAGGTACTTGAGCATGGCTTCGGAAATCTTTGGCGTATCTTGTGGTTGTGATGCATTAATAATAAACTTTGGACACTTTTAAAACTTATTTGGGACCGACTGTATTAAGATCCATAAGGATCAAGACAACTTAACTGTGTTATGGTTGTGGTTTGTGTTTTAATTTGGAAACAATGTTTTAATTAAGTAATATGTCCAAAATTAACGATGCATCGTCCACTAAGATATTTACGGGCACCAACTTCTGTCATCATTACGTTTGTATTTCCGTTGCGATGTTTTTGGGGTGTTACAATTACTAATCACTATAATGGTTCTTATGCTGTTAAAGGTGAGAAACTAATCAAATATTTGGAGATAGTCAAGAAATTGGCAGATTCTTTTGCTTTTTTCAGTCTTACACAGGTACCTAGAGAAGAAAATGCAGAAGCAGATGCCTTGGCCAATCTAGGATCCTCACTAAAGATACCAGAAGATGTAAAGATACCTATTATCCATGTCCTAACTCCTGCAATTGAGGAAGATGAAACAATGGAGATAGTGGGTAATACTGTAATTCTATCCAGTGATGATCCAGAGTCGAATTTAGGATCCTGGATCCTTCCAATAAAGTATATTCAGAATGGGGAAATTCCGATTGGCGAGAATCTTAAAGCCTTTAAGATAAAGGTATCCCAATTCACTATAATTAATAACATGTTATATAAGAGATCTCTTGCAGGACTCTATCTACGATGCATTGAGGATCCTGAGATCCAAGAAGTCTTAAAGGATTTTCATGAAGGAGACTGTGGAAACCAAACTGGGGGCAGAGCACTATTTTCAAGGATCATCAGGACAGGATACTATTGGCCTACAATAAAGAAAGATGTTGTGGAGTATGCGAGGAAATGTGACGCTTGCCAAAGGCATAGTAACCTTCTCCATCAACCGGCAGAACCTCTGCATCCTATATCCTCCTCTTGGCCATTTATAAGGTGAGGAATGGATATAGTAGGCAAGCTTCCCAAGGCACCAGGAGGAAGAGTGTTCATGCTAGCTATGACAGACTATTTCTCTAAATGGATAGAAGCTGAAGCCTTTGCCCAAGTCAGGGAAAAGGAAGTTATATCCTTTATTAAAAGAAATATCATTACTAGATTTGGAATTCCTTCTGAAATTGTTGTGATAATGGATCCGAGTTTATTGGGGGTCGTACTACTAACTTTTGTGACAGCTGGGGGATTAGGATGATTACATCAACACCAGTCCACCCACAAGCTAATGGCCAGGCAGAATCATCCAACAAGATCATCATCAACAACTTGAAGAAGAGCTTGGATCCAAAAAGGGCAAATGGGCTGAGGAATTACCTTATGTCTTACGGGCAGAAAGGACAACTCCAAAGAATGCAACGGGTCAGACTCCCTTCTCTTTTGTCTTTGGAACTGAAGCAGTGATCCCTACAGAAATGGTAGTCCCTACGACTAGGACAAGCATGTGATCTTGAAGCAAATGCTGAGACTCTGGCTCAAGACCTAGATACCGTGGAAGAACTTAGAGACTTGGCGAGATTTAGGTTGGCTAGCTATCAACAAAGGATGGTTGTAGCTTACAATAAGAATGTCAGGGTCATAAGATTTTGAGTTGGTGACATGGTGTTGAGGAAAGCATTTCAGAATACCACGAATCCTTCTGATGGCAAATTGGCACCAAAATGGGAAGGCCCTATCTAATTGAAGCTGAGGCAGGAAAGGGGCATATCGATTACTGACTATGGATGGTGACCTTCTACCAAGAGCTTGGAGTGATATCTACCTAAAAAAGTATTTTATGTAAAGGATCAGGGATCCTTAAGTATCCTAATGATTAATTCATATCGAAGGATCCTCAAAGGATATTAGATTCTTGATTCGGTAACGTTTTACTAATGCTTTCATTCTTATTGTACTTCTATTATTTATTCTAAAGTAAGGATGTTGAATTTTCAACATTCAACCTTATCAAGTTTTAAGTTTTGCAGAAGTTATTACAAAGGATCAAGAGGTTGGCCACCTCTCCAAGACTTCCGGGCTTGTCCCCAGCTTAAGGTATCTAATACCTTCTACAGTTTAAAGGTTTTCACCTTTCACACGAATTGGGTTTTGACATCCCGCCACTAGCGCATGCTATCCAAGTATAGTTCGAGGTAATGGGACCAATACCCGCTTTAGGGGCTGACAATTTCATTGTTGTTGGCTATATGTAGGATCTCAAGTATAATGGTAGACGTACCATACATCTGTTCCTAAGGTTTCTAACGTTTTTACGTTAGCTAAGGTTTTGGCATTTTTCATGTCACTTACGATGGGCTAGTCGCCAGTTTGGGCCATACGCCAGATCCTAAGGTTTCTAACGTTTTCACGTTAGCTTAAGCTTTGGGCTTGTCCCCAGTTTGTTGGGCTTGTCCCCAGTTATCATTGGCTTGTTCCTAGTTTGTTGGGCTTGTCCCCAGTTTATTTGGGCTTGTCCCCAGTTTATTTGGGCTTGTCCCCAGTTTGTTGGGCTTGTCCCCAGTTGTTTGGGCTAGTCCCCAGTTTGTTTGGCTTAGTCCCAAGTTGATTTCAACAGGTTTTGGAGCCTCTAAAATTCACAAGTTGATTTAAAAAGGATCCTGGATCCTTAAGTTTATCTAACGGTGACTTGTTTGTTTGTACAAAGATAGTTCCTAAGGATACAAAATCCTAACTTGGATTTTCTGGTATGCTTTATTCTCATACCTGTTTATCTTATTGACTTCACCCTAAGCCTTGCAATTAAGGGTATATGACTTGTTTACATGTATCTAATCTAATTTTATCTATGATTATTATATACAAGAATTGGCAAATTTTTAACAACATGAATTTTTTAAAATTCTTATAAGGTCAAACTTATGATTTTCTCAAATAATCTTTTTTAATGTGGAAACACAAGCATATCAAGTAAACTTTACCAAACACATGAACAACACCAAGTATAGTCAAAAGGTTAAAATTTCTATCAAAACCCTGCTAAGGTTACTAAAATGCTCAACCCGGGCTTCTACTAGCTCTGTGGCCAGTCCACTCGGGTTGATACAGGGTGTTACTAATTGTTTTAAGTGCAGGAAAGTTAGGAGCGAATGGTCTAAAAGGCTTCATCCTCCACAAACTGGGGATTTTCTGATCTTTAAAGAAAAAGGGAGTTATCTCTAACCCTATATTTCACAATGATGATTATAGCAGGTCTTATCAGTAACGTCAGACAGTGTAACGGCTAGTTACATGCAGCAACGGCTAAGCCACATCCAACGAAAATATGACAGACTTTATTCACATCTTATCTGCCATATTTGGGGGAAATTGTTTGGGCATAGATTTTTATAGTTATGGATCATGTATCCTGAAGCGTTGCTTGGATCACTTATCCTTAGCGGATGGTGCAGGAACTCGGAGGATCAAGGATCCTTAACATTACTTATGATTTCTAACAATTATCCACGTTTTTTATGCTTATACGAAGGTAATGGACATAGTGGACTAAATCTCATCTAGAATCTCAGGAATATTCCATTTAAGATGCTACTTGGTGGCCAAGTAACGGTCATGTGAACATGGGCATGATCTTCCTAGAAAATAGGACTTGTAGTTAGCTTATTTAAAGGGGGTTGATCAAGTGTTTTAGGCTGATTATCACATTCATTTACACACACTCTCTCGAAATCATCACAAACCAGAGCTTTCACAATACACTTAGCATTCAATCATTGTACCACACTTGATCAACATCCAAAGTTGTAATTTTTTTTATGCAATATAGTTGGTGATCGGTAGTTTCCATCACCCGAGATTTTTTATGCCAGAGATCTTCATCGATAAAGGGCTTTTTCCTCGTATAGATCTTTGTGTTCACCTTTGTTTATGTTACACATTTTTTCATACAATTGTTCATCATTCAAGCTCTCAACCTCACAAAATCAGATTTGGTTACATTATCCTTTTTTGTGATTTTTGACCAAAACACACTTGTAAACATTCAACATTCATATTCTTAGCCAATTCTAATCCTGCTATCAGGGCTTCATACTCAGCTTCATTATTAGTAGCAGGAAATTCACATCTAATAGCCTGGGTAATATGTCCCCCTGTGGCGATTTTAGTAGTATCCCTAATCCTACACCCCTTACATTAGATGCACCATCAGTATACAATATCCAAGAACATGAATTCTCACCTAGTTGTTGTACTTCTAGGTCATCCTCATTCTGAATATCACTACTAAAGTCTGCCACAAAGTCTGCTAGAGCCTGAGGTTTTTTTCTAGGTTCAAATATTAAATCATATGCACTTAGTTTTACGGACCACTTAGACATTCTACAAGACATTTCGGGTTTCCTAAGCACATTTTTAACAGGATAATTGGTTTTAACATGAATCCTATGTGTTTCAAAGTAATGTCTAAGCTTAGTTGATGCCATAACTAGAGCTAATATCAATTTTTCTAAGTGTGAATATCTAGTTTCAGCATCTAACAAACTTTTACTAACATAATAAATAGGATACTGCTGACCTTCGTGATCCTTTACCAAAACATCACTTACTGTGTTCCCTGATAATGCAAGATATAGGGATAAAGGTTCACCATCCTCAGGTTTCATCAGCAGAGGTGCACTGGAAAGATATCGCTTCAGTTCTTACAGGGCAGCTTCATGTCTTTCACCCCATTCAAACTTTTTATTTTTCTTTAGGATATCATAGAATTCCTTGCATTTTTCCGAGGATCTTGATATGAACCTGTTTAATGCTGCTACTCTTCCTGTTAATCTCTGAACATCCTCATGTTGGATGGTGATTTAAGATACAGGATAGCTTTGATCTGTTCTGGACTTGCTTCTATCCCCCTCTTGGTCACCAAGTACACTAAAAACTTTCCTGCCCCCACTCCAAAATGGCACTTAGCAGGATTCAGTTTCATATTATACTGGTCCAGGATATTGAAGGCACACTCTAAATCCTGGAGGTGATCCTCCGATTTCTTGGATTTCACCACCATATCATCAATATATACCTCCATGGTGTCCCCCAGTTTGTCTTTAAACATCATATTAACCAGCCTTTGGTATGTTGCACCTGCATTTTTTAAACCAAAAGGCATAGCATTATAACAGTATATATCTGTGGGTGTCATGAATGTTGTGTCTTCTTGGTCGGATGGCTCCATCTGGATTTGCTAAAATCCTAAGGATGGATCCATAAAGGTCAGCATTTCATGACCGGCATTTGCATCTACCATCGAATGTATATGAGGTAATGGGAATGGGTCTTTAGGACAGGCTTTATTGAGGTTTGTGTAATCTACACAAACTCTCCACTTCCCATTCTTCTTTTGGACCACCACCACGTTTGCTAGCCACTTAGGAAATTTAACTTCCCTGATCATCTTGGACTTCAACAACCTTTCAACCTCCTCTTGTATAATTGCATTCCTTTCAGGAGTGAATTTCCTTCTCTTTTGTTGAACGGGCCTGAAAGATTTGTCAATTCCAAGCTTGTGAGTTATAATATCTTTCGATATACCTGTCATATCTTCGTGTTTCCATGCAAACATAGTCATCCTGTGTTTCAAAAAGTTAGTAAGCTGATTCTCAATATCCTGAGGGATATTGCCCCTACAAGCACCAAGATATCTGGATTATCCTGATCCAGGATAACTTTCTTAACATCCTGCTCTGAAGTTCCCATGATATCCAGGGCTTGTATCTTTAATTGCTATCCTGCCCTGGATTTTGTTAACGCCTTCATCGAAGAGGAGTAGCATTCCTTCGCCTCATGTTGGTCGTTTTCCATTTGACTACCCCCAAGGGGTAGGAATCTTGACACACTGATGATAGGTGGAAGGTACAGCTTTCATATCATGAATCCATGGCCTGCCTAATATAATATTGTAGCAGGATAATGAATCCATGACACAAAACTGTTGCATTGAGTTCACTCCTTCAACGTAAACAGGCAACTTTATCTCTCCAACAGTGTTCTTTGCTTCTCCACTGAACCCTACGAGCACAGTGGACTTCGAGGTAATCTCCATTTCTAGGATGTTCATCCTCTTTAGGGTCTCTAGTTGAATGATGTTGACCGAGCTGCCATTGTCCACCAATATCCTGCGTACAAAATGGTTAGCAATATACAAAAAGATTACCAGACCATCGTGATGAGGATCCTGAATGCTATCCCGGTCTTCACTATCGAACGTTATCACTTTATCAGTTGTAAGTGTTGTCACCCTCGTTGGCTTATCCCCTCTTTTTACCTTTGCTTCTTTGGCATGCCTCTTAGCTGCTATAATAAGAGGTTCCGCATATATCGGATCCTCCAGATATGAAATTGATTATCTTGGCGTCTGGGGGAGGCGATGCTGCTCGTTCAGGATCCTTGTCAGTATCCTGAGCCTTATTTTTCTTCCTGCCGATAAGATCTTTTAAGTAGCCTTTGCTTAGCAAATAGCTTATCTCCTTTCTCAGGGTTATGCAATTTTTCGTTACATGTCCAAAATCTTCATGGAAGGTGCACCACTTGGACTTATACTTCCAATCAGCCTTTTGTTGGTTCTTCCTTCGCCACCTTGCTTTATCTCCTAAACCCTGCATGACATATATTAGTTCAGGAGTATTAACAGAAAAACAGTATTCAGATAACTCAAGATATTCTTCGCCATCTTCATCCTCGACAACATTCACTTTTTTGGTGTCGTTTTTACCATACGGCTTAGAGCGGTACGGTTTGTACGAGGATTCCGATTTCCTGTTTGTTGATTCATATGTTGAGGATGAATTCATCCTCTCTTGCATTTTCTTGTCATCTTCAAGCCTGATATATCTTAGAGCCCTGTTTTGAGCTTCGTCCAAGTTCCTGCAAGGATTCATCACAAGATCCTGATAAAATGGAGAATCCTTTTGTAATCCCATCTTGAATGCTTGTACAGCTGTAACAACATCAAGATGTGGGATATCTAAGGATTCCCTACTGAATTTGTTCACATAATCCCTAAGGGATTCTTGAGGTCCCTGTGTTATCCTGTAGAGGTCACTTGTTAGTTTTTCAAAGCTTTTACTACAAGAAAATTGACTGTTAAACAAATTAACCAAATGAGCAAATGATGTAACTGAATGAGGTGGAACGCTTAAGAGCCACTTCAAGGCTGATCCTGTCATAGTAGAGCCGAAGCCCTTGCAGAGACATGCTTCTTTAAGATCCGGTGGATAGGATTCACTTCCATCCTCTCCCTATACTGGGCAATATGCTCTTCAGGATCCGTCGTCCCATCATAAAGCTTCATGTTGGGAGTTTGGAATCTCTTGGGAATTTCAGCGTCACAAATATGGTGAGCAAAGCGGGATATGTTGTGACTATCCTGGGATACTTTCGGTATTGGTTGAACTACCCCAGGCACACTTGATATCATATCCTTCAGTTTCTGGAGCTCTTTAGATAATGCCAATGTTGCACTTGTATCCTGTGAAGATCCAACATTGTTAGTAGCAAGAATATTAACATTATTAGATAAGTTACCAATCTGTTGCATGGGCCCCTCACAGTCGATATCCTGGCTGATGAGGGTATTTCAGGAACATTGCTCTGGGAACGGCTTGGTATGGCATTGCCCTGATTATCCTCAGTATACACCGTTGAACTAAAGTTCAGATTCCTGGGTTGCAAGAGAGTGACAACATCCTCAACAGGTCTCTTAGAGTTGGACTTCAAGAGTTGTATTTCTCTCATTATCATCTGGTTAGTTTCCTGCTGTTGCTTCAGCTGATCCTGTATATTACCAAACAAACCTAAAATTTCATCATTAGAAGCCATAATAGCAGTTCTCCTGTGACATCTGTGCTTTCTAATCTTTGTATTGTATCCAACAATATTATATCAATAAAATTTTGTGTTACATTTTATGAGTTATGTATATTTACTTATGACATTTGTGTATTTTTAATCCTTGTTCAAATCCGATCCTTTAAAATATTTTTTGGATGTGAAATCGCAAACCGTTACGTAAATTTAATCAGTTTAATGCAACGTACGCTCCGGTACAAGGCAATAAGTTGAACATACCTTAAATAACCCTAACATAACTTAGAAATAAGTTTTGAAGGGTTCGGTATGCCAAAAACATGTTTATTCAGCTCTAGGGGCTATTTTGCAAAATCTGTGAAACTATGCCAATTCGCGTATTTCGCTATCCGGAACATGTACGGACATCAAAAAAATTTTGTAATCATTAAAATATCGTATTTTAGTGATTGGAATGCAAAAATACCTTTCGTTTCGCAATTTGAATCGTTTTCGCGTTCGTTGCAACTTTCGTCGTAATTAACCGAAAACCGCAACCGTACGACCGAACGAACCAACACCCGGGACATTTTTGAACATATTTCATGTTCCCTATGCTTTATCATCCTTATGAAGCTTGAAAAGTTGGTTAACAGGGGTTAAACGCTTCGAAAAACAAGTTTAAAGGCTGCGGGGACCAAAACTGTAACTTTTGCAAACTTAAGCCCCTGCACAAGGCTTACGGACCGTAAGCCATGGACCATAAGGTCCGTAAGGCATGCCCAGAACCAGAATTTGGCAGCCCCTTGTTTTTATTCTTGGAGACCAAGTTGTGTGATCACCAAGGCTTTAATTCCAAGCCTAACAAGTGTATGGTGTAGATTGTTCCTTGTTCACCACATAAAACACTTGGCATGATCAAATGGTTAAAGAACCTATAAATACCCATGCTCATTTTCTATCTTGATCTCTTTAGTTGTTTTAGCTATTTCAAGCTAAAAGTCAAATAATGTTTGACTTTCGGCTTTGACCATGAATTGGTCAAGACAAAGTTCATTTGAACTTTGCAACGTGATCGTAATCATGATGGTTATAGTCCTTGCGACGATATCTTCTGATTACCACGTTATAGTTGTAGTGACGAGTCAAAGTTTCGGTCAGTAATGCGATAAATGCGCATTATCCGACGAAACTATTTCCGGGTATCAAAACACTTTGTTTTGATATCAAAACATTTTTAAAAACTTAGGTTAGACATGTTTCAGCATGTCTAACTCGTCACTTCTAGTTTAGTGCTTTTTTAGGGTCGTAAGTCAAGCGGTCTTGACAACCGCTTAGACTTTCGAACTCGACCCGTTTGGCCGATCATTAGAATCCGACCAAACATATTTTGTGGCCATAGTTGTATAGGGAATAACCTTCAGGGGTTATACCTTATGGTTACTTCGTTTAAGTAGTTGTATGATATGTAGTTTATATGCCTTAGGAAAATGACCAAAATGCCCTTTTTGCGCATAAATTCAATCTAAGCATATGTAACCTAAATTTTGACACTTAAACTGATTGTGCAACATTATTAAACATGTTTAGGCATATAAGACTTATCATAGGACTAGTTAGACCATCCGAACACGCTTTTGCACAAACAACACGTTAAAGTAGCTTAAACTACCTTAACGAGTCGTAACGGGTCATAAGCACTTAGGATTGCTTTCAAATCAGAATGTAGCTTAGTTAAACCATATCATATGAGTTCCAACACTCATTTGGTTTACAAGACCTCATTTTATTCGATCTCCCGATTTAGGTTCCGATTTATTAACATAGTGATTCCATACTAGGTGCCACTTGATTCCTTGACTTTCCGAGCTTTGTTAGTTCACTAGATCAAGGATACTTGCAATCTCAAATGAGTACATAGTCCCCCTCTTTTACGTTTTCAAATGTTTTGGGGTGAAACATATTGTGCCTATGATTACTTTCGTGTTTTCATGACATATTACATGCTTTGATTACTAGTACATATACTACATGACTTTTACTGCATTTGATTTGCATGTTGATTTGCATAATTAACACCTTGGTTTTTCAAAGACATTTTTGCTAAGTATGTTGACCTAGCATACTAGTACATGGTTTTCAAAAACATTTTCAAAAGACATTTTTTTGGACATTTTCAAAGACATTTTCAAGACATGCTTACATTGTTATTTGACATTTTGGTGCGTTGAACTCGACAATGATACATTCATTAACATTGATCACGCCGACCGGTAGTATGTAATGGTACCATAGGATTGACAATCATGTCCCGCTTCCTAGGTTTGTTTGGAAGTGACCTTAGGGAATGACAGAATCCGATGAACATTGATAAACCCTTGACCGGATAGGGGTTTATCCGACAGTCAACAAGGCTTGAATGTATTCGCCAACAACCCATAATATATGTCTTAACAATAAAGGCAAATGGTTTATAAAACACGATATTTGTTTACTCGACATTGGTTTACTCGACATTTGTTTACTCGACATTGGTTTACTCGACATTGTTTACTCGACATTAGTTTACTTGACATTGTTTACTCGACATTTGGTTTACTTGACATTGTTTACTCGACATTGGTTTACTCGACATTGTTTACATGACATTTATTTACTCGATATTTAGTTGCTCGACATTAGTTTACATGACATTTATTTACTCGATATTTGATGATTGGTTTATGGTGTACGATTTAAATAACGTGACGTATGTAATGTGATAAAAGCGCGGTGGATATGCCGATGGTACTTCCTATATATAAGTGCTATTATTATCTTACATATCGTGGCGTTATCTAAATCATTTTAAACAAAATACAAGACATGACATTTTACACAAGACAAAACTTACTTTTGGTTATCTATTTAACCATATATTATTTCTTTTATATCATATTGATTTTTCATATGGTTTTTATAAAATAAATTTTTTATGGTTCATGGCGACTTCTGTATTACTTTAAACTTTTCTTAAAATAATCAAAGCCATGAAGCATCAACAAAAACCTATGTACTCGCCGGCATTTTTTTTGCTGACTTTATTTTCACATATGTTTCAGGTGCAAATGTTTGATGTCAAGCTAGCTACACTTAGGGCGGACTGGGCCTTAGTGACTATAAAATCAGAATAATAGCTTAACTTTTGTTTTATTTCTGTTTTTATCCAAGACAATGTAAACAATATTAATTAATGAAACTCAACTTATGTGCCATGGTTATTGAAACAATAATTCTATTACGACACTCCCTGATGATTCCGCCACGGTTTGTTGTTTTACGTGGTCGGGATGTGACATCTCCCTGGGACACCAGATCTGTAGACATTCTGAGCAGGCAGAGTGTCTCGAGATGGAGGTGGTGGAAGCACTGAACCGGTTGTAGCAGGTGTGGAGGAAGAGCTCATGTTTGATTTCGAAGCCATCGAAAACAGTCGTGAAAAAAGTTTTGAAAATAAAAAGCCAAGTAATGATTTTAACAAAGCTTTTAGTAGAAATAGCACCACTTGCCCCACGGTGGGCGCCAAATTGTTTTGGTTAAAAATTACCGAAGCATTAAGTGATCAAATTAGTTTTGTGAGGTAGTGTGCTAGCAATGTGTGACATCCCGGTTTTTCAGGTATCTTAAACGCACTACTTCACGGTTATTCATTCCTACGCTAAATTGATTCGGAGATTTATTTTACACGCTCGAAATAACTATGCTAACCTTGTGAACTTATCAAGTGAATTACGTGCTATATGTATTAGACGCTTATAAGCTTGGTGAGTGATTATGTTATGTTTTGATTTCGTGGTGATTAATTATAAAAGATATAGTAAATAGACAAACGAACCGAACCGGGTCGCGAAACGGGTGGACCTCACTTCCTTGCGACTCAAGGAGTTGATTGAAACTTGAGGCTCAAGTTAAAGACCCAAACCGCCCCACCCAAACCCTTTGCGGCCGCAAGCTAATCGCCCAAACCCTTCCTCTTTTTCTTTCCTTCCTCATGCTATATATAGATGTATATGCATGAAGGTTGTTTTAAAAAAAAAAAAAAAAGAAACCCTAGCACAAGAAGCAGCTGACGGCAGCCCTTCCTACACTTCCTCTCGGTCGCGACAGCCTTCCTACACTTTTCCTCTCGGTCGCGATCCCCTTGATCATCCGAATCGACTCCCATCTCGCTCCCGGTTCATTGATCTTCATTGTTAAAGGTTAGGGTTTATCATTGTTTGCAAAGTCATACTAGGATTTATAAACTCTTGATCATGCTTATATGTAATGGTAGAATCATTATTATGAAAGTGTATGATGTTCAGTTCGATAAATTATACTAGTTTGCGATTATGATGATTAGTGGAATCAAGAATCATTAGGCTGCGTTTTGTGATAAAAACCATATATTATGATTAGGGTTTGCATGAGTATGATGTACATGATGATATATGTTTGATAAATCTGTTCTTGATCGTTTATATTTAACATCTCGATTGTTTAAGCGTGTTATATTGCGATAAAATGCTGAAATCAGGATGCTGAATGGTGTTTACAGCCAACTTCAACTGGCTGTAACTTGGTTATTATTTATCGAAAAACGGATTTTCTGAAGCCTAAAACGTATATTTTTGAAAAAAGCTTCTAATGGCGCTGGATTCATATTTTTATGAAGTCGTTTGATATTTTTAAGTGGTCAATTAAGTGCAGTAACTGAAGCTGTGAAAATTCTGAAAATTTGTTAGTTGTTTATCGAGTCGGATCTAATAATCTGTAGAGAGTTGAATCACGAAATTTTTACAGAAACTGGATACGGAAATTTCCGGAAAACTCCAAATGGAATTTTGTTAATTGGACGAACGGTGATTTTTAAATAAATTCTCCCGTGGACTGCAGTCAGAAAGCGACGAATCTGACTGCAGCCTAGTATATTAATATTTATGAATAATTGGTAAAGTGTTAGGACTTGAAAAATTTATATAAAATTCTACAGTATAGTTGACACCTTCTGTAAAATAATTGGAATTTTTGGAACGTTGGAACTATTTTATAAAAATCCTCGAAAACAGCCTAATTATGAGTATATAAGCTGAAACTTGATAACTTGCGAATGTGTATACCAAAGTGTTGTATGGATTGATTTGTGTTCATGATAGGTTGGTTTGATCACTATGTTGGTATGATGATACTTGCATGCATGATTTGGGTTTTAGGAATTGTTATTGTATGTACCGCATTGTGTGTTAGTTATGTGTAGGGTTTGTATCAGAGTGTTCACACACTAACTCTAAATCAATTGACTTGTTAGGACGCAATTAGCGGTCCCATCATTTGCTACATCTGTGTTACACTAACCGAGCAACTAAAGGTGAATTCACGGCCCCTAATTTTATCCGGTTTTAAACAACAGGGGGAGAAACATGTATACACTCTACAACTCTATCTCTTTACGTTATATGAAATTAACGTCATTAAACTATTCGGTAACTAAGTTAATGTTAACGTACGTTATGGTCACTAAGCAGCTATATCACACAAGTCCTCGACAAACTCTCGGATCGTTAGTATTGGGTTAGATAGCGGGGAAATTATAAGTAGTACTACTGGGCCCGACAAGCCCCACCGAGCTTGTCGCGCTAGCCAACCGGGTATGGTCAACGGGTGAATAATTTGGCCTAACTTTCGCCATGGTCAGTGATAGGCCTGGCAACACGGAGGCACAACAGTCAGCTTCGATCATGAACACTTACGTGACATAACTTTAGGCTAGCTACCTACATGTTAACATTGAACTTAATTACGAATCAGCAATATTATCAAGGGTTAGGGATAATGGAACCAACAACATTGTTATTCCGGGTTAGGAATAATGGAACTCAATATTATTCCGGGTATGGAATAATGGAACCATCAGTATTATTCCGGGTTGGGAATAATGGAACTAAGTCGTTATCCCGGGTTAGGGATAACGGGGGAAACAAACTTATAACCGAACTAATGAACATATAAAAACCTGTGAACTCACTCTTCTTTAATGTTGACACTTGTTTCTTTACATGTTTCTCAGGACGCTAGGAGCTCTAGGTGCACTCACTTGCATTGATCAAGACATCTTTTTATCGAGTCTCATTTATGAATATTGTTTGGGTTTTTCTTTAGTTTTGGCGTTTGTGTTGGCGCCCGTTCCTTTACCTTACTTTAATGCTTCCGCTCAACTTCAAAAACTAATGCTTCCGCTAAACATTGAAACCAAACTAAAACAATTTAAAATTAACTATGAATGGTTAAACAAATGATTTTGGAAAACATATAAACTATTCATATAGAGTCGTGCAACGTTACTAGTGTCTCAGATTCTGGTTTGTTCACACGCCTCGCGGTAAAACTCCGCAAGTGGAAATTGAGGGTGTGACAGATTGGTATCAGAGCCTCTAGCTATAGAGAACCAGGTTTGCATTAAAAGTAAACCTAAACTATAGCTGATTACACGACACTAGACTTAGTTTGGCACTGAACTGTTATATCTTGTTATGTGTTATACCACAACTATGTTATGTAAAATATGAATGCATAATTGAAACGAATGCAACTCGTAACTAACTACCCAACCCAACAGGTAATGTCATCATCATCATCATCATCATCCGACAAACTTTCGCAACCAAGGGCGCCGGGGAAGACACCTATGGTGGAACCCTCACCACCTCATGGCGTGGAGACACGCTCAGCTGCGAGAAAAAGGCTCGCTCTAGGGGAGGAGTCGTCCTCACGCCCGACCATCGCTATGCCGGTCGAACCAGTTAACTCGTTAGAAGTAGGGAACGACCTACTTAGAGATATGATAAGAAAGCAACAAGAACAACTAGAGAGAATGCATGAAACCATCCTAGCACAGGGATGGATGATACGACAATTAACAGGTAAGACTGGATCGCTCGAGGAAGAGCAACATGCGAGTAAGATAGCTCGTAACACTTTAGCTAGAGATCTTCGTGCTGAGCAGCTAAGGGCTGACTGGCTCGAAGACAGAGTTCTTGAGTCTAGCTGGAGAATTCAAGAACTAGAACAGAATCAAGCACCTGTACCAGTACCCGCACCAGCACCGGCCCCTCCAGTGCCGGTAGAGGAGGATCTAGAGGAGGATCCAGAGGAGGATCCAGAGGAGGATCCGGAGGAAGACCCGGCTATAGAAGCTGGAAACGCCGCGGAGGATGACGGCAACGATAGCGATTTGGGGGATGGAGACGTAGAAGACTGACTCGTCTCGCTTATTCCATTTGCTTTCCTTCAGTCTATTTATTTTCCTACTTATGTTTAAACTTGAGATTTTATAGTAAACTGATATGTTTGGTTGGCATTTTGTAAGACGTTGAAATTTATTTAATCGAATATTTCTTTTGACTGTTTAATTTATGTGGGTTGACATAATTTGAGGAATTATTTAAGTATGGAATAGGATAACTATATTGGATAATGACTTATCGGTGTGTGTTTATGTTGTCTTACAAAGATCTAAAATGGCAACTGGACGTCGCGGAAACCTCAACATGACGCCCGAAGAATTAGCCGCAATGATCCAAGAACACGTGAATGCTGCTCTAGCAGGTGTTCAAAACCAACCAGCAGGTAACCATTATTAAATTTTCATGGGAAAATCTAATAGTTGGGCTAGTAGAATTTCTCGCTGATTACCTGTCCTCTGTCAGCAGGAGGGGGTCTTAACCTCTATAAGATGTTTCTCGATGCGAAGCCGAGCAAATTCACGGGTGCAGAAGGACCCATAGGACTGGTCCGCTGGATTGAAAAGTCCGAATCAGTGTTCGAAATGTGCAATTGTCTGGAGGCCAACAAGGTCAAGTATGCTGCCTCAACGTTGGAGGATGGGGCACTAACTTGGTGGAATGCACAAGTCCAAACGCCTGGACTTATTGCCGCAAATGCAATGGCCTGGGCCGAGTTTAAGGCCCTAATCAAAGAGGAGTACTGTCCGCGAGACAGGGTTCAACAATTGGAGCAAACATTATGGAACCACAAGATGGTGGGATCTGAAATTGAAGCATACACAGCGAAACATCATGACCTGGTATTCCTATGTCCCGATCTGGCCAACATCGTTGAGAAACGACTCGAGTTTTACCTTGGGGGTCTGGTCCCCGAGATCCAGGGTATGGTAATGGCTAGCAACCCTGCGACTGAGCATCAAGCAATCAGGTTGGCGCACAAACTCACCGATAAGGCGGTGGAACAAAAGAAGTTGCCATCTCGGGGTACGACTGAAGTTGCCCCTGATAATAAAAGAAAGTTTGAAGACTCGTCTGCTCGACAGTCTTCGTCAGCCCAGTCACAGCAAGGGAACCAGAAACGGTTCAATAATTTCAACAGTCACCGGGGTCACAATAATCAGCCCGCCAACAACACCCAGAACACAAGCGGCTATGTAGGTCGAAAGCCGTAGTGCAATCGTTGTAACCTTCATCATCACGGCCCTTGTGCCGGAAATCGCTGCCAACGATGTGGCAAAGTGGGACATGCGGCAAAGGATTGTCGCGGGGAAATCATGTCCCGACAAAATCAAAATCAGCACCAGGGTCAGCAGCAGGGTATTAACCGGGGGTGCTATTAGTGTGGTAGCACTGCCCACTTTAAACGAGACTGCCCACAGCTTCGTAACAACAACAACAATGGTGGGAACAACAACAACCACAACCACAATAACCACCACAACAACAATAACAACAACAACAATGGAAATGGTGGCACCGGAGGTGCCAAAGGTCGCGCATTTACTCTGGGCCGCAGAGAGGCCAGAAACGACTCGAACGTGGTTACCGGTAAGTTTCCCCTTAATGAACATTTTGCTACTGTGCTTTTTGATACGGGTGCGGATAGGAGTTTTATATCTGAGTCTTTTAGGAAGAACCTAAATCTCACGCCTAAACCCCTAGAGACCCCTTACGTCATAGAACTAGCCGATGGTAAATCTGTAGATGTGACCCATATGGTGTCCGGCTGTCAACTCAAACTCGCGGATCACACCTTTACCATTGATCTGATGACAACTACTCTGGGTAGTTTTGACGTGGTAGTCAGAATGGACTGGCTATCCGACGTCCGAGCCGAAGTTCTCTGCTTCGAAATATCTATCTGTATTCCGCTCTCTAATGACGAAATCTTGACGGTGCAAGGCGAGAAGGCAGGCACCGTCACAAACATCATCTCTTACATGCAAGCACAGAAGTATCTTCGGAGGAAGAACTCCTTCGCTTTGCTTGCACTGGTTACCGAACAGCCTAAGGACGAGAAACGTATAGAAGACATCCCCGTCGTCCGTGAATTTTCTGATGTATTTCCAGAGGAGTTACCTGGTCTTCCACCACATCGACAAGTGGAGTTTGAAATCGAATTGGCGAACCATGCAACTCCTGTCGCCAAGGCCCCATACCGCCTAGCTCCAGCCGAGCTGCAGGAGCTGTCTACCCAACTTCAGGAACTGTTAGAAAAAGGATTTATCCGACCTAGCACTTCGCCATGGGGAGCTCCAGTCCTTTTTGTCAAGAAGAAGGACGGGACCTTCCGCATGTGCATCGACTACAGGGAACTCAATAAGGTTACTGTCAAGAACCGATACCCATTACCTCGCATCGACGATCTCTTCGACCAACTTCAAGGGTCAAGCTACTACTCCAAGATTGATCTACGGTCCGGTTATCACCAGTTACGCGTCAGGAAGGAGGATATCGCTAAGACGGCATTTTCGTACTCGGTATGGCCATTATGAGTTCTTGGTCATGCCCTTCGGTCTCACCAACGCACCCGCGGTGTTCATGGACCTCATGAACCGTGTTTGCAAACCATATCTCGACAAGTTTGTCATTGTGTTCATCGATGACATACTCATCTACTCTAAAGGTGAAGCAGAACATGCTGAACATCTACGATTACTGCTGGAATTACTTCAACAGGAGAAACTATATGCCAAGCTTTCAAAGTGTGGTTTCTGGATTCGGGAAGTTCAGTTCCTCGGGCATATCGTGAATGAAAAGGGTATCCACGTCGACCCCGCCAAGATTGAAGTTTTCAAAAACTGGGAAGCACCCAGGACACCGACGGAGATCCGCCAATTTTTGGGTTTGGCTGGTTATTACAGACGTTTCATCGAAGGATATTCAAAGATCGCGCAACCGCTTACCACCCTCACCCAGAAAGGCATCAAGTATGCTTGGGGTGACAAGCAGGAAGCGGCATTTCAATTGCTGAAGCAGAAACTTTGCAGCGCACCCATTCTGTCCTTGCCAGAAGGGACTGATGATTTAGTAGTATATTGTGATGCTTCCATTCAGGGATTGGGATGTGTACTCATGCAACGTGATAAGGTCATCGCGTATGCGTCCCGACAATTGAAGGTTCACGAGAAAAACTACACGACACATGACCTGGAATTGGGAGCAGTGGTGTTTGCGCTTAAGATTTGGAGACACTACATATATGGAACAAAGTGCACAATCTATACAGATCACAAGAGCCTCCAACACATCTTTGACCAGAAGGAGTTGAACATGCGACAGCGTCGCTGGGTCGAACTCTTGAACGATTATGAATGTGCCATTCGGTATCACCCAGGTAAAAGCTAACGTGGTAGCTGATGCCCTCAGTAGGAAGGAGCACTTGAAACCTCGTCGGGTACGAGCACTACAGTTCACCATTCATTCGGGATTACCCGAACAGATACACGACGCGCAGTTAGAAGCAGTTAAGGAAGAAAACATCAAGGTCGAATCGGTGGGAAAAATGGAACGCGATTGGGAAGTAAAACCCAATGGAGCTCGGTATTTCATGAATCGTATATGGGTACCTCTCTACGGAGACCTCAGAAAGCTAGTCATGGACGAACCTCACAAATCCCGATACTCTGTCCATCCGGGTTCGGATAAGATGTATCAAGACCTTAAAGCTGCGTACTGGTGGCCCAACATGAAAGCTGATATAGCCACCTACGCGAGCAAGTGTCTGACTTGTGCAAAAGTCAAGGTAGAGTATCAGAAGCCATCGGGGCTACTTCAACAACCTGAGATCCCAGTGTGGAAATGGGATCAGATCTCGATGGACTTCATCACTAAACTCCCGCGAACTTTGGGTGGTTGCGATACCATCTGGGTAATTGTGGATCGTTTAACTAAGTCCGCACACTTCCTAGCGATTAAAGAAACAGATAAGATGGATAAGTTGACTCGCATCTACATTAAGGAAGTAGTTTCTCGACACGGAGTGCCAACGTCCATCATCTCAGACAGAGATGCTCGTTTCACGTCCAACTTTTGGCAGTCACTTCAGAAAGCGTTGGGTACACGCTTAGATATGAGCACAGCTTATCACCCTCAGACTGATGGTCAAAGCGAAAGGATCATACAGACCTTGGAAGACATGCTTAGGGCATGCGTGGTAAACTTCGGGAATAGTTGGGAAATCCATCTGCCTTTAGTGGAATTCTCGTATAACAACAGTTACCACACGAGTATATCGCCAGCACCGTTTGAAGCATTATACGGTCGTAAATGTAGATCACCGGTCTGTTGGGCAGAAGTCGGTGACAGTCAACTCACAGGCCCTGAGTTGATACTTGAGGCTACTGAAAAGATTGTACAAATCAGAAACCGCATGGCGGCGGCACGAGATCGACAGAAAAGCTACGCTGATCAACGATGCAAACCGCTCGAATTTCAAGTAGGCGACCGCGTTCTACTGAAGGTGTCACCCTGGAAGGGTGTAATCCGCTTTGGGAAACGAGGCAAACTAAACCCACGGTACGTAGGTCCGTTTGTGATCTTGAAACGTATCGGACCCGTAGCTTATCAATTAGACCTTCCTGCCGAACTCAGTGGAGTTCACAACGTTTTTCACGTGTCAAATCTGAAGAAGTGTCTATCAGATGAAACCCTAGTCATTCCATTGGATGAGATTCAAGTGGATGAATAACTGCACTTTGTGGAACAACCTATCGAGATCATGGATCGTGAGATCAAGACCCGAAGGCACAGCAAGATTCCGATCGTCAAGGTTCATTGGGACTCTAAGCGTGGACCGGAGTTCACGTGGGAAAGAGGGGACCAAATGAAAAGCAAATACCCACACCTTTTTGCAGCTGAGCAGCAAGCTAAAGATACCAGCAACTAAATTTTCGGGACGAAAATTCTTTCAACATGGGGATGATGTGACAACCTGGGAATTTCTTGTAATTTCGTGTACCATTGTTAACGACCTAAATCTTTGTGCGTGGCACTCTAAACATGTACGTTGCATTCTAAACCGCGTTTACTCAATTTTCGGGACGAAAATTCTTTCAACATGGGGATAATGTGACATCCCGGTTTTTCATGTATCTTAAACGCACTACTTCACGGTTATTCATTCCTACGCTAAATTGATTCGGAGATTTATTTTACACGCTCGAAATAACTATGCTAACCTTGTGAACTTATCAAGTGAATTACGTGCTATATGTATTAGACGCTTATAAGCTTGGTGAGTGATTATGTTATGTTTTGATTTCGTGGTGATTAATTATAAAAGATATAGTAAATAGACAAACGAACCAAACCGGGTCGTGAAACAGGTGGACCTCACTTCCTTGCGACTCAAGGAGTTGAGCGAAACTTGAGGCTCAAGTTAAAGACCCAAACCGCCCCCCCAAACCCTTTGCGGCCGCAAGCTAATCGCCCAAACCCTTCCTCTTTTTCTTTCCTTCCATTGCTATATATAGATGTGTATGCATGAGGGTTGATTTAACAAAAAAAAGAAAGAAACCTAGCACAAGAAGCAGCCGACGGCAGCCCTTCCTACACTTCCTCTCGGTCGCGACAGCCTTCCTACACTTTTCCTCTCGGTCGCGATCCCCTTGATCATCCGAATCGACTCCCATCTCGCTCCCGGTTCATTGATCTTCATTGTTAAAGGTTAGGGTTTATCATTGTTTGCAAAGTCATACTAGGATTTATAAACTCTTGATCATGCTTATATGTAATGGTAGAATCAATATTATGAAAGTGTATGATGTTCAGTTCGATAAATTATACTAGTTTGCGATTATGATGATTAGTGGAATCAAGAATCATTAGGCTGCGTTTTGTGATAAAAACCATATATTATGATTAGGGTTTGCATGAGTATGATGTACATGATGATATATGATTGATAAATCTATTCTTGATCGTTTATATTTAACGTCTCGATTGTTTAAGCATGTTATATTGCGATAAAATGCTGAAATCAGGATGCTGAATGGTGTTTACAGCCAACTTCAACTGGCTGTAACTTGGTTATTATTTATCGAAAAACGGATTTTCTGAAGCCTAAAACGTAGATTTTTGAAAAACGCTTCTAATGGCGCTGGATTCATATTTTTATGAAGTCGTTTGATATTTTTAAGTGGTCAATTAAGTGCAGTAACTGAAGCTGTGAAAATTCTGAAAATTTGTTAGTTGTTTATCGAGTCGGATCTAATAATCTGTAGAGAGTCGAATCACGAAATTTTTACAGAAACTGGATACGGAAATTTCCGGGAAACTCCCACTGGAATTTTGTTAATTGGACGAACGGTGATTTTTAAATAAATTCTCCCGTGGACTGCAGTCAGAAAGCGACGAATCTGACTGCAGCCTAGTATATTAATATTTATGAATAATTGGTAAAGTGTTAGGACTTGAAAATTTTATATAAATTCTACAGTATAGTTGACACCTTTTGTAAAATAATTGGAATTTTTGGAATGTTGAAACTATTTTATAAAAATCCTCGAAAACAGCCTAATTATGAGTATATAAGCTGAAACTTGATAACTTGCGAATGTGTATACCAAAGTGTTGTATGGATTGATTTGTGTTCATGATAGGTTGGTTTGATCACTATGTTGGTATGATGATACTTGCATGCATGATTTGAGTTTTAGGAATTGTTATTGTATGTACCGCATTGTGTGTTAGTTATGTGTAGGATTTGTATCAGTGTGTTCACACACTAACTCTAAATCAATTGACTTGTTAGGACGCAATTAGCGGTCCCATCATTTGCTACATCTGTGTTACACTAACCGAGCAACTAAAGGTGAGTTCACGGCCCCTAATTTTATCCGATTTTAAACAACAGGGGGAGAAACATGTATACACTCTACAACTCTATCTCTTTACGTTATATGAAATTAACGTCATTAAACTATTCGGTAACTAAGTTAATGTTAACGTACGTTATGGTCACTAAGCAGCTATATCACACAAGTCCTCGACAAACTCTCAGATCGTTAGTATTGGATTAGATAGCGGGGAAATTATAAGTAGTACTACTGGGCCCGACAAGCCCCACCGAGCTAGTCGCGCTAGCCGACCGGGTATGGTCAACGGGTGAATAATTTGGCCTAACTTTCGCCATGGTCAGTGATAGGCCTGGCAACACGGAGGCACAACAGTCAGCTTCGATCGCGAACACTTACGTGACATAACTTTAGGCTAGCTACCTACATGTTAACATTTAACTTAATTACGAATCAGCAATATTATCCCGGGTTAGGGATGATGGAACCAACAACATTGTTATTCCGGGTTAGGAATAATGGAACATCAATATTATTCCGGGTATGGAATAATGGAACCATCAGTATTATTCCGGGTTGGGAATAATGGAACTAAGTCGTTATCCCAGGTTAGGGATAACGGGGGAAACAAACTTATAACCGAACTAATGAACATATAAAAACCTGTGAACTCACTCTTCTTTAATGTTGACACTTGTTTCTTTACATGTTTCTCAGGACGCTAGGAGCTCTAGGTGCACTCACTTGCATTGATCAAGACATCTTTTATCGAGTCTCATTTATGAATATTGTTTGGGTTTTTCTTTAGTTTTGGCGTCTGTGTTGGCGCCCGTTCCTTTACCTTACTTTAATGCTTCCGCTCAACTTCAAAAACTAATGCTTCCGCTAAACATTGAAACCAAACTAAAACAATTTAAAATTAACTATGAATGGTTAAACAAATGATTTTGGAAAACGTATAAACTATTCATATAGAGTCGTTCAACGTTACTAGTGTGTCAGATTCTGGTTTGTTCACACGCCTCGCGGTAAAACTCCGCAAGTGGAAATTGAGGGTGTGACACAATGCTTGTGAGAAATATGTTGGTTTATTAGCTTACGAAAATAGTTTCAGGATATAGCTCAGGATATGAAACTATACCAATAATCAAACAATGAGCTGCAAAAGTAAAAATGGACACGGATATACGAGGAAAGCCCTTGATCAATCTAGATCTTCGGCATAAAACCTCGGGAGCTGACAATCATCCGCTGCCTGTTCTTCTTATTGCTTGAAAATCAGGATACAGTGCAGGATAATGCTCAGATCGCTACTAAGTGGTACAAAGATTGCTAGTGTAGAGTGTTTGTGTGTGATTGCGATAGAAATGAGTGAGAGTAAGAGAGCAGAGAGTGAAGTGTGATTGCTTTATGTGTGTCCTACGATCTGGCTCATCCTTTATATAGTTACAAGAAATAAACAATTCTCCTATAAATTTGGGGTGCTCCGGAATATTCCATTCTGAACGTTGTAGACCCGGTCTTGGCGGCTTCAACGTCCATATTCTAACTGAAAAGAGCGAGTCTTCAGGGGAAAAGGTCTTCGTATACGTTGCAAGTCCTACAGCTATTTCCTGCACGTAAAATATTAGTAGCTATCAGGATACTCCCTCAGGATGTTACCAATATCCTGTCGTGGTATCCTGGTCGCAAACAGACACCAATTAATCAAGATATTAGTCAAGATATGGGCTCAGAATTTCACCCACAACAATTACCATCAGAGTGGAATGGTTATTCGAAAGAATTGCTAAAGGAGCCTGGTTTGTCAATACATAATTTTTTGAAAAAAAATTAAGGATCACATTTCTGTAATTGAAAAAATGAAAGTTTTAAAACAAAAGAAGGAATGTGAGTCTGAGATTAAATCTAAAAATGAAAACGCTTGTCAAAATTTTAATAATCCTGAAGTTTGTCAATCTTTTGCAGGTATAATCAGTGATCAAGGAAATGATCTGGAAACGCAAAGTTTAAATATTCAGATAAGAAAGAAAGAAGTATAATGCCGGAGAACTGTGAAGAAAAGGTTTCAAGTACATCTACAAATGAGTCTTCAAGTTCTAAACTAATCTACCCAGTCTATGATGAAGATCTGAGTGATTATATGGTAGATAATGCCAAACTCTTGAACAATCTGGAGAGTTTGACATTAAAAAATAAAAAGTTAAAAGAAAATGAAAAGATTTTTGAAAATAGAATAAAAATTTTAGAAAATGAAAAATCTGTTTTAAATAAAAATGATTTTGAAAAACAAATTATAATAAACTCGTATCTTGAAAAAATCAAGAAAATTTTAATCCCGAAAAACGTCTTGGACATTATATATCGTTAGATTCGTATCGACGAGATGATTTTAAAGATATAATTGGGTAAAAACAGTTTTCGGAAAAAATTTAAACGTTTTTAGCAAACCGATAAGTGAAAATTGTCGATTAAAAGGTTGAATTTTGCATAAAATTTATGAAACAAATTTTTTTGTCGGAAATGAAAGATATTAATTTTTAAAAATTGAATGAATGGAAAGAGGATCCTGACTATTTGAATTCTCCTGAACGTTTAACTATTTGGATTAAAAGATTTGAGAATTTTAAATGTAAAAAGGATGAATCTGTGAATGATCTGATAGATCGATTTTATGTCATAGACAACAGGTTATACGAGTTTTATAATATGTTTCGATTCCAGGATCATGAAAAGATTTTAAATTTTGCAGATGCATTACCATCAGAGTGGGATGGTTATTCGAAAGAATTACTAAAGGAGCCTGGTTTGTCAATACATAAATTTTTGAAAAAAAAAAATAAGGATCACATTCCTGTAATTGAAAAAATGAAAGTTTTAAAACGAAATAAGGAATGTGAGTCTGAGATTAAATCTGAAAATGAAAATGCTTGTCAAAGTTTTAATAATCCTGAAGTTTGTCAATCTTTTGCAGGTATAATCAGTGATCAAGGAAATGATCTAGAAACGCAAAGTTTAAATGTTCAGATAAAGAAAGAAAGAAGTATAATGCCGGAGAACTGTGAAGAAAAGGTTTCAAGTACATCTACAAATGAGTCTTCAAGTTCTAAACCAATCTACCCAGTCTATGATGAAGATCTGAGTGATTATCTGGCAGATAATGCCAAACTCTTGAACAATCTGGAGAGTTTGACATTAGAAAATAAAAAGTTAAAAGAAAATGAAAAGTTTTTTCAAAATAGAATAAAAATTTTAGAAAATGAAAAATCTGTTTTAAATAAAAATGATTTTGAAAAACAAATTATAGTAAACTCGCATCTTGAAAAAATCAGGAAACTTGAACAAGATGTTGAGATTGCTAGAGATAAAATTGATGATTTGGAAAAGAAGTTGAAAGGTTTTGTGACCTAGTCATTAATTCTAGATTGTATATGTCCAAAGCCGATCAATGAGAATAAAAAGGAAATCCCAATAAGTGACAAGATCACAAATTATGAAGATGTCATAATTGAGGATTGCGATGATGATACCGATGGTAAAAGTGTTAAAAAGGATAACAATGAAATATTTTAAAACTAAAAGAAAATTTTCAAGAAATTGTTCTACAATCTACTAAAAAATTTGAATACTCAACGCAAAAACCTTCTAAGCAGAATGGAGAACGAAAACAAAAGGAAAAACAAAGTTTTAAAAATTCTAAAAAATTCAAAAGAAACATAAAAGTTCATCGGTACGATCGTCCAATTATTATAAAAATTTGAAAATAAGTGTTGAAGGTCGAACCGCAGTGCTTCAACGTCAAATCATGCTTATAGAAGTAATAGAAAAGATGGTTACCACACATAAAATCAATGTTACAATTTGAGTGTATGGTTTGATAGAAAAGATCGATATGATAACAAGTTATGTCACAAATGTGGGATAAAGGGACACATTGCTAGAAAATGTTTACAAATTAATACTAATCCTGTTCATATTGATAAGAAAAATTCTGAAGATTTGAAAATACCAACTCGGGTTTGGAAACAATGTACAGAAATTACAAACAAGGTGAAACCAGTTATTACTAAGTTTTCAAATTTTGAAACTGGTGAATCCTCGAATAGTAATGAACAAAAAGTTTCTACATTGTATTTCAAGAAAGCTTTTCATAAAAATCAAACATGGTTGGTAAAAGAAAAAGAAGTTACACAAACAGTGAAAATTGAAAGTTTAGAGGACTTTCCGAAACTTGAGAAAGTCCTAAATAAACATGATTGTGTAAAGAAAATCAAAATTAAGATTGAAAAAATAACGCCTAAGACTGAAAAGGCTTGGGTGTCATTATTCAACTAATTGTTTGAATCTTGTGTAGGAACTTCCGAGGAAAAAGCAAATTACAGAGAATGGAGTTCCGTGGCACATTTTGAAGATAGGCCGGGTTATCAAGTTCTATATAAAGGCCATTTTTACAAAGGATTTTGAAATTCTAATAACGTTTACTTGAAAATTTTACAAATTTTTAGAGAAAATTTGAAAAATTTCACAGTACCCTCACTGTTGAACAGACAAAAATCATGCAGGAAAATCTTTTATAAACACAAATAGTGTCAAGGTTTTTGTCATCATGAGGGGGAGAGTGCTTAAAAAGAAAAATTGTGAAGCAGTAATGGATGGAGAATTGAAGTGATTCTCATCGGTTGGTCGATGTTTCTATAAATCAAAAATTACAAAAATATGTTTTTGAATTTTAGGGGACAAAAAAATTTCAGAAAATCCAAAAACATATAAAATACGAAAAAGTACAAAAACATTGAAAAAGGCAAAAAAAGTTTTGTGGATAAAAGGAAATGATAGTACATCAATGGACTATCACAGTATGCTAAGGATTTATAAAGTTTAAAAAGTTTAAATAAGTCTTACTACGGATGTATCGATAGGCTTTACATGTTCAGTAAATTGTTTCCGGGATATAAACTAAATTTTACAACTGCTTAAACTTGTGGATTAACATCTCTCGGATATATGGACTTAGTACTCCAAAATTTCGTTTGAGAGATTGCCTGATTCTGAGATACGAGGTCTTTATAGATGATTGACATCTGGGGTATTATACAAGTTCTTCTGATTTTGCGGAAGCAATGGCCTAGAACTTCTATAATGCTTTTGCTAAAAACCCCTAAACTTCAGCAAAATTGAAAGAATCGAAAGATCTAATCAATTGAAGTGCTTAAAAGATTCCATTTTTGGAACACACCTTAAAGTCGAGCCTTCATCTCTTTGTCGATACGGTTGTATTAACCTGAGCTCTCAAGGCTTCGTATAACCCAGATACAAATATCAATTACGCTATACTCACCTGTGAATCTTGATACGGGAGTATATTCTGAGATGGGAACCATAGTTAAGTCAAGTTTATTAATTCTATCTAACATATCTCGAAACAATTGAGAAATGTGTTGAAGTTTAAGAGGACAAATATATTGACAATCTAGGTAAATTTGTTTAAAACTTAGTGTCATGAAGAGGTCAATGGTACTTGTGATTTGTCTCAAAAAACTGATATGATCCTTTAACACAAACTCAACAAAATATGTTTGTAAATACTTAAAGTTTTGATACTCTTTTTATAAACCAAAAAAAAGATTATATTATCTTTTAGTTTCGACCACTGATGATAAAAAGTTGATTTTCAAAGTCTAGAGTTGCTGAACAAAATCTAAAACTTTTGAAAATTGATCTGAAAAGTTCAAAAGTTCATTAAGTTGAAACTTACATTTGAATAGATGCGTCAGTGTAGGGTCAAAATGTTTATTCAAGATCATTAAGTTGAACTTGATACAAAAATCAGATATTCAAGGTCATTAATTTGGACTTGAATAACTGAGAGGGTTTAAAACTGATAAGAAGATTAAAATTTGATATGTTTGTGTTTAGAAAAATTTCAAAGTTTGAATCTGAAATGTTTATTTGAATGTTTGAGGAACTTTGAAACAGGAAGTAGATTTTAAGGGGGAGCTAGGTAAAAACGTTAATTGAAGATAACAGAAAGCTCAAAGCAATGGGGAGCATGGTGATTAAAGTTTTATCAACACAAGCTCAAGAAAAGAGAATAAGATTGTAGAAGATATGAAGATCATGGATGTTAAAGTTATTCAAGAAATAAAGATCAAGAATATATTAAAGACTCTGAAACTTAATTGAAGAATGATGACTACGACAACATCCAAGGGGGAGTCTGTTGATGCATATGTCTGTTGCCTACGTCATCATATAATATCGAGTCTGTATTTAGGAGCGAAATGTCGAAGAATATGTATGTCTGGGAACAAGTCCGCCCGAACTTGTCATGTGGTTGACAAGTTCGCCCGAACTTGTCATATGGAGGACAAGTTCGGCCGAAATTGGTCAAGGACCATTTCAGGCGAACTTGTTCTACTATATACAGGATAGTTGTGTTCTCATTTGTAACATTCAGAGATTTTGTGTACTGGACGGCGAAGCTCTGTCCAAGTGTTTCCAGGAGTTGTAACGTTTACTCATTAATGAAACAGTGACTAATTAGTAAAGAACTTGTCTACAATGTCGCCTATGCAAACGGATTCCGCACGTTTACCTTAGGTTTGCCAAATTAGTGCCTGACGATCCGTACAACGGACCTACCAAAACCCGCAATATGGACACTAGGATCCTCGTGATCCTTGCCATAAAACTGCACCGCAGACTGCAACATCAATATGGTGCAAGATTTGATTTCGAAACTATTATTATTAATCGTCGGTGCATTGATGCTCGCAGGTAAACCCTCAAGTGACGGTTTTCCTATCTCATTTAAGATCCTTGTTTCCTCCTCGTCTACCATTTCTACACGAACCTCGAAGAACGTGTCGTCTCCCCACGCGTCTACCTCGATCGTAGCGGCTACCACGCGGGACCGCTCCCGTAGTCTCCGATGAAGATTGCGCTCCGGCTCCGATGAAGCCTCAACGATTTCAGCAACGGGGGTTGAGGACATGCACGACCTGTAGGGAAAAAGAAGGAGCACAATGCACTATATATATAAAAAAAATAAAAAAAAAACTAGCAAATAATCATTTTTTCTTTTTTTTTTTCAAAT
Source organism: Scalesia atractyloides (assembly GCA_947069175.1). Lineage (NCBI taxonomy): Eukaryota > Viridiplantae > Streptophyta > Magnoliopsida > Asterales > Asteraceae > Scalesia > Scalesia atractyloides. Next base: position 32,086,480 of record CAMTDV010000009.1, on the reverse strand, counting down.
AATCATTCAAAAACAAATAAAATCAAGTAGACACAAGCTATATACACTTTTCACAATGGCTAAATACCGTTCTCAAGAAGACCGCATCCCCGGCAATGACACCAAAGGTGATTCGTAAGATCTTTCGAGTTAGGGAACATGCTTTGGCTAATAAAACATGGGATTGTTAAATAAGTAACAAGTATAAAAGTCACATAAAAATAGAGATAACATAAAAGATTGGCTCAATAAAACATGAGATTGTTTCGGTAGAGAAACGTCGACTATTCCAAAGTGATTCGTAAGATCTTTCGAGTTAGGGAACATGCTTTGGCCTAATAGATAAAACGCTCTCATCGAGAAGCGATTAACAGCATTTTACCCTTCCAGTTACTATATGTCCCTAGTCGATCGAAAATTCGAGACTTTGGCGAGATTGAAAATCGAGGAACGGGACTTAATCAACAAGGTGCGGGTTTCACCCCTAACTTGATGATTTACCCTAAGTGTGGTTGTTTCTTACTAAACGAGGAGCATATTCCGACTCGTTTGTAAGATCCACTAGAGTATGAAATGGAAGTTTTCCATCAAGATGTGGATATCACTCCTAAATTGATGGCGTAACTTCGTGAAATCGAATACGCGGAATGAGGGATTTCACCAAAAATTGTAAGTCATTGGACCTATCTTGGTGCAAATCGCCTCGTTTGCATCATGAGTGTCTTCAAGTCTTCAAGTGTATTGTGAATGTCTTAGGAAAGACATTATGTAGATATTAAGACCAAAAGAAATGAAGGAGCAATGAAAGAAGAATAAAGTTTTAAGCATGATACGAGAATGGTCAAAAATGGACACTTAAACTATAGACTAGGTCGAACATGACAATTCTACCTAATTTCCTATAGTTATGGCTCTGATACCAATCTGTCACACCCCAACCAATGGCGGAAACATCGGAGTGAGAAGAAACGAGATTGCAAGAGACTTCATAATACTAATTGTGACAATAATTTAATAAAGACCGAATTTCATTCATAGAAGATATTCAAAATACTACATTGTTTTAAAGGAAATACAACATTCAAATAAGATAACAACAATACAACATGTTTAACGATTACAGTATAAACAATCTAATAAGTTTCAAATGGGTTTCTAAGGTAGTCCCTACTAGCTTTCATCATGCGAATCATCGTCAACCTGTAACATGTTTAAAATACAATTCAATGCAAAAGCAAAGGCGAGTACACAAGTTTGGTGATACATAGCATAAGTATAAAAAGTATAACTCGAATCCACATGTTAAACGTTATGTAAGGTAAATGCTAATCATGCAACACTAGATCAAACCCGAGTTTCCACAAGTATAATGAGCTTCCCTCGTCACAAAAGCATCAAAAAGTATGAATAAGCTTAACTAACCCCGACGGGTGGTGTGCTACTCCTATAGCGCTATATATGGTAAGTTGGGCTAGCTAAGTTAATGATCGAGCTTGTATAATTCTAGCATGTATCTAAGCATAACAAGTATCATGTATTAACGGATTGAGCATGTAAGCATAAGTTGTGAATTGTGTATTTTGATAGGTAAACATGTTACAACCCAAAAAGTGAGAAAACGGTAAATGGGTCGAGTGTACTCACGGTTTTGCAAAAGTGTTCCAACTAGAGAAATCCGCGAGCTTGTTGTTGATTAAGGATTGGCACCTTGTCCTTCTGCACGAAGAACATAGGCTTGAGTATGGAGATTAACGAAAGATTCGGAATATTGAGCATAAATAATGAATGATAAAGTAAAGTATGTAGGTATAAAAATAGTCACCAAGGTCTAGCACTCGTTTTTGACACTATAATAACCCGTAAGGGTTTGATGTGTTTTCATAGGTTGGAAACCTATTAGAATCGTAATGAGGAACTACACACTTTGGTGATAAACTTAATAACTTGACAAGTGATTAGTTAGTCATTATCAAGGGTTCAGTTTTAGGTTCATTATATAGTCGATAAATACATAGTTATTAAAGCGATCACCCAGGCGCGCCTAGGCGCAAATAAAGCCACGGGCCCAACAAATCGCCCTGAGTGCGCCTCGCGCCTTTAATCTTCAGGTTTGTTCATGTATACCAATAATGTTATTAAAGCAAGCGCCTAGGCGCAAATAAAGCCCCGGGCCCAACAAATCGCCCTGAGCGCGCCTCACGCCTTTAATAACTATGGATAAATATGCATATATATTATTCTACAACTAGCAAGGATAATCATAGAAGTCATGTAGGAGGTAGGAGGTATAACCTTCCATTTAGGAACCTCATGTGAAGTTCACCACTACTCAAGTTGTCATAGACAACAAGGAGGGTCAAGAACAAGACTAAAATGAAAATGAAATTATAAGTAGTTTACTATACCAAGTAGCCAAATAAGCTACAACCTGGGTGAGCCGACGTCGACATAAGTCGAAGGCTAGGCGGGATCGTGTTACTCTCAACTAGCAAACTACGTTGGTGATAGTGATGAGAAATCATCAAGTGATGTGTGGACTTGGTTATAGGTTAGCCCAAACTAGCTGATGTGCGTGAATTATATATATTTTTAATTGGGTTTTTCTTCACACAGATTTAGTTTTAAAAAGGGTTTTTCACCTAAAAACTAACTATACACACAAAGGGCAAGTGTATCCATCGGGAGGTAATATAATTTGTCGACAAGAACCAGATATCAATCCGTGGACGCGGTGTCTCGATACTAAACTTTTGTTACTTTAAAGCCTTTCCAATTGATGGTCGATTTTGTTTCTAAATTACCATGCAAAAATAACAAACTAAGAACAATATCTAAAAGATGTTGCCTAAACTAAGTATCCACTAACAAACATGTGACAACTAGAGGAAGAGACTAATGGTGATGCAAGATCCAAATTTAACTAAGTCTCCATCAAGGCTTCCTAGTTTATAATCCTTAGGAAAACTAAAATGAAATAACATTCTAATCACCTAAGAATTATTATTTTTCAGCTCCTTTGCTAAGTTAATGTTAATATTTAAACAAGAGTTATTTGTTTGCTAAAACTCCTGACTCTACAAGTTTGGGAAAATTACTATGAACAACATAAAAATCACCCTAACTTGCTTTCAAGTAATAGCACCTTCATCATGTTCTTGATATGAACCACAAGCATGGTCATTCTAGATAACAATCTTGGCCTAAATCATCATACTAACATAACACCAACTATAGAATTCATATAAACATTCTTTTGATTTTTCCAAATCTAAATGCAAGAGTTTATACACATGTTCAAATCACCATTCTAATCATGTTAGCAATCACCATTCCTTGTATCATGCCATGAATCATACTAACAAGTAACAAAATTCAACAATCATAATCTCTACATGGGCTTTCCAACACAACATGTAAATACTTATGACCAAACCTTCAAGAATAAGGACTTTAAACATGCATAAGAACTCCAAGAACAAGATTCAAGCATTACTATTAAGACTAACAAAAACAATCACCACATCTACTTCCATAATTATCACATGTTCATAAGCTTCAACAAATTCTAAGCAACACAAATGTTTAGCCCATAAGGCTCATAGTGACCAAATCAAATACAATAAAGCATAAATTGTTCATAATGTAACTAGTAAGCTAACCAACTTAAAGACAAGATTAAATAGTGTTTGAGTAGATCTTCAAGTGATTAAGTCCTCTTCAAGGCTCCCTCTTGGCTCCAACAAGCTTCCAAGACCAGATTCTTGGGAGAAAACTTCACCAAAATGCTCCAACTCCCTCCAAATGAGCTTAAACCACGTATTTGTACTACTAGGAGTTTGGCACGGTCGTGCTTGGTAAGTGTCAGAGGCCCTTTTTCGAGTGTTGACTTGTTTGCTAGCCATTTTAGGAAAGATCCCGTTCAAACGTTTCCGAGGTGGCACGACCGTGCGTATCGACAAAATGTTCGACAATGGCTAAATTGATCCCGGGAACAATCTGATATGAGACTGGTTTGGCTTGGCACGGTCGTGCCAGTCTTGAATTCTTCCTGGACATGCTGAAATTGGTAGTGCTGGATGAGAGTGCCGGTCACCGTTGGCCTGGGACGGTCGTGCCAGTGGTTGCCAGGTCGTGCCATATCTGGCAGTTTGCTGGAAAACTCTGTTTTTGCTCATTTTTGCTCCAAAAGCCTCCATTTCAACACCGGGCCGAAGCCCAGACCTGTATTTTCACAAACAACTCAAATGAGTACCAGAATCAATGAAAATACAACAAATTATCGCGTAAACGGGGTATATTTGACGTTTAAAGATGTATAAATTCTTATACATCACTAGCCATGTAGTCACACTATCTTCAAGCTCAAGGCTTAGCATCACTTGTGAGCTAAAGCTCAACTAAAACAGAAAGTTTAGAGTGTTTGGACACCTCTTATTTATATATAAATCCATCTTGGTCTTGCACACTAGTCATGAGTTTGACTAGAGACATAGTAGACACAAGTTGGATGAATAATAACAAGTAAAAAAATGTTTTATAAAGATTGTTCATGTTTTTCCTCAAAATGGTAAGTTTTTATATAAACTTTGGACCTCATAAAGTGGTGAGGTTTCACTTTAATTTGCCCAAGCAAACTTGTGAAACCTTCCTAGAGGTTACCCAAGTGTTTTGGGAAGAAGACATGAGAGAAAAATAGAAGAAAAAAGAAGAAAAAGTGAGTTTAGAAACTCACTGTGAACTATTTTAGAGTTAACTGTTTACTCTTGAAATCTTGGGAGCAGGAGAAATTAGGGAGATTAGAGAGAGTTGAGAGTGTGGGGAAAGGATTTGGAGTTGAGAGTGGCTGCTATTTATAAGCTTAAATTTAGGGTTTAGCATTTAATTAAGTTGGTTGGCAGGTTACAGTTGCAATTAAAGTTACAGTCTGTTTGACCAAAAGTGGCGCGCGAACAAATGGGAGAGGGACGAAGGATGGTTCTTCGTGGCCTTGTATGGGATGAAGAACCTTCTTCATGGAAGTTAAAAGTGGCGAAGAATGGAGGGGCGAAGAACTGGAGAGGGATGAAGGATGTTCTTCGTGGGGTGTAAGGTGGCGAAGAACCCTTCATTTGTGGTTCTTCGTGAGTTTTGTAGGGGAGATCGGTTCTTTAGCAAGAAAGGACAGGGGGAAAGACACAAGTCTTTCGTGCTTTCATTATGCAACAACCATATTACATTTTTTTATTATTATTAATAAGTTGTTTTTACTATTAGTATATTATCACTAATACATATGATCATCATTTAAAATGTAACAAAGTATTTAGTAGGTAACAAGCGTGTATCAGTTATGAGTACAAGTATCACGAGTATCGCTTAAGCGAATAAGTTAGCATGTAAGATTGATAACGTATAACCCAAGTATTGTAACGTGTAACACAAGTATGTAGTGATAAAAATAGAATTTTATTATGATCAAAGTCTTGGATTGCAAGGGTTGAGATTACAATGCGAATTCAATAAGAATACAAGTTTCTAAAAAAAAGAAATACAAGACAGACTTTCCAATTAAGGAAAATGTGAAAAGCAGGGCGTTACATTAACCATTACAAAAACTTCATTCAAACGTTATATTCTTTAATCCTATAAGCCTTTTTTAAATATAATATTTAAAGTTTAAATAAATTAATAGGGTTTTTGAATATATTATTGAAAGTTTAAAACTAAACCGGTTCTAGCGGTTCTTTAAACGGACCCGTTGGTTATAACCGGAACCGAACCGCGAACCCTTTTCTCCCAAATTTAAGAACCAGAACCGGACCCGAAATATAACAATACGGTTCGGATCTGATTGTTCCGGTTCGGTTCCCCGGTTCTGGCGGTTCAGAACCGTAATTTGCTCAACCTTAACCATATATATATATATATATATATATATAGAGAGAGAGAGAGAGAGAGAGAGAGAGAGGAAGGTTAACGTACATTACTGCTTAACGTACATCACGTACGCGACCAAAAACCAACATGCGTGATTATTTCACATAAGATGCGTGATTATATAAATCTGGGTTTGATTAATTTAACGTGCGTGATTATATAAAAGTTTCCTATATGCGTGATTAGTTTTTTTTGTTTATAACGTGCGTGATTTTCAAATGAACGTGCATAATTTGGTCGCGTACGTTATGTACGTTAAGCCGTAATGTATTTTACACTTTATCTATATATATAAAACCTCTATATTTACTTTTAACTCTGATTTAATACTTGAGTTATCATCATTTAAAAGACCTAGAATTTAAACCCAAACTAAATACCTAATGATAAAATCCACTCAATTTTGAAAAGCTCAACCCAAATTAAATATATCATTCGATTACATTGCTACACTATTTTTGTTTTATTTATTTATAAGAATTATCGTTGTATTATAGGTTTTTACTTTTTATATATATGACCGATGAGTTTTATATAAGGCGGGTAGCATCCAATTTTTTTATTCTCCTAGATAGCCCAATTTTTTAACATTCGCGGGGACGAGCCTGCCTTCATACAATGTAAACAAAACAAAAAAAACACGATAATAAATAAAGTTAAACACATACTTAATAGATTTTTCCTTTTCAATTTTAAAAAGTTAAATACATACATTAGAATTTACACATAATCAACTACGTATACCCTCTTTACAATGGAGATTGAGATTTAGAGGCGTTCGGAAACCGTTAGTGGGGTTAGTGGGAGTCGGAGTCGTGACGTTCGGCAATCGACAGTGGGAGTCGGAGTGCGGAGCGACGTTCAAACCCAAATCATTTGGGCTTTTGGTTTTAACGAACCATGTGGGTTTATGTGTTTTAATTATGTTGCCTTTTAATGGTTAATTATTGAGCTTTTAATCATAAGTAATGGTTATGAGCGGAGGAGAGGGAAAATATTATTGTTCATATGTGAACATATGAAAAACATTGTTCACTCCTATAAATTTTTAATAAGTTTTAGAGTAGTTTTGAGTAAAGTAGGGAAAATAGGTAATGTTAAAGGTATAAAAAATATTATTTAATTAAAAAGCAAAGAGAAAAGCTTATAATTATAAGAATAGAGATCAGGATTAAGGATTGAATGTGAATGCTCCCATGTAACCATAATCACATAAAACACATATTTATGGTTTAATTCATTTAAAAGAGGATATTGGATTTAAATAACCCAAACTTTCACCAATTGGCCGATAACACTCCCAAACTAACTGAACACTAACCCAGTTAGTTATTGCTGACGTGACATCTGATGTGGCCCCTTTTGCTGATGTGGCAGTTGATGTGGCATATGGCGCGGCCTTTTTGATGATGTGTCATTTTTGATGACGTGGCAGCTGACATCAGCTAACTGTGTTAGGGTTCAGTTAGTTAGAGAGTTTTATCAGTCAATAAGTTGAAAGTTGAGAGTGTCGGTGTACAAATCGAGAGTTGGGAGCGTTATCGACCAATAAGTGAAAGTTTGGGTTATTTAAATCCAATATCTCTTTAAAAAATAATAACATATAACGAATATTTATGGTTTAATTCATTTCAAAAAGTTTGCACTAGTTATAAATCACATGCTACACGTGAACTCTACATTACATAAATACAAGTTCAAGAGATTGTTGACACCATTTGGCGTTCGGAAACCTTTAATCTGTCATACATAATGTAGTGACACACAAGTTTAAATCAGCATAAAATGTTCAAAATGTTTGTGACAACTTTTATCAAATTTAGAGGCGACAGTTCTAGATACTACATGAAACACGGTACAGATTTAGAAATACTTAGGTTTTTAGTTGTCATGTCTAACCCGGCTAATAAGAATGTTACATTTAAGTTGACTTGTTTAGGTAAACAAATCGTATTCGATTTGATTTGTTTAACTCATTTGGTTAAATATATTTTTTTTGAAAGATGATGTTACCAGAGGTTCGAACCCTTGACCTCTTACTTTTAACTCTATACGTATCTCGTTGACAACTTCAATACTTCATTACATCCCATATAAAACTAGTCAACCAGTTTACAATGTGCTAACCCGTTTATAAACTATTTGCCTGGCTTAGGGTAGACGAGGCATAACCCGTCGGAACCCTCTCAACAACCATTCATTGGTGTAAACCACATCTCTCCAACTTGTACTCATAGAAACCCACATACACCATCAATATTGTTCCTGAGCTACTCACCCCCTTGCGCCGTCTTCAAGACTCAACAGTCACAAACACACCCCTACTCATATCAGTGAGCATTACCTATCAACGTTGTAAAACAAGATCTAGAAGGTCGAGTATTCCCCGAGTAGTTGTTACAAGATAGGGTGCCGAGACCCGAGTAATCCCAACTATATAGTGAAACCGAATACGGGTACGACGCCGTGTCGGTATTAGCGTGGATACCAAAGAACCCGCAAAGGGATGCCCAATGGTGCCCACAATATATTATTACTGGGTTAACAATCTTTGTTTATTTGTTTGCAAGTGTATTCATCATTTCTTTCCCGCCAAAACCATTTCCCCTCATTCTTCAGTTGGTATGGGCGGCGGCGGTGGAGCAGAGAAAACATTATCGGACTTGTTGACGGAGTATTACTCCGATGAGCTCCAGTCGATCATTCTCTCCTCCGATCATCGTCTTCATTACCCCCTTTATGTCGAGTATGTATCCCAAAACAAACCAAATTAGGGCTTGTTGTTCAATAGCAAAGCTCAGTTGATTATTGTTTTCTTTCTTTTTAATCAGTTTCGCTGAAGTGATGGAGCACGATCCTCCACTTGCTCATGAGATCCTGTTTGAACCAATGGAGTACTTGCCTGTGTTCGATAATGCAGCCAAATTGGCTCAGGTCTCTTTCATCTTTATTTCGAATCTATTATTGTAATAGAATAACATTTCCAGTTTCATGTTGTTAGGGTTTCTATGGGTGTATGGTGAACATAACATGATATTTACCGCTTTGGGCTTAGTTTAAATGGGGCCGTGTCAGTTTTGGGAACATGTTTAGCTACATGCGTCCACTTTGGTTCAACCTGGTGGCTTTGTGGGTTGACCTGTTTAATCTATCTATTTATTTTAATATGTTTTAAATGTATTTATTTAAGTTATAACTTAAACTATATGGGTATTTTTGTGCAAAAAAATTATCAGTTTCGAAATAAATTGGCATATATTTTATACATAATACATAGAAATAATATGTAAATCTAGATTTTCAAAGTATTAATATGTAAAAAAACAATGACTGATTTTTTTTCTGGAAACGTGTGTCGTGTCCTCGTCGGGCTTGACCCGCTAACCCACGCACACGACCTGTTTAACAGCTTTAAATTGTATTTTCCAGTGTGTGTAATGGTTCATGATAACTCTATTATATAGTTCTTTCATTGTAAGTTCTAAACTTCTAATGCTGCTGTCCTTTGGGATTTAGGATATTGTGTATGAAAAAGTTAAGGAAATTTGGAAAAAGGAAAGTTGTAATGAAGGCATAGATCACCTGCCTCCAAGTATCAAGGAGTTTGTACATGTTCGGATTGAAATTCGTGGCCCCATGCTTGACAATCCTGGTACAATCGCCATTAGATCTTGTTGTTCTTGATTATTTCTCCATTGTTGCACATAATAATACAAGTAGGATACTCGGTCAGTTTAGCTGAATGTGACTTGCATATAAGAACAAAGTTTCTTTTTCAGATTAGACTTTGTGAATTTATCGTTCATTAATTGGATTATGTAGAGTTTTGTCCAAGCATTGGACGCGTACGTGTGAAGCACCGGGGCATACTTCTTACTCTAAAGGGAACAGTAATTAGATCTGGAGCGGTTAAGATGATAGAAGGGGAGAGGGAGTATGAATGCCGGAAATGTAAATACAGGTTGTATTTTTTGGACTGTTTTTTTTCTTGTTTATTTAGTTATAGAAGGTCATTATTTTTATGCAAATTACTAACGGGGCATGTTAATGCGTAGGTTTAAGGTTCATCCTGAACTGGAAAGCAGGAACTCCATACCCAAGCCAGTGTTTTGTCCTTCTAAGGTTATTATTAATTCACTTTATATTTTATCAATGATTGCCACCTAGTGTTGTAAAACAAACTAAAAGTCATTTAAAAAAGAGAGAAGTTAGAGTGAGGATAAGGAAACGTGTTTTAGTGTCTTTTAAGTTCTAATGAACTTGGTTTAAAAGGTGTGTGAGTTTTCTGTAATATTTCTGCTTTGTGCTCTTAAGCTATGCCTTTTTTTGTTACTATTTCGTGGGTGTTATTATCGTTGAATCATATATTAAACAGAAACAAAAATACTGTGAAAGCACCAGTTTCCAGCTTCTAGAGGGAAACAAAGTGTGTCATGATTACCAAGAGATAAAGATCCAAGAAAGCACTCAAGTTTTAGGTGTTGGAGCAATCCCACGTTCAATTCCGGTTATTCTGCAGGATGATCTTGTTGATGTTGTTAAAGCTGGAGGTACATTATCATATGCATATATGTTGTTTCATAGTCATGAGGCTATATTAATGCTTGCCAATTATGTTCTTTAACTACCATATTTTAAATGTTATTTGCAGATGACGTAATTGTCACAGGAGTTTTGACAGCTAAATGGTCCCCAGATTTGAAGGATGTTCGCTGTGACCTTGAACCTGTATTAGTGGCTAATTACGTGAGGTATTCTGTAGTTTCTTTTTTCAAATGATTAGCTTAGCAAGAATTAAAGGGCATAAAACATATCTATAGTCATCATTTGCTTTAATTTATATTGTGTTATTTTAGGCGAATAAACGAGATAAAGTTGGATATTGAAATCCCTGATGAAGTTATTCTGCAATTCAAAAACTTTTGGTCCGAGTTTAAAGACGCACCATTAAGTGGTAATGTCACAATGTTTGATAGTAATAGTATCATCTCTCTGTACTTTACTGGTTGTTAAAAATTTAAAATCACATTACGTTAACTCTACAGGTAGAAATGCCATTCTTCGGGCTATTTGTCCACAAGTTTACGGTCTCTTTACAGTGAAGCTAGCAGGTAACTTTAAATTCAAGTTCCTCTCAACATTTGAGTTTAATTCTGCATTTCTGTTTCTTAACTGATATCTGAGTAAAATGGTTTTGTTTTTTTGAGATCTGTTGATCGTTTAGCAGTTACGAGCACAATTAATGTTCATTGTAGTTGCCTTGACACTTATTGGTGGAGTACAGCATGTCGATGCTTCTGGGACAAAAGTTCGAGGCGAGTCTCATCTACTCTTGGTTGGCGATCCAGGTAAAACGTTACGCAAAAGTTTAACTGAAAATCAATGCATCCTCATTTAGGTTTGAACATTTATAAGCATTTTTAGAGAACTAAACGTAGATAAAAGTAGGCAAATCGCGACATTGAAAGTCACGAAAAAGTTATCGGTTCAGTTCGTTATGGTATCAGCAAAAACGAATACCCGGCCGGGTTCCGAACGTAGTTAAAATAACTTACTTACGATGGTACATATGAAATTCAGGAAAACATTGCGTTCAGGAAAAACTAAAAAGAAACGACCAAAATAAGTAAAAATGAAGAAAACTAGAAGTTTGTGGTCTAAATAGTAATTGCTATAAAGTGTAAGGGAAAAAACTAAAGCTGAGGGTCTAAATAGTAATTATCATAAAGTGTAAGGGAAAGAAAATAAAACTAAAGTTGAGGGTCTAAATAGTAGTTATAATAAAGTGTAAGGCAAAGAAAAATCTTATTAAAGTTGAAGGGGTAAACATGTCATTATCAAAGTTGAGGGAACAAAAAAGAGAAATCTTCTCAAAGTTGAGGGGCTAAACATGTTATTACCAAAGTGGAGATGGTAAAGTTGTCTTGATCAAAGTTGAGGGGCTAAAGTTGTCTTGATGTGACAACTTAGCCTTTTAATGTTATATATATGAATGAATGAATGTTAACTCAGAATGAAATTTGGCATCTTGATGCTTGGGTATCATATATTCTGACGTAGCGTTTATATCTTTCCATTTATTTAAGTTTTTATGTACCAGAAAGTCTCAATTCTTGAAATTTAACTTTCCATTTATTTAAGTTTTTAGGTACAGGAAAGTCCCAGTTCTTGAAATTCGCCGCTAAGTTGAGCAAAAGATCTGTTATAACTACTGGGTTGGGAAGCACTAGTGCTGGCTTGACAGTTACTGCCGTTAAAGACGGAGGTGAGACTTGCTTATTTGAGTGAGTTACTCTTTACTTCATTTGATGATAAATGAATATATAAATAAATAAAAAAGTAATGTGCTTTTTTTTAAATATGCAGGTGAATGGATGTTAGAAGCTGGGGCCCTTGTCTTAGCTGACGGTGGACTTTGTTGCATTGATGAGTTTGATAGGTAAGTAGTTTCGGTAAATAAAGAAAAACCTTGGTTATCCACTTTGTTAAACAAACAACTGTTACAAAGCATATATTACTAAATTAGGCTATTTATGTTAAATTAAAAATACTTTTTATTTAACAGCATGAGGGAACATGATAGAGCCACTATACATGAGGCAATGGAGCAGCAGACTATAAGTGTTGCTAAGGTAGTCTTTGTATTAACATTTTGTTCCATCTTCATTAATTTTATTTATTTTATCCAAATAACTAACTAAAATCATTGTTTATTAACAACTCTTAAACTATGATAGGCGGGTCTTGTAACTACTCTCAGTACAAGAACTATAGTCTTTGGTGCAACGAATCCCAAAGGGCAATATGATCCAGATCAATGTATCATTTCCAACCTTGAAATTACTATGTTTAATTATTTACGCTAACTAATATAAATTGTTAATCTGCTGTATTTTTGTTAGCTTTGTCTGTCAACACGACATTATCTGGCCCGTTAATTAGTAGATTTGACATAGTTCTGGTTCTTTTGGACACGAAAAATCCTGACTGGGATAAAGTTGTTTCCAATCATATTCTTGATCAGGTGCCAACTCGCCTACCATATGCTCCACGTGCTCTATTCATCATCTCCGCATGGCCATAGTTGTTAATAGCGTCGCTACTCATTCATCGCTATCTGATTTTGGGGCCTCCATAGCGAGTAAATAGCGGGATTTCAGTTTTTTTTTGGGTTTAATAAAATAGCGATAAAATATATGTATACAATAGCTGGATTTTTAGGTGTTTTGTTAATTATACGTATAGAAACACAGTATTTGGATTCTGAAATTTTCTTCTAGTGTATCGCTAAACAAAAAATAGCGCCCGCTATTTCATCGCTATCGCTGTGTTGCTTGTCGCTATGGTCTGCTATTCGCTATTAAGAAGTATGCGCATGGCTAAATCTTGATAGTGGTATGGTCAGGTAGAACCAGAAAATGACAAATTTCATGAAGATATTAGTAAGAAGTGGCCTCTTTCCTTGCTCCGAAGGTACGGCTCAATAAATAACCGTTTTCAAGTAGATGATTGCGAGAACTGCTTACACACACGTACATATTGCTGAAACTGTGACACTTATGTCCCACTATATTTGCAATGCACTATGTACAAGAGCTTATTGTAGATGTAATATATGTCTATTTATAACTCCTGAACTCATAATGAGTAGTGGAGGTTAATGGTGTAATTATGTTTGCAGGTACATCCACTTTGTAAAGGGATATTTTAGGCCAACTCTAACCAAAGAGGCAGAAAATGTTATTTCTAGATATTATCAACTACAAAGAAGATCTGCAACAGAAAATGCAGGTTTCACCGCTTCCTTGAGATTTTTTTATGTTCTTCCCTTTTAACCTCATATCTAATCTCTTTCCAAAATGCAGCAAGAACCACTGTTCGAATGCTTGAAAGTTTGATTCGACTTGCTCAAGGTACAACTTTTCCCGTCATCTGGTAGTTTTTACCCCTTTACCTAATCAATTTGGGTTGCACTTTGTCTGAAATGGGTCACGTCAATTCTTAAAAGAAAGTGATTCAAATGGGTCACGTCAATTCTTAAAAGAAAGTGATTCAAATGGGTCAATCTTAATTAAACAGGTTGCAACTGTTTTATCCCAAGATTTAGATTATTATTATTATTATTATTGTTTTGTTGTTTTGTTGTTTGTTTGTTTTTAGTTGTTTAGTTTTATATTATTATTATTATTATTAATTATTATTATTATTATATTTTATTATTATTATTTTATTATATTAATATATTATTATTATTATTTATTATTATTTATTATTATTTTATTATATTATATTATATTATTATTATTATATTATATTATTATTATTATTATTATTTATATTATATTTTATTATTATTATTATTATTTATTATTATTAATTATTATTATTATTATATTATTTTATTATTATTATTATTATTATTATTATTATTATTATTATTATATTATTATATTATTTTATTATTATTATTATATTATTATTATTATTATTATTATTTTATTATTATTATTATTATTTATTATTATTATTATTATTATTTATTTTATTATTATTATTATATTTATATTATTATTATTATTATTATTATATTTTATTTTATATTATTTTATTATTATTATTTTATATTATATTATTTTATTATTATATTATATTATTATTATTATTATTTTATTATTATTTTATTATTATTATTATTATTATTATTTTTTATTATTATTATTATTATTATTATTATTATATTATTATTATTATTATTATTATTATTATTATTATTATTATTATTATTATTATTATTTATTATATTATTATTATTATTATTATTATTATTATTATTATATTATTATTATTATTATTATTATATTTTTATTTTTGTCATACATAAAACGGGCAAAAAGTTTATAGTGGGTTGGGTCTTTTTGATCCGTAAGTAGTCAGTCTGCTAGTTCATTGGCCCATGGTCTTATCTGTAACATATTTACATTTGCAGCACATGCAAGGTTGATGTTCAGAAATGAAGTACTCGATTAGATGCCATCACCGCAATATTGTGCATCGAGTCATCTATGACAACATCTGCCATTATTGATAGTTTTGGGAATGCATTGCACTCCAATTTTACTGATGACCCTGATCAAGAATGTATCCTTTTTATTTTGCATTACCAAAAGATAAAAAATAATAATTTAAATAGTATTTACTTGAATTATCTAGTGGTGGGTGAAATTAGATGAATAAATCCCTTGACCAAAGGTGCAGATGCCACACAAGAAGAGCAGATCCTTGCAAAGCTCAACTCTCCTGACTATATAATTACCATATGATTGATTCTGGTCAACATGGCTGGCATATGTAAAACTGAAGTTAACTGTGAATAATAATATTGTTCAACGATTATTTTAATTATTTTTGTTGTTTGGGTATATAATACAAAATGAAAGTATAATGTTTTTTTTTCCTTTGATAGGTTAAAACACAAGACCAATTGCATGATTAATTTTACAAATCAACCATTAACACCGATATGTTTGGATTACGTTACTTCAATCAATAAAATGCAACTAAGCATAACGATATCTTCTCCCATGTTCTTAGATAACTAGTGTTAATCTTCTAACGTAGTAAAAAGGGAGTAAGCACGCGAGTTTTCCATATATACATTAAATTTGCCAGTTGAGCCTACATTTTATTGATGATACGTAGACGTGGCAAAGCTCACCCATGTATTCAGTTTTGGGTTAATATGGGTAATTATTTTAGCCATGATAGGTTATGATGGGCATTAAAAAATATATGAACAGGTTAGAATGGGTTGATATTCAATAGGAAGAAAACTCCCATGGGTTAGGATGTGTCATGGGATAAAAGCTTATGGGTCAGGATGGGTAATAGGCATTCTCATCACCACTGGAAACCATCCCTATCACCAACCAATTTGCCACAACCGTAACCATCACCACCACGACAACCACCTTCAACCAAAGCCACCACCGTAGCCGTCGTCAAACAACACCAGCACCGCAGCCACCGTCAACCAACGCCACCACCGCAGCCACCTTCAACCATCGCCATCACCGCAGCCGCCGTCAACCATCGCCGCTGTGAAACCACACCAACCATATCTGCCGCAACAATCAACCCCACACCAGTCCACCACATCTGCAATCGTTGTTGGTGCATTTCATATCCTGACTGTGCACACTCCATGGATCACCACGATTTAATTGTTAAGAAAACTGAAAATAGATGAATGTGAGATGATGTCGTAGGCAGTAGAAGAGTATTTTTGGTTTTCAAGCAGGCTAATAGGAATATGGGTTACAGCTGTTTCAAATAAAAAATTACTCACGAAATACTATTTTTATCTTTTTGAAAGACATTTAATTTAATTTATTAAATAAAGGTGAACCATTTACGTTATATACACCGAATAGATATATGCTTAATTTCATTAGACCACTTAATACAGTAACCCCATAACATAAGTTAAAAATTAAATGGATTCACAAAATGAAAAGAGCACTAAACACACACTTCATCACTGTCATTATTCTTTGATATTTCATTTAAGCTCATCCTAACCCAAACTCATCTTGACCCAAACTTATCTTAACCTAAACCAATCCTAACATTTTCTTTATTTTATCCATCCTGACCCAAACTCATTCTAACACAAACCTATCCTAACCCAACAACCAACCCAAACCAACCCGTCCATTTTGCCACCTCTAATGATACGCGAACAAAAGGTGAACGCAAGAATTTTTTCATGGGTGCGAAATATTTTTAAAATTTTAGGCCCCTACCTATATAAAAAATTGGTTCATAGCGGGTCGAATCGACTCGGGTCATGTAAAACAAAGAACATCAAACTAAATTTTATATAATCATAAAATTTATATAATCGGGTCGGGTCGGAAGATGATTCAAACCCTTTTTCTCTTTAGGAATCGCGTCATAATTTCCCTACTCATGGTTCCTATCTTCCTATCAAATATAAAACAACAAAATCATGTAAAACAACACTAAACACTTAAGAACTTAAACAATCATCAACCATACTTCATAATTTCAACCATACTAAAACAACAAAATCACCCCACTAAAGTCTACAACAACAAAATAATAACAATCAAAAACATAAAATTTTAAACCCTTTTAACATCTCGATTTCTCCTAAAATCAACATAAAACAACATAACATAAATAACCGAAGCATACTAGTGTGGTTTCACATCCCAATGATAAGTCTGATCCAGCATCTGTGAAAGAAGATATTTTAGTGCTGCTACCAGAATACAAAACTGCACAAGATCTTTGGAAGTCCTTAAAGAACAAATATCAGAGAAGTGCAGAAATGGTCAAGAGCAAAAAGGCTTTAATCATGAAGGAATTCGACATATTCACAATGATAAAAGGCGAAACGATGAGACAAATGATTGAACGTCTTTGTCATCTAAAGTGATTATGAGGAGACATGGTCTTGAGAAGACGGAAGAAGAATACATTGACAAATTGGCTGACGCATTACCAGAAGGAGAATGGACGACTTATCTCATGGTGCTCAAAGAAAGTCCAAGCTGCGAATTCTTCAAGTTATCCACCTTTATCGATAAACTGGAGGGGCATGAGATGGAGTTGTTAATGATCGCCAAGTCAAAGAATTCGAATGTTGCTCAAGATGCAGGGCTTTACTACAAGACTTGAGCTCAAGAGAATATCTTAAGCCCCAAGATCCAAACTGCCTTTAGTGCGATCTGAGTTCCTCGAATCATTCGCCACAGAGCCAAACTCAATCATACCCGAACTATGATCAGAACCTTAGAAATCATCATATTCAAGCACGGGTTCTAATTCTTCGTATCAGAATCAGACAAATCAGAATAATCAATCGAATTCTGATCCAAATGTGTTTAAATGCAACATTGCTCTCAATTTAAGCCACGTTGTTTCTGAACAAGTGGCCAAACAACACATGGCACTTCTTGCCACAGTGTTGGAATCTTATGAAAGTTTCGTGGCCGGGAAGATTGGTAATCCGGAAATGACTGTCGAAGACTATGATCAAGTGGATGAAGAAGAGCTTGAGCTGATGGACATCAAATCGTCTTTAGCCTCGATTATTCGGAGGGTTACTAAATTTGTTGCTCTAACCGGAAGAGACATCGGGAATTCAAGCAACCAACTGGGATTTGACAAAACGAAAGTTACTTGCTTCAGATGCCGACAAAAAGGGCACTTCAAAAGAGAATGCAAGAATCCAGAAGCGAGTGGCAATCAAAGTCCATTTGGAGGTGGCAGTGATTATTACAAGAAGTCACTACAATACAAGCCATTCCCAAAGAAGACTCAAGTCGAAATCCAAGAGAAACCATCCAACACCACAGAAAGGCAATCGTTGCTTCGAATGAAGACGACGGATTTGATTGGAATTCATATATTGCCAAGAAGACCGGAGTTGCTATAATGGCTGAGATCATGGAAGATACATCTGCTAAGGATGCAGCTATGGAAAGCGCAATGCTAGACGGATAAAAGTTGCTAAATTTTGAATATGTCACGTAAAATACACTAAAGATAAACCCCTGAAATTTTCAAGATGTAATTCAAACGAATTGATGTTGAAAAGTTGAAAAAACCATGTTTTACAAACTTGATTTGGTCGAACTTGCAATCAAGTCCGCTCGAACTTGCTTAATATTTCTTCAGGTTTCATCAAGTTCGCCCGAACTTGACCAATCTCTGTTGAAATTTTATTACAAGTTTACCCGAACTTGCTTGTTCTCTTGAATATCATACAAGTCCGCTCGAACTTATATCAGGGTGAAATTTTCAAAAGATTCTAACAAGTTCGCCAGAACTTGTTTGAAATCATAACTGATTTTAACAACTTCACAAGTTCAAGTTCGCCCGAACTTCTCAGTGTACTAATCAATTTTCGAAATTTGTGAACGTGTTTTCAGCGATTCTCGTCAGTTTTTCCACGATGGAAGATATTCACATTGCGTTTATGATGGCTTCAGCATCGAATGCTCAAATGGTGAATCAAGTTAACATTGATAATTAGATGGGTACGTCTGTGAAGCCACCGAAACTCATGTGTATTGATGAATACGAGGGGTGGAAAGAAAAGTTTATGAACTTGGTCCAGTCTACATTCTTTCACAGCTGGGTTGCAGTTGAGACTGGCTACACATGGCCAAGAGATGAAAATGATAATGTTATCGATATAAGCAAGTTTTCTACTGTACAAAAAGATGCTTACATAACGGAGAAGAAAATGATAAGTCTGATCCAGCAGTCTGTGAAAGAAGATATTTTAGTGCTGCTACCAGAATACAAAACTGCACAAGATCTTTAGAAGACCTTAAAGAACAAATATCAGGGAAGTGCAGAAATGGTCAAGAGCAAAAAGGCTTTAATCATGAAGGAATTCGACATATTCACAATGATAAAAAGCGAAACGATGAGACAAATGATTGAACGTTTTTGTCATCTGAAAGTGATTATGAGGAGACACGGTCTTAAGAAGAAGGAAGAAGAACACATTGACAAATTGGCTGACGCATTACCAGAAGGAGAATGGACGACTTATCTCACGGTGCTCAAAGAAAGTCCAAGCTGGGAATTCTTTAAGTTATCCACCTTTATCGATAAATTGGAGGGGCACGAGATGGAGTTGATAAAGATCGCCAAGTCAAAGAATTCGAATGTTGCTCAAGGTGTAGGGCTTTACTACAAGACTTGAGCTTAAGAAAATATCTCAAGCCCCAAGATCCAAACTGCTTTTAGTGCGAATCTGAGTTCCTCGAATCATTCGCCACAGAGCCAAACTCAATCATATCCGAACTATGATCAGAATCCTTAGAAATCATCATATTCAAGCACGGGTTCTAATTCTTCGTATCAGAATCAGACAAATCAGAATAATCAATCGAATTCTGATCCAAATGTGTTTAAATGCAACATTGCTGTCAATTTAAGCCATGTTGTTTCTGAACAAGTGGCCAAACAACACATGGCACTTCTTGCCACAGTGTTGGAATCTTATGAAAGTTTGAAGGCCGGGAAGATTGGTAATCCGGAAATGACTGTCGAAGACTATGATCAAGTGGATGAAGAAGAGCTTGAGCTGATGGACATCAAATGGTCTTTAGCCTCGATTATTCGGAGGGTTACTAAATTTGCTGCTCTAACTGGCAGAGACATCGGGAATTCAAGCAACAAATTGGGATTCGACAAAACAAAAGTTACTTGCTTCAGATGCTGACAAAAAGGGCACTTCAAAAGAGAATGCAAGAATCCAGAAGCGAGTGGCAATCAAAGTCCATTTGGAGGTTGCAGTGATTATTACAAGAAGTCACTACAATACAAGCCATTTCCAAAGAAGACTCAAGTCAAAATCCAAGAGAAACCATCCAACACCACAGAAAAGGCAATGGTTGCTTCGAATGAAGATGGCGGATTTGATTGGAATTCATATATTGCCAAAAAGACCGGAGTTGCTCTAATGGCTGAGATTATGGAAGATACATCTGCTGAGGATGCAGCTATGGAAAGCGCAATGCTAGACGGATAATATGTCACGTAAAATACACTAAAGATAAATCCCTGAAAGTTTCAAGATCTAATTCAAACTAATTGATGTCGAAAAGTTGAAAAAACCATGTTTTACAAACTTGATTTGGTCGAACTTGTAATCAAGTCCGCTCGAACTTGATTAAAAATTCACAATTTTTAATCAAGTCCGCCCGAACTTGATTGATTTTCCTTGATTCTTGCACAAGTCCGCTCGAACTTGCTTAATATTTCTTCAGGTTTCATCAAGTTCGCCCGAACTTGATCAATCTCTGTTAAAATTTTATTACAAGTTCGCCCGAACTTGCTTGTTCTTTTGAATATCATACAAGTCCACTCGAACTTATATCAGGGTGAAATTTTCAAAAGATTCTAACAAGTTCGCCCGAACTTGTTTGAAATCAAAACTGATTTTAACAACTGCAAAAGTTCGCCCGAACTTGTCAGTGTACTAATCAATTTTCGACGTTTGTGAACTTGTTTTCAGCGATTCTCGTCAGTTTTTCCACGATGGAAGATATTCACATTGCGTTTATACGGCTTCAGCATCGAATGCTCAAATTGTGAATCAAGTTAACATTGATAACGAGATGGGTACGTCTGTGAAGCCACCGAAACTCATGTGTATTGATGAATACGAGGGGTGGAAAGAAAAGTTTACGAACTGGGTTCAGTCTATATTCTTTCACAAGTGGGTTGCAGTTGAGACTGGCTACACATGGCCAAGAGATGAAAATGATAATGTTATCAATATAAGCAAGTTTTGTATTGTACAAAAAGATGCTTACGTAGCGGAGAAGAAAATGATAAGTCTGATCCAGCAGTCTGTGAAAGAAGATATTTTAGTGCTGCTACCATAATACAAAACTGCACAAGATCTTTGGAAGTCCTTAAAGAACAAATATCAGGGAAGTGCAGAAATGGTCAAGAGCAAAAAGGCTTTAATCATGAAGGAATTCGACATATTCACAATGATAAAAGGCGAAACGATGAGACAAATGATTGAACGTTTTTGTCATCTCAAAGTGGTTAGAGGAGACACGGTCTTGAGAAGACGGAAGAAGAAGACATTAACAAATTGACTGACGCATTACTAGAAGGAGAATGGACGACTTATCTCATGGTGCTCAAAGAAAGTCCATGCTGGGAAATCTTCAAGTTATCCACCTTTATCGATAAATTGGAGGGGCACGGGATGGAGTTGTTAAAGATCGCCAAGTCAAAGAATTCGAATGTTGCTCAAGATGTAGGGCTTTACTACAAGACTGGAGCTCAAGAGAATATCTCAAGCCCCAAGATCCAAACTGCTTTTAGTGCGAATCTGAGTTCCTCGAATCATTCGCCACAGAGCCAAACTCAATCATATCCGAACTATGATCAGAATCCTTAGAAATCATCATATTCAAGCACGGGTTCTAATTCTTCGTATCAGAATCAGACAAATCAGAATATTCAATCGAATTCTGATCCAAATGTGTTTAAATGCAACATTGCTGTCAATTTAAGCCATGTTGTTTCTGAACAAGTGGCCAAACAACACATGGCACTTTTTGCCACAGTGTTGGAATCTTATGAAAGTTTGGTGGCCGGAAAGATTTGTAATCTGGAAATGACTGTCGAAGACTATGATCAAGTGGATGAAGAAGAGCTTGAGCTGATGGACATCAAATGGTCTTTAGCCTCGATTATTCGGAGGGTTACTAAATTTGCTGCTCTAACTGGCAGAGACATCGGGAATTCAAGCAACAAACTGGGATTCGACAAAACGAAAGTTACTTGCTTCAGATGCCTACAAAAGGGGCACTTCAAAAGAGAATGCAAGAATCCAGAAGCGAGTGGCAATCAAAGTCCATTTGGAGGTGGCAGTGATTATTACAAGAATTCACTACAATACAAGCCATTCCCAATGGAGACTCAAGTCGAAATCCAAGAGAAACCATCCAACACCACAGAAAAGGCAATCGTTGCTTCGAATGAAGATGACGGATTTGATTGGAATTCATATATTGCCAGGAAGACCGGAGTTGCTCTAATGGCTGAGATCATGGAAGATACATCTGCTGAGGGTGCAGCTATGGAAAGCGCAATGCTAGACGGATAAAAGTTGCTAAATTTTGAATATGTCACGTAAAATATGTCACACCCTCAATTTCCACTTGCGAAGTTTTACCGCGAGGCGTGTGAACAAACCAGAATCTGAGACACTAGTAACGTCGAACGACTCTATATGATTTGTTAATACATTTTCCAAAATCATTTGTCTAACCATTCATAGTTAATTTTAGATTGCCTTAGTTTGGTTTCAATGTTTAGCGGAAGCATTAGTTTCTAAAGTTGAGCGGAAGCATAAAAATAAAGTAAAGAAACGGGCGCCAACACAAACGCCAAAAATAAAGAAAAACCCAAAACAATGTTTGTAAATGAGACTCGATAAAAAGATGTCTTGATCAATGCAAGTGGGTGCACCTAGGGCTCCTAGCGTCCCGAGAAACATGTAAAGAAACAAGTGTCAACATTAAAGAAGAGTGAGTTCACAGGTTTTCATAAGTTCATTTGTTCGGTTATAAGTTTGTTTCCCCCGTTATCCCTAACCCGGGATAACGATTTAGTTCCATTATTCCCAACCCGGAATAATACTGATGGTTCCATTATTCCTTACCCGGAATAATAATGATGTTCCATTATTCCTAACCCGGAATAATAACGTTGTTGGTTCCATTATCCCTAACCCGGGATAATATTGTTGATTCGTAATTAAGCTCAATGTTAACATGTAGGTAGCTAGCCTAAAGTTATGTCACGTAAGTGTTCGCGATCGAAGCTGACTGTTGTGCCTCCGTGTTGCCAGGCCTATCACTGACCATGGCGAAGTTAGGCCAAATTATTCACCCGTTGACCATACCCGGTCGGCTAGCGCGACTAGCTCGGGTGGGGCTTGTCGGGCCCAGTAGTACTACTTATAATTTCCCCGCTATCTAACCCAATACTAACAATCCGAGAGATTGTCGAGGACTTGTGTGATATAGCTGCTTAGTGACCATAACGTACGTTAACATTAACTTAGTTATCGAATAGTTTAATGACGTTAATTTCATATAACGTAAAGAGATAGAGTTGTAGAGTGTATACATGTTTCTCCCCCTGTTGTTTAAAACCGGATAAAATTAGGGGCCGTGAACTCACCTTTAGTTGCTCGGTTAGTGTAACATAGATGTAGCAAATGATGGGACCGCTAATTGCGTCCTAACAAGTCAATTGATTTAGAGTTAGTGTGTGAACACACTGATGCAAACCCTACACATACTAACACACAATGCGGTACATACAATAACAATTCCTAAAACTCAAATCATGCATGCAAGTATCATCATACCAACATAGTGATCAAACCAACCTATCATGAACACAAATCAATCCATACAACACTTTGGTACACACATTCGCAAGTTATCAAATTTCAGCGTATATACTCATAATTAGGCTGTTTTCGAGGATTTTTATAAAATAGTTCCAACATTCCAAAAATTCCAATTATTTTACAGAAGGTGTCAACTATACTATAGAATTTTATATAAATTTTTCAAGTCCTAACACTTTACCAATTATTCATAAATATTAATATACTAGACTGCAGTCAGATTCGTCGCTTTCTGACTGCAGTCCACGGGAGAATTTATTTAAAAATCACCGTTCGTCCAATTAACAAAATTCCAGTGGGAGTTTCCATATCTAGTTGCTGTACAAATTTTGTGATTCGACTCTCTACAGATGATTAGATCCGACTCGATAAACAACTAACAAATTTTCAGAATTTTCACAGCTTCAGATACTGAACTTAATTGGCCACTTGAAAATATCAAACGACTTCAGAAAAATATGAATCCAGCGCCATTAGAAGCGTTTTTCAAAAATCTACGTTTTAGACTTCAGAAAATCCTTTTTTCGATAAATAATAACCAAGTTACAGCCAGTTGAAGTTGGCTGTAAACACCATTCAGCATCCTGTTTTCAGCATTGTATCGCAATATAACCCGCTTAAACAATCGATATGTTAAATATAAACGATCAAGAACAGATTTTTCCAATCATATATCATCATATACATCATACCCATGCAAACCCTAATCATAACATAGCCTAATGATTCTTGATTCCACTTATCATCATAATCGCAAACTAGCATCATTTATCGGACTAAACATCATACACCTTAATAATAATGAATCTACCACTACATTCAAGCATAATCAAGAGTTTATAATCCTAGTATGACTTTGTAAACAATGATAAACTCTAACCTTAATCAGTGAAGATCAATGATCCGAGAATTAGATGGGATCGATTCGGATGTTGAAGAGAGTTGCGACCGAGAGGGAGAGTGGGAAAGCGGCTGTTTGCGACCGAGAGGATGAATGGAAGGGCTGCCGTCAACTTGTTTCTTGATTAGGGTTTGTGTGTGTGTTTTTGTTTTTGAAACAATGCACATGCATATATAGTGCAAGAAGAAAAGAAAAAGGGAAAAAGAGGAGGGTTTGCGGGTTGGGTGCTCGCGGCCGCAAGGGGTTCGGGTGGGGTGGTTTGGGTCTTTAACTTGAGCCTCAAGTTTCGTTCAACTCCTTGAGTCGCAAGGAAATGAGGTCGACTCGTTTCGCGGCTTGGTTCGATTCGTCTATATATTTACTATATATATATTTTATAACTAAAATCACGAAATCGAAACACAACATAATATCTCATCGAACTTATAAACGTTTAATACACATAGCACGTAATTCATTTGACAAGTTCACGAAGTTATCGTAATTATTTCGAGCGTGCAATTTAAGTCTCCGAATCAATTTAGCGTAGGAATGAATAACCGTGAAGTAGTGCGTTTAAGATGTCTGAAAAACCGGGATGTCACAAAATACACTAAAGATAAACCCCTGAAAGTTTCAAGATCTAATTCAAACGAATTGATGTCGAAAAGTTGAAAAAACCATGTTTTACAAACTTGATTTGGTCGAACTTGTAATCAAGTCCGCTCGAACTTGATTACAAATTCACAATTTTTAATCTAGTCAGCCCGAACTTGATTGATTTTCATTGATTCTTGCACAAGTCCGCTCGAACTTGCTTAATATTTCTTCAGGTTTCATCAAGTTCGCCCGAACTTGATCAATCTCTGTTGAAATTTTATTGCAAGTTCGCCCGAACTTGCTTGTTCTTTTAAATATCATACAAGTCCGCTCGAACTTATATCAGGGTGAAATTTTCAAAAGATTCTAACAAGTTCGCCCGAACTTGTTTGAAATCAAAACTGATTTTTACAACTGCAAAAGTTCGCCCGAACTTGTCAGTGTACTAATCAATTTTCGAAGTTTGTGAACGTGTTTTCAGCGATTCTCGTCAGTTTTTCCATAATGGAAGATATTCACAAGCGTTTATGACGGCTTCAGCATCGAATGCTCAAATGGTGAATCAAGTTAACATTGATAATGAGATGGGTACGTCTGTGAAGCCACCGAAACTCATGTGTATTGATGAATACGAGGGGTGGAAAGAAAAGTTTACGAACTGGGTCCAGTCTACATTCTTTCACAGCTGGGTTGCAGTTGAGACTGGCTACACATGGCCAAGAGATGAAAATGATAATGTTATCGATATAAGCAAGTTTTCTACTGTACAAAAAGATGCTTACATAGCGGAGAAGAAAATGATAAGTCTAATCCAGCAGTCTGTGAAAGAAGATATTTTAGTGCTGCTACCAGAATACAAAACTGCACAAGATCTTTAGAAGACCTTAAAGAACAAATATCAGGGAAGTGCAGAAATGGTCAAGAGCAAAAAGGCTTTAATCATGAAGGAATTCGACATATTCACAATGATAAAAGACGAAACGATGAGACAAATGATTGAACGTTTTTGTCATCTGAAAGTGATTATGAGGAGACATGGTCTTGAGAAGATGGAAGAAGAATACATTGACAAATTGTCTGACACATTACTAGAAGGAGAATGGACGACTTATCTCATGGTGCTCAAAGAAAGTCCAAGCTGGGAATTCTTCAAGTTATCCACCTTTATCGATAAATTGGAGGGGCATGAGATGGAGTTGTTAAAGATCACCAAGTTAAAGAATTCGAAGACTATGATCAAGTGGATGAAGAAGAGCTTGAGCTGATGGACATCAAATGGTCTTTAGCCTCGATTATTCGGAGGGTTACTAAATTTGCTGCTCTAACCGGCAGAGACATCGGGAATTCAAGCAAACTGGGATTCGACAAAACGAAAGTTACTTGCTTCAGATGCCGACAAAAAGGGCACTTCAAAAGAGAATGCAAGAATCCAGAAGCGAGTGGCAATCAAAGTCCATTTGGAGGTGGCAGTGATTATTACAAGAAGTCACTACAATACAAGCCATTCCCAAAGAAGACTCAAGTCGAAATCCAAGAGAAACCATCCAACACCACAGAAAAGGCAATCGTTGCTTCGAATGAAGAAGACTGATTTGATTTGAATTCATATATTGCCAAAAAGACCGGAGTTGCTCTAATGGCTGAGATCATGGAAGATACATCTGCTGAGGATGCAGCTATGGAAAGCGCAATGCTAGACTGATAAAAGTTGCTAAATTTTGAATATGTCATGTAAAATACACTAAAGATAAACCCCTGAAAGTTTCAAGATCTAATTCAAACTATTTGATGTCGAAAAGTTGAAAAAACCATGTTTTACAAACTTGATTTGGTCGAACTTGTAATCAAGTCCGCTCGAACTTGATTAAAAGTTCACAATTTTTAATCAAGTCCGCCCGAACTTGATCAATCTCTGTTGAAATTTTATTACAAGTTCGCCCGAACTTGCTTGTTCTCTTGAATATCATACAAGTCCGCTCGAACTTATATCAAGGTGAAATTTTCAAAAGATTCTAACAAGTTCGCCCGAACTTGTTTGAAATCAAAACTGATTTTAACAACTGCAAAAGTTCGCCCAAACTTGTCAGTGTACTAATCAATTTTCAAAGTTTGTGAACGTGTTTTCAGTGATTCTCGTCAGTTTTTCCATAATGGAAGATATTCACAAGCGTTTATGACGGCTTCAGCATCGAATGCTCAAATGGTGAATCAAGTTAACATTGATAACGAGATGGGTACGTCTGTGAAGCCACCGAAACTCATGTGTATTGATGAATACGAGGGGTGGAAAGAAAAGTTTACGAACTGGGTCCAGTCTCCATTCTTTCACAGTTGGGTTGTAGTTGAGACTGGCTACACATGGCCAAGAGATGAAAATGATAATGTTATCTATATAAGCAAGTTTTCTACTGTACAAAAAGATGCTTACATAGCGGAGAAGAAAATGATAAGTCTGATCCAGCAGTCTGTGAAAGAAGATATTTTAGTGCTGCTACCAGAATACAAAACTGCACAAGATCTTTAGAAGACCTTAAAAAACAAATATCAAGGAAGTGCAGAAATGGTCAAGATCAAAAAGGCTTTAATAATGAAGGAATTCGACATATTCACAATGATAAAAGGCGAAACGATGAGACAAATGATTGAACGTTTTTGTCATCTGAAAGTGATTATGAGGAGACACGGTCTTAAGAAGAAGGAAGAAGAACACATTGACAAATTGGCTGACGCATTACCAGAAGGAGAAGGGACGACTTATCTCATGGTGCTCAAAGAAAGTCCATGCTGGGAATTCTTCAAGTTATCCACCTTTATCGATAAATTGGAGGGGCACGAGATGGAGTTGATAAAGATCGCCAAGTCAAAGAATTCGAATGTTGCTCAAGGTGTAGGGCTTTACTACAAGACTTGAGCTCAAGAGAATATCTCAAGCCCCAAGATACAAACTGCTTTTAGTGTGAATCTGAGTTCCTCGAATCATTCGCCATAGAGCCAAACTCAATCATATCCGAACTATGATCAGAATCCTTAGAAATCATCATATTCAAGCACGGGTTCTAATTCTTCGTATCAGAATCAGACAAATCAGAATAATCAATCGAATTCTGATCCAAATGTGTTTAAATGCAACATTGCTGTCAATTTAAGCCATGTTGTTTCTGAACAAGTGGCCAAACAACACATGGCACTTCTTGCCACAGTGTTGGAATCTTATGAAAGTTTCGTGGCCGGGAAGATTGGTAATCCGGAAATGACTGTCGAAGACTATGATCAAGTGGATGAAGAAAAGATTGAGCTGATGGACATCAAATGGTCCTTAGCCTCGATTATTCGGAGGGTTACTAAATTTGTTGCTCTAACCGGCAGAGACATCGGGAATTCAAGCAATAAACTGGGATTCGACAAAACGAAAGTTACTTGCTTCAGATGCCGACAAAAAGGGCACTTCAAAAGAGAATGCAAGAATCCAGGAACGAGTGGCAATCAAAGTCCATTTGGAGGTGGCAGTGATTATTACAAGAAGTCACTACAATACAAGCCATTCCCAAAGAAGACTCAAGTCGAAATCCAAGAGAAACCATCCAACACCATAGAAAAGGCAATGGTTGCTTCGAATGAAGATGACGGATTTGATTGGAATTCATATATTGCCAAAAAGACCGGAGTTGTTCTAATGGCTGAGATCATGGAAGATACATCTGCTGAGGATGCAGCTACGGAAAGCGCAATGCTAAAAGAATATTTACAACAAGCAGAAGAAGAGGAAATCTATCATCACACAAAGATGCAGAGTATCCTTTCTCCTAACATGACTACTAGTTTTGCAGGTTGTTTTGGTGATACAACATCTTCAGAGCATGTTGCTGAGGAGAAACCTGTGGTTGAAGAGTCATCAATGTGACCAAAGAGATAAATGAGGAAAACTTCACGGAGATCGCCAACAAAGCTATGATGGCAAATTTAACAAAGGTAGGTCCTGAGGTTGCCAAAAAGAAAACAACAACATCTGAAGTTGTGAAGTCTGTGTCTGTTGAAACCAACGTCAACAAAGTGTTTGTTTCAAAAGATAAAACTGAAACTGTCAAACTTTCAAAAGATAAGAAGAAAGTTAAGTTTGAAAACGATAATGTCTATGAAATCTTAGATGGTGAATTTGAGGATGATTATGAAGTTTATTATCCCAAACCCAAGACCAAAAAGGCTTGGGTTGTACTTTTCCACTGAATGTTAATGTGTGCAGGGGCTCCAAAGATCCATATTCGAAGTGGATTCTGGATAGTGGAGCATCAAGGCACATGAACGGGATGAAAGCACTACTCTTTGATATCAAAGCGATTAATGGAGGGTATGTAGGCTTCGCTAGAAATCAAGGAGGCCAGATTGTAGCTGAAGGAAAGCTTTCAAATGGCGTGGTATCATTTGATCGTGTTAACTATATCACCGAGCTAGAGAACAATCTTCTAACTATCTCACAGATTTGCGATAAGTAGTTCACAGTTCATTTCAATGATAAGGAGTGCATGATTCTTAAGCCGGGCTTCGTGATTTCGGATGATTGGATTCTCATGCGTGCTCCACGTGAAAACGATCTCTACGTGTTAGACATGAGTATTGCTACAACATCGTCGAAATCGGCTCAATGTTTTGTCACAAAAGCCATGGAGAAGTATTCGATTCTATGGCACAAAAATGGGGCATATACATCTAAGGAAAATGAATTTTCTGGTTCACAACGATTTAGTAGAGGGGGTGAATCTTCGAAGCTTCCACATGACAGATCATTGTCTTGAATGCAAGAAAGGGAAGAAGATTAAGAAGTCACATCCTAAGAAGATTCTGAACTCCATAAGGTTGCCGCTTGAACGTCTACATATGGATCTTTTTGGTCCGGTGAATGTTCAAAGTATATCCGGAGATCTGTATTGTTTGGTTGTCACAGATGATTATTCTCGATATTCATGGGTTTTCTTTCAAGAGTCTAAAGATGAAACGTTCGACAATCTGGTGATTCTCTTTAAGAAACTCGAAAATCTATATCATCTTCCTGTCATACGAATTCGAAGTGATAATGCACGGAATTCAAGAACAACAAGATGAAAGAGTTTTGCAACGCCAAAGGAATTCTGCACGAATTCAGTGCACCGTATACTCCACAACAAAATGGTGTAGCTAAGAGGAAGAATAGAACTTTGATCGAAACAGCAAGAACCCTCAAAACTTCCCGTTAGCTTCTGGAGTGAGGCGGTTGAAGCGGCATGTTACACTTTAAACAAGGTCTTAACTGTCAAACCGACTAAAAAGACTTGTTTCGAAATGATTAACCGAAGGAAACCAAATTTGAAATGTCTAGAACCGTTTGGTGCACCGTGTACAGTGATTGATCAAGATGGAAAGTTCGGTGCTAAAACGCTTGAAGGTTTCTTTGTCGGTTACGCTAGTCTGCTATGGAGAGTTTACATTCCTGCTTTGAGAAGGGTGGTCGAAGCACAACACGTTGATTGCTTACGGTACGCAACTCCTATTCAAGGAAAAGGCGATGTGTGGTTGTTCAATTACCAAGATTTGTGGAAGTCATTCCACTTGCCAGAAGAACCGTCTGAAGAAGAACTTGCAGCTCTTTATTATCTTCAACAATCGGCAAACCAAGAACAGATTATAAGGCCAATTCTGGTTAATCAACCCACTGTTGGTACATCGTCTTCTGGTGCAGGTCCGAGTAATAGTGGTGTTCCAACTGAACAAGTTTCTGAGCAGAAGTAGAACCTACTACAACTCCAGCAAATGTTTCCACTAAACCAGGAAATGTAACTACAGAGCCCAATATTCTTCAGAATCAGAATTCCAACTCTGATGAAGCTCCGACTTTTGATGATGACGGAGAATCCTCTTCCGATGAAGAATCCGAGGAGATAACAAGCATGTTAAACCAATCTGCTGGCCCGAGCAATCAAAATGAAGCTACATCTAGTGCTCCTAAAGTTGATTTAATAGTTTATCTGAATATTTCGAATCAGAACATTACGGTTGATGTTCCTAGTGAGGATATGCCGCGATCTTATTCATATCATCCTTCAACCAACATTATTGGAGAGTTACAAACTGGTGTGAGAACGAGAGGCCAAATCAACAAAGCATTAAGTTGTTTATATACTCGAGTGGCTCCGACTCAAGATTACTATTACTATTCATGTTTCATATCTCAAATCGAGCCGAAGACTGTGAATGAAGCTTTGGGTGATGAGAACTGGGTGATAGCAATGCAGGAAGAGTTATTACAGTTTGAGAAACTCGGAGTCTGGAGACTTGTTGACTTACCACCTAAGCAGAAAGCGATAGATACGAAGTGGGTCTTCAAGTGTAAGAGGGATGATCGAGGTGTGATCGTTAGAAACAAAGCCCGGTTGGTTGTCAAAGGTTTCCACCGGCAAGAAGGAATTGACTATACAGAAGTCTATGCACCGGTTGCACGTTTAGAGTCAATCCGCATTTTCCTTGCATTCGCTGCTTGGAAAGGTTTTAAGGTGTACCAGTTAGATGTGAAATCCGCATTTCTCTATGGTAAGCTACGCGAACAAGTGTACGTCGGCCAACCACCAGGGTTCGTCGATCAGCTGAACAAGAACAAAGCTTATCCCTAGACAAAGCCTTATACGGATTATATCAAGCACCGAGAGCTTGGTACGAGACGTTATCTCAACATCTCGTTGGAAACGGCTTTACGAGAGGTACACTGGATAGTACATTGTTTACCAAAGAAGTCGGAAATCATCTAATCATTATACAAATCTATGTGGATGATATCGTCTTTGGTTCAACAGATGATAGTCTTTGCAAAGAATTTGAGAAGATTATGAAGAAGAAGTTCGAAATGTCTTCTATGGGCGAAATGAAATTCTTCCTCGGGTTACAAGTTGATCAGTTACCAGACGGCATATTCATTCATCAAACAAAATACGTTCATGATATTCTGAAGAAGTTTGAAATGGATAGCTTGAAGCCGCTTTCTACTCCTCTGGCACTGAATCATGGGATTTGCATTGGCAAAACAGGAACCAAAGTGCATGATATGCTTTATCGGTCGATGATAGGATCTCTTATGTATCTGACGGCATCTCACCCAGATATCATGTATCCTACCTGTCTTTGCACTAGATATCAGTCCAATCCCCGAGTATCTCACATGCAGATAGTCAAGAGAATATTCCGTTACTTGAAGGGATGTCCAATCACCAGCTTGTGGTATGCAAAGAACGATAACTTTGATCTGACGGGATACGCTGATTCTGACTTTGGGAAGGACAAGCTGAATTCAAAGTCTACGACGGCTGGTTGCCAGTTCGTCGGAACTCGATTAGTAACGTGGCAATGCAAGAAACAAACCACGGTCTCTCTCTCTACTTGTGAGGCAAAATACATTTCTGCTTCCAGCTGTTGTTCACAAATCCTATGGATTCAATAACAGATAAGGGACTTTGGATTGCTTTTTTTTGATACGCCTTTATATGTAGATAATAAGGCAGCAATCGACATCACTAAAAATCATGTTCATCACTCTCGAACTAAACACATAGAAATTCGTTATCACTTCATTCGTGACTGCTACGAAAAGAAGTTGGCACGAATAGAAAAAATCCACACCGATGAACAAAAAGCTGATTTTTATACCAAAGCTTTTCCTTTAACAAGGTTTAAATATCTAATGAGGCTTAACGGTATTAAAAATTTGTTGACAGGTGCGGAGGCAGAGGTTGAATATGGATCGGACGACGAGTTCACGTGATCCACATTGGTTTGTATATCTTTTAGATTAGTATTTCTTAAAAACCAAAATACAAAAATATGTTTTTTATTTTCGGGGGAGAAATATTTAAGAAAATACAAAAACATATGAAAAATTCAAAAAATACAAAACAAAAAAAAGACAAAGAATTTTGTGTCAAAAAGGAAATGATAGTACATCAGTGGACTATCACAGTACGCTAAAGAATTGTAAAGTTTAAAAAGTGATAAACGAGTCTTACTGTGGATGTGTCGATAGGCTTTACACGTTCAGTAGATTGTTTCTGAGATATTAACTAAATTTTACAACTGCTTAAACTTATGGCTTAACATCTCTCGAATATATGGACTTCGTACTCCGAAATTTCGTTTGAGAGATTGCCTAATTCTGAGATACGAGGTCTTTATAGAAAGTTGATATCTGGGATATTATAAAAGTTCTTCTGATTTTGCGGAAGCAGTAGCCTAGAACTTCTATAATACTTTTACTAAAAACCCTAAACTGCATGCAAAGTTGAAAAGATGTAACGCCCCAAATCGCGTAAAACAACACGCGGCGGAAACACTTGGGGAGTCACGTTACAAATTGTTTCACAACACCTGGTTCTTCAAATTTTGTTTTATTGAATTTATCGAATTACATCATTTTGGATTAATAGAAAAGAAATACAATCAAATTTGTCCTTCAGATTTTAAAATCACTAAAGCCCGAGTCCGTCCTATGTGTAGCATGCAGCAACAATCATCAAAAAGATAAACCTGAAACATATGTGAAAATAAGTATGTCACATAAAAATGACTGTGAGTAACATAGGTTTTTGTGGTTTAGATTTATGGCTTTAGATATTTAGAGAAATGTTTAAATGGTTCAAAAATTGCCATGAATTCATAAAAAAATGTTTTTTCTTTATAAAATCATGTGAAAATCATATGATATAAAAGAAATAGTGTATGGTTAAATCAATAACCAAAATATGTAATGCAGAAACAAATGTCATGTGTAAAATATGCCGTGTTATGTAGAAAATGTATTGTATAATCAATGTCTTGTCTAAACAAAATGTGTGTGAACCAATATCATGTAAATCATTGTCATGTAAACCAATGTCATGTAAGTCATTGTCATGTAAACCAATGTTTTTTAAAAAACAAGGTTTTGTTTAAATCAAAAGTCATGTTTTATAAACCATTACTTTTATTGTTAAAACATATATTAGAGTTGTAGGCAAATACATTCAAACCTCGTTGATTGTTGGATTAGACCCTTATAAAGACAAAGGTTTATCAATTGTTTATCGGATTCAGTCATTCTCCAATGGATACTTTCAACACTAGAAAGCGGGAATAGGTGTCAAACCTGGTACCATAACATACTACCTGTCAGTATCAATGTTAATGAATGTATCAATATCAAGTTCAACGCACCAATATGTAAATAACAATGTGAGCATGTTTGTGAAAATGTCCTTATAACAATGTACTAGGTATGCTAAGTCAACATAAGAAGCATAAAGTCTTTGAAAACATGTGTAGGTATACTAAGTTAGTATACCAAATGAAGGTGTCGTTTGAAATCGTGTACTAGGTATACTATGTATTCCAAAACTTGTATATGTCATGAAAGCACGAAACTAGATATAGGCACAATATGTTTCACCCCAAAACATTGAAAACGTAAAAGAGGGGTCTATGTACTCACTTGAGGTTGCAAGAAAGTCCTTTTTCAAGGAGATAAACCAAAGCTCAAGAGTCCGAGAATTCAAGTATGTCCTAATATCGGATAACTATGTTAATATCGAGATATAATCGGCGAATAGGATAGAATGAGGTCTTGTAAACCAAATGAGTGTTGGAACTCATATGAAATGGTTTAAAAAAGTTAACATTCTGATTTGAAATGATTCCTAAGTGCTTTTGACCCATAATGGCTTGTTGAGTTAGTTTATGTTACTTTAACGAGTCATTTGCGTAAACGCGTGATCAGATGGTTAGATATGCCTTATGATAAGTCTTATATGCCAAAATAAGTTTAATATAGTTATAACATCAGTCTATATGGCAAAACATTGGTTACATAAGTTTAAAATCAAATTATGCGCAAAAAGGGCATTTTGGTCTTTTATAAAGGTATACTAGGTGACTTAACATAACACTAACCAAACGACGTGACCATAAGGTATAACCTCAGAGGGTTATTCCCTATACAACTATGGTCCCTAATATGAGTTTGGTCGGATCCTATGATCAACCAAACGGGTCGGATTCGAAAGTCAAAGCGGTGGTTAAGACCGCTCGACTTACGACCCTAAGCAAGCACTAAACTAAAAGTGATGAGTTAGACATGTTAAGCATGTCTAACCTAGTTTATAAAACTGATTTGGTATCTAAACAAAGTGTTTTGATACCCGAAAGTAGTTTCGTCGTATAATGCGCACTTTACACATTATTGTCCGAAACTTTGACTCGTCACTACAACTAGAAAACGTGGTAATCAGTAGGCATGATAGCTATGGATCATAACCATCGTGATTACGATTACGTTGCAAAGTCCAATCGGAATTTGACTTGACCAATTAATGGTCAAAGCTGAAAGTCAAACTCTGTTTGACTTTTAGCTTGAAATAGCTAAACAAATGAAACAAGACAAGGATAGAGCACTTACTTGTGTTGAAGAACACCCAAGAGCTCCAAGAAGATAAGAACAACTCAGGTAGGAGGCATCCAACAATGTGGTCGCCTCCACTTAGAGTGTTTGAGAGAAAGAAAAGAATTGAGCTAGGAATGAGGTGAACTTTGATGGGTATTTATAGTGTTCTTGGATCAACAAGATCATTCCAAGTGTCCCATGTGTTGGCATGATCTTATGGAAGTCCTAACAAGTGTCAAATGCAAGTGAATTGGTGGCAAACTGATTTGCTTGGTGTCCAAGGTGTAAATGAGAGGCTGGCATCTAGTTTTAACCATTCTGCTAAGCTGGGGGGTCCTTATGGACCGTAAGGGCTTTGGGCTTACGGTCCGTAAGCCCTTTAGCTGGCAGAGAGTTTCACAAATTGGCAGAACATGCCCCTACACTTGTTTCATCGTGTTTTGGCACTTCTAACATCCGTTAACCTCATTTTCAAGCTTCATAAGGATGAAATAACATAGGGAACTTGAAATGTGTTCAAAAATGTTCCGGGTGTCGTTTCGTTTGGTCGTACGGATGCGGTTTTCGGTTAATTACGACGAAAATCGTAACGATCCCATGCAAGACCGAAAATGCGTAACGAACGATATTTTTGCATTCCAATCATTAAAATACAAGATTTTAATGATTACAAAAATTTTTGGATGTGCGTTCTTGTTCCAGATTAGGAGATACGCGTAACGGCATAGTTTCATGAAATTTGCAAAATAGCCCCTAAAGTTGCAAAAGCACGTTTTTTCCATACCGAAGCCTTTAAAACTTAATTCTAAGTTATGTAAAAGTTATTTAAGGTATG
Source organism: Scalesia atractyloides (assembly GCA_947069175.1). Classification (NCBI taxonomy): domain Eukaryota; kingdom Viridiplantae; phylum Streptophyta; class Magnoliopsida; order Asterales; family Asteraceae; genus Scalesia; species Scalesia atractyloides. Next base: position 32,049,852 of record CAMTDV010000009.1, on the reverse strand, counting down.
TTAAGCTTGTGACCTTGTTTCGGAGTGTGCGAAGCTTCGAGAATCGGCAGACTTTCATAGTTTGTCGTAAATAGTCCTTGTGGTCGAATAAGGTTGTTTTTGACATACCAAACCCTTCAAAACTAATTTCTAAGTTATGTTAAGGATATTTAGGGTATGTTTAGGTTATATCACTAATCAGGAATATACGTTGTGTTAAACTGATTACGTTTACGTAACAGTTTACGTATTACCTTCTAGGAATTGTTTAAGAGCTCGACTTTGAACAGGGATTGATATTGTGCAATTGTTATGGATAAGTTTCACAATTCAATGAATAAAACACAAGGTTTTATTGCTTATGAAATTGTTCGGGACTTGATAATGACAATTGAAGGCACAGTTGTCACAGTCTCCCCTACTTTAGGAGATTTCGTCCCAAAATTTATTCGTAGGAATCCGTTTGCATAAGTCGTGTCAATCAATTGTCTTGTTATGGAATCTAGGGTTTTTTTTATCCATTTGCATAGAATAACCCATCATGGATTTCCATGTAAAGCATAACTTTATTCTTTCCTCTAGTATATACTTCCTCAAGTAATTGCAAGAAATGGGAATTGATTGTTATATGTGTGGCGCTCATTCCGTAATGGATACTTCCTCAATTAATGCAAGAAGTGGGAATGAGGGATTGTGGTAAAACCATTTAAATCAATAACGCTATCAGTATCCTTTAAGAATCCAACTACTCAGATAGAAGGTTCTATAGGATTTAGCTTGTGTTTCATTCCTCCGATGGATATTTCTTAAGAAGCGAAAATGAATGGATAACTCATTTTCCAATGGATACTTCGTCAGAAGTGGAAATGAAGGATTTAAAATAGATAATTCATTTCCTCGATGGATATTTCCTTAGAAGCGAAAATGAATGGATAATTCATTTTCCAATGGATACTTCGTCAGAATTGGAGATGAAGGATTGTGAACAGACAATTCATTTCTCCGATGGATATTTCTTCAGAAGCGAAAATGAATTGATAATTCATTTTCCAATGGATACTTAGTCAGAAGTGGAAATGAAGGATTATGAATAGGTAATTCTTTTCCCCGATGGATATTTCATCAGAAGCGAAAATGAATGGATAATTCATTTTCCAATGGATACCTCGTCAGAAGCGGAAATGAAAGATTATAATAGGTAATTGATTTCCCCGATGGATATTTCTTCAGAAGTGAAAATGAATGGATAATTCATTTTCCAATGGATACCTCATCAGAAGCGGAAATGAAAGATCAGGACAGGATTATTCATTCCCCAATGGGTATTGCTTCAGAAGCGAAAATGAATGGATAATTCATTTTCCTCAGTGGATACTTCATCAGAAGCGGAATGAATTTATTCATTTTTCCAATGGATATTTCTTTAGAAGCGAAAACGAACGAATAGTTCATTTTCCTTGATGGCTACTTCATTAGAAGGAAAATGAATGTGGAGTTCGAATGGATTATTCATTTACCAATGGATACCTCTAGAGGAGCGAAAAATGAGTAGCTAGTTCATTTTTCCTCAATGGATACTTCTCCAGAAACAGAAATGAATATAGATGGCTTTCGTTTTAAGTTAACACGTATGGATCAGGGATAACATAAAATCCTCAAATGATTTGGATAACATTATGACAAATAATACAATAAGCAAACTTATATATAGGAAGTACCAACGGCGTATCCACCATTTCTTATTTCACATTCGTCTCGCTATTTAGTCATTCTAGATTTTATGTTATTACACTTAATAGGACTCACTATGGTTTCCATGCATCGAATTTCATAATTATGTGTGCACCCATAATTAATTAATTCGTTGCAAAGTCTACATTGTTTATCTTGCCATGTGACAAATTATGGTCAAAGAAAGATACTTTGTTTTAACTATTGGAATAGTGTGTGCGTCTCACGTGTTTCACGTCAACCAATAAGATTGTACATTTTCCAGGGATAGACAAGTTCATAGATTTGGTAAGAATGTGCGATCATAGTTGAGATGTATTAAGACAGTTGTTCAATTTCGTATGGAATGAGAGTTTAGATACTTGATATCTTGACACACATACACATATAAGCACAATAGTTTATAATTGAAATGTCATTACATAATAACTGAAAAGAGTTTGGGATAACAAAAGGAATGAAAATGTAAACTTCTAGTTATTTTAAACTGCATTGTTGTTGGCACGAGGCTTGTTAAATCCAACATTAGGAGCACGTCCCTGAGCAGGGTTGTTAACAACTTGATTTTGTGCAACAGCAACCCGACAAACATTAGTTGTGTGCCCAATGAGCCCACAATTTAAACATCTGCGGCATTGTATATTGGCGTGATGATGAAGGTTACATTGGTTGCACAGAGGTGCAGTTCCATTGTATGGTTTTCTAGCAGGGGGTTGTGCTGGTTGGTTGGGAGCAGCTTGGTTGGGTCGAGTAACCACAGCATGGTTTTGTGAAGCCACACGCTTAGCTCCTCATATCGGTCAGTGTAGGCACTATGTTCTCCACTATCCTGTTTAAGATCATGGAACTCATTCTAAAGTGCCCTTTGCTCATGACGTGGGCAGAATTCTTTCATCATGAGAGCTCGAAGCTCTTCCCACGTTTGAGCCATCGCTACCTCAGCACCCCTGTCTCTTTTCACACCATTCCACCATTTAAGCGCTCTCTTTTGAAAGACACTCGAAGCAAACTCTACCTTGCATTCATTAGGACACTGCACATAACGAAAAGTGCTTTCGATACTTTTGAACCTTTGTAGGAGCCCAGTAGCCCCTTAAGACCCAAAGAACTTGAGTGGTTTAGCTGAACAAAATTGTTTATAGTTGCACTGAGCAGGCACATTGTTGTTGTTATTGCAAGCTTAATTTAGTTGGATCACGAGGTTCAGAAGTATATCGGCCATTTGTTGCGCAACTAAAGCCGCCATTTCGGCGTCTTGAGCAGTGTTGCGACGAGGAGGCATTCTAAAAGATAGGAAACATGAGATAAATGTGTGAGATTGACATTGAATAAACAGAGGAGTTTATAAAAATAATCGATGAGAAATAAGGATTGTGGTCATTTGTTTGTTACTTAAAACTAACAAATGACACAGTGACTAATCAAAGTAAATGGTTCTTTATAATATATCGTGAAGACATGCTTTAGCCTATAAGTGGACACTCACCCCAAGAGTCCCCAGGTAAGAGTGACTGGTCCAATAATGCGGATTTGTACGAACACTCTAGGCCTTAGACAGAAAACTCAGGGTACAGGCACCCACCCTTCCAGATTGCACGTGTTCATATTAATTAAACCCAAACTTTGATGAGATTTTTGGAAATTTTTTAGGCATGAAGCCCAAAAACAAATCATCTAAGGATAGATGATTTCTTATGATGTTTTAGAAAAATTTTGACTTTCAATAAGGTGTTGTGTTCTTGTTTTAGGCAATCACCTAAGGATAGGTGATGGTATAGTTTTATGAATCTAAACGCAAGAGAATTCGCGTTAGGGTCCTAGGAAGGTTATAGACTAGGTCAAAGTATTACTAATAACCTAATTCCCTATAAGAAGTGCTTTGATACCAATCTGTAACACCCCAAATCGCGTAAAACAACACTATGCGGAAACACTTGGGGAGTCACGTTACAATTGTTTCACAACACCTGGTTCTTCAAATTTTGTTTTATTGAATTTATCGAATTACATCATTTTGGATTAATAGAAAAGAAATACAATCAAATTTGTCCTTCAGATTTTAAAGTCACTAAAGCCCGAGTCCGTCCTATGTGTAGCATGCGGTAACAATCATCACACAGATAAACCTGAAACATATGTGAAAATAGGTACGTCAGCATAAAAATGCCTGTGAGTAACATAGGTTTTTGTGGTTTAGATTCATGGCTAAATATTTAGAGAAATGTTTAAATGGTTCCAAAATAGCCATGAATTCATACAAAATGTTTTTCTTTACAAAATCATGTGAAAATCATATGATATAAAAGAAATAGTGTATGGTTAAATCAATAACCAAAATATGTAATGCAGAAACAAATGTCGTGTGTAAAATATGCCGTGTTATGTACAAAATGTATTGTATAATCAATGTCTTGTCTAAACAAAATGTGTGTGAACCAATATCATGTAAATCATTGTCATGTAAACCAATGTCATGTAAATCATTGTCATGTAAACCAATGTTTTTGAATAAACAAGGTTTTGTTTCAATCAAAAGTTATGTTTTATAAACCATTGCTTTTGTTGTTAAAACATATATTAGGATCGTTGGCAAATACATTCAAACCTCGTTGATTGTCAGATAGACCCTTATAAAGACAAAGGTTTATCAATTGTTTATCAGATTCAGTCATTCCCCAATGGATACTTTCAACACTAGAAACGGGAATAGGTGTCAAACCTATGGTACCATAACATACTACCTGTCGGCATCAATGTTATGAATGTATCAATATCATGTTCAACGCACCAATATGTAAATAACAATGTGAGCATGCTTGTGAAAATGTCCTTGTAACAATGTACTAGGTATGCTAAGTCAACATACAAAGCATAATGTCTTTGAAAACATGTGTAGGTATACTAAGTTAATATACCAAATGAAGGTGTCGTTTGAAATCGTGTACTAGGTATACTTTGTATTCCAAAACTTGTATATGTCATGAAAGCACGAAACTAGATATAGGCACAATATGTTTCACCCCAAAACATTGTAAACGTAAAAGAGGGGTCTATGTACTCACTTGAGGTTGCAAGAAAGTCCTTTTCAAGAAGATAAACCAAAGCTCAAGAGTCCGAGAATTCAAGTATGACCTAATATCGGATAACTATGTTAATATCGGGATATAATCGGCGAATAGGATAGAATGAGGTCTTGTAAACCAAATGAGTGTTGGAACTCATATGAAATGGTTTAACAAAGTTAACATTCTAATTTGAAATGATTCCTAAGTGCTTTTGACCCATAATGGCTCGTTGAGGTAGTTTATGTTACTTTAACGAGTCATTTGTGTAAACGCGTGATCGGATGGTTAGATATGCCTTATGATAAGTCTTATATGCCAAAATAAGTTTAATATAGTTGTAACATCAGTCTATATGGCAAAACATTGGTTACATAAGTTTAAAATCAATTTATGCACAAAAAGGGCATTTTGGTCTTTTATAAGGTATACTAGGTGACTTAACATAACACTAACCAAACGACGTAACCATAAAGTATAACCTTAGAGGGTTATTCCCTATACAACTATGGTCCCTAATATGAGTTTGGTGGATCCTATGATCGACCAAACGGGTCGGATTCGAAAGTCAAAGCGATGGTTAAGACCGCTCGACTTACGACCCTAAGCAAGCACTAAACTAAAAGTGACGAGTTAGACATGTTAAGCATGTCTAACCTAGTTTATAAAACTGATTTGGTATCAAAACAAAGTTTTTTGATACCCGAAAGTAGTTTCGTCGTATAATGCGCACTTTGCGCATTATTGACCGAAACTTTGACTCGTCACTACAACTAGAAAACATGGTAATCAGTAGGCTTGATCGCTATGGATCATAACCATCGTGATTACGATCACGTTGTAAGGCAATTGGACTTTGACTTGACCAATTAATGGTCAAAGCTGAAAGTCAAAATCTGTTTGACTTTTAGCTTGAAATAGCTAAACAAATGAAACAAGACAAGGATAGAGCACTTACTTGTGTTGAAGAACACCCAAGAGCTCCAAGAAGACAAGAACAACTCAGGTAGGAGGCATCCAACAATGTGGTGGTAGCCTCCACTTAGAGTGAGAGAAAGAAAAGAATTGAGCAAGGAATGAGGTGAAATTTGATGGGTATTTATAGTGTTCTTGGATCAACAAGATCATTCCAAGTATCCCATGTGTTGGCATATTATCTTATGGAAGTCCTAACAAGTGTCAAATGCAGGTGAATTGGTGGCGAAATTGATTTGCTTGGTGTCCAAGGAGTAAACAAGAGGCTGCCATCTGGTTTTAACCATTCTGCAGAGCTGGGGGGTCCTTACGGACCGTAAGTACTTTGGGCTTACGGTCCGTAAGCCCTTTAGCTGGCAGATAGTTTCACAAATTGGCAGAACTGGCCCCAACACTCGTTTCATCGCGTTTTGGCACTTCTAACACCTGTTAACCTCATTTTCAAGCTTCATAAGGACAAAATTACATAGGGAACTTGAATTGTGTTAAAAAATATTCCGGGTGTCGGTTCATTTGGTCGTACGGTTGCGGTTTTCTGTTAATTACGATGAAAATCGTAACGAGATCGCGTGCATGACTGAAAATGCGTAACGAACGATATTTTTGCATTCCAATCATTAAAATACAAGATTTTAATGATTACAAAATTTTTTGGATGTACGTACGTGTTCCGGATTAAGAGATACGCGTAACGGCATAGTTTCGCGAAATTTGCAAAATAGCCCCTGAAGTTGCAAAAGCTTGTTTTTGCCATACCGAAGCCTTCAAAACTTAATTCTAATTTATGTAAAGGTTATTTAAGGTATGTTAAGCTTGTGAACTTGTTTCGGAGTGTGCGACGCTACGAGAATCGGCAGACTTTCATAGTTTGTCGTAAATAGTCCCTGTGGTCGAATAAGCTTGTTTTTGACATACCAAACCCTTCAAAACTTATTTCCAAGTTATGTAAAGGATATTTAGGGTATGTTTAGATTATGTCACTAATCCAGAATATACGTTGTCACACCCCCAAAATACCACTTGCAGAGTTTTACCGCAAGGCGTGTGACGTACCAGGATCTAGCCACTAATCACGTCGAACTAACAATAGGTAATATAAAACGAAGTTATCATAACCAACATGAAAAGTGACTTTTAAATTAAACGATTCAAAATACTATCTGTTCAGCGGAAGCAAGAGTAAATATCTCAATTAATTGGAATGAAAATATTTTAAAGTGTAAAGTTTGGTTGTTTGCAAGCACATAACACGCCCCATGACACTTCAAGCTCCCCAGACTGTAAGTTACCATGCATGAATCATCTAACAACCTGCAAGCATGCAGAAAAAGTGTATCAGCGATTAAGCCGACGAGTTCACAGTTTTGTTTAACGAAAACCAGTTTGTGTTTAGTTTAAAGACATGTTACGACTAATAAACTCAGTACCGATTAACTGTTCTGTTTTTGGTACCCTCATCAATGTCTATCATCATTGATCAATGTTTTAAGTTCATTAGTTCACGCCCATCCTCCAAGGCATGGTGTGAGGTTTGTCAAGCCTAATAGCGCTATCAACTAATACCCGCTGCCCTCCAGGCAACTAGTTCGGTATGTAAGTAGGGACTTTCCATGATAGAGTTTGAGTTTATTAACTAACATCGAAACTAAACAACAACGAATGTAAAAGTATTCCCTAAGGAATAGTAGTTTGTCCCCCACCGGGACGCATGCCTGTTAAAGAGTCGTGAACTCACCTTTGTTTGCTCGGTAATGATATCGTGTCCCTTATGCGTAAAGTCAATGTTAGGTCTGTTACACGCGACCTAGTGTACGTTAAATGTGAGTTAGTATTCAAGTAGGGTTTTGCAATGCACGTTCTCAAGTTTAACATACCGTACACACAGTAGCACCCAGTTGAATTTCTATGACATGTTAACTCAGATGCATTCACATAAGCTCAGATAGCACAACAATCACATAAGTAAATTCTGGTTAAACGAATTTAGAACACAAGTATTATTTATAACTAGGAATCACACTATTAAATCCATAGGATTTTAAACCCTTACTTGTAAACCCTTACAAAAGATAGAGTTTTAAACCCTTACAAAAGATAGAGTTTTAAACCCTGACAATTCTATACTCTAGCAAATTCGGACCTACCATTCATTGATAAAACCCGGACCTTAGGTTTAAAAAAACAAAAACTCGGACTTCATGTTTACAAACAAAACTCGGACCAAATATTCCTTGATAAACTCGGACCCAAAAAAATCATTAAAACTTGGACTCATATGTGGAGGATAAAACTTGGACTCATTTTTTTGGGTAAAGGGATACCCCGGTGAATTTTATTTTCAATCAACAAAAAACAGGCCCAGAAACAGACACACACTACTAGACTTGGCATACCAAGACTAGGAAAACATTCAGAACTAATAACCAAAGGGAACAAAACCAAGAACCACAGCTAGACAATCATAGCCCTAAACAACAAAACACGAAACAACAAAAATAAATACTCTCTAGCCCGGATCGTTTTCCATGTTCCTCATCGAGATCTTCCATCTATTCAACATCTTCTTTTGTTTCGGATCTCTACCCAACTTGAAACCCATAATCCTCAACCGCACTGTGCTAATGATAACCTGGGACAGGACACTTGCATTTCTATGGACATGAGAGAATAACCTGTTGTTCCGCTCTTGCCATATAAAATACGCAGATGCCGCAACCAGAATCTTACAGACAATGTGCTCAATGTTCTTTGAGTTTGCATTAGCCTCCATCCACAGTATGATCGAGCTCCATGTGTCGTTAACATGCTCCATATCAACCATTCCCTTCACCATTCCCCAGACTTTAGAAGCATATGAGCATTGGAAGAAAAGATGGTCTCTAGAGTCACGGTCATATTTGCAAAGAGGACAACACATGAGGTTTAAATTAGACGCGCTCCCGGCTTCCCAAATGGTTATCCGATCCTGTGTCTTCAGCTTGTTCTTTATTACCAACCATAAGTGGAATGAGTGCCTCGGAATGCACTGACTGAACCAAACCATATTAGCCCACGAAACTTTATTATTTCGAGTTCTAAGGTTATTCCAAGCCTCCCACGACCCGAAGTGACATAGTTTACCCTCCAGGTCTTTCCAATGAAACCGATCAGCTGTATCAATAAGTAACTGGGGAGCAACAACATTAATGAGGACGGGGAAAAGATCATACCAAGCCTGAGGCCATTTCCATTGGCCATTCGTATCAATAATCTCCGCAACCATAGAATTCAGAGTGAAACCAGCATTGGCTATAGTTTTGGGAGATATAAACGATCTAAGAGGACTGCACATACACCAATTATCACTCCATGCATTCGTTTGGCGCCCACTCTGAATAGACTTCCAAACATAGGGACGGACCTGGTTACGAATTGATAGAATCTTCCTCCATCCCCAGCTAACGTTTCCAGGACATTGGACTTCCCAAAAACTTTTACCTTTTAATCTATAAGAATGAATCCATTGAACCCAAAGGGTTGACGATTATTGATAATGCTCCAGATATGGGATGTTAGCAGCGCTTTATTAACATCTATAATAGTACGAATACCTAACCCACCCTCATCTTTTGGCAAGCAAACCTCCTTCCATGCCCCTTTTGATCGGGTAGAACCTTGGACCCCACCATTCCATAAAAACCGACGCATACATTTTTCAAGATCCTTTGTAATACGAGTTGGAAGCATAAAGACAGACGCCCAATACGTATACATAGCTGCAAGTACCGAGTTGATCAGCTGAAGTCTACCTGCAAACGATAGGAACTTCGACATCCAGTTATCAATCCGACGCTCTACACGCTCAACAAGAATTTTGCACACCCTATAAGCAAGTCTTGTTGAGATCAAAGGGACTCCCAGATAACGAACTGGTAGGGTACCCTCTTTAAAGGGCATTAAGTGCAAAATATGATCTTTCATTTGAGGAGGCACGTTACAAAAGAAGACTGTACTTTTCGATGAGCTAGGAACCAAACCCGAGATCTTAGTAAACTTTACTAAAGCATCCCTCAAATGCTTGACCGAAACACTGTCCCCGTGAGCAAATATGAACAGGTCATCAGCGAATGATACATTTATGATCTTTTGTTTAGCACAATGCGCATGAAATTTAAACGACATGTTAGAACTAGCAGCATGTTGAAGTAGAAGAGACAGGACCTCCATGACTAGCGTAAATAGGTATGGGGACATTGGGTCCCCCTGTCTAAGGCCTCGTTTCCATGAGAAATACCCATGAAGCTCCCCATTAATGCTTAAAGAATACGACACAGTTGTGACGTAAGTCATAATCCAATTAACCATTTTTTGATGAAACCCAAATCGGTGTAAGAAAGATTCTAAGAATGACCAGCTGACCGTATCATATGCCTTCTGAATGTCTATCTTAGACGCACATCTAGGAGGACCACGATTAGTATGGTAATTATGCATCAGTTCCTGAGTGAGAAGGATGTTATCAGAAATTTTGCGGTCCGGAACAAAAGCTGATTGATTAATGCTAACCAAAGTATCCAAGCTTCCTTTTATTCTATCAGAGATTATCTTGCTAATGCATTTGAATAACACATTGCAACAAGAGATTGGCCAGTAATCTAACGCCGTGTTCGGAGAATCCATCTTAGGAACCAGTGCTATGATGGTATGGTTAATTTGCTTTAAAATTCGGCCATTATCAAAGAAGTCTAGAATAGCATTCGTAACTTCATCTCCGACTATATCCCAAGAATGTTTAAAAAAAGAGATGTGTAACCATCCGGTCCCGGGGTCTTATTATCACCAATACTAAACATAGCTTTTTTTTACCTCTTCTCGGGTCACCTGTCTCACCATATAGTCGGTCGTACTATTGTTGAGGGTATTCACAAACAAGTCATCAACAATACTGGCTACCTGATCCTCCGTGCCCGAAAACATGGAGTAGTGAGCTAGAAAAGCACCTGGGACATCCACACCTTCAAATTGGTTCCCATGCACATCTTTTATACAGAGAATTTTGTTCCTAGCATTTCTACTTTTCACACAGTTATGAAAAAAGAGGTATTGGCATCACCAACACATAACCAATCAACTTTTGATTTTTGCTTTAGAAAACATTCCTCGTCATACGTAGCGACATGAAAATCACGAATACACTTGGCTTCAGCATCACGAAGACCAATATCCAATGGGTTAGCATCGATCTTATGTTGTATTTGATCCAGTTCCTTACGCAATGTACACACTCTATCATGAAGGTTACCCTGCTGAAAGATAATCTTTCGAAGACACGGCTTCAGGCTCCTCATTATCTTAACAACGGAGAACATAGCAACCCCCGGAACTGCTTTGGCCCATTCCGTAGCAACACATTGTCTAAACTCCACTTTAGACGTAATAAAATTTGGAAATTTAAACGGTTTCGGTTTGGAACGAGTCACAGTATTCAACTTCAGAACGCATGGAGTGTGACCCGAAACACGGAATGGCTGAAACAAAGCAACAGCACCTGGGAACGACTCAAGAAGCTTAACATTACCCATAATGTGATCAATTTTCTTAAGAATACCAATGCCCTCTTTCGGTTTCTGGTTCCAGGTAAAGTGCAACCCGTGGCTATTTATGTCAAGGATCTCAGCAGATTGGACACAATCATAAAACTCCCTCATACCTATCGTGTGATTTGAAGGTCCGCATAAACAGTCCTCTATATTAAGAGCAGCATTGAAGTCACCTAAGACCAACCAAGGTTTATCGCGAGCCAAACTTTTATGCTTGCCTAAATCCTCCCATAAGCTTCTTCTATCTTGATACTTGTTTTCCACGTACACAAACGAACAGAAGAACGCTTTATTATCAACTTTCATATGAATTTGAGTATGAATAACCTGGTCAGATTGGGAAAGCACCATGAATTTGAATAAAACTTGGACTCATGTGTGGAGGATAAAACTTGGACTCATGTGTGGAGGATAAAACTTGGACTCATGAAAGACCAATAAACTCGGACTCTATGAACCATATCAAACTCGGATCATGTCATTGCTAAACACGGATCCCTCTATAACATCATCTAGAAACTCGGACAACATAAGCATGTTATAAACTCGGAACATATAAGTTATCAAACTCGGAATCCCCTCCTACTCATATCAAACCCGGACACATATCATATACATTAGCAAACTCGGACCAGTATGTTGGATGTTAAACTCGGGAACATATACTCATGTAAACTCGGAACAATAGGAGTTTAATCAATTACGCATAGTTATACAAGAACAATCAAACATCACAGTTTCTCAATAGCAGTTACAGTTTTATGTTCCAAAACCTAATCAACAATGAATCAAAATAACAGTTCAACAGTTCTAGCATGCCAATCGTATCCTAATCTTAGGCAAACAGTAACACAATCAATCACAACCATTACACATACAATCAGAATGATCAACTACTCAAAACCATTGTTTGGAGGACTAGGGTTTGCATTAAATCAAAGGAACAAGAATCACAACATATAGCATAAATACTTACCTTAGATTAATGTAGAGATTACTCTAGGAAGATTGGAAGATCGGAGATTGGAGAACTTGGTGTACCAAAAGGTTAGAGGAATGATTGGAGAAGATCATTTGAGAGGTGTTGGAAACTGCCGTATGAATGGATTTGAGGTTATGAGGAAAGAAATTAGGGTTATAGGAGTTTTTATTAGAGTTTCACAAATATTCTAAACACCCCCTACTATATAACTTTCACCAAGGAGCACATAATATCAAGTAATTTACATTTAAAGCATGTAGTTCACGTATTTGCCATGCAACACATAAGTTTCATATAAACTGTCCGTTCATAATTATTATCCGTGTTAGTCGCCATGCTCAAGAATTAACATGTATGTGTTCCGGTGATTCCCTATATCACCAAAGTAGACTTATTTAACTAACCCTGGTTAAATGCCATGCCGTGAATGTATGTCTAAGTTAACTGTGCTTAGGTTAAAGTAGTAACCAGAAATTGCGGGTTGTCACATACATTCGTTACACTGTTTACGTTTACGTAACAGTTTACGTATTACCTTCCAGGAATTGTTTAAGAGCTCGACTTTGAACAAGGATTGATATTGTGCAATTGTTATGGATAAGTTTCACAATTCAATGAATAAAACACAAGGTTTTTTTGCTTATGAAATTGTTCGGGACTTGATAATGACAATTGAAGGCACAGTTGTCACTGTCTCCCCTACTTTAGGAAATTTCATCCCAAAATTTATTCGTAGGAATCCGTTTGCATAAGTCGTGTCAAGCAATTGTCTTGTTATGGAATCTAGGATTTTTTATCCATTTGCATAGAATAACCCATCATGGATTTCCATGTAAAGCATAACTTTATTCTTTCCTCTAGTATATACTTCCTCAAGTAATTGCAAGAAATGGGAATGGATTGTTATACGTGTGGCGCTCATTCCCTAATGGATACTTCCTCAATAATGCAAGAAGTGGGAATGAGGGACTGTGGTAAAAGGGTTTAAATCAATAACGCTATCAATATCTTTTAAGAATCCAACTATTTAGATAGAAGGTTCTATACGGATTTAGCTTGTGTTTCATTCCTCCGATGGATATTTCTTAAGAAGCGAAAATGAATGGATAATTCATTTTCCAATGGATACTTTGTCAGAAGTGGAAATGAAGGATTTAGAATAGATAATTCATTTCCTCGATGAATATTTCCTCATAAGCGAAAATTAATGAATATTTCATTTTCCAATGGATACTTCATCAGAAGTGGAGATGAAGGTTGTGAACAGACAATTCATTTCCTTGATGGATATTTCTTTATAAGCGAAAATGAATGGATAATTCATTTTCCAATGGATACTTCGTCAAAATTGGAAATGAAGGATTATGAATAGGTAATTCATTTCCCCGATGGATATTTCTTCAGAAGCGAAAATGAATGGATAATTCATTTTCCAATGGATACCTCGTCAGAAGCGGAAATGAAAGATTATAAATAGGTAATTCATTTCCCCGATGGATATTTCTTCAGAAGCGAAAATGAATGGATAATTCATTTTCCAACGGATACCTCGTCAGAAGCAGAAATGAAATATCAGGACCGAATTATTCATTCCCCAATGGGTATTTCTTCAGAAGCGAAAATGAATGGATAATTCATTTTCCTTAGTGGATACTTCATCAGAAGCGGAATGAATTTATTCATTTTCCCAATGCATATTTCTTTAGAAGCGAAAACGAACGGGTAGTTCATTTTCCTTGATGGATACTTCATTAGAAGGAAAATGAATGTGGACTTTGAATGGATTATTCATTTCCCAATGGATATCTCTGCAGAAGCGAAAAATGAGTAGCTAGTTCATTTTTCCTCAATGGATACTTCTCCAGAAACATAAATGAGTATAGATGGCTTTCGTTTTAAGTTAACACGTATGGATCAGGGATAACATAAAATCCTCAAATGATTTGGATAACGTTATGACAAATAATACAATAAGCACACTTATATATAGGAAGTACCAATGGCGTATCCACCATGTTCTTATTGTAATACATTCGTCTCGTTATTTAGTCATTCTAGATTTTATGTTATTACACTTAATATGACTCACTATGGTTTCCATGCATCTACTTTCATAATTATGTGTGCACCCATAATTAATTAATTTGTTGCAAAGTCTACATAGTTTATCTTGCCATGTGACAAATTATGGTCAAAGAAAGATACTTTGTTTTAACGATTGGAATAGTGTGTGCATCTAACGTGTTTCACGTCAACCAATAAGATTGTACGTTTTCCAGGGATAGACGAGTTCATAGATTTAGTAAAGAATGTGCGATCATAGTTGAGATGTATTAAGACAGTTGTTCAATTTCGTAAGGAATGAGAGTTTAGATACTTGATATCTTGACACACATACACATACAAGCACAATAGTTTATAATTGAAATGTCATTACATAATAACTGAAAAGAGTTTGGGATAACAAAAGGAATCAAAATGTAAACTTCTAGTTATTTAAAACTGCATTGTTGTTGGCACGAGGCTCGTTAACATTAGGAGCACGTCCCTGAGCAGGGTTGTTAACAACTTGATTTTGTGCAATAGCAACCCGGCAAACGTTAGTTGTGTGCCCAATGAGCCCACAATTTAAACATATGCGGCATTGTACAATGGCGTGATGATGAAGGTTACATTGGTGCACAAAGGTGCAGTTCCATTGTATGGTTTTCTAGCAGGGGGTTGTGCTGGTTGGTTGGGAGCAGCTTGGTTGGGTCGAGTAACCACAACATGGTTTTGTGATGCCTTACGCTTCTTTGACCTTTTTGAGGGTTCAGCATTGGTTTCCTTGGGTTTCTCTTGTGTGGTTTTAGCATCTTGTTCCTTGTCGCCTTTGCAAAACAATTTCTCTTTCCTGATTTGAGACTCAGTCAGGGTAGCAGAGAGTTCAATAGCCTGTCGAACAGTGGTAGGGTTGCTACCAGTAACAATGTCCTGAACAGGGTCAGGCAGGCCATCAATGTACTTTTCAATTGCCTGGTCCAAAGGCGTAACCATCGTAGGACACAACACGCTTAGCTCCTCATATCGGTCAGTGTAGGCACGATGTTCTCCACTATCCTGTTTAAGATCATGGAACTCATTCTCAAGTGCCCTTTGCTCATGACGTGGGCAGAATTCTTTCATCATGAGAGCTCGAAGCTCTTCCCACGTTTGAGCCATCGCTACCTCAGCACCCCTGTCTCTTTTCACACCATTTAAGCGCTCTCTTTTGAAAGACACTCGAAGCAAACTCTACCTTGCATTCATTAGGACACTGCACATAACGAAAAGTGCTTTCGATACTTTTGAACCATTGTAGGAGCCCAGTAGCCCCTTAAGACCCAAAGAACTTGAGTGGTTTAGCTGAACAAAATTGTTTATAGTTGCACTGAGCAGGCACATTGTTGTTGTTATTGCAAGCTTAATTTAGTTGGATCACGAGGTTCAGAAGTATATAGGCCATTTGTTGCGCAACTAAAGCCGCCATTTCGGCGTCTTGAGCAGTGTTGCGACGAGGAGGCATTCTAAAAGATAGGAAACATGAGATAAATGTGTGAGATTGACATTGAATAAACAGAGGAGTTTATAAAAATAATCGATGAGAAATAAGGATTGTGGTCATTTGTTTGTTACTTAAAACTAACAAATGACACAGTGACTAATCAAAGTAAATGGGTCTTTATAATGTATCGCGAAGACATGCTTTAGCCTATAAGTGGACACTCACCCCAAGAGTCCCCAGGTAAGAGTGACTGGTCCGATAATGCGGATTTGTACGAACAATCTAGGACTTAGACAGAAAACTCATGGTTCAGGCACCCACCCTTCCAGATTGCACGTGTTCACATTAATAAAACCCAAACTTTGACGAGATTTTTGAAAACTTTGTAGGCATGAAGCCCAAAAACAAATCATCTAAGGATAGATGATTTCTTATGATGTTTTAGAAAAATTTTGACTTTCAAGAAGGTGTTACATTCTTGTTTTAGGTAATCACTTAAGGATAGGTGATGGTATAGTTTTAAGAATCTAAACACAAGAGAATTCGCGTTCGGGTCCTAGGAAGGTTATAGACTAGGTCAAAGTATTACTAATAATCTAATTCCCTATAAGCAGTGCTCTGATACCAATCTGTAACACCCCAAATCGCGTAAAACAACACGCGGCGGAAACACTTGGGGAGTCACGTTACAAATTATTTCACAACACCTGATTCTTCAAATTTTGTTTTATTGAATTTATCGAATTACATCATTTTGGATTAATAGAAAAGAAATACAATCAAATTTGTCCTTCAGATTTTAAAGTCACTAAAGCCCGAGTCCGTCCTATGTGTAGCATGCGGCAACAATCATCACACAGATAAACCTGAAACATTTGTGAAAATAGGTACGTCAACATAAAAATGCCTGTGAGTAACATAGGTTTTTGTGGTTTAGATTCATGGCTTTAGATATTTAGAGAAATATTTAAATGGTTCCAAGATAGCCATGAATTCATAAAAAATGTTTTTCTTTATAAAATCATGTGAAAATCATATGACATAAAAGAAATAGTGTATGGTTAAATCAATAACCAAAATATGTAATGCAGAAACAAATGTCGTGTGTAAAATAAGTCGTGTTATGTAGAAAATGTATTGTATAATCAATGTCTTTTCTAAACAAAATGTGTGTGAACCAGTATCATGTAAATCATTGTCATGTAAACCAATGTCATGTAAATCATTGTCATGTAAACCAATGTCATGTAAACCAATGTTTTTGAATAAACAAGGTTTTGTTTAAATCAAAAGTTATGTTTTATAAACCATTGCTTTTGTTGTTAAAACATATATTAGGATTGTTGGCAAATACATTCAAACCTTGTTGATTGTCGGATAGACCCTTATAAAGACAAAGGTTTATCAATTGTTTATCGGATTCGGTCATTCCCCAATGGATACTTTCAACACTAGAAAGCGGGAATAGGTGTCAAACCTATGGTACCATAACATACTACCGGTCGGCATCAATGTTAATGAATGTATCAATATCAAGTTCAACGCACCAATATGTAAATAACAATGTGAGCATGCTTGTGAAAATGTCCTTGTAACAATGTACTAGGTATGCTAAGCCAACATACGAAGCATAATGTCTTTGAAAACATGTGTATGTATACTAAGTTAATATACCAAATGAAGGTGTCGTTTGAAATCGTGTACTAGGTATACTTTGTATTCCAAAACTTGTATATGTCATGAAAGCACGAAACTAGATATAGGCACAATATGTTTCACCCCAAAACATTGAAAACGTAAAAGAGGGGTCTATGTACTCACTTGAGGTTGCAAGAAAGTCCTTTTTCAAGAAGATAAACCAAAGCTCAAGAGTCCGAGAATTCAAGTATGTCCTAATATCGGATAACTATGTTAATATCGGGATACAATCAGCGGATAAGATAGAATGAGGTCTTGTAAACCAAATGAGTGTTGGAACTCATATGAAATGGTTTAACAAAGTCAACATTTTGATTTGAAATGATTCCTAAGTGCTTTTGACCCATATTAGCTCGTTGAGGTAGTTTATGTTACTTTAACGAGTCATTTGCTTAAACGCGTGATCGGATGGTTAGATATGCCTTATGATAAGTCTTATATGCCAAAATAAGTTTAATATAGTTGTAACATCAGTCTATATGGCAAAACATTGGTTACATAAGTTTAAAATCAATTTATGCGCAAAAGGGTATTTTGGTCTTTTATAAAGGTATACTAGGTGACTTAACATAACACTAACCAAACGACGTGGCCATAAGGTATAACCTCAGAGGGTTATTCCCTATACAACTATGGTCCCTAATATGAGTTTGGTCGGATCCTATGATCGACCTCGAAAGTCAAAGCAGTGGTCAAGACCGCTCGACTTACGACCCTAAGCAAGCACTAAACTAAAAGTGACGAGTTAGACATGTTATGCATGTCTAACCTAGTTTATAAAACTGATTTGGTATCAAAACAAACCCGAAAGTAGTTCCTTCGTATAATGCGCACTTTGTGCATTATTGACCGAAACTTTAATTCGTCACTACCACTAGAAAACATGGTAATCAGTAGGCTTGATCGCTATGGATCATAACCATCGTGATTACGATCACATTGCAAAGTTCAATTGGACTTTGACTTGACCAATTAATGGTCAAAGCTGAAAGTCAAACTCTGTTTGACTTTTAACTTGAAATAGCTATACAAATGAAACAAGACAAGGATATAGCACTTACTTGTGTTGAAGAACACCCAAGAGCTCCAAGAAGACAAGAACAACTCAGGTAGGAGGCATCCAACAATGTGGTAGCCTCCACTTAGAGAGAAAGAAAAGAATTGAGCAAGGAATGAGGTGAACTTTGATGGGTATTTATAGTGTTCTTGGATCAACAAGATCATTCCAAGTGTCCCATGTGTTGGCATGATCTCATGGAAGTCCTAACAAGTGTCAAATGCAGGTGAATTGGTGGCAAAATTGATTTGCTTGGGTCCAAAGAGTAACCAAGAGGCCGCTGAAGGGGTATGGTCCCAAAAACCTTGCGCGAAGCGCAAATGACCATACCTCCTTAACTTAGAAATTCATTTGGTCTCAGGAAAACCCTGCGCGGCAGCGCAAGGAATTCTTGTGCCAGGAACAAGCAAAAGAATAACTTCCATTTAACAAACCCGCGCGGGCGCGCAGGGTCAGAGTTAAGCTTGGAGTTAACAAAATGGCAAGAAGCTTGTGCGAAAGGAATCCTTCTGTTATAAAAAACTGGACACGTGGCGACTCCCCAGAGGGTTAAAGCTGTAACGTTCTAGAAACAGTTAGTCACTCCATTGTGCACGATCACCTTGCTGTAGTAACAGAATGCCACGTGTCGACATCACAGACATTCCAATAAATCACGATGATGGCATGCTCACCTCGAAAAAGCACAAGCAATCTCGCGATGACACATGGCTCTTCCCCAGCCGTTGATAAAGGGCCGATCCGCGTGCTCTAACGGAGAACATAACACTTAACGGAATGGCAAAGATTCCGTTAAGTTTTCATCTCTCCTTTTTGGCGCCAAAACCCGGCTATAAATAAGGACCGTCGGCTTCAAGTAGAAGGTATTCACTCTCACTTACTTTCTCTCTTACTTCACTTTACTTCCGACTACCTGTACTTATTCTCACGCCGGAGGGTGGTTACAGAGAGAACCCCCTTCTCCCCGTGGCGAGGCTGACGGGGTTCTATTTTGCAGGATCAGTCGAAGTATCTTTCCTGAAACCAAACGAAGGATTAACCTCTTTATGCAGAGCCCGATCCATAGATCTATACAATTCCAATCTAGTTGATCTAGAGTTTCTTCATTGGCGCCCACGATTTTGATTCTTTTCTCATCTTTCGTTTCGTTTCAATCAGATATATAGCATCATGGCTGATGGATCGTCATTTCCAGGTCCTCGATCGGAGATCCGTCGCGTCGGCGATGCTCCTCAGGTCAACGAACAAATTGTTGAAGATTCGTCCAACGAAGTTGATGTTCCGTATGATCCAGATCATGCGAACATTCCAGTAACGCCGGCGGCTCCTCAGGTTGATGTCGCGTCAATTTTACCACCTGGAGAGACTCCATTATCGTGGTTGATCAAATCTCAAACTGCTTTGAATGCTATGTATGCTCAACTCTATGCTCAGACCGGAACTCCAGCTTTTCAAGCTCCGGTTAATGCTCCTCAGGTCTGTGCTTCGCCGGCACCTCGGGTGTTGAGTTATAAATACTCAAAATCATGCTCGTACGCCCTCGCATGTGTTTGAACATAGAGCTGAAACATACTCTAGAACCAGGAACGATCCCGTTCATTCTGGTAGTAGAAAGCAAGAAGAAAATATTCAACGTCGCACTTCTGTTCATTCACGTTTGGGCCCGCGATCGTCATAAAAGCGGGACACCCAACAGGATGAGTATGATAAGACTTATGATGAAGGAGATAGTTCAAGTGTTTTTAATCATTTGTCTATAGATCATGTGAGTTATAAGCCCAAAATACGTGCAGTGTACAATCCAGAGGCGGAACATGATTACAATCTGATATATCGACCAGTCGAAGCAGCCGAACAATCTAAATTTGTGAGAGAAATAGCACTGGCTCCGTTAGAACGAGTAAAGTTACCAAACAATGTTGGCAAGTTTAACGGTCTAACCGATCCTGATGATCACATGCGCCTTTTCACTGGTGCAGGGCTGCTTGGAGGGTGGACATTTACCAATGTGGTGCCACCTGTTTGTTCAAACTCTTAGCGGCGTCGCGCGCCTAGGGTTTGATAACTTACCTACAGGTAAACTGTCTTCTTGGAACGATCATAAGGAAAAGTTCCTTACACACTTTAGTCAGCAAAGATGATACGTGCGCGACTCCTCAGATGTGATGAACATCTGGCGGAGAGATGATGAAAACCTTGAAGATTTTATCACGCGCTACAACAAAGAAGTTTTGGAGATTGGAGATGTTCATGAGGACCTTATCCGCACGAAATTCAAATACACGGTAAGGTGCGACGAAATGATCAAGGTACTTTCGGAACAACTAGTCTTCCAAAGAGCTGGGACAAGCTAATGGCTACGGCCAAGGTTTACGCGCAGACGGAGCGGAACTAACAGACTTCCACTTCCCTAGAACCGTCCTCAGGATCTGAGCAGGGGTGGCAGGAAGTTCAAAAAAGGGTGGAAGGACTCCAATCAAAGCTCTTATTCCCCGTATTTATCTGTAGACGCTCGCACAACGATTAATAAGATTGCTACCCAGAAAGCAATCAAACAGGAGAATCGGACGACAATGGACCCCCTTAACGAAGTCTCCCGCGGAAGTCTTGAGTACTAAGAATCATCAATTTAAACAACCTCAGCCCATGAAGGACAAAAAGGGTCAAGACCCGAACCTCTTCTGTGATTTCCACAAAGACACAGGGCATACAACTGATAATTGCATTAGCCTGCGCACAGAAATCAAAATGGCTTTGAAAAGTGGTAAGTTGACACACTTGGTGCAATCAGTTCGAAAGAGGTTAGGCAACTCACGCCCGGAGATGAGGGGCCAAGTAATAAGAAAATGAAACAAGTTGCCATGATTCAAGGAGGCTCGTCGCGCAAGCGCAACTTTCAAAGATTCCGAGGAGAGAAATGGCGCGAGCAGCAAGTGATATTTCCTGTGGTTCCAGGCGGACCTCAGGAAGAAAGACCAGTGGTAATTACAGGTATCTTTGGCCATTACCAGACCGACTATATGTTCATTGATCCAGGAAGTTCTATGGACATCATATGCGAGCAATGTTTCAAGCAGTTAGACCCGGAAGATAAGGCACGCCTGGAACCAGTTGACTTCCCGATAACTGGATTCTGCAATGAGGCTGTCCTTCCTCTTGGACAGATAGTTTTTCCCGTGATTCTTTCAGACGGTAAATATTCATGAACTATTGAAGTAAACTTTATGGTAATGCCAACAACATCCCGTCATGACGTTTTACTAGGGCGTCGAGCGCAACGAGATTTCAGCATGGTCACGTCTGCGCCTCATGCTGCATGTGGTTTCCCAACACCAACTGGAGTAGCTATCATATTCATGCGAAAAGAGATAATGTCTATCGAAGAACAAGTAGTTAAGGCTGTTAAACCAACATCACCAAATGAACCTGAGAAATGGGTTCTGAACAACAAGTATCCAAAGCAACCAATTATTCTGGGTCTTGCAATTTCTATGGCAATTTGCGCGAAACAAAACCTTGTTGTTTCGAAATATGGCTATCTTTGCATGGACACCTGCAGACATGATAGGGGTTCCGCGCAACCTTGCAGAGCATTGCTTAAATGTCTTCCCATCGGCGGAACCAGTAGTTCAGAAAAAGCGCAGCTTAGGAAGTGAAAAAACGGAAGCTATGAACGAGCAATTGCTGAATTGCTTAAAGCTGGTATCCTGCACGAAGTCAAGTATCAAACTTGGGTGGCAAACCCCGTTATGGTCAAAAAACATAACGGCGGGTGGCGCATGTGTGTCGATTTTAAGGATTTAAACAAAGCATGTCCCAAAGATTGTTATTCGCTCCCAGAAATTGACAAAAAAGTAGACTCGTTAGCATCATTTCGTTGGAAATGTTTTCTCGACTGTTACAAAGGGTACCATCAAGTGCTGATGAAACAAGAGGATGAAGACAAAACGACTTTCCGCACGGAAAAAAGGTACTTTTTGTTATACAAAAATGCCTTTTGGGCTCCGCAATGCGGGAGCCACGTATCAGCGACTTATGGATTCCGTTTTTGCAGATGACATCGGGAAAACCGTTGAGGTGTATATTGATGATCTAGTCATCATGAGCAATACAGAAGAAACGATGTTAGAAAACATTCAGAAAACTTTTGATTCTTTACGAAGTGTGAACTTGAAATTAAACCAAAGCAAGTGCTCTTTTGGCATGGAAGAAGGCAAGTTCCTCGGATTCATCGTCACAAAGAATGGGTTTAAAGTCAATCCAGAGAAAGTTGAAGCAATTAAAAGTATGACATATCCGGCAAGCGTAAAGGAGATGCAGAGACTGGCGGGACGGTTAGCTGCTCTCAATTGTTTTCTCGCAAACCAAGCAGCAAAATCTTAGCCTTTCATCCGTACCTTGCGCAACTGCGTGATGAAGGAAAAATTCCAATGGATGCCAGAGGCAGAGAAAGCTTTCCAAGATATGAAGGACTTAATCCATTTACCAACTTTGACAGCTCCGCACAACAAAGAACCTCTGATTCTTTATCTTGCTGCGTCTGAATTGGCAGTAGAGCAGTTTTGCTTGTTGAACGAGAAGGTGTTCAAACGCCCATTTATTACATCAGCAAAATACTAAATGACCCAGAATCTCGATACTCAATGATGGAAAAACTGGTACTTGCGCTTGTTCACGCGTCGCGCAGGCTTCACAGTTATTTCTCAGGGCACGTCATCAATGTTTTGAAAAACTATCATCTTGGGCAAATTCTTTCTAAACCAGACGTCTCAGGACGGTTAGCCAAATGAGCTATCGAATTAGGCGGTCACAATATCGTTTACAAGCCAAGGCTAGCAATTAAAGGGAAAATCCTTACCGACTTTATAACCGAAGTGCCAGCCGATAAAGCGCAAGAATGTGAAGAAATTCAAAATCCGGTCCCAATTACGGATGATAGAGAATGGCTATTACATACAGATGGAGCATCTAATAGTGATGGAGCAGGCGCAGGCCTCCGATTAGTCAATCCAGATAACCAAGAGTTCACTTATGCTATACGTCTGGATTTCAAAAACACAAATAATGAGGCCGAGTATGAGGCATTTCTGGTAGGGTTGCGCCTCACTATAAAATGGGCGCGGCAAATTTAACAGCGCATGTTGATTCCCGACTAGTAGCTGAACAAATAAATAACACTTATGATGCGCGCGGCGATGTTATGGCATTAAACCTGGAACAAGCCAAACCTTTAATCGGTCAATTCCAACAGTTCAAAGTTATACATGTCAACAGAAGTGAAAACAAACACGCTGACGCTTTAAGCAAACTTGCAGCCACGAGTTTTCAGCATTTAACAAAGGAAGTCAGGATTGAAGTTCTACAAAATCCATCTATTCCGCTTAAGCAAGTTACCATGGTCGAAATGGGAACTCCATCCTGGATGTCTCCGATTATCTTGTTTTTACAACATGGCCAACTACCTGACAACAAGGCGCAGGCGCGAAAGATCCAATGCAAAGCTTTAAACTATAAAATGGCAGATGGTATTCTGTATCGCAAGTCGTACATGGGCCCTTTATTGAGATGTGTTGATAGGAATGATGCGCAAATATCTGATCCGAGAAATCCATGAAGGATTGTATGGCATACATGCGGGGCCACGCATGGTCGTCGCAAAGGTGATGGGCGCATGTTACTATTGGCCTGGGATGTACGTGGATGTTGTGGATACACTGCGCAAGTGCATGGCTTGTCAAAGACAAATGTTGCGCCCCAAAAATCCGTTGGTCCTAGTTACAACGGCGTGGCCTTTTCAACAATGGGCCATCGATTTGGTGGGGCCCTTTCCTGATGCGCTAGGCGCAGTAAAATTCATCGTTGTTGCTGTCGACTACTTCACAAAGCGGGTTGAAGCAAAGCCATTAGCCTCGACAACAGCCACGGTAATTCGGAAGTTTATCTGGGAGCACATTATTTGTCGTATCGGATTACCCATGCGCATCATTACAGATAATGGCCCCAATTTAGCGTCTGAAGATCTGCAAAAGTGGATGCAGGAAATGCAAATTAAACATGTGTTTTCATCTGTTGCACATCCCCAGGAGAACTGACAAGTTGAAAGTATCAACAAGCAGATCGTTGATTGCATTAAAGCCCGCCTTGGCTCGGCGCGGCGTGGTTGGGTCGATGAGTTGCCTAGCATTCTATGGGCGCACCGAACAATGCCTAAAACGAGTACGGGAGAAACCATATTCAGCTTGGTATATGGCACAGAGGCGGTGATCCCTGCTGAGATAGGTCTTCCGTCGCCAAGAATGCTTGCGCTAGAAAAACAAAACAATGAAGAGCAACGTCGCTTGGATTTGGACTTGGTTGAAGAAAGACGTGAAAACGCAGCCATCCGCGAAGAAAAATATAAATCTCAACAGGAGAAATATTATAACAAGCGGGTGTGCGTTTGCACATTTTTACCGGGGGATTTCATCCTCCGCGATAATGAAGCGTCTAATGCTGAAAAACCGGGTAAACTCGCGCCGAGGTGGGAAGGCCCTTATGTGATCCATGAAGTCCTTGGCAAAGGAGCATACTCTTTGAAGCGCCTTGATGGTTCTAGCATCCCACGAACCTGGAATGCCCAGCAATTGCGCAGGTTACATGTAATCTCAGAGCTCATTAGCCTTGCGCTTTCCATTAGTCTGCTTACATTAATTCTTCCTTGTAATATTAGTGACAGTTGTAGCTCTACGCTTTATCGATGAAATAAAATATCTTCTGTTACATGCTTTATATATTTATTACAAATGCATGCAATTCCTTTGTATATACAAAAACACGTACTCATGAGCCACAAGATAAAGGATGCTTACGCTCACACATGAGATTGATTATTGTTCATTTGTCTATCTTGAACAAGCAATTGATCACATACAAATATTGTAAACTAAATATATTATATTCAGTAAAAAGTATTTGCGCAACCGCGCAACGTTACATCAAAAGCAAATACAAGCATCTAGAAAATAAAAGCAATCTAGTTTTCTTTCCCCGCATCTTTTTTGCTTGTTTGCTTCTCTGCCACTGCGAAGATCTCCTTTAATCTATCAACAAAGTCATCGTGTTGCAGCGCAGCATCAACAAGGTCCATGATTGGGATTTCCGAGTGATCATATTTTTCCTTCGCAACTGTATAGATGGCAGAAGTATCAGTTCCATGCGTGGCAGCTCGGCTTGTGTCCCATTCAGTTTTCAAAGCATGGGCCACATGCAGCGTACATTCTTTGTAGCCCTCAGCATGACCATCATTCCGTGCGGCCACCATCAGTTCAGCCACTCTCTCGTCTAACTCCGTAGTGTTTAAGATGGAATTTGCAATCTGTAAGCAAACACGTCAGTATAAGATATGATAATTCAACAAAACATATATATTTCAAGATAGGGATAATACCTCCACAATCCCATACTCGCGCAGCCAGGTAAGCTGATTCATCAGCGACCCTGCCAGGCTCTCAGTTGTGGCACGAGCGACCTCCGTATCGTTAATTTTTTGCTCGCTTTCAGTAAGACGGCGGGTCAACTCGGCTTTCTCAGTACGATGAAGCTTGATATCCTTTTTCAAGGAATCAACTTCCGCCTGCAGATGCGCCTGATCAAATAACATAGAGGTTAAATCATCAATCTCTTTATTCTTAAGGAGGAGAGTCATTTTGGTCGCTACCTCATTCTGTTCGCTCCTCTCTCTATGCGTACGGGCCTCCTCTGCTGCAGCAACTGCATCAGTTTTCTCTTTCTTAAGTTTCTCAATTTCGTTATGAAGAGAAATATTTTCATTATTGTCTCGATCACAAGCCTCCATAAAGCGCTTGCGATCTTCAGCATGCTGCACAGCAGCAGCCTCACATTTGCGCTTCCATGCAAGCGTAGACCACTCCTCGGTCTTTTTCTCTTCCTCAAACTTGGCCTTAGAAGCCTCAAAATCCATGACCATCTTCAGTGTCTTCTCCCTTTCAAATTTGGCCTTCGCCTTATCAATCTCAACCTCATCCCACTCCCTATTCATGTTGCGCCATTCGCGCACAATTCGGTTCATAGTGGAAGAGGCAAGGGCAGACTCTTGTAAATATGATTGATAAGTGGCGTCGTGATTCTTTTCTTCTTGACGTTTCACTTCTGCTGGAGGGAAGATGCCCTTATACCACTCCCTGCATGAGTTCAAATCAGTAAAAACATCGCCTTGTTTGACCTTCCACACAGGTTGGTGGATCTCAGAGGACCGTTTCTCAGAATAAGAACGGTAATAATAATACCCAGGTGTTTCCTCTCGGGTCGAATCGGCGACTCCTCATCTAAGTCATCAAAAGATGGCATAAAATGATCGCCTTTTGTTGAAGGGCCTGCACCCTTAGAGATAATTGTTGAAGGCTCAACAATAGGAGTGGATAGTTTATCTTGCTCCGCATCTACAGACCCTCCCGCGGAAACGTTTGTGGCAATATCTTTTACCTGCTCGCCAGCAGGATTCTTAGCAACATCTGAAGCAGTATCTTTAACCTGCTCGCCAGCAGGATTCTCAGCAACAAATTGTTTTGGCTCTTCTTCTGGAGCCACTCTTTCAGGTTTCTCTGGAATAATAGGGTATGCATCAAAAATAGGTGCGCTATGGTCCATATCACCCCCTTCAGTATTATCAAGCTTGCGCGGGGATGGCATAGAGGATGATGTGACCGTCGCAGCCTTCGCAAGTTTCTCTGCAAAAAACAAACACAAGAGTGTCAAGCATAAGGCAGTGCGCAGCTATTACAACAAAATGTGCAAAGAAGTAGACATACAAGGAGAAAACTTCGTCGCAAGAGCGTCAGGTTGCTCTTTTTGCCGATGCGCAGCCGCGTAACCTTTTCGGCGGAGAAGGTGGTACAGTCTCAGACTCTTTCCTCTTCTTGGAGGTACGCCTCAACACTCTTCAAGGCTTGAGGGTATTTCCAAGGGGTCATCAGGATTCGAAGCAGGGATAGATGATGCATCTATGGGCTCTTCCTTGGGTTTCCTCAAACCTACAGGCGCAAGACCCTCTAATGAGTCTGACACCACCACGTAATCACACCAAGAATCAGATACGAGACGCGTACCTTTCTTGCCCTCAATTTTCACAGCTGCAGATGGCTTAGTTTTTTGACCATCTGGTCTGGAGGAGGGGGGTAGCAGCAGCAGTTGGTTTCTTATTCTTCTTAGAATCAGGGCCTACGCCCAAGTTTAGCAAATCACCTACATAATCAATAATGAAGGGGAAAACGTTATGCCATAAGTAACATTGCAATATTACTTAGAATTATTATCTAACAGTAATATTGAAATTCTAACTCAGGCTTCACAATGTATGACATACCAGTAGTGGAGGAAGGCTGCGCATTGAGACTTTCCTTGTTGGGAAGTTCGAAATTTCCCGAGATCTGGTCAAACTAGGGCTCCTCGTTTTCCTCAAGTGGCACAGTGGCCATCTTCCCGTTATCTCTCTTGAAAGAGACCAAATATAATGGCGCAACTGTTAAACAAAGCATAGTAACAAAACATCATCAATAAACAG
Organism: Scalesia atractyloides; assembly: GCA_947069175.1. Classification (NCBI taxonomy): domain Eukaryota; kingdom Viridiplantae; phylum Streptophyta; class Magnoliopsida; order Asterales; family Asteraceae; genus Scalesia; species Scalesia atractyloides. Next base: position 32,021,707 of record CAMTDV010000009.1, on the reverse strand, counting down.
TTATCGAAGGTTTTTCTAAGAAGTTGTGAAGTAACATACCAACACCATCTTTGGTGTAAACCGGTTTTTCTTGACGCTCCTTCTTCCACAGGATGCTCATCCCAGCAGCAATTAACGCCCTTTTCCGGCAAGACAATATTGGGCACATCTTTTATGTTCTGGTACCACACTTCGTTAACTGGAATAGCCAACGTTTCCATTCTATCTCTTCCCCGGCCCGGAACGTCATCGCCATCGGGATCATCGCCACCTTAACATAGAAAATTTTTGTTTCCAATCATGATAGGATTTGGGTGGCACTACAGTCATTTTGCCTGCAAACGTTGTTGAAAAGAGTAGAAGCCTAATGAGCAATGGAGTTGATAAAACACTCGAAATTTCTCTACCATCGGAATGATCTGCATCGACCGGCAAACAAACTCAAAGTGCCTGATTCTGACCATTCCCATGGGGTTCAATTGAGAGATATGGAATTTGTAGAAGTCAAAAATCTCAAGCATGAAATGGGTCACCGAAAGTCTAAAGTTGCCCTCGGCGAAGTAATCATAGAATAAAGTGATGTAGCCGGCCGGAGCATCTGCCGCCGAGCACCCTCCCTAGGGTAAAATGCCCCCAGGATTTGGCGAACAGGAAGTTGTTGATCAAGGCGTCGAATTCTTCTTTCTTCCACTTTAAAGGTGGAAGTATCGATGTGGCCTGCATATCGACTCTCCGAACTGGTAGCCATAAGTATCGAAAGATTAGAAAGGCAGTAAACTCAACGAAGAAGATGATTAGAGTATCACAGATCGCTGGAAAATATGAAGGATATGTGCTCTCTCTCTCTAGAACATTAACTGGTAAAGAAGTAAATGAAGAGTCGATCCCCATTATATAAGAATCGCAATTAATGCTCGACGTGACAGCAGCGACTTTTGCGACCATTACACCCTCCCAGGTAACTGCAAGGGCAAGTGGGGAACAGTGATTACCCTCACGCGCGCACGTGTCACCGTATTATCATTAATATAGTGGGGCACATACTGTTGACAGCCTGTCAACAGTACCACCGCATCTCAGGAACGTGCGTTTACACCAACTACATTATCTGGATGAGCGACACGTGTCCTCCAATATATTTGAAATTCAAATAGTCTTCGAAGTTCACATATGATACGTCACCAGGACGCAAAAAACACTCAAGGACCAGCACCCATACAATGCAGCATACTTATCTTAAGTCCAGTGCTCCACCTACTCTTTACTTTTACATAAGAGCAACACTGGACTGTGGGGTATGGTCCCAAAAACCTTTCACGAAACGCAAAGGACCATACCTCCTTAACTTAGAAATTCATTTTGGTCTCAGGAAAACCCTGCGCGACAGTGTAGGGAATTCTTGCGCCAGGAACAAGCAAAAGAATAACTTCCATTTAACAAACCCGCGCGGGCATGCAGGGTCAGAGTTAAGCTTGGAGTTAAGAAAATGGCAAGAAGCATGTGCGAAAGGAATCCTTCTGTTATAACAAACTGGACACGTGGCGACTCCCCAGAGGGTTAAAGCTGTAACGTTCTAGAAACAGTTAGTTATTCCATTGTGCACGATCACCTTGCTGCAGTAACAGAATGCCACGTGTCGACATCACAGACATTCCAATAAATCACGACGATGGCATGCTCACCTCAAAAAAGCACAAGCAATCTCCGATGACACATGGCTCTTCCCCAGCCGTTGATAAAGGGCCGATCCGTGTGCTCTAACGGAGAACAAAACACTTAATAGAATGGCAAAGATTCCGTTAAGTTTTCATCTCTCCTTTTTTGCGCCAAAACCCGGCTATAAATAAGGACCGTCGGCTTTAAGTAGAAGGTATTCACTCTCACTTACTCTCTCTCTTACTACACTTTACTTCCGACTACCTGTACTTTTTCTCACGCCGGAGGGTGGTCACGGAGAGAACCCCCCTTCTCCCCGTGGCGAGGCTGACGGTGTTCTGTTTTGCAGTATCAGTCGAAGTATCTTTCCCGAAACCAAACGAAGGATTAACCTCTTTATGCAGAGCCCGATCCATAGATCTACACAGATTCCAATCTGGTTGATCTAGGGTTTCTTCAGCTGCCATCTGGTTTTAACCATTCTGCTGAGCTGGGGGGTCCTTACGGATCGTAAGGGCTTTGGGCTTACGGTCCGTAAGCCCTTTAGCTGGGAGATAGTTTCACAAATTGGCAGGACAGGCCCCTACACTCGTTTTGTCGCATTTTGGCACTTCTAACACCCATTAACCTCATTTTCAAGCTTCATAAGGATGAAATAACATAGGGAACTTGAAATGTGTTAAAAAATGTTCCGGGTGACGGTTCGTTTGGTCATACGGTTGCGGTTTTCGGTTAATTACGATGAAAATCGTAACGATCGCGTGCATGACCGAAAATGCGTAACGGACGATATTTTTGCATTCCAATCATTAAAATACAAGATTTTAATGATTAAAAAAATTTTTGGATGTGCATACGTGTTCCGGATTAAGAGATACGCGTAACGGCATAGTTTCACGAAATTTGCAAAATAGCCCCTGAAGTTGCAAAAGCATGTTTTTGCCATACCGAAGCCTTCAAAACTTAATTATAAGTTAGGTAAAGGTTATTTAAGGTATGTTAATCTTGTGAACTTGTTTCGGAGTGTGCGATGCTACGAGAATCGACAGACTTTTAGAGTTTGTCGTAAATAGTCCCTGTGGTCGAATAAGCTTTGTTTTTGACATACCAAACCCTTCAAAACTTATTTCTAAGTTATGTAAAGGATATTTAGGGTATGTTTAGATTATGTCACTAATCGGGAATATACGTGGCATTAAACTGGTTACGTTTACGTAACAGTTTACGTATTACCTTCCAGGAATTGGTTAAGAGCTCGACTTTGAACAGGGATTGATATTGTGCAATTGTTATGGATAAGTTTCACAAGTCAATGAATAAAACACAAGGTTTTATTACTTATGAAATTGTTCAGGACTTGATAATGACAATTGATAATAGTTGTCATAAAAGAATCAAAAGATCTAATCATTTGCAGTGCTAAAAAGATTCCTTAATTGGAACACACCTTAAAGTCGAGCCTTCATCTCTTTGTCGATACGGTGTTATTAACCTGAGCTCTCAAGGCTTCGCATTAACCCAGATACAGATATCAATTACGCTATATTCACCTGTAAGATGAAATCTAGGGAATCTTGATACAGGACTATATTCTGAGATGGGAACCATAGTTGAGTCAAGTTTAATAATTCTACCTAAGATATCTTGGAACAATTGAGAAATGTGTCGAAGTTTAAGTGGACAAATATATCGACAATCTAGGTAAACGAGTTTAAAACTTAAAGTCATTAAAAGGTCAACGGTACTGGTGATATGTCTCAAAAACTGATATGATCCTCTAGCACGTTTTCTCACAAAAATACAAACTGATATGATCCTTAGACACGAATTCACAAAAATATGTCTGTAAATATGTTTGTACATAGTTTACTTGTTATAAATCTGTACATAGTTCTGTACATAGTTTATCTGCTTTACAGATTAAAACCAAAAAGATTTTCAGTGTGTTTTAGCATAAACTTTCAAAAATACAAAAAGATTTTGTTTCTACATTAGTTTCTACAAGCCAATGTTGGAGAACGGATCTTTGAAGTCTGGTAAGGTGCTAAACTGGTGGAAATCTAATTGACAACGGGCTGGGAGCTAATCTGTAAAATCTGATAAGCTAAAACTATTAAAAGTTCATTAATTTGAAACTTGATTTTGAGAAAAACCAACAGTTTGTTCATAACGGGTCGAACCGAGGTCATTAACCTGGACTCGACAGACAAATCGGTTAACCAAGGTCATTAGCTTGGACTTGGTCAACTGAGTGGATTGTTAAAACTGGTAAAAATGAAAAGTTCAGGGTCTAAATTTAAAAATTTGAAAAAAATCTGATTTTGGGTTTAACCAAGTTCGACCAGACTTGTCTGTGCTTTAAAAGATTTATCAGATGGCAAGTTCGCCCGGACTTATGCTAATCTTAGTTGATTGGTATTAGAAGTTCGCCCGAACTTGTCAGCTATAAATAAGATACAAGTTCGCCTGGACTTCATTACCTGTTTTCAAAAACTCAGAGCGAACTTGAAGCGATTTAGAGCGATTTCAAAATTGGCAAGCTTGTGTCGAATTGCTGCCCGATTTTAGAGTGATCTTTAGTGATTGGCACACTAAAGAACATGGCTATGGTAGGTGATTGGACTTTGAACCGTGAATAGACATAGTTGGAACAATATAGATCTATTTTGAACAATTGAACTTGATTTAGGGTATTAAAAGACAAATTGGACATTAAAACATGATAAATAACCATAATCGACCTTAAACATGTCATCAATTTGAATCAATATGTCCTAAAACATGTTGTTGTAGGTTTTCTTGAAAGAGATGACAAGTTCGCCCGAACTTGTCAACTGGTTCACTGAACCAAGTTCGGCCGAACTTATTCTAAAGTGTTAAAATGTTGAAAATCTAACAAATTCGCCCGAACTTGTTTAATAATCTTCAAATATCATTAGTCTGTGACAAGTTCGCCCGGACTTGTCTGAACCTGATAAAATTCAAAAATCATGAAGTCTTAACAAGTTCGCCCGAATTGATCAAAATGTCTTGATAAGTTCGCCCAGACTTGATACATTTGTAATGTTTTATGTGTATAATCAAGTCCGCCTGAACTTGATGTTTGTTTTGGTGAAAATTGTTAAAATTGCTAATTTTGTCTTGATTTTCGTGCTTGCAGAATATTCAGCTCTCGTTCAACAAATTCCATAATACGTGCATAACGCTCGACAAGACTGTCTGTTCATCTCTTGAAGCATATGACAGTATTCTCGCTTTCATGGAGCGTATTCAGATTCACAAAGCGATAACGAAAAAGACGATGGTTTATCGATCGGATGTTTATAGATTTTGGAACTCTGCGTCCCTGAATGAAGATAGTACAGTGATAAAGTCTGTCATCAGAGTTGGAAATGAAGATAAGGAAATTACAGTATCTGAAGCAGACATCCGAAAAGTGTTGAATTTCAACGACAGTGCCGAAGATCCAATGATGCTGGACGAAAGAATGGTGCGAGGTTGTTTTTATCGCATGGGCTACAAAGGGCATGTAAATGAGTCGACATTAAAGAAAGGGGGAGTTCCGAATCCCTATAAGTTTCTGATGTACGCGATTATACACGCTTCCAGCCATCGTAAAGCGGGATTGGATGATGTACAAGATTATATGGCTTGTATGGCCACAACGCTCGTTCTAAACAAGAAGTTCAACTTTTCAAAGCTTGTATTCACGCACATGAAGAACAACATGGGATCGAACAGGCTTGTGATGTATCCGAGGTTTATACAGATGCTGATTGATGATAAGTTCAAGAAAATCGCAAAAGATCCGAATGATATTGTTTATCTTAGTCACATGGATGAGGTCACTGTAAAGAAGCTGATTACTTTCCAGAAACAAGCTTCAGCGCCGATCGCAAGCCTTTATTTGGTGCTATAGCTTCAGCTGATTACATCGCACCACCAGAATACAAATGGCGAAAACATTATAGTGGTGACGAGAAAGAGGTGAATGCTGAATTAGAATGGATGTCAACATTTAAAGAAAAGCGTAGTGATTGGTTTCTAAAGAAAGTTGTTGTTGAAGAGAAGAAGAAAACATCGTGAAAGGCAAAGAAGGTTGAAACAATGTTGATCGACGAAGAGGAGCCTGAAAATGTACAACCTGAGGCTGGTTCAATTGCTGCAGTGAACATTGAAAGATGAAGATAGTGATGATTCTTTAGAAAAGGCTACAAAGAAAGTTATCGTTGAGAATGAAGCAGAAAAAGTTAAAGAAATGGATGCTGATTACGAACCAGAGTTAGAAAAGGGTTCAGATGAGGAGAGACCGAAGAAAAAGGCCAAAAGAGTTAAGTCTTCTGCAACAGATACATCTTTGAAGACTACTGGGTCTCCAAGTACTAAAGGCAAGAAAGCACATAAGCCAAAAAGCCGCCGTTACATCAGAAAGAAAAAGGCACAGAAGTCACACAAGAACCTTCAACAGGAGTTACACAAGAACCTCCTGCGGCTGAAACAATTCAATCTTTTGTAGTTCAAGAGACGATCGTACAGACAGGAGTTACACAAGAACCTCCTGAGTCTGAATTACTTGAAATTCCTATCATACAGTCTCAAGATCTACCTACAACTTCTCAACCTGAAAGCTCTATTCCGAAAGATGTTCATACACCAAAGAGTACTCCGAAGTCTACACCGAAGACTACTCCGAAGTCAAAGTTGTTTGGAAACATTCCTGATGATCCTGTTAATATTCAAGATTTAAATGATTTCTTCCCAGAGTCTGATGTTGATGAACTTGAAAAGAGGGTTAAAATTCTGGAAGATAAAGTTTCGAAGAATGAAGCCGAGAAAGCTGCTTTGGAGCAAATGTTGAAACAAAGCGAGGTTGAAAAGGAAATTTTGAACGATAAAGTCAAGTTTCAGGAAGGTGATCGTGGTTATCTGAAAGCCCTAATCGAAAGTCTGCAAGATGCAAATGCACGATTGCAGAACTACGATCTGAACGTGATTTGAATGATCAAAGGTTTCAAGGCTACAAAAGGTATTATCTAACAATTTGGGAATTGATTTTGCTGCTGAATATGCAAGACTAGATCTGCAAGAGGCAAAAGATAAAGCAGAGAAAGAATTATCAGAACAGGGGAAAGGCAAACATGTGATAGAAAGAATGCTTGAAATGACAGAGCATGTGGTTGAATCTGTGAAAGCTTCAGAGTATGTTATTATACCAGAGATAGAAACAGAGTAGAAAGACGATGAAGAAGCTGAAGACGATGATAATGATGATGAACCTGTTGATAATCCTAAAGACGACTCTGATAACGATGATGGAAACGATGATGATCAGGGAAGAGTTGGTTTGAAGATTGTGGATGCTAAAGTTTCTGATGAATTTGATTGTTCTTCGTTGCTGAATGATGATACAAACAGGATGGAAGATCAAAGTCAGGGGGAGCAAAAAGAGTAAACAAGGCAAAAAGATGTTGATATGTCAGATGCGATTACTACAATGCCTGTTGCTGCTATACCAACAAAGCCTATGATATTGATGCTAGAGCATAACGTCGAGGAAGGTGAATTTATTCACAATTATTCAAAGGAAGATCTAGCAAAGCTGCTAAACGTTGATGCTGAAACGTTTGATTTTGATTTCGAGGAAGATGTGGTGAACGTTAATACATTCGAGCCAAACGAGTACTGCTATAAAAGAAGGTCTGATGCTAACGATTATAATAAAGTGATTATTGAAGATTGGTTGTCAGATGATGAAAAAGATGAAGCAGAAAAGTACGTTGGTCTGAATATTGATAGTTTTCCGACATTTGAAGAAATGTATGAGCAGCTCAATGAAGATTTATTGAAAGAGAAAGTAGATGAGCCTGTACGAGAAGGAAAATTGCCAAAGCCAATGACAAAGGAAGAGATTGCTAAAGCAAAGAAGTCTTGGTTCAAAGAGATGCCGAGGGAAAGAAAGTTTCGAAGACCGTTAGCATTGAATGTTTATGCCATCAAAAGAGAATATGGGGTACAATACTTCCGACACATGGCAGATTTTAGCACGTTACCATATTGGGATGTAGAGGAATTGGTGCAGCCGAGGAACGTTACTTATCACATGAAGTTTATTGATCAGTTGCTATGGAAGATGATTAAATTCGAAGCGACGCAAGGATTCAAGTATTGGAAACCGTTCATTCCAAAGCGCCGAATCAAAACGAATAAGAAGACTGGTGAAAAAGATATAACATTGGTTATGAAGCGTCTGCGAGCGATGAGAAACATGCCCTTGATGCCTATTAAACAGAATTTCTATCCATTGTTTAAGTGGTGGCAAGTTGATCCTACTACATGTGAAGCAGTGATAGTGCTGAGATTTGAAGAACACTTGGATAAACTAAAGAAAAATCAGTTGAAGTGTTTCAGATTGAAGGATTGAAAGGGTTATGGAGGACGATTCGTATACTAGACCCGATGTGGCTAGTGAACTGCTCGAAGGAAGATATTCAATGTTTATTCTTCAGTAAGATATGTTATGAGAAGCGTGAAGAAACTCAAGCAATGCAGTATCAAAGAATAGTGAATGTTTGCTACGCGCATGGAGTTAAATCTGGAAGAATGTGGGAATCCAGTTGGAGAGAACTAGAGCGTAAAGAGTTTTTGAAGGAAGAAAGGTGAATAGAACATATACACGAAAGGGGTAGAGAGGCAAGATTGAGACGTGTTCAGTTTATGACCAAAGTGCCGCCTACTGACCAAACGCCGATTCCAGAGCAAGAACGTAAAAAGAAGCCTTACAAAAACTTCTTTGGACGCTGCAGATAAAGACAGAGCTTTGAAGACTAATCAAGATGAAGACGATATCCAAGGGGGAGTCTGTTAGTACATAATGTCTACGTCTTAGTCTTGGATCGAGTCTGTATAGATTGGGCTAGATTATGTTAGAATATGGCGTATTTATGTAAATAGACATCAAGTTCGCCTGGAATCTTGAGGTTGGACAAGTTCGGCCGAACTTGTTAACTCCCCAGCGAACTTGATGGCCTATAAATAGTGTGCCTTAGTTTCTCATTTGTAGCTTTTGCAACTTTGTCACAACAGAGGCGAAGCTCTGTCCGATCCGGATCTTGCATCTAATTGACATTAGTGATTAATAAACAACAGTTTAACGAGTAATCTTTGCATATTTGATTAACATGTCACTTAGTTTCCGCCTAATTGGACATTAGATACCAAATTAGGTTCCTGTGCTAATCAAGGAACGATCTAACACATTTCCTTCGTAACGCTCAATCATGTTATCCCATAATTCTTTCGAAGTACTTCTTTTGCGAAAAGTATGAAGTATCGATTGAGTAAGAGCCATAGTTATCATGGACATAGCTCTTTCTCCACATTCGTAGAACTTCTTCTGCTCATCCGTCAGAGCTAGATAAGTATCAGTTGTTAAAGTTCGAATTGGTGTAGCTCCACAACCTTTGACGATACACAACCAAATCTTTATATCTTTCGCTCTCACATATCTTTCGAAACATTCCTTCCATTTAGGAAAGTCTTAACTCGTTTATTAGAAGAGGCAGTTTGTCGTTGCTTCTAACTTCAGCATTGTGTTTGAGGTTCTAAACCATGGCAGTAAGATTGTTTGCCATCTTGAACAAGATTTAAAAGAAACAGAGAGTTCACAGAAGGATAACAGTAGGTTACAGACAAAAGGATTGACTGAGAAAGTTTCTAAGTCCTAAACTCGGAGTGATAAACACGGAATGGAGAGTGTGAGAGATATCAGAGTGTAAAACCCGGACCTACAACCTAAGATGAAAACACAAACTCGGACACTAACCAAACCTGGAAAACTCAGAAGCTGGGAGACTCAGACCAATACTTGAACTCAATGACCTAGTTTATCCGGACTTAGGTAAACTCGGAACTCAAATAAAATTCAGAGACTGTGTTTCTTAAACTCGGAATACTTAAACCTATTAATTAAACTCGAAAGTTTGTTAAACTCGGAAGCAATAAACACGAAAAAGTCTTAATGTTATTTTGACAAACTGTGACAAACTAAACTCGGAAAAAGCAAACCTCGGATATCTGTCAAACCCGGACACGGATCAAAATCCAGAGATTACAAAAGAATTTGTAATCTGGACTGCGTATCTCCGGATATGAGAGAACTGCTTCCAGATATCTCACCAATGTGACTACACACTGGATCACCAATAGTCCGGAAACACAAAAAGTAATTTTTAAAACACGGAAAATATTTTGGAATCAAACAAGGAATCTTTCACCAACCTTCAAGAACCCAACATGAACACCATGAAAGCTCTGTAATAACCCAGATGAAAATCAACACTAAAACACCCTAAACTACTCAAAATCCATCACCAGATCACTAAAAATGAATGAGGAATCAAGAATAATTCAGAAAAACACACTAGAAAATCACTAAACCCAATCAAAATATGAACTTTTCTCACAAAACCTTCAAACTAAGAAACACCTACAGTAGTATGAGCACACTGCTCTGATACCACTTGTAAGTCACCTCACCCAAGATCTCACTCAACTAATGCAACCAAAAGGTGTGCGGAATCCACCTGATGATCCACCACTGTAAATGTAAAACAAGAATGCAAGGTTTGATGAGAAAAATCAAGAATAACAGAGTATTCTTGATGTAGGAGATGAGTGACGTCGCACAAAGCAGCCGCCAGACAAAACACACACAATGATTAGGGCACAGATTTCCACAAAAGAATCGTTGTCTTGTCTATTCCACTTTAAGGTATATATACAAGACAAACTCTGGACTAACATATATGTCCGGAGATACAAATATCAAGGCCCACGGCCCAAACAAGCTAAACTTGGACTCCCATATATAATGGGAAGTCCGGACACTACAGATAACTAAACTCGAAACTTGTTACAACAAAACCAAGTCCGGACAAAACACTATTCTAACAAACTCGGACAACACTAAGCTTAGCAAACTCGGACCACAGACAAAAACATAAACTTGGAATCATTATTCTGTTGTTTAAGCAAATTACAAAACCAACCTTGAAGAACCGAAGACTCTGCACTTATTACCAAGAGTGCAATAACAACTATCAACAAGCATCATCTTCATCCTCCAACGCAACATATTAACCAAAATCACATCATCATCATCAGATATCCTTCTAACTACATGCTCTTTATATTTATGGTTGATTCTTGAGGATTGATACAAAGAATTTTGAAGATAATCAGTCTTGAAACAAAATTTTCATGACTTTAACGGAGAAAATGTCACCGTTACTAACCGCCAATGGAATATTTAACTACATCTTTCATGCTAAAACGACACGTTATACACCTTTTGTTCGTTAGCATAAAATAAACCGTAATTACGTGCAGCAGTTGGACCGGTTTTCTGATTCTATTTGAACAAAGCAAACAGATACACAACTAACGAGTCATCCGGTCGTGACGGAGAACCACCGCGGGTTAACACTCTATGGACAAGAATACCGTTGTACTGTGCAACATTATCTTCTCCTGCTCCGATTTCGTTATTTTGAGAAAAACTAATTTTAGATCATTGAATTGTAATGTATTTCTTAGCGGCGTAAAGGGCGTCGATATGTGCTTCAAATAACGATTCGTAATCTATCCTAGATTTTGGTTTGTGGTGTGAAATGGTGGTGGTTTTACGGTGTTACGCTGTGAAGGCGGTTGATGTTGCACAAAACATGAACATAAATGGTGGTTTTCCGGTGTGACGCTGTGAAGGCGGTTGATAAAGATCGGCCAAACCCAACTTTGTAGCAAAACATGAACATAAATGTTGGGTTTGGTCGATTTTATAGTGAAAGGTATATAGTACAATTTAGGTGTAACATAAAGGTTAATTTATGTAATTTTATCTAAAAATTGGGTTTGGTCGATCTTATAATGAAAGATATAAGGTGTAACATAAAGGTTGATTTGTGTAATTTTATGTAAAATGAAAGAAAATGAAACGAAAAGCGTGTTATCTCTGGTAAGGAAGGAACTTACCCACATATCAATTTGTATGGTCGGAATGATGACGACGGGTGGGGGTGTTGTAATGAAGGGCGTAGGTGGGCAAAAGACGGTGCTGATAACAGGCGTTAGCAGAGGACTGGGAAAAGCCCTAGCCCTAGAAATGGCCAAGAGAGGCCATTCCGTCATCGGCTGCTCTCGCTCTCAGGATAAACTCAAATCTCTCCAGACCCAACTCTCTTCCGACGACGACAAACACCTCTTCTTCAATCTTGACGTCGTTAGTTTCTTACTCATTTCCCAAACTTATTCATATTCTGTTTGTTTTATGTCAAATTGAGCCCTAATTTAGGAAGGAAGGAACCCTAAATAAGTAGTAGTATTATTATTATTTTATGTAATTATTCATTATTATGCTCTTCAGTGTTCAAATAGCAGTGTTCAGGATTTGGCACGACTTGTCATGGAGAAGAAGGGGGTTCCCGATATTATTGGTAATTCAATTTTCAGATTCTTCCTACTTTTAATTATGTTTACTACTTTTTGTTTAGGATTATGTTGTACTTAACATTCTCTTAAATTCAGTTGTCACCTGTTATATAAATAAATGAATCAATGAACCATTTTCCGCTTATCTTATGACTCAACATGAACAAGTTTTTTTGTTCATTTAATTGAATGAACAAACATGGACAGGATTATGTCCCTTCATTTAAATTTGTTTTTGTTTGTTCGTTTATGTTCACTCATTAACTTTCATTTATCTTCGTTAGTTTCCTTTACGTATCCATCTAAGTTTTATAGGCCCGTTACAATTTAGTCTACTATCAGCCATCACAATCCAACCTAGTTATATTAACTTTTTAGGCCCAACAGATTGATATTCACATTCACTTTTAATTGGTGTTATCTCAGTTATGTTTGTTATGTTCGTCCGTTTGTGTTCGTGAACTGTCCATTTATATTATTAACGGATGAGCATAAATGAACACATACACACTCTTTTTCTTCATGAACAAACACAAACAAGGAAAACCCGTTCATGTACCTCTTCCTGTTCGATCGTTTGTTCAGTTAAAGTTAAAAGAACCTGGCATGTTCGTGTTCGTTCGCTTTTTATACAGGCCTTCTTGTGATGCATTTGATAATAAACACAACTACACAAGTACTCTAGCATCCACATTTTCATCTCATGGTTTCCTATAAAGCATAAGCAATGGCAAACACTCTAACTTAGAGTCTGTAAATACGGTGCGTACCTTCTCTCATGTATGTTCATGCTAAATTCTTATACCTTTCTGCCCGATGTTTGGATATGGTTATATGTAATATGGACTGAGATTGAAAGGGTGAACTTTGAGGGGTTTTCTTTCAGAGAAAATCACGTAAACAACCATTTTTTGGGTATGTGTACGCCTGACAAGTTTATACCTCCATTGCCGTAAAAACGCTAAGTTATGTCACCTATCGTTATTCATTAGAAATGTTGTGGAATATACAAAGTTGAGCCACTTATGAAGACAAAGCATATATTTAAAATAAAGTGGATATGTGAAAAGCAGATACCTGAAGAGAATCTGAGCATGCGTGAAAATAAAGTAGATAGACGAAATTTTTTCACATAATTCATTGCTAGAGACGTGAAAACTGGTCTGACATGCTCACCTGCGTATAAATATATCAAAAATGGCTAATTTCGTGACATTCTAAGAAAATTATACTGCAAGCAAGTGAATGGTTATTGTGATGCACTATTTGTGGTACTGGTAGCATTTTGTTTGCTTATAGAAGCATATCGGTGCAGTAAATAATGCAGGTACCATAAACAAAAACAACCGACTATGGGAGGTTCCAGAGGAGGAATTTAATTCTGTGATAGATACTAATCTAAAGGGAATAGCAAATATGTTACGACATTTTATTCCCCTTATGATTGAGAAAAAACAAGGGATCATTGTGAATATGTCATCTGGGTGGGGAAGATCTGCTGCAGCACAGGTAAAAAACAAAATAAATATTCGAACAGTTCTTGTGAATATGTATGTCATCATGGCTCTTTTTCTTGTATGAAAATGGAACAGGTGGCCCCTTACTGTGCCTCAAAATGGGCGGTCGAAGGGTTGACCAAGTCAGTGGCAAAGGAGTTGCCAAGCGGCATGGCAGCCGTTGCACTTAATCCGGGTGTCATAAACACGGACATGCTTGCATCATGCTTTGGCTCTTCATCCAGTCTGTACCAGGCACCTGACGCATGGTACAGTATAAGTATTTTTGTAAATCCGCATTAGAATAATCAAACAGTCTGAGTTTTGAAAATCAGGGTTGCATTTGTTCTAAATTGTTTCGTTACCTTTTCTGTTTACAGGGCTCCCAAGGCTGCTGATATGATACTAAATCTCACAATGGCTGATAATGGTTCATCTCTTTCAGTATAAATATCAGATCATTGTAGTATCTTTTTTCCATATATAAATTGCATAGCTGTGTTGTTGAGAGCCCAAAAATTGTTTGCTTTATCAGAGTTCAAAGGCCCGCGGCCCTTCTAGTTTAGTTAATTTATTTAGTCTTTTTAAACGACATGAGTAATTTTTTATGGATATCCAGTTCCAATCCCAACTTAAGTTCTTATTGGAAGCACTGATCAGGAATGTATAATTTCTCCATATCGAATATTTTCTTGAATAGTCAATATGTTTTAGATGCTAATTTGACTTTTTGATGAGGACTGTGTTCGCTGATCTAGAAGTTTGGTCATAACCAAGATGATGCCAGTTTTTGACCAACCAACACTTGGTAAGCTCAGGATTGACACTCGATACATGACAACGATCTTAGACTCTACGCAGTCTTAATTGGTCAAATTATGAGCTAAAAGTCATAATAAACCTTCATGATTATTTCCAATTATTGGTTAGGAGATTACAACTTCACCAATTTCTCATTTTTGACGATTCCTTACTCAACTCTTTTAGTAAATACGGTCTGGGACAATGGGTAATTTTACTTTTTTGTTCTTCCTTAAAATTGCATATTTTGATCAATACTTGATTCTGATCCTACCAGTTCACTTTTGCTACTTCACATAATTTTTGTAGCAAATCTTGTTTCAAACCAACACAACTTTTACGATACAATCCCTCTATTTATTCCAGTCATTTACTTGGCAACGTTTTTTTTATTTGGCTAGAAATTCCACTTTGACGTTGACCTCTTCGTTGACTTTAGTTAAGATAAGAATTAGGATGGCAATGGGTCGGGTTTGGGCGGATTTAAGTAATCCCAACCCCAAGCCCGATTAGATAAACTTGTCTCAAACCCGTTGGGTTTCTAGTAGGTAAATACCATATTTCCACCTAACGTTTTCAATTACGAAATCCAATTTGCATTAGTTCACAAATCATGACAAGAATTTTATCTCTATATAGAATAGAGAGAAAAAATAGATTTTTTCTAGTGCAATTCCATTCTGTCTTTTTTATTTTTCTTTTTTTTTGTTTCTTTTGGGTATCGGGTATATCCGTGGGTTTTGGGTAAACCTGTTAATTTAAAAAAAATACCCGTTGAGTATATCTGACATAAAACCCATTGTTAAATACTAATAAGTTACATATAGTATTGTCACTATAAAAATATATCAAATAACTACAATGTATACGGAACACAAAATACATATGTATAAATAATGGATGTATCATGTATATATACATATTTAAAAATGTAGAAGAAATTATATCGGGCATACAACCGGGTAAACATGTACACTTTATCGGGTAATCGGGTCGGAAAAATGGGTATATCACCAAATCCTAAACCGGCGAAAAAAATAAAAACTAGTCCCGATGTGACAACCCGTAGCTTGAGGTAAAAACCGCCCTTCTTTCACTTTTATTAATCAAATCCTACGCTTTTATTATTTGATGAATTAATTACATTTTATCCATATCGCGTTGAACCGACCTGAAGTGTTTGAACCGAGTGCATGTCTATTCAACCCACTCGCAAAACCCGAAACCTATGAGGTCCAAACCATAGCGTGTATAATATATATTTACATGCACCATTAAATTAGTTTGTGCTCCTACACTTGTCTTGCGTGTCGATTCAACCTACACGTAGCTTGAAACTAATGAGGCATGAACTTTATCATGAATATTATATATTTACGTTAGTTAATTAATTATTCATTTGTATAGTTAATTAATTATACTTATCGAGTTAGTGATTGAAAAAAATAATAATAATGATAATACATATTATCTTATCAAAATTCGCTGCCATCCCACACATAACCATTTCCCTTTGTTGTTTTTTTGTTTTGTGTATTGACTGACTGCCAGCCCAAACACCCCAACTCAAACCAACCCACTTTCTTGATTGATTCGGCCCACACACAAACCGCCCACCCTGCCCTTTTTTTATCTAGTTACATAATCTGCATGTTCTTATATACAACTCCCTAACCCTAGTTCAAAAACAAAACCTGCTGCCTCTCCCCACTTGTTTACTAACCAAGGAGCACAAGGAAGCGAGATTTTAGTGTTCAGCCATCGTCATCCAGCGACCCCTACCATCCTTATATTCCGGTAACGCGTCTTTTTATAGTTATAATCATGTTTATCGCTCGTGTTCATGGCTGTGGTTGTAGTTATTGTTGATGATCTTGAGGTTTTTGATATTAACTTGTAGTTAGAATTTATGGAAATCAAGTGTGATACTTGGTATTGTTGATTATGTATGTGTAGACATATATATATATATATATATATGGAATAGGGTTTATATGGTTAATGAGCTGGATGCCGAGCATGTAATTATGAAATAAACCACCTGTGATCTGCTGTGATTTATGTTAAACGGCGGGGGTTCGTTAGATAATCAGTTGCGGGATCTGGTAACGAAAGAGTAAGCTGTTCGACAGTTACAACCGACTTTAATCGGCTGTAACCGGGTCATAACTTAACGAAAATTTGATTTTCTTGAGTCTTTAACATCTATTTCGAAATACGCTTCTAATGGTGCTTGAATATTGATTTTTGGACATCGTTTGCTATTTTAAATAAATTATTTCGTTTCCACAATTAAAGCTGTGTTTTCTGCAGATTTTACGCGTTATGTTTCGAGTCATAACTTGGTGAATAGTTAGAGTTAGATTATGAAATTTATACTGTAGATAGTCTTAGGTGTCGGCGTGAACCTCCAGCTAGAATTACGTGATAAACGTATATTTTTAAATAAATAATTCGGAAAATAAGGTAAGATTACAACGAATTTGATCACTGTTTGGCGCAGAATTTTTCACGGAAAATCTGTAAGGAGTTTGGTCACTAAATTTTTACACAATAGTCGATGCTCCGATTGACACGTCCTGTAATTTTTTGAGAATTTTCCTGTACATGAACCATTTCAGATAACACTCTGAAAACTGTCCGAAAATGCACTATATTGCTGAAATTTATTGCAGGGTATTTTAAATATTTCGTGACACTTGTGTTGTCGCTAACCGATGTCGTGATAGATGCATGCATGACAATTAGTATTGTAGGATAAAACGTGCTACGTGCTAGATACATGTAGGATTTGTGTTCCCGCATGAGTACACACACTAACTCTTAAGAGATAATCATGTTAGGACATGATTGACCGGTTCTACTTCGCGTATTCTATTCCTTAATCCGAGCATTCAAAGGTGAGTTCACTACTCTTTCACAGGCATACGTCCCGGGGGGACAAACTACTATTCCCTGGAGGAATACTTTTTATAAATGTTGTATTTTAATTTCGATGTTGGTTAATAAACTTAAACTCACGAAAGTCCCTACTTACTACCGAGCTAGTTGCCTAGGAGGCAACGGGGTATTAGTTGATAGCGCTATTAGGCTTGACAACCTCACACCGTACCTGGGAGGATGGGCGTGAATTAAGGACCTTAAACACATGGCCAATGTTGATAGGCATTGATGAGGGCAAACAAACATACAATCACTTCGGTATCGAGTTATTAACGACATGTCTTTAAACTAAACACCTACTCGTTTTATGTTAAACAAAATTGTGAACTCGTCGGCTTAATCGCTGATACACTTTTTCTGCATGCTTGCAGGTCGTTAGATATATCTTGCATGGGAACTTGCAGTATGAAGAGTTGAAGTGTCATAGGGCGCAATTATGGATTACAAACATCAATACTTCACGTTTTTAGAACATTTTAATTTCAACCATTGAGACGTGTACATTGCTTCCGCTGAACACATACTATGTTTGAAACATTTAATTTGGAATTCACTATTCATGTTGGACATGATTACTTTGTTTTATACTATTTATTATTAGTTCGACATTATTAGTGGCTAGATCCTGGTATGTCACACGCCTCGCGGTAAAACCCCGCAGGTGGTAATGTGGGGATGTGACAGTTTGATATCAGAGTCACTGGTTATAGGGAACTAGGTTTTAAAAAAAGTTTTTGTAAGTTCAGACTATAACCGAATCAGTTCCGAAAGCGACCATGACACTACGCTAATATTGCAAGGTTCGTCTTTATTATTGTATAACTGTACATTTACATATGCATTGCATTGCATATAGTCACACACACACACATTATAGTACGATTTCATGTGTTACCTATTTGTGTTATGACGGATCATTAGTATGACATTAGCTTTAGACCTTTTGTGATCCTTATTGTTTGATAACACCCACTTTTAACATTCGAATATGGGGATCTTTGACGCAAGTTAGAAGGAATTGGGGTAAACATGCAAATCGAATTATCATTACGGGTGCACACGTAATAATAATTGGGGGTGCATGTGAGTCCCAGAGAGGTCTAGCGTGTGTAAAGGATCCTGACCCATTATCTGACATAATTGGGGACTCAACTATCCGTATAAGCCATAGCGATGATGGACTCCTACTCGATCTTTATTCTTACTCTTTCTACTTTCCTTGTCTACTTGTACTGAATATGGAAGTAGCATGCACGGTGGACGTGGCAACATTGTCAAGACTCAGGCGGAGTTGACGGATCTCAGCAACACGCGAGTGGCAGAGGATATAGTCGAACAGCAAGCTGGTACGACACTTACAACAAGATGGTTCTTGTTCTCATTTCGTGTATTCGAACTCACATTCGTGCGTCGTATGTTCTTTTCCTTACCACAACGTCAACCAGTCTTCCTCTACTAATCGGAACCAAGACTCCAATCAGAATTAAGGCTCGTACGCTGGTAGGCAACCGAAGTGTAACAAGTGCAACTATTATCACCACGGGCAGTGCACTAGAACATGTTAAAAGTGCGAGAAGGTAGGCGATATGGTGAAAGATTTCAGAGCTCCGTTCCCAAAGCAACAGAGGCAACAATTACAACAACATCGGGGATCACAACAATAGTAACAACAGTGGTGGAAATGGTGCTCGCGGGAGGGCATTTACTATTGGCGCGGGTGGCGGCAGGAACGATAACAACTTAGTGACCCGTATGTTCCCTATGAACAATCTTTTCATTTAAGTTTTATTCAATTCTAGTGCTGATGGAGTTTCATGTCCTTGAAGTTCAGTAGACTATTAGGATCGACTCCAAACCTCTCTTGAAAACCAAACACATTGAGGAATTGGCTGATGGTCATTCGATTGAAGCATCCAGTATTCATGATTGGGTGTGAACTCGATCTTTAGGTCAAGTGTTTTACATTGGCCTCTCTTCCTGTCACTCTTGGTAGTTTTGATAAAGTCATCTTAACGGGACATAATTTCTTTCAACTTGGGGATGATGTGAAAACCCATAACTTTGAGGTAAAAACCGCCCTTGTTTAACTTTTATTAATCAAATCCTACGCTTTTATTATTTGATGAATTAATTACATTTTATCCATATCGCGTTGAACCGACCCGAAGTTTTTGAACCGAGTGCATGGCGATTCAACCCACTCGCAAAATCCGAAACCTACGAGGTCCAAACCTAAGATTGTGTTAGTTGTGCCAATTCTTCAACTTAAAGCATCCAAAACACTTAATCACTTATGTGGCATTGTTTTGGATTTTTGGACCAACCTTGCGTTGTAGGGTGGTGTCTGGCGGTTATAAGTCTGCTGATACAAACCACTCACAGACTTCATATGGTGGCCTTCACACATCTCACCCTCTCACACAAATGTTTTTATATATACTGTATCATATAATTTTAATATTTTTTAATTGAGATTTGGTGTTGTAGGGAAAAAAGAGGGAAATGTGAAGTCTGCATGCTAAGATGAAGGTTTGTATCTTTAAGCGTCGTGGATCCTCGGAATGGAAGAACCATGCAATGAACGTGATACTTTTACCAGATAATCAACACACATATTTGACTTTTGGTCAACAAATGTATGCATAATACATCACACCATGATTTTATGGAACCCAAAGGCCGTTTTCCTCTGCAGCAATCTCCGTTTCAAGAACACCACTCGTATCACCATCTTGGTTTCAAGTTTTGTACTTTCTAATTAGTTCAATGAAAATGAGTATAACATCTTCAGTTTTCTTAATTAGAAAATGGTGTTTTCTATATACATTATTATCAAAATATCTTTAATTTTTCACTATAAAACAGTGTCTTTTATTCACAAGTCAATGTTTTACTACCAATTAAGGGAACCTAATTGGATTTTGGTCTCTAAAATATGGATATTGAAGAAACACCAAACTAGTCAAGCGATTAGTTTGTGGTTTGTGCCTCGACAAATAAAGGTTAATCTTCTTTCGTCTCGTCCAAATTGCTGGAACGATCCTGCAAAACCAAGAACACACCATAAGCTTGTTACAAGGAGGAGAATAGGGGGTTCTCCTTGTAAACACCCTCTAGCGTGAGAATAAGTATCGGCTTTGAGGACAAGTGTGTGTTTTAAGTGAGAAAGTTAGAGAGCGATGCTTAAACCTGGAGGTCAAGTCCTCTATTTATAGCCGAGGTGATTTGTGAAGTAGATGGGTTGATGGGCCTTGAGGCCCGAGATCGACAACAAGGAATATCCATTTGCCTCCTCTGCCATGATGGTTAGTGATTCCTGGCGAGAGAGTAGCTGGCGAATGGTTAATGGCTCCACGTGTTCTGACCGTTGTCCTTGTTGTCTGGTCTGTCATCAACAGTTAAGTGGAGGTCATGGGACAGTGGTCGGCGCAAGATGATTGGTGCCACGTATGTGTCCTTGTGTAGTTCTTGTCTCCTACACGTTTGTTCATCGTGCAGGATGATCCAATACGGCCTTTTGAGCGCCTATTGGCTCACAACTCTGCCACTTGCATCTTTTGTACTTGTCTGATGTTAACCTGCACTTCCTGCCTTCACGCGACATAGATGCACCCTCTGTAGTCGGCGCAAGGTCAAGGAAGCCAGACCTTTTGTCAAAGGAGCTAAGTGTAGGAACTGGTTAAGTCTTCTTCCTGACCCGCGCGCGACATCGGAGACATTTGTATGTTCAGCGCAAGGTCAGAGAAGTCATTATTTCGGTTTATCTTAGGTATGATCTCGCGCACGATGTAAGGCTAATCCGTTGGTCGACGCAGGATTTGGGGCCATACCCCTTCAAGTCCCTCTAGTTCAGTGCTGCTTCCATGCGCGAGGCAAGTGGTTGGAGCTTTTGACTAGAAATACAGATTAAGTGTTTGCGCTTTGATCACGCGTCTTTAGGAAACACCAAGTATGCTGGAAGAGTTGGCGCACGTGTTCTGGTACAAGACTAATACTGCGCAGCCATATAGCTTCCTTGTAAAGTTATCTCCGGCATTTGCGCAGGAAAATTCTTGGATTTTGAAAAGAACAGCTGTTGACATGTTGGTGCCGAAGGCAACATTTGATGGGACTGCTGACACAGTAGGCGGCATGTCGTCACTATGTCAGTCATGCCGTTTCATCTTGTGTCAGGCGAGTGAGGACCACGCGCGCATGGCAACTGTCACTCCGGTTTGGCCGCCTGACGTGTAATTCTCCTATTGGAGACGCGCCGCAACTTGCTTGGCACGGTTACCCATCGCATTAAATGCGATGGGTATAAATAGGCGAAAAGGCAAATCAGAAAACACTTTTCTCTTCAAATTCTCTCCCTTTCCCCGTTGAATCTTCAAATACTCAAGAACAGTTTGCAGATCTGCAAGTGTTCATTAAGATATCCAGAAATCGTCAAGAACTCTCCATCCTTTTCTCCAGATTTCTTCGCAACTGTCCCGCTCCAACATGTCTGATCGTGTAGAAGATGTTGAAGTAGAAGAAGTTGGTGGTAGCATGCCGCCACTAAAGTGGGAGGAGGCTTCTTTCGAACAGGTGGTTCGCTGCCACCAGTTCGCTGCCGAATGGGATGCTCGCTTCCCAGCCAAGGGCTAGACAGCCGCCGCACCACCGGGCTACATCATTTTATTTGCCGATTTCATTAGTGAAGGTAACTTACGGTTACCTGCCACCCAGTTCTTCAGCGTGCTTCTATCATACTACCATTTTCACGTATCCCTACTCAGCCCATTGGGCATGGTTAGGATACGACAATTTGAGTTCTGCCTGCGTTCGCAGGGGGAGGAGCCTACGGTGGAGAAGTTTCGCGCCTTCTACCAGCTTCAAGCAAACCTTGGGTTTTATTCCTTTGCCACTCGTGGATCAAAAAGGTTACTCATCATTCCTCCTAAGAGCTTCCATGACCGGAAAGGTAAGTTCTTTTATATTCGCAAGGAAGTTATTCTGGTTGCGATGGTTTCGAGATCCAGCACCGATCCCGAAGGAGGACCTGAAGATACCAAAAGATGTGGACTAGTATGAAATATTGCAAGCCCTGCCTAATCAGGCGTTTGGTGAACATGTCTTGATCGCAGCGGGTATGAGCGATAAGTGGCCAGTCACCATCATGAATGTCCCCGTGCTTCTCTTAAATGATCAAGGTAAATTTCACAGAATCCCATCTTCTTATCTGTAATAAGGTTGTTGATCTATCAACTGTTAATGTATAATGTTTTTCTATAGAGGTTGCGCTTTATCACTGGGTGTTCGCTGCCCATGCTGGAGTTATGGGCGTGAGATCCTTGCGCGAAGATGAAGATCTATGGCACAACCAGATTCGAGGCAATTTCATGTACCCACCAGCTGGAGCTTTTGTTGCGCCTCCTGCATCAACTAAAGGTGTGCAAATATTGAACCCTAGGCCATGTCGGGCTATAACTCCTGTTGGGGAAGATGTTGTCTTGCTTTCCAGCGGGGAGTCTATTGCCTCTTCTGATCATGGGTTAAACATCCCCACATGTACGTTTGCAGGTACCTTGCGCAATCTCGGGGTTGACCCTGAGGAGAAGAAGCCCAAGAGGCTAAGTAAGAAGAAAAAAATGACCGTCGCTGAAGGGGCGCGCCCTGTGGAAATAGAAACGACTGCGGCCACTTCCGATGCCGCGTCGCACAAAGGTACAGCTCGCCCGCAACAACGTAGCCTAGATGAGTATGTGATTGTTGTGAATCTTCGGAAGAATTGTATGCTATAGGTGGCAAGTCGAAGGCTAGTGGAGCTGCTGGTGCAAGAAGCTCGGGGAGCGCAAGTTCCTAAGAGTAATTATCAGGCACGACCCCCACTTCTGTTCCCGTTGAAGATGATGTAGAGGCCGACCAGATCTAGAACTGTTAAGGAGGAATGCTTCCAAGAGGCCTCGCGAGGATCCGAGCAAGAACTCGGCGCTGGCTTCTAAAAAGGTTGCTTTCAGACAACCAATATTAGGGAAAAAGGCAAACCTTGGTTTCCTAATGTCGGCGATCTCACCTGGTAAGTTTTTTTTTCCTATAATCTTTTTGTCTTTGTTTGATTCTTTGCACACCTCTCTGATCTTGCGCATATAAAACGGAACCAAAGAAGGTGACACCCAAGTTCCAGTTTATACACTCAAAATCTGCCCCCAGGTTCCTCCACATCCTTCTGCTGGCGCAACCAAAAAGGCGGAGGGTACTTTTGAGGTGGTGGGTGAGAAAGCTGCGGAGGAGCTTGTTGAGGCTGAGAAGCCTGTTGAAAAAGAGAAAACTACAACCGTTGTGGTTGAAAAAATTGTTGGGGCTGAAAAACCCCATTGAAGAGTCTGTCAAGGAGGCTACTAAGGAAGGTGAGAAGATTGTTAAAAAGCCTGCGAAGGAGACTACAATGGAGGTTAGGAAACCTATGGAAAAGTCTGCGCAGGAGGTGTCTAAGGGGTATGGAATGGAGGTTAGGAAACCTATGGAAAAGTCTGCGCAGGAGGCGTCTAAGGGGTCTGGAATGTCCCCTGAGAGGGTTGTTGCTGGTTCTGACGTGGGAGGTGAGGGTGTCAGCTCATTCAGTGCTCGACATAAAAAACTTTCACCGATCCGGCCAGAAGATACATTGGGCGACCATTACTACCGGTCATATGACGAGAGTCGCACCAATCAGATACATGCTCCAGTGTGGAGCTTAAAACAAGGCGATACCTTCACCAAATTTTCGGCTTGTCGGGAGTGGTTTATGGGTGCCTTTCCTCCTGCCGAAGTCCTTCACCAGAAGCAACACAAGCATGACCAATTTTACCAATCTCACATCTTTGCGCAGGCTAACCAGCTCACCACCGGCAATCAAATTATGCGCGAGTGGCGCACTATATATAGAGAACATGCCGAGGTGGAAGAATATAGAGGTCGGTTGGCTGTTGACACCAAAAAGTTTGAGAAGGCTAAGGAGGAGTTGGCCACTAAACAAGCGTAGTTCGAGGCTGACGAGAACAACAAGGAGTGGGGCCTGTTGGGCCTAAGGAAAAACTGCAAGCGACTGAGGACACCCTTTCTGAATTGCGTCGCAAATGGCACGAAGCGTGTGAGAAAGATAACCAAAAGATGTATGCCACGTGCAATGAAATAAACAATTTGAAGGCACAGGCTGAGGTATCTACCAAAACCATTGCTGATTTGGGCGCTCAAAATGAAACTCTTTCCACTATCAAGGGTGATCTCGAAGCGAAGCTTGAGGAAGCTAAATTGCATCGTGAGCGTGCGGAGGCCAAATAGGTTCGTACTACCTACACTTGTCTTCAACAAGATCTTGAAATTCAAAGACCAACTGATTGGTTATCTGCGCAGGGTGAGTTGGAGAAACAACTCATCTCTAAGGATAGAGACTTGGCTGGCAAGGATGCTGAAATTGTGGAACTCAAGCGTCGCTTGCACGAGTCACAAGAGAAGACTGAATCTCTTGAGGTTGATCTTGCAATGCTTCGCATTTCAGAACTTTCCCTATTTAGAAAGTGTAATCTTGTCTCTATATTTGGAAACATGTATCGTACTTTGTATCTTTCATTTCGACCTTTGTAATCTGAGATTTTGATCATAATGGAAACTTTATTCAATACTTATAGCCTCTGATTCATACTTGCGAACTTTAATACGTGATTATATGCAAGAAACTCGTATCTGGAATGCTCAAATACTCAATTTTATGTGAAATTATACTTATACATCGCTCTCGTATGCTTAAAATACTTAGAACCGGCTACTACGTAAAAATGGCCCAACCAAATCAACTACGTATGAAGTAAACTTAACTTCGCACGAAGTGAAGTCACTTCGCACAAAGAGAACTTGAATTGGTACGAACTGAACCGATTTCCTATAAATACCCACTCCACTCCTAAACCCATTGCTCACTCTGAACATCACTCTCAAGCTGCTACATTCTCCTATTGACATCAAATTTGTATCAGAAGGTTCTCAAGCCTTCTAAGTGAGTTCAAACTCACATTTATTAGATTCCTAATGATTTTCCTTCTACCCTTTTCTTATTTTACTTTCACACATCCATGTTCAAGTGTTGAATACCACCCAAGCTCACCATCCTCAATATGGTTAAGCTTATGTCGGTAGTAGTGTGAACACTAGAAGCCATGGCTTTCGAATTAGTTCCAACACCTCATTTGTCGATCGTACGTTATTCAAGTGGCTTACTAGCATCAAAGTAACATAACCCCGTCTAACCTTCAACACTTAGTTGATTCTTTCCATGTTGGGGACGGCTCACCCGGGTTAATCTTACTTGGCCACTTGTATAGTTAGATTTACGTTATGTTATTCATGACCAACCGGGTTGTTACAACCTTGTGCTTTGGTGAATCATATAATGAGTTGTTCGCACCCCCATGCTTGACTTCTATGACAAACTTGAAGGACTAAATAATCTATATACAATTACAAACATACCTATCAGACTGATTCACGATATTAACTGGATTATAGTTAACTGTTATTAATTTGGACTATTCTCCTCGTTCCTAAACCCCTTGTTCACATAATTCAATGTCAGAACGAGTTTTGGAACAAGCTAGAAACGCTAAACAATTAACTTCGCACGAAGTGAACAGTCGCTTAGCACGACATCGTATTTTCATACGTATACTTTCCGTACCTTACACTCCGTTACTCATACACTCCGTTACCCTCGTATAGGGTAACTACTTGCTCCAAACTTCCAACATCCACGTCTCATGGAATACTAAGGAAGCTTTGCAAAACCGTGAGTATGCTCGCCCCGTTTACCTTTTTATCACATTTTGGGTGCAATACGTGAACTTTATCAAATCACACAATCATACTATGCTTAAATCACGAAACAATCCTTAACCATGCTCTATGTGCTAAACTTGAACTCATACATGCTTATTCTTGAAATGCTTATACTTAGTCATTAACTTCGATCAAGCCTCCCTAACATGTATAGCGCTATAGGATTAACGCACTGCCCGTATTCGTGAGGTCATGTTACGTAAACAAAACGATCTTTTCATTGTTATGATTAGATTACGCTAGCGTGAAACTTTGGGTTGACACGTATAATTGCATGCTAGTTTTTCCATGTTAGTTTTAAGTTAACATTACTGCATGAGGATTCGTTACAACTTTATATTATACTATTATTCAAACTTGTATATCGCCAATGTCTTGTGTGTTGAACTATACTTTAATACGTATTGCAGGTTGATGATGATGTTATGGATGCATAGAAACTAGTAGGGAGACTTAGAAACTCATTTTTAAATTAGACTTATGTTGTACTTGTACTTTTGTTTCCATTGTCGTATTTTGAATTTCGATGTTGTATTTTGTTTACAAAAAATGTATTTGAATTTTAGAAATGAAATGAAATATTGTTCCTTTAAATACTTGTCGCAAAAATAGAGTTATGATTTCTCGAGCAATCTAATTACGTCTGCCCCGATGAATCCGCCATCGGTTGGGGTGTGACAGATTGGTATCAGAGCCATAACTGTAGGGAATTAGGAAAAAAATGAATGATTTAACCAAGTCTATAGTCTAAGCACCAAATCAGACCCCTTCGTACGAACTAAACCTTTTTGTGCGAACTGAACAGCTTCACACGAAGTGGCAGTCACTTCGCACGAAGTAACAATCACTTCTCATGAAGTGAGCCCACTTCGCACGAAGTGAACTGGTTTCCTCGATTTAACACGTCTAAACTTCTTTCTGTTCAGCTTCTGATCTGGCTCTGTTTTCTTAAACATTACCTGCCTTTCCTAAGGTTGACGCAATACATTCTTGAAGACAAGAAGACACTCATACATCAACAACGAGGCAAGTTGCAGCAAGATAGGCCCCATGGCCCGCAATTTTTAGTGAATTCCCTCATTCCGCGTATTCGATTTTACACGAAGTTACGCCATCAAGTTAGGAGTGATATCCACATCCTGATGGAAAACTTCCATTTCATACTCTAGTGGATCTTACCAACGAAGTCGGAATTTGCTCCTCGTTTGGTAAGGGTCAACCACACTTAGGGTACGATGTTACCAAGTTAGGGGTGAAACCCGCATCTTGATAACTAGTCCCACTCCTCGATTTTCAATCTCGCTAAAGTCTCGTATTTCCGATCAATTAGGGACATGTAGTAACTGGAAGGGTCAAATACCGTTAACCGCTCCTCGGTGAGAGTATTTTATTTATTAGGCCAAAATGTGTCTCCCTAATTCAAAAGGACTTACGACCAACTTTGGAATAGTCGAAGTTTCTAAACCCGAAACACTCCAAAATTTTATTAAGAATCTCTTTTATGATATATCAATTACAATGTGTTTTACATTTTGAACGTTATTCACTTCAATCCAACTTACAAGGATCACGCGTTACTCGCAACCTAAAACAATGCTAATAATCGAGAACCAACTAATTTACCACTCTTATCGCTTTTATACGTGCTTATGCCATGAGAATACATGATATACTTGTGCAATCTATGTGAAACTAGTGTGATACATGAAATACTTATGCAAAACTACGTGAAACCTATGTGTTACATGAAATACTTATGTTCAATCATGCAAAAAAACGCTATTTTACAAAACCATTGTGATCAAGTCTCATCCTTTCTGCTATTTTAACTCTCTTAGATGTCTTCAGACGGTGAAAACTCGAACACCAAGAAGAACACTACCAATAATGGTGACTCCATGACCAAGAAGGAGATGATGAGATTTATGGCCAAGCTGTAGGAACGTCCACGATTAGCACGGGAACCTAAATTTGTTATCTATTATCCAATTAGGCGGAAACTAATGACAAGTTAACCAAATAACAAGAATTACTCATTTAAATGTTGTTTTCACTGATCTAAAGTTCAATACATTCGAGAACCGGATCCGACGGAGCTTCGCCGACTCTGTGCCAAAATCTCTCCACGTTACAAATGAAATAACCAAGGCACCTATTTATAGAGATGGAAGTTCGCTGGAGAAGGAACATGTTCGGGCGAACTTGACCTAGTCAAGTTCCGCTGAACTTAACATCTCACACACACTAACCAGCGAACTTGACCTCCTAAACACATAAATACACCTAGATTCTAACAGATTAAGCCCTATTCACTCAGACTCGATACATAATGACGTAGGCAACATACATATGCACCAACAGACTCCCCCTTGGATGTTGCCGTAGTCATTGACTTTTTAAAAACTTCTGAATCTTCCGATCTTTAGTTCTTGAATAAACTTTAACATGTTGATCTTTATATCCTCTTCCTCTTTCTCGAGCTTTGTCTCGATAAAACTTTAATCTTCATGCTCCCCTAGCTTTAAGCTCTCCCCTTGCTTCAAGCTTTCCGGTATCTTCAATCTTTGCTTTATCAACTCCCCCTCAATCTTTACTATGTCTAAATACTTTCTGACATTCAAATAAACATTTCAGATTTTTGTAATATAAACATTCCAAACTTTAATCTTCACTTCAATCTTTTGTCAATTTTTAGTTTTTCAAGTTCAATTTACTGACCTTGGACACGTTTAACATTTATTCCTTTGTTCACTAAAGAATTTTCAATTATGAAATCCACTTGGTTGACCAAGTCCAAGTTAATGACCTTGGTTAACCATGTCAACTAAGTCCAAGTTAATGGCCTCAATTTGACCCGAAATGAACAAACTGATGTTTTCTTTAGTTTTTAAAGTTTCAATTTAATGAACTTTCTATAAGCAAAATTCAGCACCTTACTAGACTCCGATGATCCGATCTCCAACATTGGCTCATTGAAACTAATGAAGAAACAAAATCTTTTTGATTTTTAGAAAGTTTTTGCTAAAACACACTAAAAGTCTTTTTGATTTTTATCTGTAAAGCAATTAAAAAAGTAAACTATGTACAAACATATTTACAGACATATTTTTGTGAATTCGTGTCTAAGGATCATATCCGTTGATTGAGACATATCACTAGTACCGTTGACCTTTTGAAGACTTTAAGTTTTAAACTCGTTTACCTAGGTTGTCGATATGTTTGTCCACTTAAACTTCACCACGTTTCTCAATTGATCCAAGATATGTTAAGATATGATTTATGAAACTTGACTTAACTGTGTTTCCCACTTCTTGAATATACTCCCAAATCCAGATTCCCTAGATTTTATCTTACAGGTGAATATAGCGTAATTGATATCTGTCTTTGGGTTAGTGCGAGACCTTGAGAGCTCAGGTTAGTACTACCGTACAGACAAAGATATGAAGGCTCGTCTTTAAGGTGTGTTCCACTAAAGGAATCTTTTAAGCATTGCAAATGATTAGATCTTTGGATTCTTTTTAAATTTTGCATGCTAATTTGGGGTTTTTAGCAAAAGCATTATAGAAGTTCTAGGCTATTGCTTCCGCAAAATCAGAAGAACTTGAATAATACCCCAGATATCAATCATCTATAAAGACCTCGTATCTCAGAATCAGGCAACCCTTCAATCGAAATTTCGGAGTACTAAGTCCATATATCCAAGATGTGTTAATCCACAAATTTAAGCAGTTGCTAAATTTAGTTTATATCCCGGAAACAATTTACTGAACGTTTAAAGTCTATCGACACATCCACAGTAAGACTTGTTTATCACTTTTAAACTTTACAATTCTTTAGCATACTGTGATAGTCCATTGATGTACTATCATTTCTTTTTTGACAAAAAAATACTTTTTGTCTTTTTCGATGTTTTTGTACTTTTTGAATTTTTTAATGTTTTTTATTTTTCTAAAATTTTTCTTACTCCCCGTAAAATAAAAAACATATTTTTTTGGATTTTAGGTTTTAAGAAATTCTTCTATATATGTAACAATCCAATGTGGATCACGAGACCTCGTTGTCCGATCCTTTTGTTTTCATTTTCTGCATCATTACCTGTCAGCATAACAAATTATTAAACTTTGATAACATCAACTTGTGGAAATCACTTGTAAGAACCACTTGTAGGAAATCAATTTTTAAATGGTTTTTCAATATAACAATCAGTTTTCTGTTAACAGTGCGGATTTTCTCAAATTTTTAAACATTCTTTTCAATTTTTCTTTTTCAACCACTTGTAATTTCAAAAACGTCAAAGATTATGACTTTCTAGATAAGTTAAATATCATGGAGCTTCGCTATCCTGTATCAACTTTGATAGAGTGGATCTTGGGACTCTACACAACAAAGCAACTATTTGAAAACTGAAACCCAAGCCTTTTTGGTCTTGGGTTGGAAAGAATAACAATCTTCATAATCACTTTCGAAACCATTATCTAATCAAAATCATCATCAAGCATTTCTTCCAATGATAATTTTGAAACTTTCTCGACTTTTTCTTTCTTTATCTGTTTGATTACTGACTCGTTTGTTTTGACATTTTCAGATTTTTCAGACTTTGGTTTTTCAGATGATGAAAGCTTTTTCTTAGCAACCCAAGATTGTAGCTTGTTTCTAGCTTTCTTTATATAGAATCTAGAATCTTTGTTTTCATTAAATCTTGAAGTTTCACCTTTTTCAAATGTTGAGTTTTCAAACTTTGAACTCATTTTAGGTTTCACTTCGCATTTAGATTCATAGATTCTATTTGACTCATTTTAGGTTGTTTTTGCTTTTCACCTTTTGACACATTTTTTCTTCGTGAAAACACAGGCTTTAAATTGAGACACTTGTGAGCAATATGACCAACAGTATTGCATTTAAAGCAAGTCCAATTATCAGAAACATTTCCACTAGTGGGTTTTAATCCACTTGTGGACTTGGTCTTAGCCTTGTCCCGAAGTTCTTTCTCTTTTTTGAATTCATCATTCGATTTCTTACCGATCATACCTTCTTCCTGAACCGTATTTGTTCCATACACAAACTTCATGTGTTTACCTTTGTATTCATGGAATGGCGACTTCTGGTTCCTTCTCGGCTCATCTTCATTTTCCTCCAATCCCAATCCTGCTCTACTGTTCTCAGGAAAATCAACACCAAACTTTCTATAATTGTTAGCATTCCTTTTGGGTTTCGAGTAAAATCTTTTCTCATTTTTCTCAAGATCATCTGATGAAACTTCTACAAGTTTAAAAATTTATCAAGTTGATCCTCTTTCACGTTCCGAATCGGAAAACTATCATCGAAGTATAATTATCAGATTCCTTAATCTTGTACATGACAACATTAGGATCATCACTTAGATCATGTTCTGATGATGTATCGACATCTTCAGATTGTGATTCCAAGTTTTTCGAACTTGATTTGGTGCTTTTAGAGCTGCCTTCATCAGAATCATTTCCTAATACATTTTTAACCACAATTTTTACCACTGCTTCATTATCATCATTTGATTTCATAAAGTCTACATCAATGTTCTCAGGCAATTTATTTTTCATTTCTGATAAGAGTAAAAGATTAAATGCCTTTTCAATCTCATCATCTTTCTTGCATGAGTAACTTGCAAGAAATGGTGGAGGAACACTTCCGTATTCTTTACGCTTTGATTTATCACCATTTTCCTCCGACTTACTCGTAGGTAAAATGTGATCAATGACATAGGCGTTTGTGGTGTAACTTTTTAGCAATTGTCTTACCCTTTCTGTTTCTATTTTTATATCATGAAGCTCACGCTTTGTTTCGGCAATAGTATTAATGTACATGTTAATTGTTTTTTGTTTTTCAATTACTGTAGCATTTAACATTTTTACATTAGCATTAAGCTCACGATTAGCTTTTTCGACATTTTTATATTTGCTTGATATTTTGTCATAAGCTTCTTTCATGGTTCTGTAATCATAACGAAAATTTTCGTTGTGTACAGTCAATTCTCTTATGACTTTGACTTTATCAAGACATGGTTCACAAGAATTTACGCACTTTGTGCAAGGTTTTTCAACCTCCACAACTTTCACAACTTCCTTTCCAGACACACTTACCTTAGCTTTTACCTTTTCTGCCTCTAATTTCAATGCTTCTTGTTTTTGCATCTCAAGGTAAGCTAACTCTTCTTCCTCAGCTCTCTTCCTATATCCTTCCAGAATAGCATTCTCTAGAACAGCATCAATATACGATGTATCAGATTCATCCACTAACTCTGCTATCATGCAACACCAGTTTTCTTTCCGATGTATCTGTTCCAGTCAAAACCATCTTCTTCATGATTAGCAACAAGAGCTTGTTCGGCTTTCTTTGCAGGTTTATCTTCAACTTCGACTTGTGTTCTCTTTGGATATGGTTTATACTGAAGAGCTTTCTTGTAATACTTATTGTTACTGCCGAAAGGATTTTGATTTCCACTTGCTTCTTGATTGTTGCATTCTCGTTTGAAGTGCCCTTTCTATCGACACCTGAAGCATGTGACTTTACTTTTGTCAAATCCAAGCTTGTTGCTTGAATTACCAATATCCCTTCTAGTGAGTGCCACAAACTTAGAAACTCTTCTGATGATAGATGCCAGACTCCATTTAATATCCATCAGCTCCAACTCTTCTTCGTCCACCTGATCGTAATATTCGGCGGTCATTTCCGGATTACCGATCTTTCCAGCAACAAGACTTTTCGTATGATTCAAGAACAGTAGCAAGAAGTGCTATGTGTTGTTTGGCCACTTTTTCAGGAAATACATTCTTCAAATCGACTGCTATGTTGCACTGGAAAACATTTGAATCAGAACTGGCTTGGCTTGTCTGATTTTGGAATGACGAGCTTAAACTAGCACTAGTATATCCAGCATATGGAGAACTCTGATTTGGAGAAAAATTCATATTTGCTTTAAATGCCGTTTTGATTTTCGAACTTTGGATCGGAGTATCTTGAACACCTCCTTTGTAATAAACACGATATCTTGAACAACATTAGCATTCTTTGATTTTGTAATCTTCATCAATTCCATTTCATGACCTTCTAATTTGTCGATGAATGATGACAATTTGAAATGTCTCCAAGATGGACTGTTCTTCAGAATCATCAGATATGTTGTCCATTCTCCCTCAGGAAGTGCATCGGCCAATTTCTCGATTTGCTCTTCATTAGATCTCTTGATATCATGTCTTCGCATCTGGACCATGAGGTGACAGTATCTATCGATGATCTGCTTCATTGTTTCACCTTTAATCATCGTGAAGATCTCGAACTCTTTCTTGATCAAGGCCTTTTTGCTTTTGATCATTTCATCACTTCCTTTGAATTTGTCGCAAAGAGCGTGCCATAGTTCTTGTGATGTTTCATATTCTGGTAAAAGAATCAAGATATCTTCCTTAACTGATTGTTGAATCAAGTTAATCATTTTCTTCTTAGCGACATAATTTTCTTTGTCGGTTTATGAGAACTTGTTCCAAGGAAGATCTTGATCACGCTCATCCTTTGGCCATTTGTACCCATCCTCAACGGTAACCCAGCTGTTGAATTGATTCACTTGTATCCAATTCACAAACTTTTCCTTCCACCCTTCAAACTCGTCCATACTCATTAGCTTTGGCGGTTTCGACGTAGTACCAATTTCATTGTCGATATTCATCTGGTTCGCCGCAATAGTATTAGCATTTGATGAAGAAGCCATCTTTGAAACGAACACGTTGTGGAAATCTTCCATTTTGTCAATCTGAATATTTATCTGAGAATACGGTCAAAAACACTCGAAACTTGGTTAGAAACAGACAAGTTCGGTCGAACTTGTGTGAAAATAAGCTTTTGATTTCATATTTTCCCAAGTTCGGTCGAACTTAGATGATGAATTCTAAATTTTATCACAATCACTCAAGTTCGGTCGAACTTGATGTGAGATTTGAGAAGAATCACACTTTTGAGCGGACTTGTAAAAGATTTAAGGAAGAACACATAAGTTCGGTCGAACTTACAACTGATTTCAAAGACAAACTTGCAAGTTTGGGTGAACTTAGCTTAAGTTTCTTGATTTTGTTAAAGTTCGAGCGAACTTGATACAATTTCAATAGAAACTTAATAAGTTCGAGCGAACTTAACACAAACTCACTCTAAAACCCTCAACTTCGGTCGAACTTGATAGAAATTCACTCAGAAACTGGATTTCTAAGTCAAGTTCGGTCGAACTTGGCTTATAAGTTCGATCCTGATGTGTTTTGAAAACATGGTTTTTTCAACAATTTGATATGAAAACGTTTGAATTTGATGTCCAAACTCTCAGGGGTTTATGACAAGTGTATTTTACATGAAATGTTCAAAACTTAGCGAATTCTATCCACGAATTCTTCAAAAATGTGAAAATGTTAAGAAAAATGATAGAATGGAGATGAAATAGAGAAATTCTTGTCTTGATTCTAGCAAATTTAGGTATCCAGGCTCTGATACCACTTGTAGGAACGTCCACGATTAGCACAGGAACCTAAATTTGTTATCTATTGTCCAATTAGGCGGAAACTAATGACAAGTTAACCAAATAACAAGAATTACTCATTTAAATGTTGTTTTCATTGATCTAAAGTTCAATACATTCGAGAACCGGATCCGACAGAGCTTCGCCGTCTCTGTACCAAAAACTCTCCACGTTACAAATGAAATAACCAAGCACCTATTTATAGAGATGGAAGTTTGCTGGAGAAGGAACATGTTCGGGCGAACTTGACCTAGTCAAGTTCGGCCGAACTTAACATCTCACACACACTGACCAGCGAACTTGACCTCCTAAACACATAAATACGCCTAGATTCTAACAGATTAAGCCCTATGCACTCAGACTCGATACATAATGACGTAGACAACAGACATATGCAACAACACAAGCAAATGGCCAAGGTGATCCCTGACATTGTCAGCAGGATCCAACCTACTCCTATCTCCACAAATACCGATTCCCCACACGACACGACTGACACCAAGGTCGCACAACCAAACCTTCCTTCACCTTCAAGCACTTTAACTCATGTAGCCCAATTCCTTTCACTAGCGAAGAAGGGGCGACGGAACCGCTCCAGTGGTTTGTCCCCGTTGAAGTTACCTTCCGCCAGGGCGGATGCCCTGAAAACCTGCGCACCACCAATGCCACAGGCGTGAGCACTCGATTGATGGACGTCAGAGCGTAATATGCACGGCGACGACGCTGCTTACGCTTTAACCTGGACTGAGCTTAAAAAGCTCATGAAGGACGAGTTTGTCCTCCCTATGAAGTCCAATAACTCAAGAATGAGTTTTGGAACATCAAGCAAGTGGGAAGCGGTAACGCTAGCCTGACCGCTAGGTTCAAGCAGCTCAACGCACTTTGCCCTGGCCAAGTCGACAATACTGACAAGGCCATTGCCAAGTACGTTCGAGCCTTATCCTCCTCCTTTTCCAAATATGTTGAGTCCACTCAGCCTAAAACCCTCGAAGACACCTACCGCCTCACAGCCAAATTCAACTATAACCTGATTATGGAAGGAGCCTTCGAAAGAAGGGTTCGACCAAGTCAGCTCACCAAGCCATCACTGAACCAACCCTGAACCCACACCCACTAAACCACCCACCAAAAACAACAACAGAAATGGTATGAAGCGGAAGGCTTCGAACCAAAATTTTGCGGAGTTACCCACACCCACTAAACCACCCACCAAAAACAACAACATAAATGGTATGAAGCGGAAGGCTTCGAACCAAAATTTTGCAGGTTGTTACTCCGCAAAACCCACCCCAGCAACAATTGACCTTAACCCAAAATTCTGAGCCAACCCCTTCCAAGTGTGAGAATTGCACCTACCGTCACCCTACCACCACACCATGCCGCCTCTACACTACGTGTGACAAACGACAAATAACCGGTAATTCCGTACAATCTAACACCTATTTTATTTATTAATCTCATGTATTTAAACATAATTAAATTACGTAACTGAGTCGCAAGACATATAACAAGTATTAGGACAAGAAAAACATGATATAACATCTATTGGTTTTCTTTACAACGCGAAACAATCAAATATGTCCTAAAAGTGTTGGCAGAGAGTGATGGGCGCACTATTCATGGTTGCACTATTCATGCCAGCAACTGCTACAAGAATAATAAATCAAGACACACGAATGACGAAACTGAGTCCATGTATATATGAAAACACAAATGTGGGAATAAGTCTTATAGTATTACACAACCTTCCGGTGCAACGCGCTAAATACAGATCGTCTTATCGGCTAAAAATACAATATTTATAACCCGTCCGTAATAATAATTCAGCAATTCTGGACCTACAGAATTATGACAGTGATGAAAAAACACACTAAAACATTTAAAGGATATCACTGGAATATTAAAAAATATAAACTTCTGGTATTATATCGCCATGGTCTTAACTTGTCCATTAGCGAACCGACGAGCTAGTAAGCAGTATTTCTGACACCGAAACGACTAAACGAAGAAGCTAGTGAACTAGTTAAACTTATTTTGGAACCCCGAAATACTCCATACAACTTTGAAATTTAAGTTTATATCTTGTGGAAATTTCTTATCGCTATGACACGAAAGCTTCGTTAGTGCACCGACGCCTAACTAGGGACCGTTTAATCTAGTTAAACATTATTTCAACTAGTCTAGTGAGCTAGTTAATAATATTTATAGTCCTAATCCCTAATTACTTCTATAATGGTGCACTTAAACCCTAAACACTATACTTAATTTAACCACCAAACTGATCAAATAATTAACACTTTAACATGAAATAATTACACTTAACCCCCCCTAATGGTGGACGGTCAAAGAGGTGGGCCCCATGGCCTCACCTTCTTTCTTGAAACTTGAAAGAATATGGTGCATGTATGGAGATGTTTTTGACTAAGGAAGACAAAGCATGCTTATAACCATACCACCCCTTCATTCTATCACTTCACCTTTCACTAAATTCAAACTTGTAGAAACCTCCCTACAACCTCCAAAATTTGGACAACCCCTCACCACCATAGCACCACCACTTTCCACCATAAATCACCACCTTTTAATCCATTTCAAGATCTTTCAAGGGTGTTCAAGGAAGAAAGAAGTAAGGAGAAGCTTTAGGAGTCTTCTTTGGAGCTTATTATCTTCTTATTCTTCTACTTAAACTCTTGCAGTATCTTCTTATTCTTCTACTTAAACTCTTGCAAAGTTGTAAGATCCCTAAACACCATTTTTATACTCCTTAATACTTGTAGATTATGAAAGTACAAGTTGATGATTTGAAATTAAAGTTTAACATAATCAAAAACCCTAAACACAAACATAATAATCACTAAATATAACTATTAGTATGTGTTTACTTGATATATTTAAGTTGTTTGTTCATGAAATTTATGATGTTCATGTTGTTTATGTTAAAACAAGTCCATGGAAAATAAGAACACGATGATCTTAAGTTGTAGTAATTTACAAGCATGATAATATTATTATGATGAACACAAAAATATGATTTAAACATGGATATGTTTAAATAATGTAAGATCCTCATCTTCATGTTCATGAGTTATGTATATATTTCTTGGAAATATTAAAAGAAACAAGGGCTTAAAAAGATTTATAACTTGATTTTGAAAGATATATAAACTTGGATTTTTGTAAGATAAGATTATCTAAAAAGTTGGTCATAAAAGTTCATGTAAAAATATTAGACTTTTATAACAAAAATTACATGGATGATCTTGTTATAAAAAGAAAACAAGTTTATAAAAGTTATAGTCTTTAAAAGGTGACCATGCAAAAACTTGTATTTTTGGAAGTATAAAATATATATACATGTAACTCATGAAGTGTGGAAGTAATATATGTGATATATGTGTTATATGTGAATCTTGATAAAATATATTGATTTGGAAAATCGGACTTGAGTTAAATATGTTTTAAAACGTGGAAAACGTCATAGTTTTAGGGGAAACTATAGCAAAATTTTTCTAGAAACTAATCGCGATTAAAAGTATGATTAGGGGTGACTAACAAGGTTAAACGCGATTAGTGGTCTTAAACGTCATTATGGAACTTTTGTGAAAATGGTTAAGTATTTAATATATAAGACTTCTTGTGAACTAAAATGTATATTTTCACAAAAATAATTGGGTAAAAATAATGACAAGGTAAAAATATATTTTTTGTTAAAAATTATATATTTTGGAAGAACTTCAAGTATATGTGTTATGTGTATATATGTAGATGCGATGATAAAAAAATATATATCCATGACACAAAGAAATGCTTATATGAAATAAGTATAAAAATGACACAAAAATACATATAGACATTCCTATGTATATTCCAAAGAAATATTACAAAACGGACGAGCGGGCGAATCTAACATTTGGACAAACTATAAAAATATATTCTTATGAAAGAATAATATTTTCACCCGACAAGAAAAATATACAACTTATTTTGGTGAAATTAAAGAATATATATCGTCAACGGTTATAGGGGGACATATCAACGTTACGAGGAGACTCCTACGACACATGGGCGTTATCGACACAAAAATATATATTAAAAACGACCACGACGATAAAAAAATATATATATTTTTGACACCAAACTAATATATATTTTCGATAACAAAATCCGGAAGTTTAAAACGTGTAAATATTTCTAAGTATGAGATATAAGTATATGAGAATACTTGGCAAAAATTAGGGAGAGGATCATGAGAAAACTAGAATAAATGAGAAAACTAGAAAACTAACTCAAAAAGCCAAAAAAAAAAAGCATAAAAACATACAAACTTTTTTTACAATTTTTTTAGAAAAAATCGCTGCATTTTATGTATTAAAAAAAATTCAAAAAAAAATAAAAAATAAAAAAACTTGTAGTGCACATGTGCACTATATGTGTACTACACATGTGCATTATATGTTTATGTTGCACATGTGCATTATATGTTTTTTATTTTATTTTAAAAAGTTTTTTTTATATAATATATGTAGCGAATTTTAATAAAAAAAAATTGATATGTTTTTTGGCTTTTTTAGTTAGTTTTTTGGTTTTCTTATTTGAACTACTTTTCTCATGATCCATCCCCTATAATATATATATATATATATATATAAGACTTCCCACTAAAATAGACTCAATTTAATTTGTTATATTGGGCTAGACCCAAATATATAAACACATGGGCTAGGCCCAGTGACAAGCGTGCAAGGCACGAGGACAAGTGAAAGGCAAGGCCTGTTCACACGCTATTTATTACGCGCCAAATATATATATATATAAAATATATATATGAATAAATAAATAATAAAACACACAAGCTACCAACACTATAAAAACAATAAGTCGTTCAAAGAAAACAAATAAATATATAACAATATATTTCAAGATGAACAACTTGTACGAGGTCCACAAAGACCTAAGGGTCTAGCGAACTTAATACACATGTAGGGTGTACACGTGTACGGACACTCTCAGATTTCTTGTACGACTATTCGGAACGCAAACTTGTGAGTTCATGTCCCCCTTTTCTTGTAAACGTTTTCGGTTTTATAACACTCGGGGGAAAATACATGTTTATGACAAATCGTATGTTAGCTACGGGTTTAGAAAATGACAATGATCAATGTGCGTAAGTAGGAAGTTGAGGACAAAGACACAATAATAACCATTAATCACTTAGTGACCAAGGTGCAAAAGGTGTAGATCTATTGAGCTTGAGACACGCTCCACTCCTAGTTGTTAACCATGGAGTGCTTTTGTGAGCCCAAAATGTCAAAGTTGTCTCGGGTTGGTTATTTACTATGGCACATAATATCGGGGCTCGCTACCCGCTGATAGATACTTAAACCCATGATTGATGACAATAACATACACGGTTTTCTATGACGGATTTCATACTATGACACTTATACGAATCAATAACTACATGAACTCGCTCAACTTACATGTATTTCAGGAAACAAGGCATGATCGGTGATAGAGTCCCGGCTTTTGGGAAAGACATGACAACATATGCCACTTTTGGAGGGTTTGCCTCTTATATCCCAACCTCGTATGGGCATATAGGAGCCAAAGCCTCGATTTATTTCAAGATGACAATGAAATAGTTTTTGTGATCTAATACAACTTAACCATATTTTTGGGTGATAACTTTGCAAACTACATTTGAACTTGTATGGTTGCTTGAACATAACTCATGATATGGCATTGTTGTTAATTTTTATTGTTCATATGATTGGATGCAATGATTACCTCATAGTCACACACTTGCGCTTCCGCTACGACCAGGGTGTGACAGATTGGTATCAGAGCTTCGATTGTAGTGAACCGGGGAAAAACTTTTATTAAAGTTTGGTCTACAATTACTAAGGGCTCTCACTTGAAAACGAAGTTTATAACATCCTGAAAATGATTTCAAAAAAAACAATAATAATAAAAATAAAACAAAAAAGATAATTGTTTTCATTGTGTCCCAAAACATAAGGATCTATCACACGAGCTCAATCCTTAGTAGTGGATAAAGATATACATGATTAGTCTATGGAAGTTAGATACAAAAACATTAAGATTACACATGAAACCAAGGAACAAGGACTTGCATGAGAACTGGTGATTAATGTAAAATATATTGTAAGTAATAATAAATGTCTAACCCATATATATGCATTGTACGGTTTATTTTCCAAGACCATGTCGTCTTCCAGTTCAGAGGAGGATCCCAGTGAGTATATGTCTGACGGAGGCTATGGTTCAGACGCAGCAGCGATACCCCAGGTAGACGGGGTAGCCCAGGAGGTCTCAGATAACGAGGACCTCGACGATTATCAGCCATTTGCATTTCTGGATCACCCCATGGGTGAGGATATGGAGGTTGATGATCACGTAGTTCCGCAGCCTATCGAGGACGCAATTATTTATGGACACCCTAATGGGGAGCACGAGGTCGTCCACCTTGTGTTACCCTTGGCTGTTGTTCTGCCCGTTATTGATTTAGACGATGATGACGACGTTATTCCCGTGCTTCACGTTGATCACCTAGATGACGAGTTAGGTGACGGTGAGGTCTTAGACAAGATTGCCATTCTTGAGTTACCCTCACCAGTGATACCAGTTATTGACCTTTCTTCATCTACATCGGACGCCGACAGTGGGCATTTATCTGATGTCACCAGTACCCCCATCT
Organism: Scalesia atractyloides; assembly: GCA_947069175.1. Classification (NCBI taxonomy): domain Eukaryota; kingdom Viridiplantae; phylum Streptophyta; class Magnoliopsida; order Asterales; family Asteraceae; genus Scalesia; species Scalesia atractyloides. The sequence goes on along the minus strand of CAMTDV010000009.1, from coordinate 31,980,267 downwards.
CCTATAGCTTCACCTGCTCGTGATGGACCCATCCATATCGGTATCCCTGACCCCAGACCTGCCCCTTATATCGGACCACCACGACACTACTCACTAAGCGGTAATCCACACCCGTATGTGCAGCCGCCTCCATTCTTTACCAGCAGCTCCACATACCACCCTGTTTATGACCCACTTGCAGCTGGGCCCTCTCATTGGGCCGGGTCCCCGCCCCCTACCGCACCACCACCCAGATATGACATCCGCCCTCCATCCCCTACCCATAGCATGTACACCCGCATACCCCACCGGGCATGAGCCCGTCTGACCTGTACCATCCCTCCCACTTTCCTCCAGTTCCCCTACATGAGAGAGTGACCTCTCATGACTTGCAGATATCTCTGGCCTTTTGGAGGATCTGGGAGTTACAGATACAGTATGACACCCGTCCCACAGCCAGTGCTCCACCACCTCCACCACCATCATCTCCTCTGCCACCTCCACCATCATACCCACCACCATCACCACCACCACTACCATCATCACCACCACCACAGACTTCACCACCCCATTGCGACTGCCACCACGCAGAGTGTCCGTATGCGGCACGCGTGCGTGAGTTGGAGCGCATCCAACGTATTTCTTCCAGGCGTATCTCCGGTATGGAGGAGGAGTTAGCTTATCTCCGCAGCTTGCTTCACCGATCACCGTCCCCGCCACCTCCTCCACCGCAGTAGTATGGTTACTGTTATCCTTTGGGGGATCAACCCCACTTTTTTGTGGATCTAGCCTTGGAAGACTCAGACAAGAAGATCCAGCTTTTGTAGACGACTGAGGACATGAAGATGCAATGGAGAAGAAAATTTTACTTTTGTATTGTATTAACTTGTATTGACTAGGGCTTTGTACCCCTAAGTCCTTTTGATTCTCCGTGAACAATATGTAACAAGTTGTCGTTATGTATGAAAGTGTATTATCTCTATTTCACATTGTCTATCTCTTAAGTTGTGGTTGATATTATTATGACGTGGTGATATATTGATTGATATTGTTATGACATGGTGATGTTGTGGGCGATGTTCCTTATTATGTTGTGGGTGATGTTTCTTCATTTTATTGTGATGATTATCTACGTATTGAGATTCCATGATTCTATGATGATTGGTGTGTTATTGCATACTCGCGATCGTGTGATTACACCATATATATATGTTTATTTATTAATGTAACGCCTTTCATACTTTCCATATTTAGAAAGCTCGTGATATATTTATATTTTTGGAAAGCTTTGTATCTTGTATTCGTTCTTTCGTTGTAATCATTGTAAACCGAGACTTGAATCATAATGAAAACTCGTATTTTATTCTTATTTATGTTATGCTTATTCGTAAACCTTTATACTTATACACATTCATACGCTTATACTTATACTTGAAAACATGACTATACATGCAATTACATATCGAACATACTTCATGCAAGACATATTCGTGATCCTTAAACTATATCGTATTTGTTTTATACACATATGGACCTTAGATCATGTATTGTATGCTTACAAGACTTAAAATGGCCCAACAACACGTTTTATGTAACTATAATACAAGGCCCAATCCATAAAAAAAATATATATGCTTTCTGCCTAAGCCTTACGGACCGCAAGGCTTTAAGCTTACGGTCCGTAACTGTAACACCCCAAAAACGTCGCAGCGGAAACACAAACGTACGGTGACGGGAGTTGGTGCCCATAAATATCTTGGTGGATGATGCATCGTTAATCTTTGGACATATTATTTAATTAAAACATTGTTTCCAAATTAAACACAAACCACAACCATAACATAGTTAAGTTGTCTTGATTCTTATGGATCTTAATACAGTCGGTCCCAAATAAGTTTTAAAAGCGTCCAAAGTTTATTATTAAACCAAAACATGCATCACAACCACAAGATACGCTAAAGAATTACCGAAGCCATGCTCAAGTACCTGAAGAACACGTTAAAATCAAGTGTCAACACAAGGGTGAGCTCACATATTCAAATTTAAAACAAGGAAAACTTTCTAATTATTTGTTTATTATCAAAACATCCAAATAATATTTTCGAAAGTCAATTTTAATTTCCTTTATAAAATCCATGAGTCAGCCGTCGCAAGCGTTTCCCCGAAACCCTCAACTAAGCATCTTCCCAAGTTTCACAAATTAAATTTGTTGCATCAAATGTTCAGACTCGTATGTTTGCAAGACAATACGAACTATATATTAACAATAAGGGTATAATCAACGCTAGACAATAACAGAATAAGGGTATAATCAACGCTAGACAATAACAGAATATAAATTCATCGCTTGACATGACACGGAGCTACCGGTCGCGACGGGGTTGTCAATCCGATAGATCTATCAACAATTCCACGCAATCCATATTAATGATTAAATGGCTAAGTTCACGCAAAGTGCCCGCAATGGGTCACCCAAGGTGCCAACCTTATGAACAAGATATATATATCCTACTAAAATGATAAAATTTAATATAACACGTTGTACGAATCCCCGACGTCCCCACCGAAACGTAGCCTAATCCCGATACTTACTCTCTTGAGACCGGGCCAATTCGTTACAACTTTAGATTTAAACATTTTAAATCCACACGGTCGTTCTATCCCATAACGCCGTAAAATCCCCGTTTCATCCCCGAAACATGTTTATATCCAAAAGCATGTTTTTCTCCAAAAACACATCACATAATTTCCAAATCATATTTTCCATGAAAATATATTTATAATTTAATCAAAGGCATATTTTATACGAAAACGTACACTTATCCTTTAAGGCGTGTTCTTCCCCCAAAACATATACAAAACAGTAAAAAGAGGGGGTTTAGTGACACTCACCTTTTGGTGCGTAATTAAATTAGCACAATCCCACAATTTAATTCTAGACGTCCTAAAATACGTAGGCACGATTTAATAATCAATATATTATAAAATTCCTAAGTTTCTCCAATACTTAGAATTTTCACATAACTTTGAGATTTTCTCGAAAAGTCATTATTTTTTTATTATGTTGGCATATTAATATATATATGAGTTCATATATATAATATATATATATATATTTAAGATTTTTGCGACTTGAACGATTTTATTGGTGACCTTAATGTTTTATCCGTTACACTCTCCCGTTTATAAATACTATATATCTACGATTTGTGCGTCGTAATATATATATATACATAAACGTGCATATATTCACAATATTATAACACGCGAAAACTCATTAACTTATTCACTTTATCATTTTTAAAGCATGCATACATGAAATAACTCACTAAGTTAACCTATGTATCAATTTTCATGCTCGATAAATATGTTACACATTTAACTCGATTTTTACCGATTCTACCGTTTTAAACATACAAGCGTACATGCATAGTCTTAATTTCCGCTATCATGTCAACACTTAACATACTTTAATATTCACATATTTAAATCACATAACACATTTTAACACATAAGGTTCACCCATGAACAACCCATTCTAGTGTATGTTGAAAAATGCGTAATTTAGTGATTCGGTAACGTTTTCGGGTGCCGAAAGTCACATATGACTAACCAAACACCAAATAAACTAAATATAAGTTAATATACTTATATTTATACTAAAAATATCAGTTTATTTACTGATTTAAAACAGTTTCATAAAAACCCTCTTAAAAAGGCGATTTTTACCGTTTTTACCGCATAGTTTTGCGTCAAACGTTACCCTAACCATCTGAACTCGAAACAACTTCAAATTTTAGCACAATACATGTTATATACTGAATAAAATTATGGTTATAATCAGATTAGTGCAGTTTTTGTGTAAGGCACATAACTCATGCGATTTCACACATTTTACAACTTTTTACGCACATAGTACTACATGCAAAGCTAGTATACTTTATATCAAAGTTCCATACCACTTTTATACATGAGATAACCTTATTTTTAAGCTTTATTTACTGATCTAAAATTTTTTTATTATAACATTATTAAATTCTCATTTTATGTACATACATGCACATGCATGACTAGGTACAAGCACATAATGCACATACATCATGTTTTCATCATTTTGTATGAACTAACATGCATCCAACATGTATTTATTTCATGTTCATACATTCAAGAACAACATCTTTATATAAACATCATCATCATCATTAAATCATTGGACATAAATGCATGTATCATGTTCTTGCATATTTAAGAACTAACAACAAAATTTTGTATGTATGCATATACATATATATATACACGGCTCACATACATATATACACAAGATTTCAAAGTTCAACTTTTCATCATATCCTTTTCAAATCACTAAAAACCTTTTAGAACATTCTCTTATGACAACTTTTGATGCATGCATGAACTTTAAACTTTACAAGTATCATGTAAATCAAGAATCATTCAAGAACCAAAACTCAATCTCATATATACACATATACATACTCACGGCCACCCACATATATACATACATGTCCATTTTTATTTCTTTTAAAAACCCATTTGTGGTTGTTTTCAAGTTAGTGTTTAAACCCTAGAACAAGAGAAACTTCTATCATCATCAACATTCATCAAGAATCAAGAACAAGTTTTTAAAGATGAATGTTATACCTTCAAGATTCTTGTGAGTTTTGAACAAGAGTTGATGATATGAAGCTTGGATTCTTCTTGAAACACTTGGAAATCACCTCCAAACCTTCAAATGGACTTGAATCTTGTTTGAATGATTATGAATATTCAAGAATGAAGTTTGAAAATGAAAAGGGATGTGCGTGTGAGGGTGTTTGGCCGCAAGCTTTAGAGAGAGAGTGAAGATTTGATTTGATCTTGTAAGGGTTTATTGGAGTGTGTTGGAGGTGGGAATGATTATGTTTAGAGTTCCAAAGCCACACATGGCTGATTTGGAAGCAAAATGAAAAGATTAGGCAGCCATTTAGGCGCCACATATACCCCCATCTCTCATAAATATTGTTTACATACACTTATATATAAATTATACATGTATTTAACTGGATACCGAGTATTTTATCTATCGTTTTAACTGCGTTTTAAATTATCTTCAGTGCTATATAAAAATAAACATACCAAAATATTACTATCAATATTTTATTTGCCAGGACCCTGGTCGTTGTCGGTAATTGGCAGTATGCGCGCTGTGCTGCGCAGTATGCGCTTAAATTCGCAGAATAAGGATTTTAAGCGTTTTAATTTATTTTTATCATTCTATAAAAATAAACTTGTCAAATTATTACTATAATAATTATTGGTTGCCCTGAACTGGCTGTGTTGACAGTATTTTGTCATATATGCGCAGTATCGCGCAGTACGCGCTTAAACTCGAAAAATAGAGTTTCTTAGCGTTTTAAATTATTTTTCCTCACGATTATGATTAAATATATTATTTAACTCATATCGAACTATTTTTAGGATTTTAACATTATTCGGCGGTCACCGACGTTCGTTTCGCATTTTAACCGTTACGCGATAAGCGTTTATCCTAATATTGCCAACGAAATTTTTATCAAACTTTGGATTTACCAACACATCAAATACCATATATGAACATCATAAATAATCAAATACGGCCTTTTATTCATTCATGACACGTGTTACATTTGTACGGGACAACCTAAATAGCCGAGTGTCACAGTCTCCCCCTGTTTAAGGAATTTCGTCCCCGAAATTCTTACACTACAGATTTTGTTTTCGCACTAGACTTAAAGAGATGCGGATATTTTCGTTGCATCTGGTCCTTCCGTTCCCATGTGATCTCGGGTCCACGTTTAGAATTCCAGCGAACCTTGACCAACTTAATCCGACTCCTTCTAAGCTTCTGAATCTTCTCATCCAGAACTTCAACCGGTTCCTCGATAAATCTCAATTTATCATCTACTTGAACCTCATCAGGGGGTATAATTAGTGTCTCATCCGATAGACACTTTCTCAGGTTGGAAACATGAAACACGTCATGAACTCCATTCAAATCCTGTGGCAGCTTAAGCCTATACACGACTGATCCAACTCGAGATGCGATTTCGAAAGGACCTATATACCGTGGGCTTAGCTTTCCCCCTTTTCCAAATCTAACAACACCTTTCCAAGGTGACACTTTCAGTAGAACACGATCTCCGACTTGAAACTGCAACGGTTTCCTTCGGTTGTCTGCATAACTTTTCTATCGATCGACAAGAGCTTTTAACCTTTCCTTGATCTGACAACCTTGTCGGTGGTTTCCTGGATAAGCTCAGGTCCGGTTAGTTGTCTTTTGCCAACTTCAGCCCAGCACAAGAGTGATCGACATTTCCTTCCATACAAAGCTTCAAATGAAGCGGCTTTGATACTAGCGTGGTAACTATTGTTGTAAGAAAACTCTGCCAATGGCAAATGAGTATCCCAACTTCCACCAAAATCAATCACGCACGCTCTCAACATATCCTCTAATGTTTGAATGGTTCTCTCACTCTGACCATCCGTCTGAGGATGATACGCAGTACTCATGTCCAAACGAGAGCCTAGCGACTCTTGGAGAGACCGCTAAAATCTGGAGTCAAATCATCCATCTCTATCGGAGATAATTGACACAGGCACTCCATGTCGGGCTACAATCTCGTTAAGTTACAAATGCGATATCTTTTCCGTCTTGTATGTTTCCTTAACGGGCAAGAAATGAGCAGACTTCATTAATTGATCCACAATTACCCATATGGTGTCATGTCCACATGACGTACGGGGTAATTTGGTGATAAAGTCCATTGCAAGATGCTCCCACTTCCATTTAGGAATCTCTGGTTGCTGCAGAAGCTCAGACGGCCTCTGATGTTCAGCCTTAACCTTCGAGCATGTCAGACATTTACTTACATACACCGTAATATCTCTCTTCATATTCGGCCACCAATATAACTCTTTAACATCCTGATACATTTTAGTAGAACCTGGGTGAATCGATTATCTGGACTTATGAGCCTCGTTCATAACCAGTTCACCTAGGTTTCCTCTAAGCGGAACCCAAACTCGGTTCATGAAGTACATTACTTCATCCACTTTTGGTATCAGTTCACATTCCAAACCTCTCAAGCCTTCTCTCTTAGGTTCTCATCTTTCAAAGCTTCTCGCTGTGCATTATGAATTTGATCGGTCAAATTCGTTTGTATGGTCAAACCCAAAGCACGCACACGCAGAGGCTTTTCCCGCTCCTTCCTACTGAGCGTATCAGTAACGAATATCACACTCGTAATCATTGAGTAACTCTACCCAACGCCGTTGTCGCATGTTGAGTTCCTTCTGATCAAAGATATGCTGAAGGCTCTTATGGTCGGTGTAAATCGTACACTTCGTGCCATACAAATAGTGTCTCCAAATCTTTAAAGCGAACACAACAGTTCCCAACTTTAAATCATGAGTTGTGTAGTTCTTCTCATTCACTTTCTGTTGTCTGGATGCATAGGCTATCACTTTGTCCTTCTGCATAAGCACGCAGCCAAGGCCCAAACGTGACGCATCACAATATACAACAAAACCGTCATTTCCCTCTGGCAGGGATAGGATAGGTGCACTACACAACTTCTCCTTCAACATCCGAAAAGCTTCTTCCTGCTTTTCTGTCCAATCAAACTTATCCTTCTGGGTCAATAGTGTTAATGGCTGCGCTATTCTTGAAAAATTCTCAATGAATCTTCTATAATACCCAGCAAGTCCTAAGAATTGCCGCACCTCTGACGGAGTCTTTGGCGCTTCCCAATTCTTAATCGCCTCTATCTTCGACGAGTCCACATGTATACCTTTCTCATTTATGACATGTCCGAGAAAATGCACCTCTCGAATCCAAGATTCACATTTAGAGAACTTGGCTTACAACTTCTCTTTCTTCAACAGCTCCAAAATCATCTTCAGATGTTGCTCATGATCTTCTTTGGTTCGCGAATAGATTAGTATATCGTCGATGAATACTATCACGAATTTGTCCAAATAAGGTTTGCATACCCTGTTCATGAGATCCATGAACACTGCAGGCTCATTAGTTAAGCCAAAAGGCATGACTAAGAACTCATAATGGCTGAAACGTGTTCTAAAAGCAGTCTTCGGAACATCTTCCTCAGCAATCTTCAACTGGTGATAACCTGAACGCAGGTCTATCTTTGAGTAGTAACTTGATTCTTGAAGCTGGTCGAACAAATCGTCGATTCTTGGCAACTGGTACCGATTCTTGATAGTCAGTTTGTTCAACTCTCTGTAATCAATACACATTCTGAAGGAACCATCTTTCTTCTTCACGAACAACACAGGCGCTCCACAAGGCGAAAAGCTTGGTCTTATGAAACCTTTGTCTAATAGCTCTTGAAGCTGATTTGACAACTCTTTCATTTCTGACGGTGCTAATCTGTAAGGAGATTTTACGATCGGTGCAGCACCGGGTACAAGATCAATCTTAAACTCGATCTGTCTCGCAGGGGTAATCCAGGCAAGTCTTCAGGGAAAACTTCCGGATAATCGCGAACTACAGGAATTTCTTCAATCTTCCCACTTTCGGCATTTGTATCCACTACGTTAACCAAGAACGCAGGATAGCCCTTACGCAACATCTTGTGCATCTTATACCACTAACACTTTTAATACTCGACTCGATCGGTCACCGTGAACAACTATAGCTTCACCACCACCAGGATGAGATATCCGCACTTGTTTCTCCGAACAAATGATCTCAGCTCCGTTCTTGGATAGCCAATCCATCCCAACGACTACATCGAAACTACCCAGCTCCACTGGTAATAAACCGATACTAAAACTATGATCGCATAACTGAATTCTACAACCACGAATAACTTCGCTAGTCTCTATCATTTACCATTTGCTAATTCTATCGAGTACTTTTTACTTAGCTTACTCGTTTGAGAACACGGAAATGGTTCAAAGTTTTTCGAAACAAAACTCAAGTCAGCACCAGTATCAAATAGTACAAACGCAGAATGATCATTGATTAGGAACGTACCGGTAACAACTACAGGATCATCACGTGCCTTCCCAACATTCAGCTCAAAAGCTTTGCCCCTGGCATTCTGACCCTTCACATTCGGATAGTTCCTCTTGTAGTGTCCCGGCTCTCCGCATTCAAAGCATCCCTCGAGCTTAACTCCCTCTGACGTACTCTTAGCATAGCACTCGTGAGTAATATGACCAGTTTGACCACATCTGGTACACTTTCCTTGCTCATCACCGTGAGTCTTTTTCGCTGAACCACTTCCGCCATCCCTGGCATTATCCTTCCTCGAACCACTCGAATTAGCCACATATGCTTTCCCGAATCGCGTTTTCTCTCACGCTTCACTTCGGAATCCTTTCTCGAGCTCTCAGACTTTCGCTTCCGTGAATCCCCAGATCTACGCTCAGAACGCTCTGCCTTGACTTTTCCTGACGACTTCCCAATCTCCTCTTTCCTATTAAGGCTACTTTTGCGAGCAGCATCATCCGCTAATGACTTCGCTAGAGTAGTAGCTTCCAGATAGGTAGTGGGCTTCGCTGACGTAACCATACTACGAATTTGCGGCGACAATCCCCATATATACCTTTCTACCTTAACGTACTCAGGAGTGACCATTCGTGGAACCAATCTAGCCAAATCATTGAACCGAGACGTATAAGCTCTGACGTTCATGCCTTCCATGGTCAATTCCAGAAGTCAGTCTCAATTTTCTGCATCTCACTACGCGGGCAGTATTCCTTAAGAAGCATCTCTTTTAGTCCATTCCAGGTAAGACCGTAAGCCGCATCTTCGCCCAAAATCTGAACTTGAGTGTTCCACCAGGATAAAGCTTCATCGAGAAACGAACACGAAGCATACCTAACCCTCTGATCTGCAGCACAACCGCTGATGGCCATCACAGATTCCATCTTCTCAATCCATCTAGTGATTTCAAGAGGCCCTTCAGCACCGGTAAATGATCGTGGGTTACAGCCCTGACATGTTTTATACGTACATCTATGCACTGTTCACAAGGTTAATGAAAAATCAAGATTACTCACTGATTATATCATAACACAGGAGCTACTAAAACTTTTCCGATCATTATATTACCTTGCGGGTTTCCAATCTGCACACCACCTTCACCATGCCCAGGAGCACCACGACCACGTCCTTGCCCGATATTCTGGTTAGCTTCACGCTGATCCAAGGCAGTATTAACGTGTTGGGCTATGAGTTGTGCCAACTCTTCTGGGGTGGTAAGGAGTCCAGTACCCGGTCTCGTTTTTGGTGGCATCTTATCGTTTATATTATTGCAATAATAATATCAACATAAGACATTGTTTAAATATTTCAATCATTAAATAATAGTGGACTAAACAATACACATGCATCCACATAATAATGAGAATAATTTAACCAAAAGAGAACCCATAATATTGATATTTATCACAGAAATTACAAAGCTTGTCCATAGTACAACGACTAATCAAAATTTGGTGAGACACAATCAACAACCAATAACAAGTCTAGATGAAATTTCCTCCTAAATATCCAAAAATTTGGCATGCAAGCCAATATAAGGGTTTATTAGGAAACATACAAAACAAACAAAACAAACAACCAACAATCACTTCTTCATTCCTGTAAACTCAAGAAGCCTCCTCACAAGCTCCTCCAAGTCAGCTATCCTCCAGTGCATTTGATCCATCGCATTGTCATCCAAGTTCTTCAATTCATTAAACCAATCCATTTGCCCCTCCAGATCCTTCACTTTTTCCTTAGTCGCCTTCAGATATTCGCGTATAGCCCCCAACTGACGGTCTCAGGGAGAGCATTGGTCAATCCACACTCCCTTCTGCTTCTTCGAAGCAGGTACAGTCTCAGACGGGAAGCGATGTCTCCGACAGGTCGCATCCTCTTCCTACGTCGGAAATAAACTAGTGTAGGTGCAATGGAAACTCGCGACTCGGGCAGCTGGACAGACGACTCAGACGAAATAGGTGGAGGGATCTCAGGTACGGGCTCAACAATGACAGTGAGTGGAGCTACTATGGGCTCTAAAGGTAGAACTGTAACAGTTGTGGCATCCACCACTGGTGCGACCCCGAATGATCCTCCAATGAAAGGTGCATCTCTACTCAGCTCATTAGTAGTAGGCACGGTGCCGGATGACTGTCCGATATCATAAATCGAGGGTGTAACAGTATCGCCATCGTCAATCCAACAGTTACTCGTATGCGCGTAACGTGGGTCGACCTGGCTGGCGAATGCAGCCGGGCTATCATAAAATGACGAGGCAAACTCAGCTATACTAACGATCTGAGGTGTAGTGAAGGGTATCTTTGGCAAAACGGATCTGGGTGAAGTCTCGAATTTTGGCTCGCTCTCAGAGTCAGTAATCTCGATGACCTCGTGCTCGTGCGACATCTATGACATATATATAACCGTACAAAGTAAGTGTGTGTTCAAATGAAAAATAACACATAAGGCCCAAATAAATAGATTAACACATATGCACAATAACACGCAATGGTTCTCATAAATGATAAAAATCCATGTTTATTTAAAAATTTTGGCTTCGCGAATTTTGGACTTATATCTCAAAAATTCTTTGGTTGAAGTCTAGAGTTTTCCCCTGGAAACATCTACTTTGCTAACAACCATTGGCTCTGAAACCAACTTCTGTAACACCCCAAAAACGTCGCAGCGGAAACACAAACGTAATGGTGACGGAAGTTGGTGCCCATAAGTATCTTGGTGGACGATGCATCGTTAATCTTTGGACATATTACTTAATTAAAACATTGTTTCCAAATTAAACACAAACCAAAACTATAACATAGTTAAGTTATCTTGATCCTTATGGATCTTAATACAATCGGCCTCAAATAAGTTTTAAAAGTGTCCAAAGTTCATTATTAAACCAAAACATGCATCACAACCACAAGATACGCCAAAGAATTCCCGAAGCCATGCTCAAGTACCTGAAGAACAAGTTAAAATCAAGTGTCAACACCAAGGAGGGTGAGCTCACATATTCAAATTTAAAACAAGGAAAACTTTCTAATTATGTGTTTATTATCAAAATATCCAAATAATATTTTCGAAAGTCAATTTTTATTTCCTTTATAAAATCCATGAGACAGTCGTCGCAAGCGTTTCCCCGAAACCTTCAACTAAGCATCTTCCCAAGTTTCACATATTAAATTTGTTGCATCAAATGTTCAGACTCGTATGTTTGCAAGACAATACGAACTATATATTAAGAATAAGGGTATAATCAATGCTAGACAATAACAGAATATAAATTCGTCGCTTGACATGACACGGAGCTACCGGTCGCGACGGGGTTATCAACCCGATAGATCTATCAACAAGTCCACGCAATCCATATTAATGATTAAATGGCTAAGTTCGCGCAAAGTGCCCGCAATGGGTCACCCAAGATGCCAACCTTATGAACAATATATATATCCTACTAAAATGATAAAATTTAATATAACACGTTGTACGAATCCCCGACGTCCCCACCGAAACGTAAGCCTAATCCTGATACTTACTCTCTTGAGATCGGGCCAATTCGTTACAACTTTAGATTTAAACATTTTAAATCCACACGGTCGTTCTATCCCATAACACCGTAAAATCCCCGTTTCATCCCCAAAACATATTTATATCCAAAACCATGTTTTTCTCCAAAAACATATCACATAATTTCCAAATCATATTTTCCACGAAAATATATTTATAATTTAATCAAAGGCATATTTTATACGAAAACGTATACTTATTCTTTTAAGGCGTGTTCTTCCCCCAAAACATATACAAAACAGTAAAAAGAGGGGGTTTAGTGACACTCACCTTTCGCTGCGTAATTAAATTAGCGCAATCCCACAATTTGATTCTACACGTCCTAACATACGTAGGCACGATTTAATAATCAATATATTACAAAATTCCTAAGTTTCTCCAATACTTAGAATTTTCACATAACTTTGAGATTTTCTCGAAAAGTCATTATTTTTTTATTATGTTGGCATATTAATATATATATGAGTTCATATTATATATTTTTAAGATTTTTGCGACTTGAACAATTTTATTGGTGACCTTAATGTTTGATCTGTTACACTCTCCCGTTGATTAATACTATATATCTACAATTTGCGCGTTGTAATATATATACATAAACGTGCATATATTCACAATATTATAACACGCGAAAACTCATTAACTTATTCACTTTATCATTTTTAAAGCATGCATACATGAAATAACTCACTAAGTTAACCTGTGTATCAATTTTCATGCTCAATAAATAAGTTACACATTTAACGCGATTTTTACCGATTCTACCGTTTTAAACATACAAGCGTACATGCATAGTCTTAATTTCCGCTATCATGTCAACACTTAACATATTATCATATTCATATATTTAAATCACATAACACATTTTAACACATAGGTTCAGCCATGAACAACCCATTCTAGTGTATGTTGAAAAATGCGTATTTTAGTGATTCGGTAACGTTTTCGGGTGCTGAAAGTCACATATGACTAACCAAACACCAAATAAACTAAATATAAGTTAATATACTTATATTTATACTAAAAATATCAGTTTATTTACTGATTTAAAACAGTTTCATAAAAACCCTCTTAAAAAGGCGATTTTTTACCGTTTTTTACCGCATAGTTTTGCGTCAAACGTTACCCTAACCATCTGAACTCGAAACAACTTCAAATTTTAGCACAATACATTTTATATACTGAATAAAATTATGGTTATAATCAGATTAGTGCAGTTTTTGTGTAAGGCGCATAACTCATGCGATTTCACACATTTTACAACTTTTTACGCACTTAGTACTACATGCAAAGCTAGTATACTTTATATCAAAGTTCCATACCACTTTTATACATGAGATAACCTTATTTTTAAGCTTTATTTACTGATCTAAAACTTTTTTATTATAACATTATTAAATTCTCATTTTATGTACATACATGCACATGCATGACTAGGTACAAGCACTTAATGCACATACATCATGTTTTCATCATTTTGTATGAACTAACATGCATCCAACATGTATTTATTTCATGTTCATACATTCAAGAACAACATCTTTATATAAACATCATCATCAAATCATTGGACATAAATGCATGTATCATGTTCTTGCATATTTAAGAACTAACAACAAAATTTTGTATGTATGCATATACATATATATATACACGGCTCACATACATATATACACAAGATTCCAAAGTTCAACTTTTCGTCATATCCTTTTCAAATCACTAAAAACCTTTTAGAACATTCTCTTATGACAACTTTTGATGCATGCATGAACTTTAAACTTTACAAGTATCATGTAAATCAAGAATCATTCAAGAACCAAAAACTCAATCTCATATATACACATATACATACTCACGGCCACCCACACATATATATACATGTCCATTTTTATTTCTTTTAAAAACCAATTTGTGATTGTTTTCAAGTTAGTGTTTAAACCCAAGAACAAGAGAAACTTCTATCATCATCAACATTCATCAAGAATCAAGAACAAGTTTTCAAAGATGTATGTTATACCTTCAAGATTCTTGTGAGTTTTGAACAAGAGTTGATGATATGAAGATTGGATTTTGCTTGAAACACTTGGAAATCACCTCCAAACCTTCAAATGGACTTGAATCTTGTTTGAATGATTATGAATCTTCAAGAATGAAGTTTGAAAATGAAAATGGATGTGTGTGTGAGGGTGTTCGGCCGCAAGCTTTAGAGAGAGAGTGAAGATTTGATTTGATCTTGTAAGGGTTTATTGGAGTGTGTTGGAGGTGGGAATGATTATGTTTAGAGTTCCAAAGCCACACATGGCTGATTTGGAAGCAAAATGAAAAGAGTGGGCAGCCATTTAGGTGCCACATATACCCCCATCTCTCATAAATATTGTTTACATACACTTATATAGATTGTACAGGTATTTAACTGGATACCGGGTATTTTATCTAGCGTTTTAACGCGTTTTAAATTATTTTCAGTGCTCTATAAAAATAAACACACCAAAATAGTACTAATCAATATTTTATTTTCTAGGACCAGTTACGTTGTCGGTAATTGGCAGTATGCGCTTAAATTCGCAGAATAAGGATTTTAAGCGTTTTAATTTATTTTTATCTTTCCATAAAAATAAACTTGTGAAATTATTACTATAATAATTATTGGTTGCCCTGAACTGGCTGTGTTGACAGTATTTTGTCAGATATGCGCAGTATCGCGCAGTGCGCGCTTAAACTCGAAAAATAGAGTTTCTTAGCGTTTTATATTTTTCCTCACGATTATGATTAAATATATTATTTAACTCATATAGGACTATTTTTAGGATTTTAACATTATTCGGCGGTCACGGACGTTCGTTTCGCATTTTAACCGTTACGTGATAAGCGTTTATCCTAATATTGCCAATGAAATTTTTATCAAACTTTGGATTTACCAACACATCAAATACCATATATAAACATCATAAATAATAAAATACGGCCTTTTATTCATTCATGACACGTGTTACATTTGTACGGGACAACCTAAATAGCCGGGAGTCATAGTAAGCACCTCTGACGGGCAGCAGATTCAAACAAGCCGCGGATTTGCATGAAATCCCAACACCAAACCTTCCCCAATCACCTTCAAAGCATCATTAAACACCTCCTAACCATCTCCAACCTTCCCCCTATAAATACAACCCATTCTCGAAGCTTTCTACCACTTTTATCGCCTTCTAATCTCTTCCAAATCCCTTCCAAATCACTCTAAAATCAGTTGCAACATCAGAATTCAGAGTGATTCACCCTCTTGCACAAAAGTGGGCATAACTTGCTAATTTCTTAATAAAAATGCATGATTCTTCTTTATAATTACTTGGATAATCCTTGGGTTTGAATCCACGGATTCTCCATGGAGAATCTAGACCTGGAAATGCACCTAAAGGACTCCAAACTTTCTGTTTGTTTTCAAACTCTTTCAAAACTTATCATTTCTTCATTCCTCTTTGTGTTCTTGAGCTCCTAGTGAAAGTTATGACTAGTGAGACTAACCAAAGTTGTTTAACATGTAAATAAGAGTGTTTTAACACTCTAAACTTTCTGTTTTTGAAGAGCTTTAAGCTCACAAGTGTTGCCAAGTCAAGAACTTGAGGTTAGTGTGACTACAAGGTTAGCTTGGGCTATCCTACACCTAAGTCCACACAACACTTGGTGTTTTTCCAATTCATCCTAAGTAGTTTGCTAGTTTAAAGTAAGACAACCCCATCTAGCCTTTGACGTGTGTCGATGCCAGCTCATCGGGTTGTAGCTTACTTGGCTACTTAGTGTATAATAATGTATGTAGTTCATTTCTTATTATTCTTGTACTTGTTCTTGACCCTCCTTGTTGTCTATGACAACTTGTGTAGTGGTGAACTCTTATGAGGTTCCTAAATAGATGGCTATGCCACCTATCTCCTACATGACTTCTATGATATCCAGGAATGGAATTATATGTAAAACTATTATAACTTATATATAACTATATATATATATATATATATATATAAACCGAAACCTTGATAATGACACATAATCATATGTCGAGTTAGTAAGTTTAATCACTAAAGTGTATGGTTCCTCGTTTAGATTCTAATAGGTATTACAACCTATGAAATCACATAAACCCTAATGGGTTCCCATAGTGTCAAAACGAGTGCTATTCCTTAGTGAGTATTTTCGTATACCGTACTTTGTGTGAAATATTCCAAATCCAGAATCTTCCATTTTTATTCCAATACTCACACCCACGTTTTCCTCTTGTAGGATAACTTGGTGTTCATCCCACAACTTAACAACTCTTCACGGATTTACCAAGTCGGAATGCTTGCAAAACCGTGAGTATACTCGAACCCCCTTTTACGTTTATCACTTTTGGGGTGTAACATGTTTACATATCAAAAACAACACAAAACTTATGCCTTATTACTTGCACGAACAATCCATCACACATGAACGCTTTGATACGTATGTTATGCTTATACTAGGACCGAACGTATGTGATACCATAGTCATTAGCTTATTTTGAGCCTCCATTTGACATGTATAGCGCTATAGGAATAACGCACCGCCTGTGAACGTGTGGTCATGTTGAATTATTTGTACTAGTTGTGTAAACAGGTGGTTAACTAGAAATATCGCATGCCTTGTATTTGCTTGTATGTAAAACTTAGTCACCATGTGGATTTGTTTAAACTTATGCTTATACGTATTCTATGCTCAAACTTGTATACTCGCCTTTGCTTTTGCATTGAACTCGTATTTTAAACATGTTACAGGTTGAGAAGATTGATGACATGAAAACGAAGTAGCGATGACGCTAGATACACATTTAGACGTTAGGTTTAATAGTGTTGTATCAAGTTTTGTCATATTAATGTTGTTATTTGAATTTCCCTTGTATTGTAATGACATTTGCTATGAAATGAAATTCGGATTTAGTTAATTATTGACGTATTTAGTTTTATGAGCAATGAGCAATCTATTTCGTCCCGCCTTGATGTTTCCGCCATCGGTTGGGGTGTGACAGATTGGTATCAGAGCCATAACTATAGGGAATTAGGTAGAATTGCCATGTTCGACCTAGTCTATAGTTTAAGCATCCCGTTTGACCATTCTTATATCATGCTTAAAACTTTATTCTTCCTCATTACTTCTTCCTTATCTCTTGGTCTTAAAACTTACATAACGTCTTTCCTAAGACGTTTACACAATACACTTGAAGACTTGAAGACACTCGTGATGCAAACGAGGTGATTTGCACCAAGATAGGTCCAATGACTTACACTTTTTGGTGAAATTCCTCATTCTGCGTACTCGATTTTTCACGAAGTTACGCCATCAAGTTAGGAGTGACATCCACACCTTGATGGAAGACTTCCATTTCATACTCTAGTGGATCTTACAAACAAGTCGGAATATGCTCCTCGTTTAGTAAGAAACAAACCACACTTAGGGTACGATTTTGTCAAGTTAGGGGTGAAACCCGCACCTTGTCAACTAGTCCCGTTCTTTGATTTTCAATCTCGCCAAAGTCTCGATTTTCGATCGATTAGGGACACATAGTAACTGGAAGGGTAAAATACCGTTAATCGCTTCTCGACGAGAGTATTTTACCTATTAGGCCAAAGCATGTTGCCTAACTCGAAAGATCTTACGAATCACTTTGGAATAGTCGACGTTTCTCTACCCGAAACGATCTCATGTTTTATTGAGCCAAACTTTTATGTTATCTCCATTTTAATGTGATTTTTATATTTGTTACCTTATTCATTTGAAACCATTACACAGTTCGCACGTTTATCGCAATCAAAAACAATAATAACCCTCGTGAACAAACTAAATTTATACTCTTTATACGCATTCATACGTGATTACGCTTATTGAATACATGTTGAATACTCGTCAAATACATGCAACATACGTGAATTATCCATGCTTCTACATACAAAACTTATTTTTACATTATGATCAAGTCTCATCCTTTTCCCTTCTATTTTAACCCTAGATGTCTTCTCCAAACTCATCCGCTGAACACAAGAAGACCAAGAAGAGTTCCCGCTCTATCTCCAAGCAAGAACTCGTGAACCTCATTGCTGAACTAATGGCCGACCAAATGGCCCAAGTTATACCCGACATAGTCAGCAAGATCCAATCCAACACCGAATCGCTACACGGCTCTGTGGACTCCAGGTTGAAAAGCCTAAGTCACAATTCATCTTCAAACAATTTGTTGCCCGCAAACCTCTGGAGTTTACAGGTAGTGATGGCGCGACCGCCCTGTTGACTTGGTTTGAAGCCATGGAGATCACCTTCCGCCAAAGTGGCTGCCCCGATGACTTGCGCACCCAAAACACCATGGGGGTATTCCGCTCGAGAGCTCTCGAGTAGTGACCTCTGAACGTAGCACAAGAGGGAACGATGCCGCCCACACGTTACCATGGGCCAAACTAAAGAAGATCATGAGGGACGAATTTTGCCCTCCTCACGAGCTTAGGAAGCTGGAACACGAGTTCTGGTACCTCAAGCAAAATGGGGATGATAATGATGGTTTAACCCAACGCTTCAAACAGCTTAGCATCCTTTGCCCTAGCCAAGTGATACCACTGAAAAGGCTATCAACAAGTACATCCATTGCCTACCTGACTCTTTCATGAACCTCGTGGAAGCTGCCTTCCCAGCAACCATTGAGGAAACCTACCGCTTGGCTGCTCACCTTAACAGCAACCAGGTCGAGCGCAAGAACACCGCGAAGACCTCGATGAAAAGCGCGCACCAAGCCACCGCTGAACCTGCCACCGCTGAACCCTCACCCAAATAGAAACAACAACCCCAAGAACAAGAAGCGGAAGGCTTCTAGTCAAAATTGTCCGGTTGTTACTCCGCCAAACCCCCAACCCATCCAAATTATTGCAGCCATTACCCCTGCCAACCCTGAGCAGCCAAGCAGGGCTACGCTGGGTCCCATCCCTAGTGTGCTACCTGTTTGCACCATCACCCTACTAGTAACCCATGCCGCAAGTGTGCCCAATGTCACAAATTTGGACATTTTGCAAACCGTTGTCGTAGCTTCCCTCAACCTCAAAACGCCCAACCTTAAGCCCTCATGCCTAACCCTAACCCTGCTCAACCCCAAACCCAATCTCAAAATGCTCCGATGAGATCATGTTTTAAGTGCGGTGACCCGAGCCATCTTGCAACACCTGCCCCCAACGCAACGTCAACCAGCAGCCTTAACAGCAGCAACAACCTCAACAAGCAAGAGGAAGAGCGTTCGCCCTCACCTCTGCTCAGGCTCAAAGTTCAAACGACGTCATCACTGGTATGTTCCTTGTTAACCATGTTTATGCTTCATGTCTATTCGCCGATAAGAGCTTTGTGTCGAATGAATTTGAACCTTTACTTAAGTGCGTACGTTCCAAATTGCCTAATCCTTTCGCTGTCGAAGTCACTAATGGTAAAACCGTCTCTGTTAATTCTATTCTTTCTAGTTGTTCCTTGAATCTTAACGATCATACGTTTTCAATTGACCTCATTCCCATGCAATTGGGAAGCTTCGATATCATAGTAGGCATGGACTGGCTTAGGCGAGTTCATGCTGAAGTTGTTTGCTCCGAAAAAGTTATTCGTCTTCCACTTCCGAACGGTGATTCATTGCACATCTATGGCGAGAAACCTTCTAAAGGTCTTAAGCTTATGTCGTGTATCCAAGCAAACAAATACTTACGCAAGGAGTACTTTGCCTTTCTGGCCCATGTTGAGGAAAAGAAAGACAAGGGCCCGAGCGTGAGCGACCTTCCTATTGTTTCCGATTTCCCCCGATGTCTTTCCAGAGGATCTTCCTGGTCCTCCGTCTCCTCGTTCCGTTGACTTTCGTATTGACCTCATCCCTGGCGCAACTCCTGTTGCGAAAGCTCCTTATCGTTTAGCACCCTCGGAGATGCAAGAGCTATCTAGCCAACTTCAAGAGCTTCTTGATAAAGGCTTTATACGCCCTAGTACTTCCCCTTGGGGCGCTCCCGTTTTGTTCGTCAAGAAGAAAGATGGATCCTTTCGGATGTGTATTCACTATCGTTAACTCAACAAACTTATAGTCAAAAACCAATATCCACTTCCTCGAATCGACGACCTCTTCGATCAACTTCAAGGTGCGACTTGTTTCTCGAAAATCGATCTCCGTTCTGGCTACCATCAACTTCGAGTTTTGGAGGGAGATGTACCTAAGACTGCTTTTCGCACACATTATGGACACTACGAGTTCGTAGTCATGCCTTTTGGTTTGACCAACGTGCCTGAAGTGTTTATGGATCTCATGATCCGTGTGTGTAAACCTTTCCTCGATCGCTTTTTAATCGTATTCATCGACGATATTCTCATCTATTCCAAAATGAAAGAAGAACATGGGCGACATTTGCAACTTATTCTTCAGGTTTTGCGTACCGAGCGTCTTTATGCCAAATTCTCCAAGTGTGAATTTTGGCTTAAAGAGGTTCAATTCCTTGGTCACACCGTCAATGAACTCGGTGTTCATGTTGACCCCGCAAAGATAGAAGTTGTGAAGAATTGGATTGCACCTAAATCGCCTTCTGAAATTCATTCGTTTCTTGGCCTAGCTAGTTATTATCACCGTTTCATCTCAAACTTCTCCAAAATTGTCGTTCCTTTAACGTCGTTGACTCAAAAAGATAAACCTTTTGTTTGGGGTCCCGAACAAGAGGAGTCTTTTCAAACCCTCAAGGACATGCTCTGTAATGCTCCTATCCTTGCACTCCCCGATGGAAACGACGATTTCGTCGTGTATTGTGATGCCTCAAACCAAGGTCTTGGCTGCGTTCTTATGCAACGGGACAAGGTTGTCGCATACACGTTGAGACAACTCAAGATCCATGAGAAAAACTATACTACGCACGACCTTGAACTTGGTGCAGTTGTTTTTGCATTAAAGATTTGGCGACACTACCTTTATGGTACTAAGTGTACGGTCTTCACCGACCATAAGAGCCTTCAACATATTTTTGGTCAAAAGGAACTTAACATGCGTCAATGTCGTTGGGTAGAATTGTTAAACGACTACGACTGTGACATTCACTACCATCCTGGCAAGGCGAATGTTGTGGCCGATGCACTTAGTAGTAAGACTCATGTGAAGAGTGTTCGTTGCTACCAAATCATGGGAAAACTTCGTGCGCTAATTCGCCAAGCGCAATTCTCAGTCATTAACGAGGGTAACCTCGATAACGAATTGAATTGTGGAGTCGAAAACCCACTCGCAGCTAAACCCGATGGTATCCTATACTACCATGATCGCATTTGGATTCCCAATCATCTTAATCTTCGAAACACCTTGATGGATGAAGCCCACAAATCCCGATACTCCATTCATCCTGGCGCTAACAAGATGTACCATGATCTTCGTACATCCAATTGGTGGCCTGGGATGAAGAAAGATATCGCTCTCTACGTCTCGAAACGCCTTACCTGTTCCAAGGTGAAAGCTGAACATCAATGACCATCTGGCTTGCTCGAACAACCCGAAATTCATGTTTGGAAGTGGGAGAGCATAGCTATGGATTTCATCATCAAGCTTCCTCGTACTTCGTCTGGTCATGACAACATCTGGGTTATCATAGATCGACTGACCAAATCCGCTCATTTCCTCGCCATTCGTGAAGATTATAAAGTTGAGAGATTGGCTCGTATCTACACGGATGAAATCATTAGTCGTCATGGTACCCCCGTTGACATCATTTCCGATCGCGATGCTCGTTTCACCTCCCGCCTTTGGTAAACGTTTCAATCCACCCTTGGCACTCGTCTTAACCTTAGCACCGCTTTTCATCCTCAATCCGATGGTAAAACCGAGCGTACTATCAAAACTTTGGAGGATATGCTTCGGTCATGCGTAATCAATTTTGGCGGCAACTGGGATTCGCACTTACCCTTGGTAGAATTCTCGTACAATAATAGTTATCACGCTAGTATTCAAATGGCTCCCTTTGAAGCGTTGTATGGTCGTAAGTGCCGTTCAACTATTTGTTGGCACGAAATCGGAGACGTTCAAATCACCGGTCCCGAACTGATACAAAAGACAACGAACAAGATCTTACAAATTCGTGATAATCTTCTCAAAGCTCGAAGACGGGCAAACCATTGGAATTCAACGTGGGTGATAGCGTAGTTCTCAAGGTATCCCCTTGGAAAGGTGTTGTTCGATTTGGTAAGAAAGGCAAGCTCGCTCCTCGCTATGTAGGTCCTTTCAAGATTCTCGAGACGATTGGCACGGTAGCGTATCGACTGGACCTACCTTAAGAACTCAACAACGTCCATTCTGTCTTCCATGTTTCGAATCTCAAGAAATGTCTAGCAGAAGAAGACTTCAAGTTCCACTCGAAGATCTTCAAATCAACGAGACTTTGCATTTTGTGGAAAAACTAGTTGAAATCATGGACCGAGGAATCAAGCAGTTGAGGCGCATTCGCATTCCTATTGTCAAGGTTTGATAGGAAGGTAAACGTGGAGCTGAATTTACTAGTTGAAATTCGCATCTCTTCGTTGCATCTTCCTAAATTTCGGGACGAAATTTCCTAAGGAGGGGAGACTATAACGCCCAATGTTTTCATACTTTCCATATTTAGAAAGCTCGTGATATATTTCTATTTTTGGAAAGCTTTGTATGTTGTATTCATTGTTTCATTGTAATCAATGTAATCGTTGTAAACCGAGATTTGAATCATAATGAAAACTCGTATTTTATTCTTATTTGTGTTATGCTTATTTGTAAACCTTTATACATATACACATTCATACGCTTATACTTATACTTGAAAACATGACTATAAATGCAATTACATATCGAACATACTTCATGCAAGACTTATTCATGATCCTTAAACTTTATCGTATTTTTTGTAGATCATGTATTGTATGCTTAAAAGACTTAAAATGGCTCAACAACACGTTTTATGTAACTAATACAAGGCCTAATCCATAAAAATCAAAAAAATAAAATATATGCTTTCTGCCTAAGCCTTACGAACCACTTTAAGCTTACGATCCGTAAGCACCTCTGGCGAGCAGCAGATTCAAACCACCGCGGATTTGCACGAAATCCCAACACCAAACCTTCCCCAATGACCTTCAAAACATTATTAAACACCTCCTAAACATCTCCAACCTTCCCTGTATAAATACAACCCATTCTCCAAGCTCTCTGCCACTTTTATCACCTTCTTATCTCTTCCAAATCCCTCCCAAATCACTCCAAAATCAGTTGCAACATCAGAATTCGGACAGATTCACCCTCTTGCACAAAAGTGAGCATAACTTGCTCATTTCTTAACAAAAATGCTTGATTATTCGTTCAAATTACTTGGATAATCCTTGGGTTTGAATCCACGGATTCTCCATGGAGAATCCAGACCTAGAAATGCACCTAAAGGACTCCAAACTTTCTGTTTGTTTTCAAACTCTTTCAAAACTTATCATTTCTTCATTCCTCTTTGTGTTCTTGAGCTCCTAGTCAAAGTTATGACTAGTGAGACTAACCAAAGTTGTTTAACATGTAAATAAGAGTGTTTTAACACTCTAAATTTTCTGTTTGTGAAGAGCTTTAAGCTCATAAGTGTTGCCAAGTCAAGAACTTGAGGTTAGTGTGACTACAAGGTTAGCTTGGGCTAGCCTACACCTAAGTCCACACAACACTTGATGTTTTTCCAATTCATCCTAAGTAGTTTGCTAGTTTAAAGTAACACAACCCCGTCTAGCCTTCGATGTGTGTCGACGCCGGCTCACCAGGTTGTAGCTTACTTGGCTACTTAGTGTATAATAATGTATGCAGTTCATTTCTTATTATTCTCGTACTTGTTCTTGACTATCCTTGTTGTCTATGACAACTTGTGTAGTGGTGAACTCTTATGAGGTTCCTAAATGGATGGCTCTGTCACCTACCTCCTACATGACTTCTATGATATCCAGGAATGGAATATATTATAACATATATATATAAAAACCGAAACCTTGATAATGACACGTAATCATATGTCACACCCCTAATTTCCACGTGTAACCCGGTGGGCCCGGTTGGGGAATATCGTGGCGCAAGTTGATATCATCATTACCAAACAATACAACAAAACACAGTGGAAGTCTGGATAGTTACTATTACAAACGTTTGAATGTTCAAAGTTCAAAAATAAATACAACGCTTTAGATCCACAGGCGGATTGAAATGTGATTACAAAAGGAAATTTAACAGACTAAGGCCTTCTAAGCAAAGGGTTGCAATTCCTCTTAAGCTTCGCCGAGCACTTCCAGCCTAATTATGTATACTTGTCACCTGCGCTTAGAGTTTTGAAAATACGTCAGTTTTCACTGGTAAATACATTTAACCGACTCATTTTGAAAACATTTCGAAAACATTTAGTGTACACAATGGTACTTTGTTTAATAAATAACTTGGGATAAATTATTTTCATGTTATCAGTTTTACATGCCAATAATACATTTAGAGCCCGAAAACTATGTCAGGAACATGATTAATCGACGCACCACTTTAATACCTTTAATAGGTACACCCCTAATGGGTTATAATTTATTTTAGCATCTGTCGGGTGTATGCCTACACCCCGTGCTTAGGTCGTGGCCATTTACAATTAAATGAGCCATGGATATCCAGGACATGGTCGTTTTAACCCTCAAATGTTTAGTATTAAGCAATATGAATTAAAATGGATTATTTGCATTCCCGACTCATTGGTTTTTGATCCCATATCCAACCATGCGGTATTATTATACCGTATCCCAAGCCCGTATAAGGGAAAATAAGTTAAAGTATTTACCTGGCTTGCAAAATCTTTAGTAAATAAGAAAATAAGCAAAGCACAGCCGTAATCAAATAACTAGCTTGGAAACACTCTACTGGAAGCCTCTAGTCTAGAATGGATGGCATTATTAACCGATTAGTTAACTAGCGGGTCTTCAATTAGTCATTGACTTAGACCGGCTAACTTAAAATAAGATAACGGTACGAAACGCTAGATTAAGCGATGACCGGAAAAGAATGTATTTTGGACCCGACAAGTACTAGCACTTGTATAATATGGGTTACCATTTTACATTCTGGAACTTGAAAATAAAATGATAAGGTTAAACCCGTTTCGGTTAAATTGCGTAAACTAGTTACGTAGGTCGAACTGTACGCATATATGCGAAACCGGGTAACCGGGTGACTCCTATATAAGTTCCATATGCCATTATACCTTAAACATGTTGTAACATCAGTAAGTTATCAACATGTTGGTTCGTTACGGTTTTAAAATCAATTTATGCCTTAAAAGGGCATTTTGGTCATTTCACGGCTTATAAAAGAACTTATGAGCAAACTGATGTAATGGTCATAAACTTACTATAAAAATAGTTTATTTATGATGTTATATCAGTAGGATATTAAGTCTTGGTGTTTAGATATTGTTTTAAACCAAATTATACGCCTAAATGGCGATAAGGTCGCTGAATGAGGATTTAACCGATGTTTAAGGAAAACTGATGTTATGATCAGGTTTATATGACCAAAATAAGTTATTTAGTATATTATAACAGTAGGTAAAATATTTGGTTATGAAAAGTATCTTTACAATCATTTTATGCATCATAAGGGTAATATCGCCATTTATTGGCATTATACAAAGACCTGTGTATAACTCATTTTACAATCTGATTTAACATCCCAAGTAATCATAATTATGATATTACATCAGTAGGTAATGAGTTTTGTTGAAGAATTGTGTTAAAAATCATTTTAGATGTTAAAAGGGCATTTTGATCCTTTAAAAGCATGATTTGCGATAATTAAACAAAACTCGAGTTATGACCAGATTATTGACATAAAAATAAGTTAGTCATGTTTATAAATCAGTACGTAATTCATTTGTATGCTCATTTGTATTTAAAACCTTGTTTTTAAACAAAAGGGCATTTTAGTCGAAGTTTCGCATAATTAACGAATACTTGCATAAAAGATCGGATTACTATGTAACCATGTATTACAATTCCAGAGGGTTATTCTACAACTTAAAATGGTCACAATGCAACTTAGAATCAGTAACTAAGGTTGCTTATTCGGGTCAGAACCGAAAGTCAAAGTAAAACTCAACTTTGTGACTTTAGGTTGCAAACCTACCTTAGACCTGGATTTGATGGGCCGGACATGTTTATACATGTTCTAATACTTATTACCATGTTATTAAAATGTTAAAACTAATTTTATAGCACATACATTATCATATATGAATTTATTTCCAAATTTGACCCAGTTTGATTTTTTATCAATAACTTTGACCCGTCAATAGGTCTAATAAACGTGGTAATTAGGAGGTGCCCCTTTTAAGGGATTAACACCTACCTAATTACGATCACGTAGCCATGTTCGTATCGAACAATGGCTGGACCGTAATGGTCTTAGCCGAAGGTCAAAGCGTTATTACGATAACGCTTTGACTTTTGGCTTTAAGCCTACAAAAATAAAAAGAGAAAGTATCCAAAGAAAATATTATAACTTAGGGGAGGTCTCCTTAAGCCAGGAAACAACTCCAAGATAGAGTAGAGAAGAAATGAGGTGAATGAGCAAGGAATGAAGCTCAACATTGAGCTCTATTTATAGGTGAGGGGCATGAATCAAGATCAAGACAAGTGTTGGAAATGTTTTAAGATCACTCCAAGTGTGCTAGGAGGTGTCCAAAACCGGAATTGAGTTAATGGTTTCGAGCTATGTGAGTGCAGGTGGTTTGAGTGGTGGCCAAGCATGCAGATCAGCAGCTGGCATGCAGTTTTTGCGAACTGGCTCCCGTCACACCACGCGAGGGAGACCATGGGGTCTGGCGCGACACGCGACAAACAACATTTTCCAAAATTTTCATTTCCAGTCCCTCCCTGTACTTCCCAAACTTCCATATTTTAACATAAAAGCATGTATCCTTCAATATGGCTCCTGATTAGCACACTAGGGAGTATAAGCGTACATCGTTAGGCTCCGGGTTTGTTAAAAGGTCACTCAGAGGCATAGTTTAAGCATGTTGTCACTTTTAACCCCTCAACTTTGATATTCACCACTCAGAGGTTATAAAATAATAAGTTGGCGATTTTAGTCCATCTCGTCCAGCACACGGCATGCGGAGATCATCGGGACACGTGTCGAAATTTTACAGGACGTAAAAACACAGGGTGTTACATCCTCACCCCCTTAAAAGAAATCTCGACCTAGAGATTTATTCAAAAAGATAGGGATACTTTGTTGCATAGTGGACTCGACTTCTCATGCGTATTCGGGACCTCGACGGGCATCCCATTTCACTTTCACAATAGGCATGTGCTTCCTACGAAGCTTCTTAACTTACCGATCTTCTATCGCAATTGGTTTCTCTACGAAACGCAAGTTTTCATCAATTTGAACGTCTTCGTAAGGCATTGCTAGCGATTCATCCGCTAGACATTTCTTCAAGTTGGAAATGTGGAACACATCATGTATTCCACTTAGCCTTTCGGGTAGCTTAAGCCTGTAAGCCACTGAACCGATACATTCGATGATCTCGAATGGTCCTATATATCTTGGGCTTAGCTTACCCTTTTACCAAAGCGCATTACACCTTTCCAAGGTGATACCTTTAGCATAACCCTGTCCCCTACTTGGAACTTCAAAGGTTTGTGCTTCCTGTCGGCATAACTTTTCTGTCGATCTCTTGCAGCTTTTAAACGGTCAAGGATTTGCCCAACCTTTTCTGTTGTTTCTAGAACAATCTCTAGACCTGATAGTTGGGCTTCTCCAACTTCGGCCCAATAAATAGGGGTCCTACATTTTCTCCCGTATAAAGCCTCAAAAGGTTCGGCTTTAATGCTTTTATGTTAGCTATTATTATATGAGAATTCAATCAAGGGTAGGTGGTCGTCCCAACTACCACCTAAATCGATCACAATGCTCGAAGCATGTCCTCAAGAGTTTGAATGGTACGTTCACTTTATCCATTAGTTTGAGGATGATAGGCAGTACTGAAGTTTAATCGAGTGCCAAGAGATTGTTGGAAGCTTTTCCAAAAGTGAGATGTGTATCTTGTATCTCTATCGGATACAGTAGACACAGGCACTCCGTGTAAGGATACGATCTCATACACGTACATTTTAGCCAGCTTATCTGAACTAAACGTTTCTTTAATTGGCAAGAAGTGCGCTGACTTAAATAACCTATCAACAATGACCCAAATCGTGTCATTACCACGCTTGGTCTTAGGTAACTTGGTAATCAAATCCATAGTTATCATTTTCCATTTCCAAGTGGGAATTTCAAGTTTTTGAAGAATTCCTGACGGTTTCTGATGTTCAGCTTTAACTTGCGAACATGTCAAGCACTAGCTACATAGGTTGCTTTGGATTTCTTAAAAACCCATCCACCAATAATTAGACTTCAAGTCTTGGTACATCTTATCACCTCCTGGGTGAACAGAGTATTTAGAGTTATGCGCTTCTTGAAGGATTAGATCTCTAAGTCTTCCAAAAATTGGAACCCAAATTCGTCCATTGAATCTGAGGATTCCATCACCTCCATGTGTTAACTGTTCAATAGTTCCACCTAATTCCTTATTCCCAATATTAGCCTCCATCAAGGCTTGCTTCTGCGGATCAAGTAGCTTTTCGTTCAAACTATTTCTGACTTCTATGCTTTTGGCGTTAATCCTTAAGGGCTTAATCCTTTCTTTGCGACTAAGGCATCAGCGACTATATTTTCCTTGCCGGGATGGTATCGGATTTCACAATCATAATCATTAAGGGTTTCCATCCAACGGCGTTGTCGCATATTCAAATCCTTTTGATTGAATAGATGTTGGAGGCTTTTGTGATCGGTGTATATAATACACTTTGTCCCGTATAAATAATACCTCCAAAGTTTAAGTGCAAATACAACGGCACCCAACTCCAAGTCGTGGGTGGTGTAATTCTTTACATGTACTTTGAGTTGTCGTGATGCGTAGGCGATCACTTTGCCTCTTTGCATGTCACACCCCGACTCGCAGCGGAAGACAATTGCAGGGTGCAGCAGACACATGGTAATTCCCGATAATTTAAAAACATGATATCACATAAAAAGGGAACCTCGATTACAAATACTGTTAGTATCATATTACACACCATAAGTTCAAGTAAGGTACTACGAGCTATTACAGCTCTTATTTTGCTACAGTTCACTATCACAGCCATCCACACGCACGTTCCTTACTCCTGTTTAGTTTTACCTGAAATGCATGTTAGTTTTAAAAAGGTCAGCTAAACACTGCGTGAGCTCCACTTGTTTAGTTATTGGACAAGTCACAGTTCACGGATTTATCACCACAAACACCTTCAACTAGCAAGACCGTGTTACAACAAGCACCTGCAGCTCGCCGAACCGTGTCATAACAGACACCTGCAGCTTGCCGAACCGTGTTACAACAAGCACCTGCGGCTTGCCGAACCGCGTCATAACAGACACCTGCAGCTTGCCGGACCGTGTGATATAAAATTTACTTCATCACAAGTTGGTGCAATTAACACAGTTTTGTAACATGCAAGTCCCCAAAAAACAGTAAAAACAATTTAAAAGCATGGAAGTGAAAACTCACAGTGCGAGTAGTGATCTCAACACAAGAGTGATCAAGCAACTGGATCAACTTTAATAACCCACGCAAGTGTGGACTCAAATCAGTATCTAAGTTGGTAATGGTTATAACTTGGATCTGGTCAGGAGTTTTTACTCTGGATTGAGTCTATAGGACAATGGTATGGTGATGGATGTCAGGGTAGTATTAGTTTTCAGTTTGGCTTCTGGACACCGTTTCGCGGGCCAGCTAAAGTCAGTAGTTTAACGTGTTCGGATAATGGTACGGGAATATCAATAGTGGCAATACGTGGTTATTTAAGAATGATTAACTTTCCATCAAGGGAGTTTGAGTGTTTGGGGAGTCTAGGTTGCCCAAATTTGAGTTTCCATTTTCACCGTTGGGAATTCTCCCGAACTGTCTTAGGACACACCCATAGTGCCCAATTTGCCCGGGAATCTCCCGGAATACTCCCGGTGTTCCAATTATAGTATTTGTCGGGTTGGGTCGGTTCCCAGTTCCGACAGGTTCCTTATACGGCAATCTGCCGAAATTGATTTAAAATAATCTATTTTTAATTCCATAAATTCCCGTTTAATCTATAATTTGAATAAAAATCTGTAAATTTTAATATAACTTACTAAAAGTCTATAGATTTTGGGTAAATTTTTGGGAATTTAGTTTGGCATTTTAACTCTTTAGATAAATTATTTATAAAACAATATTTAATCAAATAATTAACATTAATTAGAATCAATGGTCCAAAACTTCCAAAAAGATTCCATAACACCTTTTACATGTCCAGGAACTTCTCACAAAATTTTTAGATTTTTCCGATTTCATTTCGGTGCGTTCCCGGCTACCGAAAACTCGCAAAAAACGCGGATTTTATCCCAAATCAAAACTCAACCAATGGACTCTGAATTTTCCCAGAACATTCCCCATATGTTCCTTAGTTTTTCTTAAAATTTGGTGATTTATTGAATTCGTTTGATAATTGTTCTGAAATTCTTTTGGTAAAACAGTTAAAAATTCATCAAAAATCGTAGACAATTCCCACAATTCTAAAATTTTACATGGACCTTCCTGACAATACCCTACATCATCACACCAAATTTCAGCTCAATCTAAGATTCACAGACCAAGTTATAGCTAAAACAAGATTCTGCCTATGCTAGTTTCGGTTCTCGGGTGGTATACCTAGCGAAAGCTTCCAAGCTTCTTGTGAGTCCAGAAGTGGGTGGGTGCTATATTCAGTACCTACAAATCAAGTACAATTCAAATATGCTAGAACTTAGATCAATCAAGCTTTATTTCATTGTTTTTCGGTTAATCGAATAGTTAAGCGATTTTGTCGAATAAAGGTTGATTAGGGTACCAAACCCCAAAGATTTGTGACCATGGCTGCCATATAACACCAGGGGAATACCAAGGTGTTCTTATTCAGCCCCTAAACATGTTTAAACCTTCAAAAATCTTAGATTAAAATGAGTTTTTCGGCTAGAAATCGCGTCTAATCAAGAAAATATGATTAAAATCATAAGACCCAAGGTTTATACCTTTAATTTGAAGTTGTTTATGAGCAAAATCAGCTGAATCTTCTTGGGTTTTTGGCAGATTTTTGAGAGGAAGTGGGTTTTTCTTGAATTTAAATGAAAATAAAATGAAAAATTAAAAATAAGATATATATATATATATATATATATATATATATATATACTATATATTATATATATATATATATATATATGAGGGTGGCGGATTGGGTGTGGGCCCCAAGGGGGCACCTCGTGCTTCGTTATACGTGTTAAAAGATGTTGTTTATCTTCCGTTTGCGTTTAGGTTCGTTTTCGGGTCCCATACGCGTTCTCGATTTGCGCAACGGGCTCCGTTTTCGCGTTCTTACTGTCAAAAGACTCGCTTTTAAAAATTGGGCATAACCGTCTCGAAAGCCGAGCATGGTTGTGTTTTAATCATCAAAGTCTCGTATGACGTTCATTTAAGTGTTTTTAAGCTTGATCGATCGTTCCTTGCACATTTGGTTGCCTTATTTTATGCCCGGAACTAAGGCGTTTCCCCAACCGGGAGTTGCTTCGTTTTGCGTGCCCGGGCTTTGATTATTTCAAACCTTATGTCACAGTCTATGGCACAAAACTAAGTTATTTCTGGAACCCGAAATCTTAAATGATGCTACCGATAACCTAATATTCAACATCAAAGGTTTAATGCGCTGTTAAACGTCAAGTCTCCGTTTAACACGTTGTTCAAGGCTAAGGACACCAACCTCACCTTGTTGGTCCTTAGTAGTGTCATGTTAACCATTTCGAGACATAATAACGATTGCTCAGCATAGCACACAAGTCATACCGATTTACAAGGTTTACGGGAAACTAATGTTTTAATTATGCTTTAAGTTTAGGACCAATTAAGGTGTACCTGGTTTCATCATG
This sequence comes from Scalesia atractyloides, assembly GCA_947069175.1. Taxonomy (NCBI): domain Eukaryota; kingdom Viridiplantae; phylum Streptophyta; class Magnoliopsida; order Asterales; family Asteraceae; genus Scalesia; species Scalesia atractyloides. Next base: position 31,947,616 of record CAMTDV010000009.1, on the reverse strand, counting down.
GGTATCACAGTCTCCCCTGGTTAAGAAATTTCGTCCCCGAAATTTACTTTGTCAAGCTAGGGAAGAGGTGAAGGTATTTTATACGGAATTCATCCTTCCGTTCCCAGGTATATTCAGGTCCTTGTTTCGAGTTCCACCAGACTTTAATCAGTGAAATCTTGTTATGCCTTAATTGTTTGACCCTACCATCAACTTTTTCCACCGGCTCTTCCATAAAGTGGAGTTTATCATCAACGTGGATGTCTTCCAAAGGTATCTGAGTGGCTTCGCCGGAGAGGCACTTCTTGAGGTTTAAAATGTGGAAGACATTATGAATAGCACTAAGCTCGGGTGGTTACTTCAATTGATAAGCTATGGGACCTACCTTGGCTAGGATCTCGTAGGGTCCAATGTATCGGGGTGTTAATTTTCCATTTTTTTTTCCAAATCGGATAACGCCTTTCCACAGCGATAGTCCAGTCTAAGAGATATGTGTTAATATGTATTCTCGAGATTAAACATAAAAGGCTAATGTCTAATTCACTCGAGAGTTGGCTCTGATACCAACCTGTCGCACCCCTAATCGGTGGGCCCGGTTGGGGAATATCGTGATGCAAGTTGATATCAACATTACCAAACAATACAATAAAACTCAGCGGAAGTCTGGATAGTTACTATTACAAACGTTTGAATGTTCAAATTTCAAAAATAAATACAACGCTTGTAACTAGATCCACAGGCGGATTGAAATGTGATTACAAAAGGAAATTTAACAGACGAAGGCCTTCTAAGCAAAGGGTTGCAATTCCTCTTAAGCTTCGCCGAGCACTTCCAGCCTAATTACGTACTTGTCACCTGCGCTTAATCTTTTGAAAATGCGTCAGTTTTCACTGGTAAATAAATTTAACCGACTCATTTTGAAAACATTTCAAAAAAATTTAGTGTACACAATGGTACTTTGTTTAATAAATAACTTGGGATAAATTATTTTCATATTATCAGTTTTACATGCCAATAATACATTTAGAGCCCGAAAACTATGTCGGGAACATGATTAATCGACACACCACTTTAATACCTTTAATAGATACACCCCTAATGGGTTATAATTTATTTTAGCATCTGTCGGGTGTATGCCTACACCCCATGCTTAGGTCATGTCCATTTACAATTAAATGAGCCATGGATATCCAGGACATGGTCGTTTTAACCCTCAAATGTTTAATATTAAGCAATACGAATTAAAATGGATTATTTGAATTCCCGACTCATTGGTCTTTGATCCCATATCCAACCATGCGGTATTATTATACCGTATCCCAAGCCCGTATAAGGGAAAATAAGTTAAAGTATTTACCTAGCTTGCAAAATCTTTAGTAAATAAGAAAATAAGCAAAGCACAACCGTAATCAAATAACTAGCTCGGAAACACTCTACTTGAAGCCTCTAGTCTGGAATGGATGGCATTATTAACCGATTAGTTAGCTAGCGGGTCTTCAATTAGTCATTGACTTAGACCGGCTAACTTAAAATAAGATAACGGTACGAAACGCTAGATTAAGCGATGACCGGAAAAGAATGTATTTTGGACCCGACAAGTACTAGGACTTGTATAATATGGGTTACCATTTTACATTCTGGAACTTGAAAATAAAATGATAAGGTTAAACCCGTTTCGGTTAAATTGCGTAAACTAGTTACGTAGGTCGAACCGTACGCATATAAGCGAAACCGGGTAACCGGGTGACTCCTATACAAGTTCCATATGCCATTATACCTTAAACATGTTGTAACATCAGTAAGTTATCAACATGTTGGTTCGTTACGGTTTTAAAATCAATTTATGCCTTAAAAGGGCATTTTGGTCATTTCACGGCTTATAAAAGAACTTATGAGCAAACTGATGTAATGGTCATAAACTTACTATAAAAATAGTTTATTTATGATGTTATATCAGTAGGATATTAAGTCTTGGTGTTTAGATATTGTTTTAAACCATACTATACGCCTAAATGGCGATAAGGTCGCTAAATGACGATTTAGTCGATGTTTAAGGAAAACTGATGTTATGATCAGGTTTATATGACCAAAATAAGTTATTTAGTATATTATAACAGTAGGTAAAAGATTTGGTTATGAAAAGTATCTTTACAATCATTTTATGCATCATAAGGGTAATATCGTCATTTATCGGCATTATACAAAGACCTGTGTATAACTCATTTTACAATCTGATTTAACATCCCAAGTAATCCTAATTATGATATTACATTAGTAGGCAATGAGTTTTGTTGAAGAATTGTGTTAAAAACCATTTTAGATGTTGAAAGGGCATTTTGGTCCTTTAAAAGCATGATTTGCGATAATTAAACAAAACTCGGGTTATGACCAGATTATTGACATAAAAATAAGTTAGTCACGTTTATAAATCAGTACGTAATTCATTTGTATGCTCATTTGTATTTAAAACCTTGTTTTTAAACAAAAGGGCATTTTAGTCGAAGTTTGGCATAATTAACGGATACTTGCATAAAAGATCGGATTACTATGTAACCATGTAATACAACTCCAGAGGGTTATTCTACAACTTAATATGCTCACAATGCAACTTAGAATCAGTAACTAAGGTTGCTAATTCGGGTCAGAACCGAAAGTCAAAGTAAAAGTCAACTTTGTGACTTTCGGTTGCGAACCGACCTTAGACCTGGATTTGACAGGCCGAACATGTTTATACATGTTCTAATACTTATTACCAAGTTATTAAAGGTTAAAACTTATTTTATAGCACCTACATTATCATATATGAATTTATTTCCAAATTTGACCCAGTCTGACTTTTTATCAATAACTTTGACCCGTCAATAGGTCTAGTAAACATGGTAATTAAGAGGTTCCCCTTTTAAGGGATTAACACCTACCTAATTACGATCATGTAGTCATGTTCGTACCGAAAATGGCTGGACCGAATGGTCTTAGCCGAAGGCAAAGCGTTATTACGATAACGCTTTGACTTTTGGCTTTAAGCCTACAAAAATAAAAGGAGAAAGGATGGAACACTTACAAGTGATCCAAAGAAAATATTATAACCAGGGGATGTCTCCTTAAGCCAGGAAACAACTCCAAGATAGGGTAGAGAAGAAATGAGGTGAATGAGCAAGGAATGAAGCTCAACATTGAGCTCTATTTATAGGTGAGGGGCATGAATCAAGATTAAGACAAGTGTTCGAAATGTTTTAAGATCATTCGAAGTGTGCTAGGAGGTGTCCAAAACCGGAATTGAGTTAATGATTTCGAGCTATGTGAGTGCAGGTGGTTTGAGTGGTGACCAAGCATGTAGATCAGCAGTTGGCATGCTGTTTCTGCGAACTGGCTCCCATCGAGCCACGCGAGGGAGACCATGGGGTCTGGCGCGACACGCGACAAGCAGCATTTTCCGAACTTTTTCATTTCCAGTCCCTGTACTTCCCAAACTTCCGTATTTTAACATAAAAGCATGTTTCCTTCAATATGGCTCCTGATTGGCACACTAGGGAGTATAAGCGTACAATGTTAAGCTCCAGGTTTGTTAAAAGGTCACTCAGAGGCATAGTTTAAGCGTGTTGTCACTTTTAACCCCTCAACTTTGATATTCACCACTCATAGGTTATAAAATAACATGTTGGTGATTTTAGTCCATCTTGTCCAACACACGGCATACGGAGATCATCGGGACACTTGTCGAAATTTTATAGGACGTAAAAACACAGGGTGTTACATCATATGTCGACTTAGAAAGTTTAATCACTAAAGAGTATGGTTCCTCGTTTAGATTCTAATAGGTGTTATAACCTATGAAATCACATAAACCCTAATGTGTTCCCATAGTGTCAAAACGAGTGCTATGCCTTAGTGAGTGTTTTTCGTATACCGTACTTTTTGTGCAATATTCCAAATCCTGAATCTTCCATTTTTATTCCAATACTCACACCCACGTTTTCCTCTTGTAGGATAACTCGGTGTTCATCCCACAACTTAACAACTCTTCACGGTACCAAGTCGGAACGCTTGCAAAACTGTGAGTATACTCGAACCCCCTTTTACGTTTATCACTTTTGGGGTGTAACATGTTTACATATCAAAAACAACACAAAACTTATGCCTTGTTACTTGCACGAACAATCCATCAAACATGAACGCTTTGATACGTATGTTATGCTTATACTAGGACCGAACGTATGTGATACCATAGTCATTAGCTTATTTTGAGCCTCCATTTGGCATGTATAGAGCTATAGGAGTAACACACCGCCCGTGAACGTGTGGTCATGTTGAATTATTTATACTAGTTGCGTAAACAGAGGGTTGACTAGAAATATCACATGCCTTGTATTTGCTTGTATGTAAAACTTAGTCGCCATGTGGATTTGTTTAAACTTATGCTTATACGTATGCTATGCTCAAACTTGTATACTCGCATTTGCTTTTGCACTGAACTCGTATTTAAACATGTTACAGGTTGAGAAGGTTGATGCCATGAAAACGAAGTAGCGATAATGCTAGATACACATTTAGACGTTTAGGTTTAATAGTGTTGTATCAAATTTTGTCATATTAATGTTGTTATTTGAATTTCCCTTGTATTGTAATGACATTTGCTATGAAATAAAATTCGGGTTTAATTAATTATTGTCGCATTTAGTTTTATGAGCAATGAGCAATCTATGTCGTCCCGCCTTGATGTTTCCACCATCAGTTGGGGTGTGACAATTACATACCCGACGTGTTGTTTATATATATACACAAAATATATATATATAATATTTTTTTTTAGTTTTTGTAAACGTTGCTAAAAAAATATAATAATTATTTTATTATTAAACAATCGTCTAATTTCGATCAATATTCCTACTAGAAGACGATGCCGCCACGACGAAGGAGTATCAACACTAACGTGTTACCAACGACTCAAGAGGAGCTGAATGAGCGTATCTCTCATGCAATTGCTCAGTACGAAGCTAAACGCACCGACCATAGCGGTGGAACCGGAGGGACATCCTAAACCAACCCTCCGACTGGTAACCTTTGGTTATTTATATAACCACATAACACCCTAGTTTATTCTACTCGTGTTTTTGTTATCCTCACTCTTGAATTGGTGCGTGTAATGGTTTCAGGTTGCACCTACAAGCAGTTCTTAGACTGCAAGCCACTGAACTTTGACGGCACAGGAGGTGCTGATCCTTTGTATGCTGGACTGAGAAGACTGACTCAGTCATTCGAATGAGCAAGTGCCCTGCTGAACAAAGAGTCACTTATGTCACTGGACTCTTTGTTGATGGAGCGTTATCGTGGTGGAACCTCCAGGTCCAGACCAAAGGTGACGATGCAGCATACGGTCTAACCTGAGAGGAGCTGAAAGAACTTATGAGGAAAGAGTTCTGCTCGAGGTTGGAAATTCAAAAGCTGGAGACGGAATTCTGGAATCTAAAGATGGTTGGCTCAGACATCGCAGGATACATACAGAGGTTTCATGACTTGTCACAAGTGGTTACGTACTTAGTGGAACCTGAGTTCAAAAGGATTGAAAGATTCATATGGGGACTCGCCCCTGAAATTCTAAGCTTGGTTACCTCTTCCAAACCCATCGACATTACTGAAGCTATTGAGTTAGCTGTCAGCCTTACTAAGGAGGCTAGTCGTCAGGGAAAGTTTTCAAAGTAGGGGACATACAAAAAGGAAGCTACTGTGGAGACTACGGACTCAAACAAGAGGAAATTCTATTATTTCAAGAAAGGATCACGAGGTGGTAGAAGCAACAACAACAATAACAGGAAACAAGCCAAGGCTTATGTGACCACCACTGCAAACAACACTAACAGGAAGCCTTACACTAGGAATGCCCCTAAATGCAACAAATGCCCCTTCCACCACTACGGGGAATGTCGAGGCACCAAGTGTGGAAAATGTGGTAAGATCGAGCATACCACAAATGCATGCCGGGGAGCGAACTTTGGAGAGAATCAAGGATGTTATTCATGCGGTGACAAAGGGCACTTTAAGAAGGACTGCCCAAAGCTTTTGTTATGGGAGCTAAGGATGCTCGTCAGGACCCGAATGTGGTCACCGGTACGTTCCCTATAAACAATCACTTCGCATCTATACTTGTCTATACCGGGGCAGATTTTAGTTTTATTTCTAAGGAATTTAGAAATATACTTGGGGTAGAATCGAGTAAACTGGACGTTCCATACTAGATAGAACTAGCAAATGGAAAATTAGTAAAGTCGGGAGAAATCATAAAGAAATGTACCTTAGAACTAGGTGAACAAAAATTCGATATAGACCTAATACTAGTTCAATTAGGTAGTTTCGACATTGTCATTTTCCGACAATCGAGCTGAAGTCATATGTCACGAGAAGATCATTCGTATTCCTTTACCTGACGGAGAACACTTGATGGTTCACGGAGAGAAACATGACACGCCTTTACAAATTATTAATTGCATGAAGGCTCAGAAGTGTTTGAGAAAAGGATGCATCACCTTCCTTTCCCACGTGGTTGACAAGAAGGCCGAGGGGCGTAAGGTGGAAGACATACCGTTAGTGAAGGAGTACCCCAAAGTCTTTCCAGAAGACTTGCCGGGACTGCCCCCACAGCGACAAGTCGAGTTCCGTATCGACTTAGTGCCAGGAGCCGCGCCTGTGGAAAAAACCCCATATCGACTAGCACCCTCGGAGATGCAGGAATTATCTACTCAGCTTCAGGAACTACTCGATAAAGGATTCATAAGAACGAGTTTCTCACCTTGAGGAGCTTCGGTGCTCATTGTGAAAAAAGAAATATGGAACTTTCCGAATGTGCATCAACTACCAGGAACTAAACAAGTTAACCATCAAGAATGGGTATCCACTTCCAAGAATTGATGACTTGTTCGATCAATGGTAAGGCTCGAGTTTTTATTCCAAGATTGATTTAAGATCGGGATATCATCTGCTGAGAATCCAAGAGGAAAGTATTCCTAAGACGGCGTTTAGGACTCGCTACGGTCATTACGAGTTCCTTGTTATGCCATTTGGCTTAACAAACCCCCCCGTAGTGTTTATGGATTTAATGAACCGAGTATGTAAACCATATCTTGATAAGTTCGTGATCGTATTCATTGATGACATATTAATATACTCACGAACCGAGAAGGAACATGAGCAACACTTGAGAACTATTTTGGAACTGCTCAAGAAAGAACAATATATGCTAAGTTCTCGAAATGCGAATTTTGGATTCGCGAAATACAAATTCTCGGTCACGTGGTGAACGAGAAAGGAATACATGTTGACCGAGCAAAGATTGAGGCTATAAAGAACTGGATTGCTCCTTAGACCCCCATGGAGGTACGAATTTCTAGGCTTAACGGGATACTACAGGAGATTTATTGAGAACTTCTTGAAAGTTGCTCAACCGCTACCCTCACTTACTCAAAAGGATAAAAAGTTTGACTGGGGAGAGAAACAAGAATCGGCTTTCCAAATGTTGAAGGACAAACTATGCCAGGCACCAATATTATCCCTACCATACGGTACCGATGACTTTGTTGTGTATTGTGATGCGTTGCATCAAGGATTGGGTTGCATGCTAATGCAACGTGAAAAGGTCATCGCGTACGCGTCGCGCCAACTAAAAGTTCACAAGAAGAACTATACCACATATGACCTAGAGCTGAGTGTAGTGGTATTTGCCTTGAAAATCTGGCACTAGGTGTACCATATTCACATATCATAAAAGCCTGCAACACATATTCGATCAGAAAGAATTGAATATGCGCCAACAACGCTGGGTGGAACTGTTGAATGATTATGACTGTGAGATCAAATATCACCCGAGCAAGGCAAATGTAGTGGCAGATGCCTTGAGCCGGAAAGAACGAGTCAAGACACTACGAGTACGAGCTTTAGAAATGACAATTCAGACGAACTTTACGACTCATGTGTATGAGGCACAACGTGAAGCTTTAAAACCAGAAAACATTCCAGCTGAATCACTACGGAGAAAGGAAAATCAGATGGAACCAAACAAGGATGGAACTTTATATTTCATGGGAAGAATCTGGGTTCCCTATTTTGGGGAATTGCGAGACTTCGTACTAGACGAAGCACACAAGTCAAAATACTCAATCCATCCAGGATCTAATAAGATGTACCAGGATCTGAAAGAGTATTATTGGTGGCCTAATCTCAAGGGAGATATTGCAACCTATGTTGGGAAATGCCTAACTTGTGCAAATGTCAAGGCCGAATATCAGAAACCATTTGGATTATTACAACAACCCGAGATTCTCGTTTGGAAGTGGGAACATATATCAATGACTTCATTACGAAGCTACCATGGACCTCTCGAGGTCATGACATGATTTGGGTTATTATTGATCGATTAACCAAGTCAACTCACTTCTTAGCAATTCGAGAAAAAGACAGTACCGAGAAGTTAGCTGAGCTTTACCTTAAGGAGATTGTGGCACGTCATGGAGTGCCAGTATCGATAATCTCAGATAGAGATGGTCGCTTTGTGTCACGGATATGGCAATCATTTCAAGCTTCGTTTGGATCTCGTTTGGACCTAAGCACAACGTTTCATCCGCAAACTGATGGCCAAAGCGAGCGGACCATCCAAACTTTGGAGGACATGCTTCGCGCCTGTGTGATGGATTTAGGCGAAAACTGGGATACTCATTTACCACTGGTAGAGTTTTCCTATAATAACAATTATCACACCAGTATTAAAGCCGCACCATTCGAAGCACTTTATGGACGTAAGTGCCGATCTTCGCTATGCTGGACGGAAGTCGGTGACAAACAACTCATTGGTCCCGAACTAGTCCAAGACACCACATATAAGATATTTAAAATCCGTGAGCGAATCAAGACAGCTCTGGATAGACAAAAGAGCTACACGGATCGGAGACGTAAACCATTATCCTTCGAGGTCGGAGACAAAGTGTTACTTAGAGTCTCACCTTGGAAAGGCGTAGCTAGATTCGGGAAGCGTGGAAAGCTAAACCCGAGATAAATTGGACCATTTGAAATTCTGGCTAAGGTTGGTACAGTTGCTTATAAGTTGAAACTGCCAGAGGAACTAAACAATGTCCATGACACATTTCATGTGTCCAATCTTAAGAAAAGTCCAACCAACGAAACAGTTATCTCCTAGCAGATGAAATTCATATAGACGACAAACTTCAGTTCACCGAAGACCCCGTTGAGGTTATGGACCAGAAGATTCAGAAGACTCGGAGGAGTCGGATTAAACTAGTCAAAGTCCGCTGGAATTGACGTCATGGACCAGAGTACACATGGGAGCATGAAGATCAGATAAAGACAAAGTACCCCACCTGTTCAAGAAGGATCCTCCAGAGGATGCCTCCAAGTGAATTTCGGGACGAAATTCTTTTTAACAGGGGGAGTATGTAACAAACGGCAAATAACCGGTAATTCCGTACAATCTAATCACCTATTTTATTTATAAATCTCATGCATTTAAACGTAATTAAATTACGTAACTGAGTCGCACGACATATAACAAGTATTAGGACAAGAAAAACATGATATAACATCTACTGGTTTTCTTTACAACGCGAAACAATCAAAACAATGTCCTAAAAGGGTTGGTAGAGAGTGATGGGCACACTATTCATGGTTGCACTATTCATGCCAGCAACTGCTACAAGAACAATGAATCAAGACACACAAATGACGAAACAGAGTCCATATATATATGAAAACACAAATGTGGGAATAAGTCTTATAGTATTACACAACCTTCTGGTGCAACGCCCTAAATACAGATCGTCCGATTGGCTAAAAATACAATATTTTAACCCGTCCTTAATAATAGTTCAGCAATACTGGACCTCCAGATTTATGATAGTGATGAAAAACACACTAAAACATTTAAAGGATATCATTTTAATATTAAAAAATATAAGCTTCTGGTATTATATCGCCATGGTCTTAACTTGTTCGTTAGCGAACCGACAAGCTAGCAAGCGATATTTCTGACACCGAAACGACTAAACGAAGAAGCTAGTGAACTAGTTAAACTTATTTTGAAACCCCAAAATAGTTCATACAACTTTGGAATGTAAGTTTATATCTTGCGGAAATTTCTTATCGCTATGACACGAAAGCTTCGATAGTGCAACCGACGCCTAACCGGGGACCGTTTAAACTAGTTAAACATTATTTCTACTAGTCTAGTGAACTAGTTAATAATATTTATAGTCCTAATCCCTAATTACTTCTCTAATGGTGCACGTAAACCCCTAAACACTATACTTAATTTAACCACCAAACTGATCAAGTAATTGTTGGGGTTTTTGACATGTTTATCAAGGCCATTTTATCCATATAAAATGAAAAACGCAGCGGAATAATTATTTAAAACATGTTACTTTTAAGATATAAAACCCATTTTATGTGTAAAACTAAAACCCGGATCCATATATGAATATGCATGCTATAAAAAACACAACCATAGGGTGTTATAAGAATACTACCTTTCAAATAGCAAGAGATATGAAGAAGATGATGTTCTTGAATGGAAATCTTCAAAAGAGAAGACCTCAAGTTTGTATTCCCCAAGTTCCAACAAACACCTTACGTTGCTAGGATTTTTTACTTGTGAACATGTGATACCCATGACGAAACCAGGTACACCTTAATTGGTCCTAAACTTAAAGCATGACTAAAACTATAATTTCGCGTAAATCTTGTGAAATTGCATGACTTGTGTGTTGTGCGAAACGATGTGTGTTATATCTCGGAGGAATCCAAGAGCACGTCATGGTTGACATGACACTACTAAGGACCAATGATGCGAGGTTGGCATCCTTAGCCTTGAACAACGTGTTAAACGGAGACTTGACGTTTAACAGCGCATTAAACCTTTGACGTTGATTATTAGATTATCCGTAGCCTTCTTTAAGATTCCGAGTTCCAGGAATAACTTAGATTTGTGCCACAGACTGTGACATAAGGTTTAAAAATAATCAAAGCCCGGGCACGCAAAATGAAGCAGCTCCCGGTTAGGGAACGCATTCGTTCCGGGCATAACTTAAGGCAATCGAATGTGCAAGGAACGATCGATCAAGCTTAAAAACACTTAAACGAACGTCAAACGAGAATTTTATGATTAACACGTAACTGGGTTCGGATTTTTAGTCGGTTATGCATAATTTTTAAAACCGAGTCTTTTGACACTAAGTACGCGCAAAACGGAGTCCGCCACGCAAACTAAGAACGCGCGCCGGGCCCGAAACGAACCTATACTTATCTATAAGATGAACATTATCTTACGCACGTAACAAAAGCATGAGGTGTCCCCTTCGGACCCAATGCCGCCAACCCCCCCTCCCCCCCACACCCATGTTATAAATTGTTTTTTTATTCTTTTTATTTCATTTTTAATCAAAAAAAAATTCAAGAAAAATCCCACAAATTCTGCTCTCCATCCTTCATTCTCAACTGATTTCATCTATAAATTAACTCAAATCAAAGGTATGAACTCAAATCATTAAGGTTTCAAGCTTGGTTTCTTGATTAAACATGATTTCTAGCCGAAAAACGCTTTTTAATCCATAAATTTTGGAGTTTTTAATCACTTTTAGGGTTGAACATGAACACCACATATACCCCTTGTTTTATATGGCAGCCATGGTTGCTAATCAATGGGGTTTGATACCCTAATCAACTCTTATTCGACCAAAATCGCTTAACTATTCAATTAACCGAAAAACAATAGATTAAAGCTTGATTGATCTAAGTTCTAGCATATTTGGATTGTACATGATGTGTAGGTACTAAAAATAGCAGCCACACACTTCTGGACTCACAAGGAACCCTCGGAAACAAAGCTTTCGCTAGGTATAACCTCCAAGAACCGAACTAGAATGGGCAGAAATTGTTTTGCCTATAACTTGGTCCGTGTAACTTAGATTGAGCTGAAATTTGGTATGGCAATTAAGGGTATTGTCAGGAAGGTCCACGTAAAATTTTATAATTGTTGGAAATTTCTATGATATTTGGTCAATTTTTAACTGTTTTACCGAAAGAATTTAGGGAAAAAATATCAAACGAATTCAATAAATCACAATGTTTTACAAAGACACTAAGAAACATATGGGGAATGATCTGGGAAAATTCAGAGTCCATTTGTTGAGTTTTTATTTGGTTAAAAATCCATGTTTTCGGGAGTTTTCGGGAGCCGGAAACGCACTGAAATGAAATCAAAAAATTCTCAATTTTTTTGGAGATGTTCCTGGGCATGTATAGAAGGTTAAGGAGTTGTTCGGAATTTTTGAACTTCTGAAAGTATTTTATGTTAATTATGTGATTAAAATGAGTTATAAATAATTTATTTAAATAAGAAAATTACCAAAATAAATTCCCAGAAATTTATCTTATGATTTAATGATTTTTACTGAGTTATATAAATTTTTATAGATTTTTACTCCAATTCTATATTAAATCGGAATTTATTTGGATTAAAAATAGGTTATTTAAATCATTTTCGGCAGTTTACCGTGTAACGAACCTGCCGGAACCGGGAACTAACCCAACCCAGAAAATACTATAATTGTAACACTGGGAGTATTCTGGGAGATTCCCGGGCAATTTGGGCACTATGGGCGTGCTCTAAGACAATCCGGGAGAATTCCAGACGGTAAGAATGGAAACTCAGATTTGGGCAACTTAGACCCCCCGAACACTCAAACTCCCTTAATGGAAAGTTAATCATTTTTGAATAACCACGTGTTGGCACTACTGGTATTCTCGTACCATTAACCGAACACGTTAAACTACTGACTTTGGCTGGCACGCGAATCGGTGCCCGGTAGCCAAACTGAAAACTAATACTACCCTGATGTCCATCACCATACCAGTGTCCTATAGACTCAATCGGGAGTAAAAACTCCTGACCCGATCCAAGCTATGACCATTACCAGCTTAGGTACTGATTTGAGTCCATGCTTGCATGTGTGTCATTAAAGTTGATCCAGCTATTCGACCACTCGGGTGTTGAGACCCCTATTGGCACTGTGAGTTTCACTTCCCCACTTTTAAATGATTTTACTGTTTCTGGGGACTTGCATGTTATAAACTGTGTTGATTACACTAACATGGGAGTGAATCTTACTCCCCCATTTCTAAACTTGATACTGTTTCTGAGATGATTGGTATGTTATGAAACTATGTTAATTGCACAAATATATATTGTGAATTATCTAACACACGAACTACCTCCCCTCTGCAAGACAAGTGATTAACGTAAGCCTGTGGACAGTGGATAGTACTATCTGTTTGACCAACCCAGTGCCATGACTGACAGTATGTCGGCACTAGGCTACTGCACTCGTCCTAATTTGTTGTGTTGTTAGGTATAACTACTAAGGGGCGTGACTGCACGTGACGCAGTTAGTGGACCGGGAGTGTCTGGGTGACACGACCCGGGGCAAAACAGTCAAGGTTTCACTTGTATCCTCGTGTAATTCCATCTGCAAATATGACTATGACTGTCATTGTGATGATGACCAGTGCAATTTAAACTTGTTAATACATATTGTTACACAACAATTAAACCAGTGGAACTCACACAGTGTTCAGATGACCTTTTTAAAACTAACATGCATTTCAGGTAAAACTAAAGAGGTGTAAGGAACGTGCGTGTGGATGGCTGTAACAGTAATCTGTAGCAGAATAAGAGCTGTAATAGCTCGTAGTACTGTACTAAAACTTATGGTGTGTAATATGATACCGATAGTATGTTGTAACCAAGGTTCTCTCTATGTATGATATCATGTTTTTAAACTATGGAGAATTACCACGCGTCTGCCGCACCCTGCATTTGTCTTCCGCTGCGAGTTGGGGTGTGACAGAACACCTCTTGATCAACCAACCTTTGGCCGAAAATTCTAGAGAGAATTTTAGTGTTCTTGCACTTGATTTTAATGATAGAAAGAGTGTGTGTATAAGAATTCTAATTCTCACCAAATCATCCATATATATAATCTCTTGTAAGATCTTTTCTTGGATTGTGTGAGATCTTGTAAGATTTGCAAGATATCCATATATCTTACATAATCTAATCTTGGATTGTGTGAGATCTTGTAAGATTTGCAAAATATCCGTATATCTTACATAATGTAATCTTGAATTGTGTGAGATCTTGTAAGATTTGCAAGATATCCATATATCTTACATAATCTTTTCTTGGATTGTGTGAGATCTTGTAAGATTTGCAAGATATCCACATATCTTACATAATCTTTTCTTGGATTGTGTGAGATCTTGTAAGATTTACAAGATATCCATATATCTTACATAATCTTTTATAATGTTATTTAACTCATTAAATAACAAAATAAAATATACTCTCAAATAATTTATCCATCTAATTTATTAGTTTCTCAAGTGCAATTATTTAGAAAATCAATTTCTAAATATTCGAAGTGTTAATATTTATTTGTTTGATCATATCATAAATAAATATTATAAATGTTTGTCTAGCTTGTTATTGGGTATGACCCGACTTGGATCATAACGTACTAGCCACATCAATTTAATATGTGTCTTGGGCATACCGATTCCAACAATCTCCCACTTGCACAAGATACATAGAAGATTGATGCAAGTAGTAAATACTGCCTAACAACGGTTTACTACCCCTAATACGTATGACGAAGTGCCATTCAATAACATCATCCCCTTCAAGTTCCTTACTTGAACGTGATTTAGGTGAATCAATCATTTATCCTTTCGTTACAGATGTCATGTCAAATCTAAAGACATAGTATGGTCATTCTCTATTGATTTAACTTTAGCAGGCCTTAGACATCTCAATCTCAACGAATAAGAGGAACAAATCCCATTTTGACTACATACGTCTCTCACAATCACCTTGTACCACACCTGAGCTTAGTCTTATGTACTGCCATGTTTCAGAACAGCAAAGAACCAAGTCAAAGTATAATATTTGATGAATATCAAGACCCGATATGTATCTCAGGTTAGAGGATACTATGATATTCGCCTTTACTCAAAATTACTTATGATCAGTCACAAAGATTCTATGTAGTAATATTTGAGAGCGGGTTAGTCCAATATTTGTATCCCACAAATATCTATGAACTTTGGCAGCAACACTTTGCTCTATATTCATACCCAATGAATATCCACCAATCCGAGTTCATAATAGTCTTACCTTCATATTTGTTCCCACAAATAAGATCGACTATGAACATTTAGAATAATTAACTTATTCATGGATTTAAACATGCTAAAATGGAACATAACTCAAAATGCCATAATCATTAAATGAGTCATAGTAACAATTGTTCTGATATCCAAATACTAAATAGATCAAATCCAATCACTAGAATATCAAAGTCCTAAAGCACAAGTATGACCCTCATGCTTTGGCCGTTCAAGGAGCTTCGTGAGAGGATCCACAATGTTTTGATCGGTGTGACCTTTGCGAATACATATCTTTCCCTTTTCAACTTCATCCCTTATGTAGTTGAATATCCGCTCAATGTGCCTAGTCTTTTGATGTGCACGAGGTTCCTTAATTTGTGCAATCGCACCCTCGTTATCACAAAAGATCTCTATGGGATCCTGAATGGTAGGGACTACCCCTAGGTCGGTGATGAATTTCTTCAACCATGCAGCTTCTTGCGCTGCCAATGAAGTGGCGATGTATTTTGATTCTGTAGTGGACAATGCTACCACATCTTGCTTTGAGCTCTTCCAAGAGACCGCTCCTCCATTCCAAATGAAGACATACCCAGACTATGATCGAGAATCATCTAGATCAGTTTGGAAACTCGCATCCGTGTAACCCTTTACAACGAGTTCCTCTTCACCAGATCCATATATTAGAACATATCCTTAGTCCTTCTAAGGTATTTCAATATGCTTTTAACAGCCACCTAATGTCTGTTACCTGGATTTTGCCGGTATCTACTTGTCATGCTTAAGGCGCATGACACGTCCAGTCTAGTGCATATCATTGCGTACATGATGGATCCTATAGCAGACGCATATGGTACTCCTTTCATTCTTTCTTGCTCATCCTTTGAGCTTGGACATTGAGACGCATTCAATATCATTCCCTTTTGAATAGGTACCAAACCTTTCTTAGAGTTCTCCATCTTGAACCTGTCAATGTATGACTTTGGTTCAAACCTATCAAGCACCTTGATCTATCCCTATAGATCTTTATTCCCAAAATATAGGCGGCTTCACCAAGATCCTTAATGGAAAAACAACTTACAAGCCAGGTTTTAGCACCTTCCATGGTTGGAATATCATTTCCAAATAGTAGAATGTCATCGACATACAGTACTAGGAAATTGATGATGCTCCCAGTAGCCTTCTTAAATACACAAGCTTCATCGGCGTTCCTGATGAATCCAAAATTCCTAATTTCTTCATCAAAACAATGATTCCAACTTCTAGATGCTTGTTTCAATCCATAGATTGATTTCTTTAACTTGCATACTTTGTTAGGATGTTTTGGATCGACAAAACCTTCAGGCTGAACCATATAGACATCTTCATTAAGATATCCATTGAGGAAAGCCGTTTTGACATCCATTTGCCAAATCTCATAATCGTAATATGCAGCTATGGCAAATAATATCCTAATTGACTTTAGCATCGCCATGGGCGAGAAGGTCTCATCATAATCAACCCCTTGAGTTTGAGTGAAACATGTTGCTACAAGTCTTGCTTTATAAGTATCCAAGTTACCATGCATATCGGTTTCTTCTTGAAAACCCACTTACTTCCAACTACTTTGGAGTTAAGAGGTGGCACAACCAAATCCCATACTTGGTTGTCATACATGGATTGCATCTCTATGTTCATGGCTTCAAGCCACTTGTCACAATCGGATTGTGACATTGCATCATGGTATATGGTTGGTTCATCCGAATCTACCACGTAGCATCCAACCGTGAAAAATCCATATCTTTCGGGTGGATTACTAATTCTACCAGATCTGCGAACATTTTGTGTGTATTGATCGATCACTGATCACTTTCAACACCCTCTTGTTGAGTGCTAGTATCAACCAAACGTGTAGCGGCTTGTGGTTCTTGATCCTCATCAAGTTCCACTGTTTTACTACTAGTTCCTTCCATAAGGAACTTAGCTACCCTTTCGAGCAACAAATACCTTTTGCTCTATTGGATTGTAAAAGTAATATCCTATATCATCTTTAGGATATCCTACAAAGATACACTTAGTGGATCGTACTTCCAATTTGTTTGGAGTGTATTGCTTCACATAGGCTTCACAACCCCATACCTTCAAATATGATAAGGATGGAGCCTTTCCATGCCATATTTCAAAAGGTGTCTTATCCACTTTCTTGGTTGGGGCCATATTCAATATACGGGCCGCGAAGAGCAGAGCGTAACCCCAAAATGATAAAGGTAATGTGCTTCTAGCCATCATACATCGAACCATATCCAATAGAGTTCGATTCCCCCTTTCAGACACACCAATATGTTGTGGTGTTCCAGGTGGAGTAAGTTGTGAGATGATCCCACAACTCCTAAGATGATCTTGAAAAGCATCACTAAGGTATTCATCTCCTCTATCGGTGTGAAGGATTTTGATTGTTTTCTTGAGTTGATTTTTTACTTCACTTTTGAAGTCTTTGAACATTTCAAATGCTTCATCCTTGTGTCTTAGTAAATACACATAACCATAATGACTATAGTCGTCGGTAAAAGTAATGAAGTATCTTTCACCATTCATAGACATTGGCTTAAAAGGACCAGATACATCCGAATGTATGATACCTAATAAATCCTTTGCCCTTTCAAAGGTGCCACTCAAGGGTGCCTTAGTCATTGTGCCTTGTAAAAAAGATTCACATACATCAAATGAATCATCTTCATTTGTTTCCAAAAGACCATTCTTTCGAAGTGTCTACATGCGATTTTTGTTTATATGTCCAAGGCGACAATGCCAAAGATAGGAATCACTCAAATCTAATTTGAGTTTCTTGGTGGTTGCTTGGTACATTGCACTATCAAATGATGTATTATCATGAACCAATTCATAAATACCATTTGAAGGCATAGCTTTAAAGTAAAACATGTCATGCATTGTGAAACATAAATGTCATGGTTAACAAATTCGAAATTAAAACCATATTATCTCAAAAGGGAAACTGAAATAATGTTCCTAGTCAAACTAGGAGCATACAAAATATTTTTCAAAATCACTTCCAAACCACTTGGAAGTTTCAACACATAGTCTCCTTGGGCTTCGACTTCAACTTTTTCTCTGTTGCCCATGAAGAGACTAGTGTCTCCCTTTTTATAGTGTTTATTTCTTCTGAACCCCTGCAACAAATTGCAAATATGAGTTTCACATCCGGTGTCTAGTACCCATGCGTTAGAAGAAATAACATTAAGCTCAACATGTATCATGAAGATTGTGCCTGAGGTCTGCCCTGCATCCCTCTTGTTTTCAACTCCTTGAGATAGGTTGGACAATTCCTTTTCCAATGTCCTATCTCTCCACACTCAAAGCATGGGTCGTTAGTAGCAACATTTTGCTTCTTTTCCTTCGGTTTCGTGGGTTCCGCTTTAACTTTCCATTTCCATTTGACGTGGCCCTTCCTTTTGGCAAAACTTGCCTTAAAGTCGGGGTGGGGCCTCTTCTTGTTGCCTCCCTCATTGATCGTTAGAACAGGTAAAGCCTTTTTACCCATGCCCGCCTCGGCAGTTTTGAGCATTGCATGAAGTTCACCAATGCTCTTGTCCCATCTGTTCATGTTATTGTTCATAACAAAAGACTCAAACTTCTTTGTTAAAGAGTTGAGGATCAAATCCGTAGCCAACTCTTTTGAGACGGGACAATTGAGCCTTTCAAGGCGATCAATGTGGCTTTTCATCTTGAGGACATAAGATGAGACCGATTGGGTTTCCTCCATTCGACATGCGTGAAGCGCCCGAACCGTTTCGAAGTTTCTACCCTAGCTTGTTGAAGGAACATTTCTTTCAATTGGGTAATCATGTCGTACGCCCCGTGATGTTCAAAATCCTTTTGAATCTCAGGAATCATAGTTCCCAACATGAGGCAAGAGGCTTGCATGGAGTCCTCGGTATACTTAACCCAACCGTTATAGGCTTCCACATCTTCCACGTTAGGTTCATCGGGAATAGGATCGTCCAACACATATGATATCTTTTCTTGCTTGAGAACGATTCTCAAGTTTCGATACAAATCCATGAAGTTATTATGGTTGAGACGATCCTTTTCAAGGATGGTTCTTAGTGATAGGTTACGGACGGTTTGGGTAATTGTGTTTGCATTGTTAGCGGCCATCTACAAAATTTTAACAAAGTTCAATTTTAGTATTTTCGATATTATTAAATTTTAATCATTAATACCCTTTTATGTCTCATAGACAATTAATAATTAAAATATAGAATCCAACATTACATTTAAATATTGGTTAGGTGACCTTTATCCCATTATTTAAATTAACAAGGTAGTCAACGTTTGACAATTGCAACCCTTTGCAATTTCTAGCCATATGGGATTGGTTAAACATATTTATGTTTAGTTGACATGTTTAATCCCATCAACACCTTTGTACGCCATGCTTCGGTAACCCTAATCACATGGTTTCCAAATCAAGTCGTCATACTTACACACACATGTAAGTTTACACATACAAGTGGTTAGGTGACCTTTATCCCACAAATATGGTAAGCCTACCTCAAACACACAAGTTCCTTTAAATATGGTTAGGTGACCTTTATCCCACAAAGAATTCCCAAGTGATTCGAGTGTTGTGTAAAAGGATGGTGTTTGACTTGTTTTATAAAAGGGATTTAAGTTTTCAAAAAATTCTAGTTTTATAAACCTTTATGTACCATACATTTGCATGCATTCAAATTCATGGTACCATAGTGAAAACCAATTTTCAAGGTTCTTTTAATAAAACCCACTTTATTATAAAATCATTAACCTTTAATAAAACCTTTTATTAACCACTTTGATGATTTTTAAAGAACCAATTTTAAGCTTGTTGTTGTTTATTAGTTTGTCAAGCATCCATATCCACATATCATCCAAACAAGATAATAAAACAACCATACAAGCATAACACACAAAACAATAGGTGCATAACCATAGCCAACTATTTTTGACAACACTTGTTAGCCGAAACAAGTGTGCCAAAAGGTCCTTCCTAAAGGGTGAATATTGACACAAGAAATGTGTCGTTGAACTCCTACTTGAACCCGCATCCAAATGCTTCATGTCTTCCTTTTGTGTTGTGGATTTCTTCACTTTCTTTGGGCTTCCAAATGATCTTTAAATTCAGCTCCAAACTCCTTTGGACTTCAAAAATGTGATTTTGGTTATTGGGATAAAATCCCGTTAAGAACTATGAAGTCCTTTAGGCCTAAAATTAGTCAAAACTAAAAACGCATTTTGTGTGCATCTTCTTTTACAATAAAGTATCCTAATACATTTTTCTAGTAAAAGAAATGCAACTAATCTATTTACTTACATACCAAACGAAAATAAATAAATTACATATTTTTAAATGGAAGAACAAAGACATTAATTATTACAACCCATTGAAATAATTAAATATAATTCACAAATACAATCATTCAACATATTCAAACACAAGGTCATGGCTAGGTTATGAACACCAAAATATACATCCACATATGTATATTATTCAAGAGCAAAAATGGTTCCCTTTTATAACCCATATTTTCGGCGAAGAATGAAAAACCGAAAGTGTGGGTTTTTGTCCAAACAAACAAATCATCCATATGATATAATTTTTCAAGATTCCTTTATGCATGTAAGAAAATAATCTTGAGAAAACAAAGGGAAAACCATGTTAAAATTTCGGCCATAGGTTTCTCCAAATCCAAAACCCAAAATTTTCAAATCCTTTGAAGCATGCATTCATATAAGCGGCTCTGATACCACTGTTGGGGTTTTTTACATGTTTATCAAAGCCATTTTATCCATATAAAATGAAAAATGTAGCGGAATAATTATTTAAAACATGTTACTTTTAAGATATAAAACCCATTTTATGTGTAAAACCAAAACCTGGATCCATATATGAATATGCATTCTATCAAAAACACAACCATAAGGTGTTATAAGAATACTACCTTCCAAGTAGCAAGAGATATGAAGAAGATGATGTTCTTGAATGGAAATCTTCAAAGGAGAAGACCGAGCTTGTATACCCCAAGCTTCCAACAAACACCTTAGGTTGCTAGGATTTTTCAGTTGTGAACACCTCTTGATCAACCAACCTTTGGCCGAAAATTCTAGAGAGAAATTTATTATTCTTACACTTGATTTTAATGATAGAAAGAGTGTGTGTATAAGAATTCTAATTCTCACCAGATCATCCATATATATAATCTCTTGTAAGATCTTTTCTTGGATTGTGTGAGATCTTGTAAGATTTGCAAGATATCAATATATCTTACATAATCTAATCTTGGATTGTGTGAGATCTTGTAAGATTTGCAAAATATCCGTATATCTTACATAATCTAATCTTGGATTGTGTGAGATCTTGTAAGATTTGCAAGATATCCATATATCTTACATAATCTTTTCTTGAATTGTGTGAGATCTTGTAAGATTTGTAAGATATCCACATATCTTACATAATCTTTTCTTGGATTGTGTGAGATCTTGTAAGATTTGCAAGATATCCATATATCTTACATAATCTTTTATAATGTTATTTAACTCATTAAATAACAAAATAAAATATACTCTCAAATAATTTATCCATCTAATTTATTAGTTTCTCAAGTGCAATTATTTAGAAAACCAATTTCTAAATATTCGAAGTGTTAATATATATTTGTTTGATCATTTCATAAATAAATAAATATTATAAGTGTTTGTCTAACTTGTCATTGGGTATGACCCGACTTGGATCATAACGTTCTAGCCACATCAATTTAATATGTGTCTTGGGCATACCGATTCCAACAGTAATTAACATTTTAACATGAAATAATTACACTTAACCCCCTAATGGTGGACGGTCAAAGAGGTGGGCCCATGGCCTCACCTTTCTTTCTTGAAACTTGAAAGAGTATGGTGCATGTATGGAGATGTTTTTTACCAAGGAAGACAAAGCATGCTTATAACCATACCACTCCCCTTCATTCCATCACCTCACCTTTCACTAAATTCAAACTTGAAGAAACCTCCCTACAACCTCCAAAATTCGGACCACCCCTCACCACCATAGCCCACCACTTTCCGCCATAAATCACCACCTTTTAATCCATTTCAAGATCTTTCAAGGGTGTTCAAGGAAGAAGGAAGCAAGGAGAAGCTTTAGGAGTCTTCTTTGGAGCTTATTATCTTCTTATTCTTTTACTTAAACTCTTTCAAAGTTGTAAGATCCCTAAACACCATTTTTATACTCCTTAATACTTGTAGATTATGAAAGTACAAGTTAATGATCTTGAAATTAAAGTTTAATGTAATAAAAAACCCTAAACACAAACAAAATAATCACTAAATATAACTATTATTATGTGTTTACTTGATATAGTTAAGTTGTTTGTTCATGAAATTTATGAAGTTCATGTTGTTTATGTTAAAACAAGTCCATGGAAAATAAGAACACGATGATCTTGAAGCCTGTAAGTTGTAGTAATTTACAAGTATGATAATATTATTATGATGAACACAAAAATATGATTTAAACATGGATATGTTTAAATCATGTAAGATCATCATCTTCATGTTCATGATTTATGTATATATTTCTTGAAAATATTAAAAGAAACAAGGGCTTAAAAAGATTTATAACTTGATTTTGAAAGATATATAAATTTGGATTTTTGTAAGATAAGATTATATAAAAAGTTGGTCATAAAAGTTCATGTAAAAATATTAGACTTTATTACAAAAATTACATGGATGATCTTGTTATAAAAAGAAAACAAGTTTATAAAAGTTATAAGTTTTTAAAAGATAACCATGCAAAAACTTGTATTTTTGGAAGTATAAAATATATATACATGTAACTCATGAAGTGTGGAAGTAATTATGTAATATATGTGAATCTTGATAAAATCTATTGATTTGGACAATTGGACTTGATTTAAATATGTTTTAAAAAGTGGAAAATGTCATAGTTTTAGGGGAAACTATGGCGAAATTCTCAGACCGTTGTAATTGATGTCTTTTTACTAGTGGAAGATTTATTTCATTTTTAGAGTTAATCGTCAGAGTAAAAAATTTAATATCTAATTTTAAGTTTTAACAATTTTCATCTAAATTCTATATGTTAACTATAAAAAATTCAAAAAAATGGGTTAACATCACTCATCTATACTATACTATAAAGCATGATAGAGGTATTTTAAGATACTCAAAAAATAAGAACTTTCCCCTATTAATTTATAGATAGACTCCTAAAATGAGGGTAGTTTGGTCTTTTAAACAATATTTATTTTTTAGACCCTAAACTTATTACACTTAAATCCTTGAGTTATAACAAAATTATAGATAATTCGTTACACTTTTTCCTCTTCACAACAAACTTATAATTCTTTTATCTATTCTAGCCATATCTTATAAATTATAATGTTTTAAAAAAATACAAAAGTACCGTAATGACCTACTCATTTTTGTCTATGTTTCGATAGTTGTCTTGGTCAGTATTGACGTGTGGATTAAAATGTACAAGTAGATGATGCCTTAGTGTACAAGTAATTAAAACCCAACGTACTTAGTCATTATCCCGGAATATTTAGTAGTTACAGAATGTCAAGTGATCAAATACCGTCAATTTAATCCTCTCATCTAGATTACATTTTAATCTCCCATCTTTAACAAAATCTATACTATATTATAATGTATGAGGGAGTGACATTTTTTGATGCCCAACATATAAGAACTTTTTCCCTATTAATTTATAAATACACCCCTAAATAAAGGTAAATTGGTATTTTAAACACTAATTATATTTTGGCTCTTCATCTTATTACAATTACATTTCTGAATTTTAACAAAATTGCGGATAATTAGGTAGTATTTACAGTTTCCCCCTCCACTATAATTCTTTTATGTAATCTTGTCATATCTTTTAAAGTATGATTATATAAAAATATTCGAAGATAGCCTTCTCATTTTTTTCGATGTTTCTATGTTTGTTTTGGTCAATACTAAAATACTAATTAAAATGTACATCTAGATAATGCTTTAGTGTACACGTGATGATTGGAGAAGTAAATAATTACATCAATTAACTTATATAATCGTATTGGCTTTACTATTATGGATGAAACTGTGTCATGTTTGTAATTGTAGTTGTTCCAAATCCATCCCCCGCACCAATTCAAACCACCACCTCCTAAAAAAAGCCTTAATCCAATTTCAAATTTCAAATTCATATTCTTTCTCTTCGTTAGTTCTCTCTCCGGTTTCAAAATTCATTACTTTCTTTCTCTTCCTTAGTTCTTTCTCCAATTTCAAACTCATGATCTTTCTCTTCCTTGGTTCTTTGTGACACACATATACCCATTGGCAATAGCTTCTGTGTATAGAGCATTTGGATGTTCGAATTTGATTTCTTTTGTGTTATCGTTGTATGATTGTTGATCTGCAGGATTAATCTTTACGGTGGTGATGATGAGCATTTTTAAAGTTAATTGTTGTTTGTTTCTTTTCCCATCGACACTCAAATGAGGGTGACGAAAGGTTGCTTCTGTTCTTGAATCTTGATCGAATTTAGGTTTGCTCACGATCCAAACTTTTATTTCTTAGGTTGGCTTTGAATAGGATGTGATTGTAAAGGGATTGTTTTTCATTTAGGGTTCGGTGGCGTACATACACTGAAATAATTATGCAGATTTTATTAATGAGATTCACAATTATAAAATTGCATTACTCTTTTTTTTTCTGTGTCTTCCTATATTTGGATTGTCATCCTATGAAATAATTTTTCCTCCTGTTATGCAAACATGGGTATCCTTTTTGCCGTGAAGGAGGTTTCTTTGCTTGATTCAGGTAGCCACGGGAAGTAGAAGATTATTCAACTTTAACAAGTGATGTTTAAATTTCCATCATTTCTTCTAGTATATGTTATTGGTTCAATATCGTCCAGATCCTGAGTTTTATACACTTAGCTTTTCTTTTTATCTTGTATTTTTTTCAGCAAATATCTTGGAACATAGTTCAATAATAAGAACAGGTGTGGTATGCAATTCTTCTTTCATGGTCTATCTGACACAAATTCTAACACATTGATCTTGTTGATAAACAATGACATTGGTGTGGTATGCAATTCTTCTTTCTCCTGATATAAATAATGTTTTGTTTTTTGCTGGATACAATTAAGGTGTTTTGGCTTTAATGTGATATGAGTGATTGTTTTTCCTGAATTCTTTAGTTCCTTTGTAAACTAAAACTTCAAGAAGTAGATAAATGTTGGAGATGAAACAGGTTGACTATGTACCTGATGAATAAAATTTCTCTTCACTTAAAGCTTCTCTTAAAGATTACATGTTAATAAATAATTATATTGAATGAATGTCTACAAAAACATTTTAGTAAACCAAATTGTATTTTAGTCGAATTTTATATTATAGGCTAACCAAGTTCCTGCCTTGTGTTCTAAAAAGCACACCTGAGTCATGCCTAGGCACAGGGCACACCATGGTGATATGGAGTTTTGATCATTTTGCATGGTGATGAGCGTACATGAAGCGAGTTGAGCTGAGCCCTCTTTAGGGCTTTTCAGGGAGGCGCTTTGGCGCACCAGCCCGCCTCATGTACCAGGCTCATTTTCTTCCACTTTTCATATCCCATGCTATTGGAGTAAATGGCCCATTCCTTTTGGGGGGTGCTTATTCTGATGTTCCTTTTGAGCGGTGCTTATTCTGATGTTATATTTTAGGGAATTACAACATAATCTCAAGTTCTCAACCATCAAAGCTTGTTGGTAGCCAAGGTTCTGGTAATCAATACTTTGATTTTGACAAACTAGCTAAGGGTTTTTGTTTTACCCCTTCCCCTAATCTTTTTTTCTGTGCTGGAAACTTACTTTGGATTATTCTTAGCACTCCGATTATAAGTATTTTGTTTGGACAAATCACATCACCACATCACTCATTACTAAAAATCTCAACAAAATCATTGGGTCCAACTATTTTCCAATTAAAACTGCAAACGGATAAAACTTACGGAACATGCGCATTGGTATTGGGGTCCAGGGTCTTGCAGATGCTTTCCTACTTCTTGGTGTGCCCTTTAACTCACCAGAGGTAATATTCTTGTTATCTGAATTTGTTCACCGTGCTCATGGATTATTGGTTGTATCTTTCAGGTGAAGACTTTGACCAAAGGATTATGGAATCCCTCGTCAAATTGATAAAAAAGAAGCATGGAAAAGACATTGGCAAGGACCAAAGAGCTCTTGGAAAGCTACAGCAAAAGCTGAGAGAGCTAAGAGAGCCTTGAGTAGTCTACACCAGGTCCGTGTTGAGATCAAGTCACTTTTTGAAGGCCTATATTTCTCGGGCCATAGACCCGAGCACGTTTCAAAGAGCTGAACAATGACTTGTTCATGTGGTGGTGTGTATGGTAGTTGCAAATTAGAGATCCCTATTTTCGAAGTTATAATCGATTCAGCGGAAAATGGTGAAGACATGGGCCGAGGTAATGAGGAAGATGGATTACTTTTCTTTTGTTTTATTGATTACATTGATGTTTATATGAGTTATAGTGTATCTACCATAATCAAAGATGATAATTTTTGGATCTTTTAACCATCTCTTTTACCAACTATGGTGCATAGAGAAATTGAAGGACATGAGCTACAATTGAACTACAAGCTCAGCTCAGCTCGAACTTTTATTAGACGTTTATTAGTAACTTGCATAATCTTGATAATCGTATATGTTTTCCACATGTTAACTAACTATATAAATTAATTTGTAACTGTGTTTTTGGACTTTTTATTTGTTGCGTCTTATTTTTTTCTTTTTCTTTTTTTTCATATTTTTTAAGGGTACAATTTATAAATCAATGCAACTTTAAAATCATTTCAGATTTACATTAGAATCAATACGCCCCCTCGGGCGTAGCATGGCTCGCATCACTGCACTCGCCTTTATGTTTGTTGTTTGTTACTATGGGCGGTACATTATTTTTCTTATTTAAATGTTTAGTTAAAAGAACAAAATTAAACATGTGTAGTCCATAAAGCTTATATTACATTATTAAATTACATTTCATGTATAAGTTAAAGAATCCCCATTACATTACATTTAGTTAATTTGTTATCTTCTACTTGCTCATGAAACATAAGCTTATATTACATTATTAAATTACATTTCACGTATAAGTTAAAGAATCCCCATTACATTACATTTAGTTAATTTGTTATCTTCTACTTGCTCATGAAACAGTAATGTATAATGTGCCATTTTGTTTGGATAAATTTCATATGATTGGTCGCCGGTGAAAGAAGACTATTCCTTATATTGCTAGATAAGAATAAGAATGTAGCACGTGAGGATTAATAATTTGACTTAATTGAGTTATAACATATTACATGAATGAGAAAACGAACATACGTACGATACAATATATTAAAGAGGATTGGTAAACTAACCAGAAATGAGTATCACGTTGTGAATTGTCGCTCCCACCGCATCGCGTGGGCTTCCTACTAGTTTAACATGTGCATGGGTTGATCCAAATTTTAAAAGGGTCTATCTTGATTGAGTTGTTTAAAAAAACGAGGGGGATGGGGTTTGTGTTTGTGAATACGCCACATTTATTCAAATCTATATATCCAAGTCCTGAAAACATACAAATATTTCCAAAAAAATACTTACTACTAATTAGATCATGAGTTTTAACACTCAACCCACCCCACTCCCACGTTTTATGCATTTCCCAAAAGGTACTTCTCTTTTCCTTATTTTGTTACAGGGATAGTAGTTTGATAACTGAATTGACAGACTCCCATTTGTATTCCTCAACGCACGCCGAGTGTTAATACAAATTATATTACCCAAAAAACACAGACATCAGTTTGAGAATCAGGTCGTGAAGGCTGATCTCCGACATACAAGATCCATCGGTTCATGGCTTTACAGATGAGAACATTCTTATATCTAGCGTTTGTTGTTGGATATGTGTCTCTCAGTTTCATTGGTACGTACAATTAACTCTCTCCGCCATTTATTAATTCAGATGATATTAAAATCAAATTTAGATATAGGATAGAAATATCATATGATGTATGTTTGCATTCTACCAATCTAAGACAATTACTCTGAAATATAAAATTCAATGATGCCAGAAATTCAAATGTAAAATTTTTGGGACGAAGGTACTGATAATCACATCTATTATGATAAATTCTCTCCATTGATTCATAGCTATTTGCTTCAAAGCTTTGGTTTTTATACAAAATCGTTTTTTTTAAACCTTTTCCGTTCAGTTTTATAAAACTGAAGCGTTTCAGTTCGGTTTAGTTTTTCGAAAATCGTAGTTAGTGGTTCGTCCAAAATCTTATCAAAACCGCAAAACTAGATCATGAACATCCCTACAGGCTATGGGCAACCACTAGGAAAGCTAACGTTTGTCATGGACGGGTGTCATACCATTAGGTGTGTCCTTCATGAATTTTTGGGGCTTTCATCGGTCTGTAATTCTGTATGGATAGTCACGGACACGACGCCGACATACCATTTTAATCTGAAAAACTATCACCCCAGCTAAAATTAAATGGGCATTTCTGTGAACCACCCTAATTACTAAGGTTCGTCTATAAAAGTTGATGTGACAAAGTTAAAAAGTAGTAATAGAACCTTGTTTCTAATTCTATTTTTGGTTCTATTTAGCTGGATTATGCAGGAAGATCGTTGGAATAAATGCATCTCCAGTTGGGAAGTTTAGTATCTTTGACTTTTTTATGGTGGTTCTGGGACACTAGTATGTGTTGTAAAAGAGAGTGTCAAATTATATATCAACAACACCCAGAACAAGACATGTTGAGTTAGCAAGAAAAAAAGCAGTTGAATCTTCACTAGCCGATGCACGCTCACAAGGCATTGAAAGCAAAGCTGCAGCCAAGCAAGCTGAGAAAGCTGGAGAGAAAGCAGCCAAAATAGTTGACAAGAACGCCAATCGAATATTAGGACCTATTGTGTCTTCTGAATGGGATCTTTTTGAAGTCATTTACTACCAAGGGTATGTGACCGAAGGCGCTCTAAGGGGTGCAGGGACATTGGTTGGGACATATATTCTTGGGTTCCTAGGGGAGGAAAAGTTTGGAAGATTTGGATATTTGGTTGGAAGCACATTGGGTAGTTGGATTGGGGGGAAAATTGGGCTTATGTCTTATGAGGTTGCTAATGGCATACATTTCATGCTTCGCATGGGTCGAACGAAGTAACATGTACTAAATGTGAGGATTGAGTACATGTGGATGCCGAAAACAATTGATGTATTTAAATATACCAGATATTGTTATAGTAAAGTAATTACTTCTGCTTTCTTGACATTTGCAGATTCAACAAAGAACTTCAAAATCATTAGCTGGAAGGATATTGAGCGAGAACCATGTCATAGTGTCTGCAGAAAATACACACAATGGGTCTCAAATTCATCTAAAATAAGATTGTATTTTCTACTCTGGTGTATCTTAGTTGTTTTTTATATGATATGTATTTTTGTAGTTGGATTTATGCTATGGCATTCGCCATATCAGTTTATTATTATGTTACATACCAAACGAGGTAACTCAACCCAAAAGACTAGTCTGGTGGGTGAGAGAGCCCATTGGTATATAAACCCCACATCAGTTGCCCATATAACCGATGTGTGACAAGTCCCACACCTTGCAATAGTATTAGTCCATAACATATTAAAATCCAAGTATTGGGAGAGACCGAGAGAGCGAAGAGAAAAAAAAATCTAGGTGGTATACAAGTGTAAAAACTTATGTTTAAAAAGTAATAATAAAGAAACTCTATAATCCCTTTGGCAAGAAGCAAGCAGAACTCTCACTACGTTTATCCTCCTGACCTTGTCAAAGAAAGATCACATGATAACAGTATAACACTCTCTATCTCCAAATACGCGGACGTGTTACATTATATAATAAAATACTAACAAATATTAGAACTCAAAACCTTTAACATTCTAACTATAAAAAAATTAAATTGAAGTTAAACGTCATCTTCACTAAATTCTAGTCACTTTTATCCATCTTGAGATACTATAAGAATGACACTATTCGTAGTTACCTCATGAGCATACAACAACAAATGCAAATCAAGTTTTGCAACAAATGCTCACACACACTTCCAAACGATGCAAATCAAATTCAACACACAAGTATTTCATAGATGCATTTGAAACATAATTAACAAGTAATATTAGAAAGCCACAACTTTTTGTGCATCTTTTTATAAATTTATCAATTTGTAAGTGTTACTAGCTTTGTGGGGTTGTACACTTAGCTGGGGTTGTACACTTAGCTTTAAGGGTTTATGTATTTGGGTGTTACACTTGCCTTTTGTGTTGTTGTACATGTGTTGGGTATGTAAGTTGAAACCTCATTTCTTGCTTCTTTTCCAAATTGTCCCACCGCCTTATCTTGTCGCACCGCTTCACCAACCACTGCCGGTCAAACGCTCTACCGCTCACCTATTGCGCTGCTTAACATCTCCGCCGCTACCACCTTCTTTCTATCCCGACCATTTGTTTTGATGATAGGTTGTTTTTAAACGCCTAACGACTGATTTCCACCGCTTCACCTTCCTCCCACCTTACACTATTGCCACCGCCAATGATCCACTACGCAACTCTACGCTTTCGCTTCAGCCTGTTCATTGTGACATTCATGTTCTCGTGCATGGTTCGGCTCCGGATAACCATTTTGGTTTTTCAGGTTTGATTTCTTTGCTTTTAGGGTTTCTACCTTCCGATTAATATTTCAGGTTGTCCCGGTTAGAACGTGTTAACATTGTCAGATTTGTTTGAAGCTTACGTGGGTTTCATTGGGTTTGTAACGATGAGTATGTTCTCATTTGAAAATCTTTTTGCATGTCTTTTTTAGGGTATTGCCAGCATTTGTTCAATATATTTGTTTTGATTTCACGTTGGTGAGAATGAAGATGTTTATGCAATAGCCCAAGTAAACCGTGTGAAGATATTGTTTGCTTTGCCCCCAATGGGTTGCCCATCCAGGAACTCACAGTTTTGTTTTCACCCGACGAGTTGCTCGCCCAGGAAAAACGCGTCTTCGTAGAGAAGGTGACCCTCATTATGAGGAAGGCTTTGTTCTCCTCCTCAACCGATGTGGGACTTACATCTCCACCCCCTTAGGAAGCCCAGCGTCCTCGCTGGCACACCGGCCTGACCCCTGGCTCTAATACCATTTGTAACAGTCCTAGTAAATCGTGCCTAGATATTGTCCACTTTGCCTCGATGGGATGCTCATCCAAGAACTGACGGTTTTGTTTTAACCCGATGAGTTGCTTGCCAACGCGAAACACGTCTTAGTAGAGAAGGTTTCTAGCCCCCTTATGAGGAAGGATTCGTTCTCATCCTCAACCTACATTTCCACTCCCTTAGGATGCCCAACGTCCTCACTGGAACACCGGCCCGACCATTGGCTCTAATACCATTTGTAACAGCCCATGTAAACCATGACAAGATATTGTCCATTTTCCCTCGATGGGTTCCTATCCTGGCAGTCACGGATTTGTTTTTACCCGATGAGTTGCTCGCCCAGGTAAAACGCGTCTTGGTAGAGAAGTTTTCCACCACCTTATAAAGAAGGCTTCGTTCTCCTCTTAAACCGATGTGGGACTTACAGTTTAGGTAAGATGTTTTCATGTTGGACGTACAAAAGAACATATGATATCCAAAAGCCAAACATGATCAAGTGATCAAGAAATAAACTGAAGCTTTAACCAGATTCTCCCCAAAGATAGTGAATCTTGAACACCTAAATCAGAGCAGCTTTTAAAGACTAGAAAACATCCGATCAAAGCCTTAGAACCGCTGTTCATGAAGAAACAAGGTTTGTTGAAGCCTAAAGTCTGATGCAACAAATGTTTGATGAAGAAGACCAAACATCTGTCTGGCCAAACAAAATTTTGGGTTAAAGCAACAGAGGGTAGACTAAACAGGGGTTTCCGATTGTAACATTACTTATTTATATTAGTGTTTAGCTTAGTTAGATCAGATGTTAGATTTGCACAGATGTTTGCAATATCTATGGAATCTTTTCTGTTAGGAATATTAGATTTTAATATCAGGGATGTAACACCCCAATCGCGTAATACAACAAGACGCGGCGGAAATATCAGGGAGTCACGTTACAAATTGCTCAGCCACAACTGGAACTAAATTGTTTTGTTATTATTAACATTGTTTTACAATACAAAGAATACATGTAATTGTCTTTTGTTTAAAGAAGTCTAAAGCTCGGATGCATTCCTATGTGTAGCATGCTTGAATAATCGCCAACCTCAAACATATGTGAAAAAGAGACGTCAACAAACAATGTTGGCGAGCAAATAGTTTTGTTAGCCAAGTTAATGGAAAAAAGTTTAGTGTTGCAATACTTCGACAACTACGAGAGTTGTCGATTGAAAACGGATTATTTGTAGCCAAGGATTGGCAAAAGATTTAGTATTGCAATGCATTAACTTGATTATGAAACTTGTGATAAAATGTATGACAATATGATTAATACTAAGAAATTTTTATGCCATTGAAAATTCTACTTTGTTCTTTGTAAACATATTGAAATCTTCCATAAACTTGAGAGTATGTTAGAAGAAATCCAATTAAGGATAATCAATAACTATACTAAATCGGTCAATACTTGCGTGAATATATTAGAAATCAATCAATGATTTATAGTAATACTAAATATCCTTCTAAGAATCTATCATACAAATCATGAAAGGATTCTTCAAGGATTTGGATATCGAACATTGAAATCAGTCGTACACAAAATCCTAAAGTGACTCAAATAACGCTACAAGAGTAATGCAATAAGAACACTTATATATAGGAAGTACCAGCGGCGTATCCACCATGTTCTTATGGTATTACACTTGTTTCGTTATCCTAATCACAACTAACCACATAAGTACATAATCGTCAACTTGTCAATTGTCTCGTCAAATACGCATTAAAGTACACAGAATCCAATCAAGGACTACCAATTAGTACTTTAAACATTCCACAAATATCTAACTATAAAAAATAGGTAGAGGTAAAGGGAACTATGTCTTGTCACTTATCTCGTCAAATTGTCTTGTCAAATATGCATTAAAGTACACAGAATCCATTCAAGGAATACCAATTAGTACTTTAAACATTCCACAAATATCTAACTATAAAGATAGGTAGATGTGATGGGAATTATGTCTTGTCACTTGTCTCCTCAAATATGCATTATAGTACACAAAATCCAATCAAGGACTACAATTAGTATTTTAAACATACCGCAAATATCTAACTATAAAGATAGTAGATGTAATGGGAATTATGTCTTGTCACTTGTCTCGTCAAATTGACTTGTCAAATCATAATCCTAATGGTGATTCGGATAAGGCTACAAAGGGTAATACAATAAGTACACTTATATATAGGAAGTAACAGCGGCGTATCCACCATGTTCTTATTGTATTACTCTAGTTTCGTTATCTAAATCACCAAAAATTCTACACATAAACCATAACCATCGTTCGTCGTAAAGTACTTCTTAGGAATCTCGCTATAAAGATAGGAAGATTTAAGAGTGTACTTCAAACATCCTTTGAGAATCTAACTTGAAAATAGAAAGTTCCTACAAGGATATAGGCCTTTAAAGACCTCTTTAACTGTCATGTCATCAATTGTCGTGTTGCAGAATCGGAAATAATATATAAAGCACTTAGTAAACACGTATATGCCATACATTTGAGAAAAATCGGTTATACATATAATCACCCCAAAACATTTAGAAAACGTAAAAGAAGGGGAGCAATGTACTCGCCTGGGATAGCGTATAGATATTGTTCAAATGATATAACAAAACTCAAAGGATCAAGAGTTCAAGTGTTGAAGTGGTTCCTAGTGTATCGGATAAATATAATGTTAGTGTCGAGACTTGAAAATGAGAAATCGGATAGAATGAAGGATATAAACGAAACAAGAGTTGGATCTTGTATAATATAGTTCATATTACCTAACATTCTGATTTGGAAGCATTTCAAAAGGTTTTGGCTTGATACGGCTCGCTATAGTGGTTTACGCCACTTTAACGTGTCATAAACGTAACTAGGGGTTCGGATGGTAAAATATGTCTTATAACAAGTCTAATATGTCAAAACCAGTTTATTTAAGTTGTGAAATTAGTTTAGATGTCAAAATAACGTTCGTATATGTTTAAAACTAATTTATGTGTAAAAAGGGCATTTTCGGCATTTTAAAGAATACATAGTCGACTTGTCATTTGACTATCCAAATGGTATGACCATAAGGTATAACCTCAGAGAGTTATTCCCTATGATATTATGGTCATAATAATGGTTTTGGTCGGATCCTAAAGTTGACCAAATGGGTCAGATTTGAAAGTCAAAGCGGTGGTCAAATCGCTAGGCTTTTTTACTCTAAATAGGCATTTTAACAAAGGTGAATAATTTGACATGTTGCGACATGTCTAAATAAGTTTATAAAAGTATTTTGGCATCAAAACAACCTGTTTTGATACCCAAAAATAGATCCGTTACAAACTGCGTAAAAATCGCATTTTGACCGAAACTTTGACTTGTCAAAATAACAAGAAATGGTGGGAATCAGTAGGCATAATTTTTAGGGATCATAACCACCTTGATTACCATCATATTGCAAGTTTGAATTGAGCTATATCTTGATCAATTCATGATAAAAACTAAAAGTCAAACTGTTTGATTTTTAGTTCATGTAAGCTATAATAATTGAACAAGACATGAAGGAACACTTACAAACACAAAGGATTGATCAAAGATCACCAGAGAAAGCTCCAAGGTGGTTGCAATTCGGATCTATAGCTGATTTGAGTATGAAGGT
This sequence comes from Scalesia atractyloides, assembly GCA_947069175.1. Classification (NCBI taxonomy): domain Eukaryota; kingdom Viridiplantae; phylum Streptophyta; class Magnoliopsida; order Asterales; family Asteraceae; genus Scalesia; species Scalesia atractyloides. The sequence goes on along the minus strand of CAMTDV010000009.1, from coordinate 31,912,492 downwards.
GATTAAAGAGTTCAAGAATGGACATGAGTTTGGTATTTATTTTGATCCAAAGATCACCAAATCATGACAAGTGTTGGGCAAGATGTTTAGGCATGGATTAGTGTCCCATTATGTGTCCAAAGTAGAAGAGAAGTGGCAAATTCGTGTGCTTAGTGTCCTCAATTGAACAGCTGTTGCCTGCTATTTGCTATTTTAAATTTTCTGTGTCTGATAGCTTCTCGCGGGCTGCCAATCATTTAGGCTTAGGGACTCGCGCCGCAGTAGAAGGTCAGAATTTCAGAATTGGCAGAAATGGTCCCTGCAGCCTCTAAACTTGTTTTTCGACACGTTTTGGCACTATTAACACCCGATTTATAAGGACACTAAAGTATAGGGAACTTGCAATATGTCCAAAAATGTTCCAGAGGTCAGTTTGTTTGATCGTACGGTCGTGGTTTTCGGTTAATTACGACGAAACGCGTAACGAACGCGTGTATGACCGTAAATGCGTAACGAATGGCATTTTTGCATTCAAATCACTAAAATATGATATTTCAATGATTACAAAAATATTTGGATGTCCGTACATGTTTCGGATAGCGATTTACGCATAAAGGCATAGTTTCGCAAAATTTGCAAAATAGCCCCTAAAGTTACAAAAGTGTGATTTTGCGATACCGAAGCCCTCAAAACTTATTTCTAAGTTATGTGAAGGATATTTAAGGTATGTTAGGCTTGTGTTCTTGTTCCGGAGTGTGCGTCACCGCGAGAATCGCCAGACTTTCGCAGTTTGTCGTAATTAGTCCCTATGATCAAAATAAGCTTGTTTTTGACACATCAAACCCTCCAAACTTATTTATAAGTTATGAAAAGGTTATTTAGGGAGTGTTAAGCTTGTGTCATTGTCTCGGAGTATACGTCGTGTTAAACGGCCTTCGTTGGCGTTACCGGTTTACGGTTTCGCTTATAGAAGCTGTATAGGAATTTGAAATCGATCAAGGACTGAATATGTGAATTTGTTTTTGAAATAAACTCATTTGGAATTTGTAAAATGATTAAAATGTCTCAGGTGTCACAGTCTCCCCTACTTTAGGAAATTTCGTCCCGAAATTTATTCGAAGGAGACCACGGAGTGTGATTGAAACAATTGGCTGATAACAAGGCTCAAGATTCCAAAGATGCAGAGCATCATTTGGTTTTGGGAATGTTTGGGGGATCCAAACTGTAATCGTATTTATTCAAAATATCTCAGGGTATTCGGAACCTTTAGAACTTTTGAATCTTCAAGGCGTCGTCGATTGTGTAAAAACGGCATTATGTTTTCCTAGTCTTTAGTGTAAATCCTAGCAACAAAAAGGGGTGTACATTCAAGCCTGGCCATACGTACACGGTTTCTAACATCCCACGAGGTACATCCCATGTACCATGAGCATCTCATGCATAGGGGACGGGTCAACATACCTTTGGCATCAAGATCGTCACCTTTAACACCATAATATACTCCCGGTCGGCTCGAATAGAGTTAATGAATGTACTAGTCAATCGTCCATTGCATTCAATAACCAAATAACAAATAGTCACATAATCAAATAATGGTCCAAGATAACATAAAACCTTCAAGTGATCCTGGTAACGTTCCAAAGAATAACACAATAAGAACACTTATATATAGGAAGTACCATCGGCGTATCCACCGTGGTCTTATTGCGTCATACCCTTCCCGTTACCTAATCACTCTAGATTTTATGCCACCATCTTAACAAAGCTTACTATGATTCTCATGTGTCGATCCTCGTAATTAAGTGTGCACCCATGATTACGCGTTTCGTCACATGGTCCACATAGCTCCTCTTGTTAAGTAAGGGAAACAGATAATAAGGTCGAAACAATAACTAAACCAGATAATCATCGTCATAACACAATATTGACATCAAACATACATAATCACAACATAGTAATTATTGAATTTGGGCGTGTTTCATACTAGAAATGATGACACTACTTGTTATGCATACCACAAAATTAGTAGTAGGTATTTCATTCTAGTATAAATATTAATATATGTTTAACACTAACCGAACTGGTAATATGTATCATATACTAAACGAATATGTATTTGTAAATCGTATGCTAAGTCAACATGCGAAGCAACATCATATTCATGTACTATACATAATAGGTAACCAAACCATAGATGTATCGTCATGAAAACAAAAGTAGAAGTAATAGGCACATAGTATTCGTAGTGTTTGTTTTGCAGCGATTGTACGAATGCACTAGTGTGCAAATCATAATATGCTATTCTTGCTAGATTTAGTTCCTAATAATAAGAACAGTCCTCGAAGTGGGTATGTAGTTGTAAATTTCACATAGTGTAATCATATTGAAATTTGTAACTGGAACGCGAATAAATGAAGGAAACTTCTTGATATTCATATTGTCATTACAAACACAGTTGAAATATTGTTTATAGTTTCTAGATAACATAAGGAAAACGTAAAGGTTCAAATGATCATGAGTGCTTGATCGTCAGCTTGAACCTCATTGACATTGTACATTTGTCCGTTAGCATTTGCAAGCCTCGGGCAGTTTCGCTTGAAATGATTTAAATCACCGCAATTGAAACATGCTCCAGCTGGATATCGAGGTCGTGTCTGAGTAGGGGTAGCTTGATTCGGATGCGACAGGTCACAGATAGATGCCCAAAAAGACCACAGATTGTACACTGGCGGCATGGAGAATTTGCTTGGTGGTGATAGTTGCAACGATTGCGCCGAGGATGTTTCCCATGATAAACCCCCTAACGGTTATGGAGTTGAGTGGGATTGGCGCAGGGATTGCATAATTCCTTGAAGTCTTGCGCTTCTTAGAATTTCTGGAAGATTCACCCGTTGTTTCTTGCGTAGCTCGTTTCTTGTTCCGTTTCGAAAAAGTTTCCCTTTCCTGATCTGGGAGTTGGTTAGGGTGGCAGCTAATTCTTTAGCCTCCCTAAGTGTCGCAGGTCTGCTGCCAGTGAAAATATCTTGGATTGGGTCAGGTAGGCCATCAGTGTATTTTTCAATGGCCCGATCCAATGGTGTGACCATAGTGGGGCAGAGTAAGCTCAATTGTTCAAACCGGTCAGTGTAGGCACGGTTTTCCCCACTATCCTGTTTGAGATAGTAAAATTTGTTTTCGAGTGTCCTTATTTCGTGTCGTGGGCAGAATTCTTTCATCATAAGATTCCTGAATTCTTCCCATGTTTGTGCCATAGCTACTTCTGCACCTCTGTCCCTCATGATTCCGTTCCACCAAGTGAGTGCTCTCTTTTGAAAAACACTCGAGGCAAACTCTACTTTGCGCTCACTAGTACACTGAACATGGCGGAATGTGCTTTCTATACTCTCAAACCATTGTAGGAGCCCAATTGCTCCTTCAGACCCATTAAACTTGAGTGGTTCAGCCGAGTTAAATTGTTTGTAGTTACATGGCGTAGGAAAATTGTTGTTGTTGTGTTGTTGTTTTGATTAACTTGGGTCACAATGTCTGGGAGTACAACAGCCAAATTCTGGGCGATCATTGCTGCCATTTCAGCGTATCAAGTAACGCCACTATGACGAGACATCTTGCAGAAATAGCTACAGTAAAAACAAATTATGTGAGATTTCGTAAGATTGTTATAAGTTTAAAACACCATAGTAAATTGAAAATTTGGATTGGCATTTGTTTAAAAGATCGTGTTCTTGTCCTTGGGAAAATTAGTGTTGTTAATTTTGTCTTGAAAATTGCTTGAAAATAAACTTTTGTTATATTTTCGGATAAGAAAATACAAACCAAATTAATGGTTTGTGTTATAAATTATTTACCATTTAAAATTTTATTATTTTTAAGATAAAGCTTTCAATCTATTTTAGTTGAGTATTTTTAAAATAAAGAAACTTTTGTGGATTTTATTTGAAAAATCATCCAAATGATAAAAATTTTGAAGGTCAAAAACTTGTATTGGAAAATAGAATAGGATTGTAAAGTGTCGTGAGATGAAAATGAAATTTGTTTCGTGTGTGTTGAATATCGTCGTAACATATTACCGAAGGTAACATGTCAGAGTATTGTCATACAGGTAGTGGTAAATCGTTCGACTGATCAAGGTAGATGGATTTTCATAATGTTTCGAGAAGTCATGCTTTAGCCTATAAGTGAACACTCACCCTAAGAATTCCCAGGTAAGAGTGACTGGTCCGATAATGCGGATTTGTACGAACACTCTAGCCTTAGACAGAAAACTCGAGGTACAGGCGTTCACCCTTCCAGATTGCATGAGTTCACATTAATAAACCCAAGATTTCGACGAAAATGTTTGAGAGTAAAACATTTTGAGAAATCCTTTTTTTTGATAACTTGTTTGAGATAAATGAGTCGAGAAATATTCTTGACAAAAACTTTTTGAGAAAGTGTTTCGATAAACCTTTTGATAAATTGTTTAAGATAATTAGATTGAGAAACATTTTGTTGAGTGCGTTTGAGGAAACATTTTTGAGAAACCTTTTTGATAAAACACTGGAGAGGAATACGTCGAGAAATATTTTTGACGAAAAAGTTTGTGAAAATATTTGAGAAATACTCCATTAAAAATGTTTTTAAAGAAAAACATTTTGGGAAATTCCTTAATGCGTAATGCCTAAGGATTTAAGATAAACCCTCTAAGGATAGATGATTTGTGAATCATAGAGTAGTTGTGGCACGAGTTAGGATGAGGATTAGGATATAAATCCTAAGTCTACTCATGTTCGGGTCCCTAGAAGGGTTATAGACTAGGGTAAAGGCAATCTAATAACCTAATTCCCTATAACCAGTGCTATGATACCAATATGTAACACCCCAATCGCGTAATACAACAAGACACGGCGGAAATATCAGGGAGTCACGTTACAAATTGCTCAGCCAAAACTGGAACTAAATTGTTTTGTTCTTATTAACATTGTTTTACAATACAAAGAATACATGTAATTGTCTTTTGTTTAAAGAAGTCTAAAGCCAGGATGCATTCCTATGTGTAGCATGCTCGAATAATCGCCAACCTGAAACATATGTGAAAAAGAGACGTCAACAAACAATGTTGGCGAGCACATAGTTTTGTTAGCCAAGTTAATGGCAAAAAGTTTAGTGTTGCAATACGTCGAAACTACGAGAGTTGTCGATTGAAAACGGATTATTTGTAGCCAAGGATTGGCAAAAAATTTAGTAATGCAATGCATTAACTTGATTATGAAACTTGTGACAAAATGTATGGCAATATGATTAATACTAAGAAATTTTTATGCCATTGAAATTCTACTTTGTTCTTTGTATACATATTGAAATCGTCCATAAACTTGAGAGTATGTTATAAGAAATCCAATTAAGGATAATCAATAACTATACTAAATCGGTCAATACTTGCGTGAATATATTAGAAATCAATCAATGATTTATAATAATACTAAATATCCTTCTAAGAATCTATCATACAAATAATGAAAGGATTTGGATATCGAACCTTGAAATAAGTCGTACACAAAATCCTAAAGTGACTCAAATAACGCTACAAGAGTAATGCAATAAGAACACTTATATATAGGAAGTACCAGTGGCTTATCCACCATGTTCTTATGGTATTACACTTGTTTCGTTATCCTAATCACAACTAACCACATAAGTACATAATCGTCAACTTGTCAATTGTCTCGTCAAATACGCATTAAAGTACACAGAATCCAATTAAGGACTACCAATTAGTACTTTAAACATTCCAAAAATATCTAACTATAAAGATAGGTAGATGTAAAGGGATTATGTCTTGTCACTTGTCTCGTCAAATTGTCTTGTCAAATACGCATTAAAGTACACAGAATCCATTCAAGGACTACCAATTAGTACTTTAAACATTCCACAAATATCTAACTATAAAGATAGGTAGATGTAATGGGAATTATGTCTTGTCACTTGTCTCGTCAAATATGCATTAAAGTACATAGAATCCAATCAAGGACTACCAATTAGTACTTTAAACATTCCGCAAATATCTAACTATAAAGATAGGTAGATGTAATGGGAATTATGTCTTGTCAAATTGTCTTGTCAAATCATAATCCTAATGGTGATTTGGATAAGACTACAAAGGGTAATACAATAAGTACACTTATATATAGGAAGTACCAGCGGCGTATCCACCATGTTCTTATTGTATTACTCTAGTTTTGTTATCTAAATCACCAAAAATTCTACACATAAACCATAATCATCATTCCTCGTAAAGTACTTCTTAGAAATCTCGCTATAAAGATAGGAAGATTTAAGAGTGTACTCAAACATCCTTTGAGAATCTAACTATGAAAATAGAAAGTTCCTACAAGGATATAGGCCCTGAATGACCTCTTTAAATGTCGTGTCATCAATTGTCGTGTTGCATAATTGGAATTAATACATAAAAGCACTTAGTAAACACATACATGCCATACATTTGAGAAAAATCGGTTATACATATGAATCACCCCAAAAATTTAGAAAACGTAAAAGAAGGGGAGCAATGTACTCGCCTGGGATAGCGCATAGATCTTGTTCAAATGATATAACAAAGCTCAAAGGATCAAGAGTTCAAGTGTTGAAGTGGTTCCTAGTGTATCGGATAAATATAATGTTAGTGTCGAGACTTGAAAACGAGAAATCGGATAGAATGAAGGATATAAACCAAACAAGAGTTGGATCTTTTATAATATGGTTCATATTACCTAACATTCTGATTTGGAAGCATTTCAAAAGGTTTTGGCTTGATACGGCTCGCTATGACGGGTCATAAACGTAACTAGGGGTTCGGATGGTAAAATATGTCCTATAACAAGGGCATTTTCGGCATTTTAAAGAATACATAGTCGACTTGTCATTTGACTATCCAAATGGTATGACCATAAGGTATAACCTCAGAGAGTTATTCCCTATGATATTATGGTCATAATAATGGTTTTGGTCGGATCCTAAGGTTGACCAAATGGGTCAGATTTGAAAGTTAAAGCGGTGGTCAAACCGCTAGGCTTTTTGACTCTAAATAGCCATTTTAACAAAGGCGAATAATTTGACATGTTGCGACATGTCTAAATAAGTTTATAAAAGTATTTTGGCATCAAAACAACCTGTTTTGATACCCGAAAACAGATCCGTTGCAAAATGCACAAAAGTCGCATTTTGACTGAAACTTTGACTTGTCAAAATAACAAGAAATGGTGGGAATCAGTAGGCATGATTTTTAGGGATCATAACCACCTTGATTACCATCATATTGCAAATTTTAATTGAGCTATATCTTGATCAATTAATGACCAAAACTAAAAGTCAAACTGTTTGATTTTTAGTTCATGTAAGCTATAATAATTGAACAAGACATGAAGGAACACTTACAAACACAAAGGATTGATCAAAGATCACCAGAGAAAGCTCCAAAGTGGCTGCAATTCGGATCTATAGCTGATTTGAGTATGAAGGTGATTAAAGAGTTCAAAAATGGACATGAGTTTGGTATTTATAATGATCCAAAGATCACAAATCATGACAAGTGTTGGGCAAGATGTTTAGGCATGGATTAGTGTCCCATTATGTGTCCAAAGCAGAAGAGTAGTGGCAAAATTCGTGTGCTTAGTGTCCTTAATTGAACAGCTGTTGCCAGCTATTTGCTATTTTAATTTTTTTGTATCTGATAGCTTCTCGCGGGCCGCTATTCGTTTAGGCTTAGGGACTCGCGCCCCGCCAGAAGGTCAGAATTTCAGAATTGGTAGAAATGGTCCCTGCAGCCTCTAAACTTGTTTTTCGACGCGTTTTGGCACTATTAACACCTGTCAACCCAATTTTTAAGCTTTATAAGGCAATAAAGTATAGGGAACTTGAAATATGTCCAAAAATGTTCCAGAGGTCAGTTCGTTTGATCGTACGGTTGCGGTTTTTGGTTAATTACGACGAAAAGCGTAACGAACGCGTATATGACCGTAAATGCGTAACGAATGGCATTTTTGCATTCAAATCATTATAATATGATATTTCAATGATTACAAAAATATTTGGATGTCCGTACATGTTTCGGATAGCGATTTACGCATAAAGGCATAGTTTCGCAAAATTTGCAAAATAGCCCCTGAAGTTACAAAAGTGTGATTTTGCCATACCGAAGCCCTCAAAACTTATTTCTAAGTTATGTGAAGGATATTTAAGGTATGTTAGGCTTGTGTTCTTGTTCCGGAATGTACGTCGCTGCGAGAATCGGCAGACTTTCGCAGTTTGTCGTAATTAGTCCCCGTGATCAAATAAGCTTGTTTTTGACACATCAACCCTCCCAAACTTATTTCTAAATTATGAAACGGTTATTTAGGGTGTGTTAAGCTTGTGTCATTGTCTCAGAGTATACGTCTTGTTAAATGGCCTTCGTTGGCGTACCAGTTTACGGTTTCGCTTATAGAAGCTGTATAGGAATTTGAAATCGATCAAGGACTGAATATGTGAATTTGTTTTTGAAATAAACTCGTTTTGAATCTGTAAAATGATTAAAATGTCTCAGGTGTCATAAGGGTGATGTCAGCCAATCACAAACAGAGTTTTCATACTTAGTATAAATAGATCTCACCTAGCAAAGATCTATTTATCACTACACATCATCTTTCTTTAGTACGAACAATCTTTGTTATAATGATCAGTCTAAGGGGGAGTCTGTAGAGTTAACTTTCTATAAAACATTTGAATGAATGAAAAACAATTGTTGATGATGACTTCTCGTTTGTGATTACTTATCTTTTAGAAATAAAAAATTGTTTTGAGCTTAATTGTTAGTTTTTCACAAACCTTGTAAACTCATATTTAACAATTGGTATAAGAGCTTGGTCACGTTAAACTTGACTAAACAATCAGTTTAACATACAAAGATCAACTCAACAAAGATCCAATACTGTTCGTAGCTCAGAGTTGAAAAGTGAAGAAATCAAAACTGTCTATCACATACTTTGTTTTTCTCTAAAAAGAACAAAAGAAAATGTCAAAAAAAGATCCACATAACACCGGCTTCAGTAATAAACCCCATATACTTTTCAAATCAGAATTTAACATCTGGCAACGTAGGATGGGTCATATACTCGCTCAGCAAAATACAGGGTGTTGGAAGTCCGTTGTATTTAGACCGCATATTCCAATAGTACCTAGTTCCGAGAACCCAAATAAGTTTGAGCCAAAGAAGCCAGGGAATTAATTTGAGCAAGATTATAAAAATTCGAGCTAGGTACCAAACCTTCAGTATTGTGGCATTGGTCCTGCGAATGATATCTATGCTAGCCTAGTGCATTGTAACAGTGCCAAAGAGTTGTGGGATGCACTAAAGGAACAATTCGGTGGACAGAGGATGTTATCGAGAACACTCAAGAAATCCTTAACCAACAATATGAAACATTCACTAATGTCAAGGGAGAGACCCTGACTCAGCAGTTTGAACGATTTTCATGTCTAATTAGTAAACTAAAGTTGGTTAATAAAGACTATACTAAAACAACTTTAAGTAACCGATTTTTAAGATTTTTCTTGAGAAATGGGACACTATTGCTATAGTGATGAGAACATCCCTAGATTTCATGGATATGAGCCCGACTTAGATTCATGGAAAGCTCCTAACATTTGAAAGGGAGCATGTCCAGAAAAAAAGAAGCTCCAGGAAACTAGAAAAGTGTCTGATTGTTATGTTTTCAGTAACACGTCACTTCTGAGTCAGGAGGGATCATCTATTGGAATTGGAAATAATCAGAGTTATGATCATTTTATTGATATATCAACAGGAATCAACTCTAATCAACATTCCACAAGTTATGCATTTACAACAAACGATGATAGGCATGGTCCGGTAGTCTGTCATTTGTACTTGATGATCTTAAGCACATAGACCCAACTGACCTAGAGGAAATGGATATATTGCATCAAGAGACCCTACTAAGTCTAAGAGCAAATAACTTTTACAAAAGGACTAGTAGGACATATCCAGGATTAAGGATTAAGTGGAAGTTAAAAGTGGGGTTGGATAAATCTAAAATCAAATGTTTCAAGTGTAATAGATTAGGTCACTTTGCAAGAGAGTGCAAGAGTCAATCAAACAACTCTGCATCATTGATCACATATACTAATAAACAACCCCAATCTAATACACAACAACACTTTTATCCCAAAAATACCCCTAGACCAAATGTGCAAAACACAGCCCACATTACACAAAACATGAATCATGTGCTAGTTCATTATGTTCAAGCACCACAAGTTCCTCAGGTTCAGTATGTTCACATGCCTGTGGCACATGTTCAAGCACCACAAGCTGCTCCCGCTCCTGGACCTGTAGAGCCTAACAAACAAAGCGTTTTTACTCAAGGCTTTGTTAATTGAAGTAGCTTACCTGAAAACTTAACTGATGATAATTTTGCTTTATTAGCAAATGATTGTGATGAACATGCAAATTTCTATTTCATGGCACTTGAACATATCTCAGGCGAAGAAGATCAAGTTCAAAAAACTGATGGTGAAGGAATTGTTGGTGAAACTGCTGAAAGCCCAAGTTAAACATCTGTTGATGACCAGGAGCATGCAGGAAGGGTGGATGAAAATTATCCAAAAAGTTCCACTGATTACAATAGTATGGATCAAGTTGAATGGCTGCCTCAATGGTATCACCTCAAACTCTCAAAGAGTTATGTTTTGATAAATGTATCATAGTTTTTACTAATATCAAATACGTGAAAGAAAACCTAATAGAAAAGGTACAAATCAGTGATAATTCTTAAAAAATTAAAAAGAGATTTTAAAATAAGAATTACTGAAAAAGACCGTGAAATAAGCGGTCTAAAACATAAAGTAACCAAAACCAAGGGTCAACTCCAAACATTGATAGAAAAATGTCAAAACTATAAAAAGGAGTAGGAATCCACACAGGTCACATGTGAAAGATGGATTGAATCATATAATGCTTAAGAGTTGCTTTTGAAAAAAAAACAGAGAAAAATCAATGTGAAGTTTGGTGTTGGATTTAGAAAATATGACCAAGAACAACTTGCTAGCACTTCCATTAACTCAGAAATGGTTGAGATCATACCAACCACATCAACTGGTGAAGAAATCAAGATCACTGAACCTGGTGGCAAGAAAATCATTCTTGAAAAGCCACAAGGTTCCATTCAATTTGAAAAACAAAAGTATGAATTTAAACCGACTTGATCAGATGAGTGTGATGTTCTTGAAAACTTTAAACTCATGTATTTGACCAACCCAGATGGTCTAAAACATATGTTGTTGAAAAGAGAGATAAGGGTACCAGGAAAGTTAAAACTCTAGATCTGCTGTGTGAGTTTTGTGGAAAGAAAAATCATTTGACAAAAGACGGTTTCAAGTTAAGAGCTTTTGATATAAATAGGGGAAACATCTGAGAGTCCACACCTTGGTGCACCATCTGTGGAAAACTCAATTATTTGACCCAACAATGCTCTTTTCTTAAACCCTATGATATCAATTAAAATAGGTTAAGAAGGAAAATGAGTTTCAAAAGGGATGATGGCCCTGTCAATAGGGATGCACAATCATTTCCCAAAAGAGTTGAGTCCAGTCAACCACCTTCACACAAAACATGAACTACTACCCTACACATAGGGATGGTAAAGTATCTGTTGCACCACACAACATACCTCCAAGAGACTATGGGCAACCATCATGCACCAGGGTACCTTATAGGTAGGAAGAACCTGTGCACATGCCCCAAACGCCAAGAGTCAATAGACATGCTCATGGGTACAAGCACCTCATTGAGAATGGTTAACCAACAGTTAACCCAAGTGTGAAAGCACTTGTAGAGGGTCGGAATCAACTGTTTGAGATGGTACAAAAACTTCTTGTAATAAATGACCAATCCCAAGGAGCTGATGCAGTGGTAGAGACTACCAAATCCAAAGAAGATAATGCTTTGGATCATCTAAAAAATTAACCCATTCACCACTGTCTGCAGGGAACATCGGTTGTCAATTTGAAAGTGTAAACAGAGGTTACCCTGGCACATATCTCTATATAATTAATAAAAGAAAGAAAATGTTTCAAAAATGCACCAAAAAGGTTCTTGCAACATTAATATATTGTCTTAAAAACAAGAAAAACAAAAATTGTAGTTTTAAAAACCAACAAAAGATTGTGAAAAAAATCACCAAAAACAAAACTCATTTCAAAAGAGTAAAACATCTGTTTTAGTGGCTCAAAACTCTATTAAACCTTGGTTAACCATTGTTTGAGACAAATTGTCACACCCCAACCGATGGCGGAATCATCGGGACGCGACACTAGGCGAATCGGATTGTCCAAGAGAATTCATAACAACTATTATAACGACAATATTTAAAAGTTCAATTCCCATACAATTAAACAAAAATATTTCAAATAGTCAATACAGATCTCATGTCTCTCAAACAAAACTAATCCAAAAAGTTAGATTTTATTGTGGGTTTCTAGATCTCCTATCCGATTTGCAGCATAAGCTAATCTGTCAACCTGTTACATAAGTTAAAATAAAAGTCAATACAATGATGTAATGGTGAGCATACAGGTTTAGCATAAGTATAGTAAATAAGGGTTTCGCATAAACCGCATGAACATACGTAAGAGAAGTGAACTATGTTAACATCATTGATACAAGTAACAACCAAACCGCGAGTGCGAGTCATGCGAACAAGTGTCCACGTACTAAAGAGAAAGTAAAGCGGGAAATAAAAGTGTGAGCCTTAACAACCTCGGGCCTCTGGGTGGCGGGTCAACCTGTAGCAAGCTATCATGTTAAGGGCGGCATACAAGTCATCAAGCAAATAACACACAATTCAGCGTTTCATGTATGGTATGTACGAGCGGTTTGCGTTTAAAGTGTTTCAGCGTTTTGTGTAGTATTTTGATAGAGAGAACGTACGTAACACCCAAAAGTGTGTTAAGGGGTCAAGTATACTCACTGTGAGTGCATAAACAGCGAAGTATGAGTAGAGGAGAGCGAGGAGAGTGCTGGTTCAGCCTATAAACGGGAACATAATTTCATTAGTCTTCCATAGTGCTGAATCGGTCGAAACGGAGTGACAGTGTGGAAACAGGTCAATTCGTACGAAGTGGTCAATTCGCACGAATTGGTCAATTCGCACGAATTGGCCAATTCGTACGGATTGTGATTTGTACGATTTGATCTGTTTAGCGTCCAAAATCGAGTGTTTTCGTGTCGTTTCTTCGGGAAATCAAGTGTCCATCCTTCCAACCTTAAGTTACTGAGCAAACCAAAAGCTGGGGAGGTCCACGAGTTGACTGTCTTGCGTCTGTGTGCGTCTGGAACTGAGTTTTCGTCAAAATCAGATGTGATTTCGAGTCCTTTTCATGACGGTTTAGACACCGCTTGGTTCCATTGTTTAGTTAACGAAGCATATGTCGGTTTTGGTCCGTTTTTGTGCAAAAATCAAGTTTTAAACAGTTTTCTCGGGATATCACACTTGAAGAGTTAAAATAACAAGATTTCTATCTTGGGAAGCCAAAGCTATGCCCAATATACTCGTTTAATGTGATTTCAAGCTAAAAATCATAAGGTTTTGTGAAAAAGATAAAGATTTCATAAACAGAAAAGTTTAGATGAAATTGGAGATAAACTCGTGTAAAATCGTAGTGGAAATCATGTGTTTCGCGTGAAAATAGTTGTTTCTTACTTGGAAAACCAGAGAAAACGAGTTGGGAGAGGTTCTGTGCGAAGTGGCAGTAAGAGGAGTGTGTGAGGGAGTATGGTATTTATAGGAGAGGAGTGGAGTGTGTTTGGAGGGCAATTCGTACGATCGCGAAGTAGCCAGTTTTGTGTGAATTGTTTCCAATTCATGGTTGGCTGTTCGTTTGGTGTTTTCGCTCGTATTAGTTAGTTAGGCTTAGTGTTTTAGTGAAGCGTTAAGTGTTGTGTTAAGATAATAATGTGATAGAGCGAGTTGCATGAGCGAGAGCGAGAGCTTAACTTTATAAAACATAAACATATATAAAACACACATTACATAACCCATATAAACAACTGCATTTGTGATTAGTGTGATTAGCGAGGTCGAAGGCACGAGTGGTTACCGAACAAACAAACACACTCGGCATATAGAGTAGCATAAGATACTGTGATTCGTGTTGCATTAGCGTTGCGAGTATTAAGCGTCTTAAGTGTGATGTTATGCAGTGTGATAAAAATGTATTTAGTATAACATAAATCCATTATTTATATCAAATCCCGGATTGCAAAATGGTTACAAATAGAATGACGGTAAGAAAACAACAACCATAAAGTCGGGATGTTATATCACCCCTACTTTATGAAATTTCGTCCCGAAATTTAAGTAGTAAAACTAACGAAGAGATGTGAATATTTAGTTTTCATATCACTTTCGAGTTCCCACGTGAACTCAACACCACGTTTGCCTTCCCATCAGACTTTCATAATAGGAATGCGACTACGTCGAAGTTTCTTGGTCTCTCGTCCATGATTTTTACTGGCTTTTCCATGAAATGCAGAGTCTCGTTTATTTGCAGATCTTCGAGAGGTACATGAAGATTTTCTTCAGCTAGACACTTCTTGAGGTTTGAGACGTGGAAAGTCGGAAGTACGTTGCTAAGTTCCGTTGGTAATTCGAGTCGATAGGCCAATTTGCCAATTCTTTCTAGAATCTTAAAGGGAACTATGTATTGTGGCACTAGTTTCCCTTTCTTTCCAAATCGGATCACTCCTTTCCAAGGTGAAACCTCTAAGAGAATGTGATCTCCAACTTTGAACTGTAGGGGTTTGCGGCGTTTATTGGCGTAGCTCTTTTGACGACTGCGAGCTTTCAGGAGATTGTCTCTAATTTGGAGAATTTTGTCTGTCGTTTCTTGTATTAACTCGGGATCGGTGATCTGTGCTTCTCCGATCTCGTGCCATACAATAGGCGATCTACATTTTCTACCATAAACTGCTCAAATGGTGCCATTTGAATATACTAGTATGATAACTGTTATTGTATGAAAATTCTATTAAAGGTAAATGTGAATCCCAATTACCACCAAAATCTATGACACACCATCAAAGCATGTATTCGAGGGTGCGGATCGTACGCTTAGTCTGACTGTTGGTCTGAGGATGGAATGCGGTACTGAGATTAAGAGTAGTACCGAGTGTGGACTAAAATGTCTCCTAGAGACGTGAAGTAAAGCGGCCGTCGCGGTCAGAGATAATGTCACGAGGCATCCCGTGTCGATAAATAACTTCGTCGGTGTAGATTTGGGCTAATCGTTCAACCTTATAGTCTTCTCGTATCGGAATAAAGTGAGCAGATTTTGTAGGACGGTCAACGATGACCCAAATGCTGTCGTGACCAGAAGTGGTGCGAGGAAGTTTTGTAACAAAATCCATAGCTATACTCTCCCATTTCCACATCGGAATGTCAGGTTGTTCGAGTAAACCAGAGGGTCGTTGATGTTCGGCTTTAGTTGTCGCACAAGTTAAGCATTTCGAAACATACAGAGCGATATCCTTTTTCATGCCCGACCACCAATACCTATAACGGAGGTCCTGGTAAATTTTGTCCGCACCGGGGTTAATGGAATATCAAGACTTATGGGCTTCGGTCATCAATAACTCTCGAGGTTATTGCGGCTAGGAATCCAAATGTGATCGAGAAAGCAATAGATATCGTTAGATTTATTCTCCAACTGGGTTTCAGCACCACATTTCATTTCCTTATACAAGGTATTCTCAATGAAACATGCGTGCTGAGCTTCACGAATCAGGGTTTCGAGTTCGTTTTGGGCTCCAACGTCACGAATGCTCTGCACATAGCTTCGTCGACTAAGAGTATCGGCTACGACATTTTCTTTACCGGGACGGTAGCGTATCTCACAATCATAGTTGTAAGCTCTTATGGTCGGTGAAGATATGTTGTAAGCTCTTATGGTCGGTGAAGACCGTATACTTTGTACCGTAAAGGTAGTGTTGCCATATCTTTAACGCAAAAACAACTGCACCTAGTTTGAGATCGTGGGTTGTGTAGTTCTTCTCGTGGATTTTGAGTTGTCGAGACGCATACGCGATAAACTTGTCTTGTTGCATAAGAACACAACCAAGACCAAGGTTAGAGGCATCGCAATATACGACGAAATCGTTATTTCCGTCAGGGAGTGCGAGAACGGGTGCGTCACAAAGCGTACGCTTGAGAGTTTGAAAAGCTTCCTCCTGTTTGGAACCCCAAACAAAAGTTTTATCCTTATGAGTCAAAGAGGTAAGAGGTACAATGATCTTTGAAAAGTCAGCGATGAATCGACGGTAGTAACCACCAATCCGAAGAAGAATGGATTTCGGACGGAGTCTTTGGAGTATTCCAACACTTTACAGCTTCTATCTTCGCGGGATCGACATAAATTCCTTGGTCGTTAACGATGTGACCGAGGAATTGGACTTCCTTAAGCCAGAATTCACACTTCGAGAAATTGGCGTAGAGAAAGTTTCCTTAGAGCAGTTCGAGAACTAAACAGAGATGTCGCGCATGTTCGGCTCTCGACTTCGAGTAGATGAGAATATCATCGATGAAAACAATGACGAAATGATCCAAAAAGACTTTGCACACACGTTTCATCAAATCCATGAAAACAGCGGGTGCGTTTGTGAGACCAAAAAGCATGACAACAAATTCATAATGGCCATAACGAGTACGAAAGGCGGTTTTTGAAATGTCTTGCTCATGTACACGTAGTTGATGATATCCAGAACGCAAATCAATTTTTAAAAAACAAGTAGCACCTTGGAGTTGGTCAAATAGATCATTGATTCGAGGAAGAGGGTAGCAGTTCTTAATCGTAAGCTTGTTAAGTTCCCTATAACCAATGCACATGCGGAACGATCCATCCTTCATTTTCAGGAAGAGGACTGGTGCGCCCCATGGTGACGTGCTTGGGTGTATAAAGCCTTTATCAAGTAACTCTTGAAGTTGGCTAGATAGCTCGCGCATTTCAGATGGTGCAAGGCGACAGGGAGCTTTTGCAACTGGTCTAGCACTGCGGACTAGATAAATATGAAACTCGACATCACGTGTAGGGGGTAAACCAGGTAAGTCGTCAAGAAAAACTTTAGGAAAATCACAAACAACAGGTACGCCTTTTAATGTTTTCTTCTCATTCTCCGGTTTCACAATATGGGCTGGGAAAGCATCGTACTCCTGGCGTAAGTACTTGTTCGCTTTAACACACGACATAAGCATCAACTTCTTTGAGGGGTTTTCACCGTAAACATGTAGCTGATCATCGTTAGGAAGTGGGAAGCGACTTTTTATCAAAACAAACGACTTCGGTACAATTTTCGTGGAGGAAATCCATGCCTATTATGACATCAAAACTACCTAATTGCATAGGTATGAGATCGATTGGGAAGTTGTGATTGTTGAGTTCGAGAGTACAATCACGTAGAATGGAGTTGACGGTAACGGTTCTTCCGGTGGCGATTTCGACATCAAAGGCCATTGGGAGGTTAGCGCGTTTACATTTTAAAACTTTTCGAATTCAATCGATACAAAACAATTATCAGCTCCAGTATCAAATAAGCAAGAAGCATAAATACCATTAACGAGAAACTTACCATTGACAAAGTTGTTGTCGTTCTAAGCCTGGCGGTGGTTGATGTTGAAAGCTCTTCCCACGCACAACCTGTGGTTGTTGCTGATGTTACGGTTCTTGTTACACAACGCGATGTGAGCAGACATTGCTGAAGTGGCTAAGATCGCCACAAATGTAGCAAGCACGTGCATTAGTAACGGGTGCTTGTGGAGCTGGGTTGACTTGAGGAGCGTGAGGTGGAGCTGGCAGTGCTGTGAGAGGCTAAGGAGCTTGCTGGCGAGGGCCTGAACGGAAGCTGACGTTGTAGTGACCGTAGATGTTGCAGTTGACGCAGAAGCTGCAGTTACCTTCCAATTGCGTGATGATAAGTGCACTTAGGGCACAAAGGGTGAGGACCAGTATACGCACGCTTAGCAGGAGGTGCGTTGGGAGTGGTAAGCTGGTGAGACTAGTGATTTGGTTGTGTAACTGTTGCGTTATTCTTGCTGGTGTTCCTTCGCTTGCTACTCTGACGGATTGACTTGGCGGCTTGAGAGAGAGTGGCATCGGCGCTTGGCTCGACAGTGCCTTGGCTAAGACACTTGGTTGTGACTTTGAAAGCTCCAGCCAAGACTTGTTTGTCGTTGATCTCGGCCGCGAGTTGATAAGTTTCTTCGATAGTAGCCGGTCTCGCTGCTTGAACAAAGTCAGCGACACAGTCGGGAAGAGCGCGAATGTACTTCTTGATGGTTTTCTCTGTGGTATCCACTTGACCTGGGTAGATAATACTCAACTGCTTGAATCGGGTGGGTGAGGCCAGCATTATCACCACCAACTTGCTTGATGTTCCGAAACACATTTTCCAACTTCTAAACTTCGTGTGGAGGGCAGAATTCTTTAATCATTAACTCCCGTAGTTCCGACCATGAGATTCCATAGGCTGCAATGTTCGCCTGTTGTGCTCGGTGGTCCACCAGTCAAGTGCCCTTGACTGAAAAACACCGGTTGCATTGACGGTGCGGAGGTTCTCGGATATCCTCTTTGGCGGAAAGTGACCTCAATAGCATCGAACCATTGAAACATGTTACCTTCTTCGCCAGTGAAGGTCATAGGAGCGCAAGCCTTGAATTGTATGAAGCTGAACGAAGTTTTCGGTATGTCGACCTTGGAATCGACAGAGGAGTTGCTTCCTGCAGCATGGATTTCACTGATGATTTGCGGAATTACCTTAGCCATTTCCTTGGTCACGAGAGAGGCGATGCGCTTGTCGGCGTTGTTTCTCCGGACGGTGTGGCGAGTGTGAGATCCCATGGAAGCCATCTGAAAACCGAGATTGGATGAGATTCGATTATAATGGGTTTTGTTTAAAAGTTTGCGTTTTGCACCATATAACATAATATTATTATTCACTTAAGGCACATAATCATGTAAACACGTATCCACATAAGCACGTAATCACATATTTTGCACGTATTCACATAATTCACATAACCACGTATTTTGCACGTATTCAGCTTCAAACAGTCCACTTTCATTCCATCTTGCGTAGCGCGTATAAGATGTGTGTAGTATAGTGTAGGCATAGGCGAGTAATATAGCGAGTAACACTGCGCATGAGGCCATGCGTGTGAAAAAGTTGTGCGATTTGTTTGTTTGCGAGTATATTTATCGTTTTAGATTGCGGGATCTGTGCGAGTTGTGCATACGTTCATAGAGAAAAAAGCGATAAATCGAGAAATCGATAAAGTGTAAAAGTTTAAAACTCGTAAATGTAAAACGCATAAACATAATAAAATCCAGTGATGCGTAAAATCGGCGATTGCAGGCTTAAAACAAATGGAGTGTCCTGGGTTTTAAGACAGCGACTACACAAAGTGATTCGACCATTCCTCTGAGTTTGGACACACGCTTTGGCCTAATAGGTAAATGCTCTCACCGCCTTGCGGCTAACGACATCACCCTTCCGGTAACTACGCGTTCCATGCTAGCGAAACAATCAAGACTTTGGTGGGATTGAAAATCGAGGAGTGGAACTAGTTATTAAGATACGGGTTTCACCCCTAACTTAACAGCTTCGTACCATAACTGCGGTAAGAACAACCACGGGATATAAATAGAGATTTCCGTCGAGATATGGATATCACTCCTAACTCGACGAAAGAATCTCGTGCAGGGAGTAATACACGGGATGAGTGAACTTATCGAGAGTTCTTGGTTTTCACACCTAATCTCGACATAATCACTCGTTTGTTTTATACGAGTGTATATTAGGGTAGCTTTAGGAAACGAGTATGTAGTTTAGTTAACAGGGCTAGATCAAAAGCAGAAAAGGTGAAAATTTGTTCATTTTTAATCGGGACATGTAACACCCCAACCGAAGACGGAAACGTCAGGGCGCCACGTATGATAGGATGCTTAAAGACACATATGATAGGATGCTCAAAGACACATGACTCTAATTAAAGTTCAAATATAATATTAAGTCAAATTCATATTCAACAACCAAATCAAACAATCAACGAAACAACTTGTCCAAAACAAGTCGTAATAATCGTTTTAAAGTTTAACTAAGGCAAAAAGTTCCATGATCCTAAGTGATAGAAAGCTTGCAAAGCATCATCGATGTTACCACCTGAAACATATGTGAGATAAACATGGGCCAGCTTTTAGCTGGCGAGCAACATAGGTTTTATAGTAAAACATGTAACAAAAATATTTTATTTGCAATTCATATGGCATAAGTAGAATACTAAGTATATTGCATTTAACTAGTATAGGTCACGGTGGCACGTTCAAACCTAAGCTGACATGTTTAACGGATTCTATCATCCCCACTTCCCAAAAGCAAAATAAGCAAAATGTGTAAAATAAGCAAAACCAAATGGAAGTGAAGATGGGTCGTCACACCTATAGCGCTATAATATACTACCGGACGGTTTGGCCGAAATTAATGAATGCACACGTTGAAGCAAACCAACAAGTTTCATACATAGCAAATAATGATCACATAAGCCATATAAAAAATGAATTGTATAAACGTTTAAGTAAAAGTATGTAACATATGTATCATCCCAAAAAGAGGTAAAAAGGGAACTATGTACTCACCTTGATAGCGTTGTTAGAGATTCCCACGCAAGTTCACAAATAGTAGCAAAAAGTGTGATACGCGATGTCTTATAATCATATATAGCAAAACAATACGTCTTCAACGGATGTGCAAACCTATAACCTGTTGTCTTCCAAATTAGTTTTTATGCTAGACTAACCACACTTGTAATTCGTTTGTTAAATGTCCCGGCGAGCAAATTCTAATTTTAATTATTAAAGTTTAAATTAATAAATAAATGAAAATCAAGTAATTTATTTGTATTTAACAAGACCGATGTACATTAAAAAGATTCCTAAACTTATAATGAGGTTAATTAGCCAAGTGACATATTATATATAACAAAAATCATAATTCTAAACTATTAGATGTTTACTTGTAAAAACATTTGACATCACATAAAATTTTTATCAAGACTATATAACCGAAATCTTCATGTATGAAGAAGAAAAAATATAGAAAAATGAAATAAAATAATAATAATAAGTTAATAACATTTGTTAATTCAAATTGTCAACTTTAACAAAACACACTAAGCACTACTTTACATGGTCGCATACATACATTTGTATGTGCATGGAACTTGATTACCTTGATAGTTTCATTTTATTACTTGACACTTTACCCATATTCTAGGAAGTATCAGATAGTATTGTTTTTCTTTTCAAAAAAAAAAATCCATTATGTTTAATAATAAATAATAGCAGTAATAACAATAACAAAAATGAACGTATGGTCTCCTTCATCACCCCAAGCATACAGACCCAACATCACACCACCCGTACACACACTTATGCACACAGATACAATCACTTTGAGTAATCAGAAAACAATCAAGTTCTATATTTTTTTAGACCAAAAGAAACGTACAAGTGTCCTATTCGCCGGGACAAACTCGAGGCCACATAAAGGACGAATTTGGTGAAACATAGGTATACGTAACATGATCAGAATTCTTAAAAAGAGTTGAGAACGCGATACTTAGTTTTTTTGACCTCCGCTTTGGATCGCCGATTCTTAGTAAAGAAGGAGGCTCACCGGAGATAAGTGAAACGTGACGAACATCGGGTGTCAGACGCAGAATCACTTGAGTTCGAAGTTGCAGGAAATCTTAAGGTGAATGACGACCCCGCCTCACAAGTTTGAGTTACGGTATCTACTAGATGAATGAAGCAATCAGACCTCAACTGCCATGAACAACCACAAGATCAGACAACCAACCAAAAAGTCTAATCGAAAAGGAAGCGCTAAATCCGTAAGCAGCCATGATGTAAAAACCATAACATAGATGGGTACGAGTGGGAGCCTGAAGACTTTGGTTTCTTTGTTTTTGCGATGAACAAAAGTGAGTGTGATCGGGAAAAGGTTCAATAGGGTGTGTATGAGGCCTTGCATATATATATTAGATCGACCGACAATAGAAACTTGGAAACTTTTGTGAAAACGTAATTGATTCGATTGATTTGTTTTGGCTCTATTTGGAAACAAATGATTTCGGAGAAGGAAAATCGTTTAATATTTTGGGAATGTATTCACAAGGATGTGCTGGGTTGGTATCTGGTTTACTTTATAAACCTTTTTACAACTTATAAACTATTACCTTTAGAAAAAAAAAACTAAAACCCTCTCAAGGCTTTTGAAATTATAAAATCTTTACATTTTTTTTATAAGTTTACAATTAATAAAAAAAATATATTTATTAGTTCTGATTGATAATCATTAATAAATAGATTATTCGTACAAAAATAAAAATAAAACTTTATTTAAATAATTTCTTATTTAAATAAAATATCCAATACTTTCTAACTAAGTATTTGGTGAATGGGATGTTCTTGAAATTTTGTTTTCAATTTTTTTGTCCATGTATATTTGAAAAATAATACACATGTAAAAAATATGAATATACTTCACTAAAATTTTAAATGGTTATACGGATAAGAAAATAAATGCATGTGGATGGAAAATGATGTAAAAAAAAGTATTCAAGTTGTCTTATTGAGTAAAAGGGATGTAGAATAAAATGGTAAAAGAATTTGGATAATAAACACAAGTTGGAAAATTTATGAATGTCACATGACATGTTCAGTTTGCACAAATTATGCAGTTGATACGAATTGGGCATTTCGTACGAATTGTGCAGTTCATACGAATTGTGCAGTTCGTACGAATTGTTTATTTCGTACGAAATGTGCAGTTCGCAAGGTTCGGTTTGGTTCATTTGCGAGGTATGTTTTGGAACTTAGACTATAGACTAGGTCGAACGTGCCAATTCTACCTAATTCCCTATAGTTATGGCTCTGATACCGATCTGTCACACCTTAACCGATAGCGGAATTATCAGGGTGCGGCACTAGACGAATCAGATTGTCCAAAAGAATCCATAACAACTATTATAATGACAATATTTAAAAGTTCAATTTCCAATACAATTAAACAAAAATATTTGAAATAGTCAATACAGATCTCATGTCTCTCAAACAAAACTAATCTGACAACCTAGATTTTATTGTGGGTTTCTATGTGTCCTATCCGATTTGCAGCATAAGCTAATCCATCAACCTGTTACATACGTTAAAATAAAAGTCAATACAATGATGTAAAGGTGAGCATAAAGGTTTAGCATAAGTATAGTAAATAAGCGTTTTGCATAAACTGCATGAACATATGAAGACATGTGAACTATGTTAACAACATTGATACAAGTAACTAACAAACCGCGAGTGCGAGTCACGCGAACAAGTGTCCATGTACTAAAGATAAAATAAAGCGGGAAATAAAAGTGTGACCCTTAACAACACCGGGCCTCCGGGTGGCGGGTCAACCTCTAGCAAGCTATCATGTTAAGGGTGGCATACAAGTCATCAAGCAAATAACATATAATTCAGCGTTTCACGTATGGTCATGTACGAGCGAGTTGCGTTTAAAGTGTTTCAGCGTTGTGTGTAGTGTTTGATATAGAGAACGTATGTAACACCCAAAAGTGCGTTAAAGTAAAATGGGGTCAAGTATACTCAGTGCGAGTGCGTAAACAACGAAGTATGAGTAGAGGAGAGGGGGGAGAGTGCCGGGTCAGCCTGTAAACGGGAACAAAAGTGCATCAGTCTTCCATAGTGCTGAATCGGTCGAAACGGAGTGACGGTGTGGAAACAGGTCAATTCGTACGAATTGTACCAGTTCGTATGAAGTGGTCAATTTGTATGAATTAGCCAATTCTTATAATTGGTCAATTCGTATATGATTTGATCTGTTTAGTGTTCAAAATCGAGTGTTTTCGCGTCGTTTCTTCGGGAAATCAAGTGTCCATTCTTCCAACCTTAACTTACTGAGCAAACCAAAAGCTGGGGAGGTCGTTAGAGCGAGTTTAGTCACTTGTGGGAACTCGGACTGGTTTTTCGAAACGAATTTGGTCAGTTTCGTGGAAACCAGTCTAGTTCGCACGATTGACTGTCTTGCGACTTCGTGCGTCCGGACTGAGTTTTTTGTCTGAATTGGATGTTTATTTCGAGTCCTTTTCATGACGGTATAGACACTTTCTTCGTTTTCCACTGTTTGTGAAAGAAGCATTTTGGTTTTGGTCCGTTTTTTTTTGTGTGAAAATCAAGTTTTAAATAGTTTTCCGGGGTATCACACTCGAAGATTTAAAATAACAAATTTTTTTTATCTTGGGGAAACCAAAATTATGCCCAATTATTCGTTTACGTGTGATTTCAAGCTAAAAAAACAGAAGGTTTTGTGAAAAAGATGAAGATTTCTGACAAAAAAGTTTAGATGAAATCGAAGATAAACCGTTAAAAAACGTAGTGGAAATCATTGTGTTTCGTGTGAAAATGTTTTTTTGTTCCCTTTGGGAAAAATAGAGAAAAAGAGGTGGGATAGGTTATGTGCGAAGTGGGATAAGAGGAGGGGTGAGGGAGTTTTGGTAAATTTTTAGGAGAGGAGTGGAGTGTGGGGTTTTGGGGGGAATTCGTACGAATTGTGCCAGTTCGTACGAATTAAAGCCAGTTTTGAAAGAATTGGGGCACTTTGTACAACTGGCCAGTTTCGTGCGAATTGTTTTTCCCAAATTTGCGCTTTGGCTGTTCGTTTTTGGGGTTTTCCCCTCATATTAGTTAGTTAGGCCTAGTGTTTTAGCGAATTATTTAAACGTTGTGTTAACTTTAAAAATGTATAGAGCGAGTTGCGTGAGCGAGAGCGAGAGCTTAACTTTACAAAACATAAATATATATAAAACACACATTACATAACCCATATAAATAACTGCGTTTGCGATTAGTGTGATAAGCGGGTTTGAAGGCGGAGTGGTTTTTCCGAACAAACAAAC